>OU342733.1:480532126-481732126 GCA_910589765.1 Avena atlantica
CAGGAGCATCATTTTTATCATTACCACTATCAGTTTCAGCATTAGAGACAGATATACTATTAAGATCTACAGCAGGTTCAAGTGGTTCCTCAACTATTTTATGTTTCTTTTTCTTTCTCTTAAGAGGACTACCACTACTATCACCATGTTGAGAATCCTGCTCAATTCTTTTAGGGTGTCCTTTAGGATACAAAGGATCTTGAGTGGCTATACCACTCCTAGTTCTAATTCCATAAGCATGTTTATCTCCTAAGGCATTAACTAGCATATCCTTTTGTACCTTAGCAAGTTGATCAATTTGGGTTTGAACCATTTGAAAGTGTTTACAAAGCATTTTAATATCATTAGCAGTTCTTTCCACAATATCTTTCAACTCATTGATAGCTCTAGAGTTTTCCAATAAATGATTCTGAACTTGTTTATTAAAATTCCCTTGTTTAACAATAAATGTGTCAAGTTCCTCTAAGCATTGATCATGAGGCTTACCATAATGAATATCACCTTCATAAAAGTGGAGAGAGTGTACCTCAATAGTATATGAATGGGGAATTGGCTTACATAATTCTTCTATAGGAGGTAGATTCTTCACATCTTCAGCTCTAATACTTTTCTCCTTTAGACATTTCTTAGCTTCTTTCATCACTTCATCGTTTAATGCAATTATTCCTCTCTTATTTGGTGTTGGTATTGGAACTGGTTCAGGCACAACTGGTTCAGGAGTAATAGGCTCAGGTGTATTTAGCTCAGTTGAAGTCCAATCATCATAATTCTTGCTTATTTTAACCATTAATTCTTCAACATATGTAGGAGTTCATTTCCTAAAAACACAATCAACAAAGCTATCTAGGTATGTCCTAGAATCATCAGTTAGTACATTATAATAAATATCAAGAAGCTCATTTTTAGGTAATGGACATCCATGATGTGCATGAATCAAGGCACAGAACCTTGTCCATGACTCAGGAAATTTCTCTTTTTCTCCCTGTTTAAAATCAAAAAGTATCTCCAAAGCAGCATGTCTAGCACTGGGAGGAAAATATTTCTGGAAGAAAGAAGCAATCAAGAAATCAGGGCTATCAATGGAACCAGGAGGTAATCTATTAAACCAAGCCTTAGCTTCTCATTTTAGTGAAAAAGGAAAGATCTTAGTAACAATGTACTTGCGCATCTTAAAATAATCAGAGAATAAAGCACTCATAGTAGAAAGCTCATTCATATGAGCTACAACACTCTCATTTTCAGTCCCACAAAATGATTCTTCCTTAAGAATGTATAAATAGGATAAATCAAGAGAAAAATCATAATGTTTATCTTTAATATCTATGGGAGAGGTGGCAAACTTAGGATCAGAGGAAAGTTTACGAATAATGGTATGTCTCTCAAGGAGACTCTTAATAGCACTAGAACCATGTGTGTTTCTGCACTCTTCAATAAATTCATCAGTAAACTCAATGTAACCATCATTGATATCGTATCTCTCTCTAGACCCAGGTGAGCTAACATGTGTAACAGTGTCTTCACTAGGAGTTTTAGTATTTCCTAGACTAGCCATAGTAGAATCTAGGAAAGGACCTAATGAACCACTCGCATCAAGCACAGTAGAAGTAACATCATGAGTATCAGAAGCAATTTCAGATTCAGCAGTAGTAGCAATGTGTGTAGCATGAGTATGTGGTGGTGTTGTAACAAGCTTACTTATAACAGACGGTGAATCAAGAGCAGCAGAGGTGTTTAGGACCATACCTCTTCTTGTAGTGGATTGTAAAATAGGAAACTTTCCATCACCAGACTTCCCCATGATAAAAGGATTAGCAGTGAACAATAATAGATCCAAGTGAACTTACAAATAAAGCTATGCTCCCCGGCAACGGCGCCAGAAAATAGTCTTGATGACTCACAAGTATAGGGATCACAACAGTCTTCGAGGGTATTATTACCCAATTTATTGATTCGACACAAGGGGAGCCAAAGAATACTTGCAAGCTTTAACAACTGAGTTGTCAATTCAGCTGCACCTGGAAATAGTTCTTGCTCACAGAAGTTTATCAGTAGCAACAACAAAGCAACAACAGTAGTAAAACAGGAGCAATAGTAACAGTAGAGCAAATAGTAGGATAAGAGTGCGGTAGGCATAGGGATGGATGGACAGGCATTGCATGGATGAGTCTAAACATGTAACTTCAAGATTTAGGGCAATTGCAGATAAATAAGAATAAGCATCCAAGTACTAAACATTCATAGGCATGTGCTCCATATATAGTCATGTGTGCTCGCAATGAGAACTTGCACAACATATTTTGTCCTGCCAGCCCGTGGCAGCGGGGCCTTAAGGTAACTACTGGCAAAGCATTAATACTCCGTGAACACATGTGATCCTCACATCATAGCCATCCCCTCCGGTTGTCCCAATTTCTTTCACTTCGGGGCCTTTGGATCCGGACAATGATACGTGTACACAACTTGCAGATAAGATCACAAATAATACTATCATAATGATTCAATAATAAGTTTATATCTGAGATCATGGCACTCGGGCCCTAGTGACAAGCATTAAGCACACCGATTTGCAACAAAGTCAAATAGCACTAATAGAGATACTAGGCACCATGCCCTAATAATCTTATTCGATTAAATGATAGAACTCTTCCAATCCCTACCATCCCCATAGCCTACATCGGGGGATTCCTCACTCATGGATGAGGGAAACATTATATGGTTGATGGAGAGGCGTTGGTGATGACGATGGCGATGATCCTCCCCAAATTCCCCATTAATGGTGCTCGACGTAGCACTTTGTTGGTAACCCCAAGCGCAGGGTGTGAAGAGCAAGCATCAAGTTTCCCCTCAGTTGAGACCGAGGTTATCGAACCAGAAGGAGGAAGGAAACGTCACACATGTGTTGCAAACAACGTGGAGACCTGCACAACACAAACTCAAGACTTTGCCCCAACGAACAGTGAGGTTGTCAAGCTCACCGGTTTGCTATAAAAAAGGATTATATGTATGGTGTGGAAGGTAATGGTTTGCAGCAAGTAAACAAGTAACAGTGGAAGATGTATCAATGGTAAAGATTGGACCGGGGTCCATAGTTCACTAGAGGTGCTCTCCTTAGATAAACAACATGGCATGAAGGGTAAACAAATTACAGCAGGGCAATTGACATGAACTGAGCAAGGCATAACAGTGCAATTACTAGTCAGAAAGATCCTATGTGGTTGATTGGGCAATACAACAAGATACATAGACCGCCATCCAACTGCATCTATGACTATAAGTCCACCTTCAGGTTATCATTCGAACCCCCTCCAGTATTAAGTTGCAAGCAACAGACAACTGCTTTAAGCAAAGTGTGTAAGGTAAACAGTCCACATGTTCCATGAACAACAGACCATTGTTTTCTCCCAAGTAGCAACAGCACATCTACAACCGAAGAGATTTTTGTCACTTTCCTTGGACACTAGAGGCATGAACCCACTATCGAGCATAAATACCCCCTCTTGGAGTCACTAGCAACTACTTGGACAAGATAGCTACTAACAACGAAGAGCATGCAAGATCACAAAAAACACAGACATGATAGAATCATAAATACAAAACCATTAATCAAACCAACATAATAATCTCAATATCCATCGGATCCCCGCAAACACAACATGCATGATTACAAATAGATTAGATCTTGATCATGAACTGAGCTCACAAGATCAATACATGAAAGCACAAAGGAGGAGATACAACCATTTAGCTACCACATGGACCCATAGTCCAAGGTGGAACTACTCACACATCATATCGGAGAGAAGGCCTCCAGGATGATCTCCCCTCTGGCAGGGTGCTGGGAAGAACTTCAGATCCCGCGATATAGGGACGATGGTGGCGGCAGCTACAGACGGTTTCGTGGAGATTTGATCGGGTACTCAGGGTTTCTGCATCGGGGGCTTTTTATAGGCGAAGGGGGAGACCGAGGAGGTGGCCAGGGCGACCCTAGCCAGGCGCGGGGTGGGGCCCACCCGCGCCTAGGGTGGGTCTGGCCCCTCTGGCCAGCCACTCCGGCTCTCCTTTGGACTTCTTGTTCCCCACGCAAAGTAATTGACTTTGTCCTTTGTCCCGTCCAATTCCAAGAATATTTCTTTAATAACTTTTTTGAAACCAAAAACAGCAGAAAATAGGCATCTGGCACTATTGCAACTTGTTAATAGGTTAGTACCCAAAAACATGTAAAAAGCACCTCAAAGTGTAGGAAAGCAAAGTAAACTAGATACTAAACAAGCATGGAGCATAAAAAATTATAGATACGTTTCCAACGTATCAACATCCCCAAGCTTAACTTCTGCTCGTCCTCGAGTAGATAAGTGATAAACAGAATAATTTTTGAGGTGACATGCACCCTCACAATAAATATCCAACCATTTGCAAGCATTGAAAGCTGGGATCAAAGAACTCTAAACATGTGCATGAAAGATGGAGTTCTAACAACAGGACATAGTAACTATGCATGCAACATGACAAGCTACAAACAAAGATCATGAATAACATGCATTGAAAAACGTTTGTTTGTTTCACATAATAACATAATATGCATCAATTAATAAGCTTTGGAACACTGCACAGAATGACAACTATGCTCTCTTAATGGTGCCTAAAGGTAGAAGGTGAAGACTCAAAAGTGGTGGAAGAAAGGCATTTTTGTAAAGGAAGCAGGGATTACAAGTTTCAAAAAGAGCTTCCAAAAATTATGGTACTTGTTAGCTTTCAGCCCTCATTGCCCCTATCATAAGCATCTTGAAGTGGTTAAGGTTAAAGTGGCAAAGCTGGAGTATATGCTTGACGAAGTATAAGTTGGCAATCTCATGTCCCTTGAATACGATGGCCACACCATATGCATACTGAACTTTGGGTATAGGTAAGTTCTTGTCACTGTAAGTATTTGCATATCATTGAGAAACGCCAACGGGGTACCCCTTGCACATGGTACATGAGCTTTCCCATAACCAAAATGACAAGGCAAGCAGACAATGAGCATCTCAGCAATCTTTTTATTCACCATATGCATAGCTTTTTATTGAGGATGCTTCATAGATAGCCCATTATGGTGATGCTGCAAGTTTCCACCATGATTAGGCATGGCTTAGGCTAGCGGCCCAGGCGTTTCTATAACACAGGATACAAACTCCACGGATTTACAAGTTCCCTCTTTATTTCACACCGGTGACATCCATAGACAAAATATCATGATATCAACTGAGTACAACAAGGTACAAGTGAAATGTTGAAAACGTTCCCCGTGACAGCACGGTTCTGCTAATTCCAACTTATAAGTGCAAGCAAATACAACAAAGTTGTCACAATGGTTCAAGTTTATTAGGGGCAAAGCATAAAGTGTTCCATCAAGTTTGTGAGGGCTTTAATCACTAAGTTTTCACATAACAAAATAGTTTTTAATTGGAAGATAGCTGAAAACAAGAATATACTTGGAATGGTGTAACACACCATGCATATGAGTTTATAGTGGACACTTGGAATAACTTGGTTTCTTGGGAGTTGGAATCATGAGTAGAACTTACTCATACAAGTGGAGGCTAGCAAAAGACTGGGAGCAACCAACTAAGAGAGCAATAATGGCCAAAATCATGCAGTGCAACAAAGCATACTAATCAAAGCAAAGAGTGGTACTAGAAGTCAAGGACTAAATGACCATAGAGGCTAATTTTCACTTTTTAAAGTCATAACATGGTGTGAGCATGTGCCAAGTCAACCCAAGCAAAGCATCAAAGGAGAATACCACAATACTATGCTTTTGCATGCTAAAACAACGCATAATTTCTTCAAGGAACACTAAGCAGTCCCAATTGTTTGGAACAAGACATGCTATAGCAATAATAACTAAGCATAATGCTAAAACAACCCCTAGCATGTCATGCTAAAGTCTAAGTCACAGTCAATGCAAGCTCCTCTTGCATTTCAAGCAAGAACTTACTACTCCTTTCCAAACACCAAGCAAACTTATTTGCAAAATAACACATCGAGAATGGGGGTCCAAACTACTTTATTCAAGCAAACTAAACAACCTAAGAAGCAAACAAAAACTAAGACGCTCCAAGAACAACACAACTGTGCATGAAACAATAAAAATGAAGTGTCTAGACAGATCTGAGCTTTTTATTGATGAAGAAGGGGATGCCTTGGGCATCCCCAAGCTTTGACGCTTGTACCTCTTGGATATTTCTTGGGGTGACACCATGGTGGAATCCCCAAGCTTGAGCTTTTGTACATTCTTCATCTCATTGCATCATTCTCTCTCTACACCTGAAATTTTTCCTTTACACAAAACTTCACACAATCTTCATTAGCAACATTATTCAAAAGATATTAGACCTCTCGCAAAGCTTTGAAACAACAAGGCTTTTTACTAAAAACATAAGATACTGTAGTAACTCATTCAAAAATCTCAATTTTCCTGAAGAGAACTCAAAAAATGAATCAATAAAAAGCAAATGCAAATAATGACAGAAATCTGTCAAAACAGACTAGCAGGTAGAAACCGATTTTTTCGAACATCTTCTGTTGCTCAAATCAAAAGGTGTTGAACTAACGCAAGTTAACTAACATACTAGGGGATGTACTCCTAAATTTTGAGCTCAATCCGAGTTACAGATCCTCTGTAACATCCCTAAAATCATGATTTCAAAGATTGCATATCATTCATGCATGCATATAGAATTGAGATCAATTTCAAAACTCATTTCAGAAAAACAGAAGCACATAGTGCTATCATTTTATGTGAGCAAACTTTAATCAAATGGCCATCCCCATTTGAGAGTTTGAATGTTTTAAACCTAGATTGTTTGTCTCCCTTGTTGAATGGATTGAGTGTGGATTTTGAACCAAACTTTACAAAATGGAAATGGTTACAAAAACCATTTTTCAAACATTTGCAAATCAAGTGCAAAGTCCCTGTTATTCTGTTTCTCCAAAAATGACCAAGCCTTTTCAAAGTGACCCCATGGTTTTATGCCTAGATTTGAGACTTTTGCACACTGCAAAAACCCCAGAAATATTTGAATTCAAAAAATAGTTTGAATTCATTTGAAAACTATTCCTGAAAATCAAAACAGAAAAAGAAAAGGAATAAAGAAAAGAAAAGGGCCAGGCGCTCCTATTCTAGCCCAGCAGCAGAACCGGCCCAGCTAGCCCACCCGGCCTCTCTCTCGCTCGCTCGCACGCGCAGACGCACCCACGCGGTCGCTGACACCCAGACCCCACCCCCTCTCTGCTTATTTCGCTGACGCGCGGGCCCCGTACATGTCATCGTCTTCTTCCCCAAATCCCGCGCACGAACTCCGCCGCTGCCCGTTGCTGCCTTGATTCCGCGAGGTAAATGGCATTGATTCCCTGGGCGTTTCATGTCGAGCCTCTGGCTATATAATCCCCACTCTCTCGCGACCATTTCCCCTCAACCAATTCCTCCTTTACGCCACCAGGCTGCCCACAACTCGCTCGACGCCGCCGCTGTTCCGACGACCGCGCCGACGAATTCCGGTGAGCTCCGTGTTCCCCTCTGACCCTGACTCATGCTATCACGCTCAGCAACTTCTTGCGCATCCACTGACACGCCTTGTTTGCTCTTGCATGATCTGTAGCCTCGACAACGACTTCAACTGAGCGCCGCCGCTCTCTGCACGAACTCCAGCGACCTATTCCCGTAAGTACCAGCCGCCCCTTGCCCTCTGTATGATACGATTAGGATCCCCATCGTCTTGCGCATCTGACCGTACCTTCTATTTGACTTAGCGCGACGCAGAACCTCGCCAACGTCGACGACAGCCGCACCCGACGCGTTCGCGAACTCCGGCGAGGAATCTCCGACGACCTCGTGCGCCCCTTCTCAAGCCATCACCACCTTGAGCTTCAGCACACCGCTGCGGTTCTGGTAAGCTTCTTCCCTCACTCCCGCGCGACCTAGAACGCCAGCGCCGCCGCTGACAGACGCGCCGCCGCCAGTCGCCGCTACTAGCGCCGCTCGGTTTTGGTTAGATGAATTGTAGCCGTCAGATCCAGATCCAGCGCGTAAGATTAGTCCACTTATCGAACCGTTATGTTTCGATCTGAACCGTGCATCGCCACTTAGATCCTACGGCTCGCGTGCGTGATCTGGTGCGAAGAGGTACGCGCCAGTAAAATTAAGACATGTGGCTAGGGTTAGAGTTTAAAACAGGATTTAAAACAGATTTGGTTTCAAATTTGAATAGGCTATAACTTCTGATTCCCACGTTAGATTTTTGCAAATTTTATACCGTTGGAATCAGGGAGACAAGCCCTTTCTGTTTATGCAATGTGTTTAGTGAAAAGTTTATGTTAAAATGACTTTATTTGCAGAAACTTGTTTAGGACTATTTTGAGTATAGAATTTGTTTAGTAATTTGTTTTAGTGCTAAATAAGTTTGATTTAGCAAGTTTTTGACTTGGTTATGATTCAGTATCATGCACTTGCTTGGTTGGGTTTTAAAATCATCACTTAGCATTTTTGCATGCATGCATATTTTTATGTTTGTATATGAATTGTGTGTAAAAGTTGTGCTACCATTTTTGTGTAGACTTTGGTGCTAGTGACTGTGATTGTGAAGAGTGCTACTCTCCCCACTACCAAGGCAAGTGGTACTTCATGAATATTTCCATCCCTATATTTTGTACAAGCATTAGAAATATTTTGCTAAGTCTTGCATGTTACTTTTTGCCAAATGCTGTTGGGAAATCCTAAGTAGTTGTAGAATTGCTAGGAAATTTCCTAAGTTAAGTTACTATGCCATGCTTAGCCTAGCTAGTAGCAAACAAGGGTTGGTAAAGTATATACATGCTATGACGAAAATATTTCTAAGTCTTTTGACTTATGTTTTTCTTAATAAAACAACTAAGTCAATGAATCACCTGGGTGGAATGGGACTTGAATGGTGGTTTTTGGTTGAGTGGTTACACAAGGCCCATGGATATGGTTTACCTTGTGTATCTCACTTGTGGTATGCCACCCAGGCACAAAGGGATTTTGGAGGACAAGTGTTGAGAAGCTTATAGTGCAGCCACTTGGCAATATGGGCTCTGCCTTGATCACATAGGTTGCTAGAACTTAGTCATTTGGACAGTTGGTGGTAGTGGGATGATAGGTTGGAACGCGTCCATTTGGATAAGGGAAGGCTTCTGAAAGGTCCTGTCTTGGGAAACCAAGTCTGGTGGGGAAAGTGCACAACCTCTGCAGATGGAAAAATCTAAGTACTTAGCCAAGTCCATGGCAATGGACAACTTGAGCATCAAGACATGAAAGCTATCAAGAATCTCATCACTCCAACTTCTAAGTAAAAACTTGTCGGTGAACAAGGGTGAAGGACCTCAATGTCTATTGATGGTTTCTTGGGAAAAGTTTTGACAAAGAAAAACTTAGTGATTTCAACTAATAGGAAAAACCTATTTTGAGCAAAGCAAGCCAAGCTACACTTAGCCAAAATGCATATAGTAATATAGTCCACTTAAAATTTACTAAGGTATCACTTGCCAATACTATTCCAAAGTATTGACCCACTGTGGCTGTAACTTGTGATGTTGCAGGTTACTCCGATGATGATTAGGTGTCATGAGTCTACACTCAATATGCTTGCCTGTGGCACATGAAGATGAAGACTTATGTTTATTTACTTATTCCAAACTCTTGTATTAGGCCTGTGGCCTTGAGTTGTAAAAGACTATGTTTTATCTCTGGAATGGATGTAATAAATGACCTTTGTATCTGTGTACTTCATCTTAAACTGTGGATGCTAGCAATGATCCAGGGACTAGCATTGCAATCACAGGGATCCTTTTCCTTTACAAAGGAGGGATCTTACAGATGGTATCAGAGCATTGTGTTGCCTGTAGGATTATGACCCTAGGATTGGAAACCACTAAAGAAAAAAATTCAACTACATCTACACTTGTCTATTCTTCTCGTAAACTTTTCTAATCTTCTCATTCTCATCTCTATTTGTAGATGAACTCCATCAACGAAGCCGTAAAGAAAGGACCACTCATGACCATGACCTTGGAGTGTGAGACTGAGTTTCCCAAAATTCTCAAGGACCTCATGGTGGCAATGGAAATAGATGGTGCAGCTGTGTACAAAGGCTTTCCAGTGATGGACGAAGGAGTTGAGTACTGGTGGGTGCAACTTCACTTGTATAAAAACAAGGAAGACAACCACAAAGAAAAAGGATTCTGCATGTACACCAACACTGTGGTGCACACCACATTCTTTGAGTCAGCAAGAGAAGCAACTTGGAGGACTATCAAAGAACTTAGTGCTAGAATCAAGTGCAGAATGCTCAACCTCCAAAAAGACTTGATAAAAGAGAAGGAACTTACCCAAGAGTTGGAAGCCACCAACCAAACCTTAAGAGGAGATATTATAGACTTAGTGATGGAATCCTATGAGCAAGATAGGTTGATTGCTTCGAGGAACATTGTGTTAGCCAACAGATCCAGTGAGATAGGATTGTAAACGTACTCCGTTAGTTGGACCACCACCTATCACCTTATTTTTCCAAAATTATACCTTAAATAAGTTTGGACCTTGATTGATGTAATGGATTCATGTATGCATGACTTGTGTGATTTTGTTTTCCAAGGATATGTATGTGATATTTGTCTTTGTTTTGTCTTAAAATGTGTTGTTCTAACTTTTCTATCTTATAAATAGATGCCTATTACCATCAGTACTGTTGAGGAGTTCCAGGTTACCCGCTTTGGTCCTCGTATCGTTGAGCTTACCACTTTGCGCAATCTCCCTCTTCCCACCATCATGGTGCATCCACTCACCAAGTTCGAGAGGAAGGACCTCTGGGGCTTCAAGGTGAACCAGCCCGGACGCGAGACAGAGCCTACTACGGAGGCCATCGTCTTCAAGCTTATGCACGATGACAGGGAGAGAGGCATGGAGGTAGTTATGCAGGACCTGATCTGCTAGGACGACACTCCCGACAGGTTAGAGGCACTCACTTCCACGTCTTCGGAAGACGTGATGAGGACGGAGAGTCCATCAACTTCGAGGACGACTCGAGGGACGCAGCAGAGCCGATACGTCTATATCTCCAGGACTTAGAGTCTCTCATTAGGCATGTGGACACGGACAGGACCAATGTCATGCTCAGTAATGACGAGCTCTAGGTGCAGCTTCGCGAGAAGGACAAGCTCTTCGCGCAGCAGGACGAGATAGTCAAGGAAATGGAGGCGAAGTTCGAGACCCAGGACAGGAAGTTCAAGAGTCAGGAGAAACGTGTCCAGGATAGGAACAAGAAGATCCGGGACATGACTGAAGAACTGCAGTCCAAGGACTTCGAGCTAGAGCAGCAGACGGTGATAGAGAGGCTTCGTTCCCAGAAGAGGGCTCTCAAGGCCAAGATTGAGTCCTTGACCACTACCATTGAGGAGAACAAGACCGCGATGGAGAACGCAAGTCTTACCTTTGTCGAGGAGGAGATTGATGCTGATGAGTAGACTTGACTACTCGTTTGTCTTTTATTATCATACTTGTTTTGTGAGAACTTGTTATTGGACCATCCGACATGTGGATGGCTTGCTACTTGTGTGTTTTACCTTGTGAACTTGTTATCTTGTTGTTGAACTTTTATCTTTGTGTTGCATGCTTTGTGTTTGCTTATGTGATGTAATGTGCATGAAAACATCTATGGGTATCTCATTCTTATCTCTATTTGAACAAACCACCGATGCCTCCCCGTCGCGCAAACCCCAACCCCAACAACAACAACAACATCACTCCAGAAATGCAGCAAATGATGACTGCTCATACACAGCTAATACAGATGATGACAACATTCATTCAGAACCAAAACAACAACAACAACCCCAATAACAACAACAATAACAACAACAACCCTCCGGGCTTTGATATGCTCACCAGATTTTTGCGTTTGAGGCCAGCTAAGTTCTCGGGGACGACTGATCCCATGGTGGCCAATGATTGGCTACGATCTGTAAAAAAGGACTTAGTAACCGTGGGCTGCACGGATGCTGAAAAGGTCAGATTTGCAGCACATCTGCTGGAAGGGCCACGCCACTTGGTGGGACAACTTTCAGATCACCACTCCTATAGATGAGGTGACTTGGGCTATCTTTGAGGATGGCTTTCACACTGCTCATATCTCATCAGGAATAATGAGCCTGAAAAAGAAAGAGTTCCACAATCTGAAGCAGCGTCACCGCAGCGTGGCTGAATACATTGAAGAGTTCAACAATCTGGCGCGTTACGCACCGGATGAAGTTGACACTGATGCCAAGATAAAGGAAAAATTTCTGGAAGGCTTGAATGATGAGCTGAATCTGCAACTGACTGTGGCATATGTTCCCACTTATCAGTCGCTCTGTGACAAGGCTGTTATATTGGAGAACAAAATGAAGCAAGTCGAGAGTAGAAAGATAAAGCACTCCGACAAGCACAACTCAGGATCGTCTCACAAACGATCTCACTATGATGACAACGGAAGCTCAGGATCCCACAAGCATGGGAAATTCAACAAGCACCACAACCACAACCGTCATGACAACAAGCATCATCGCATTCATGACAATGACAAGTACAAGAACCACAAGAGTGGACATAAGAGCCACCATAGTGGTAATGGTAGTGGAAGTGGAAGTCAGCCTGCTAAGAGAGACATCAGTCAGGTCGAATGCTTCAAATGCAAGAAGATGGGACACTATGCAAATGAGTGCCCCGAAAAGAAAGTTGAAGGACCTGTCAAGCCCAATCCTTTCCAGAAAGGTCAGGTGAACCACATCAATGTGGAGGAGGTCTATGAGGAGCCTGATGCTGTTGCCGGTAAGTTCAGACTCAATTCTATTCCAGCATTTGTACTCTTTGATACTGGTGCATCTCATTCATTCATATCAAGAGCATTTGTTGAAAGAAATGAACTGCCGGTAGAAACTATTGGGTGTCCTATTAAAGTAAGTTCTCCTGGTGGAGAAATGATAGTGAATTCGGGATGTCATGATCTAGTTATAGAATTTGGGAAGTATAAGTTTCCCGTTAACTTGATAATTCTAAACTCCCAAGGATTGGATGTCATTCTGGGAATGGACTGGATGACTAAGTACAAAGGAGTGATAGATTGTGCCAACCATACTGTCTCACTCACAACTCCAGAAAACAAAAGGATCAGATTCAAGACCAGTTTTGAAGCAAAAAAGAGTATGCTTAATTCTCTTAAGGGGGTTAGCATGGACAGTGTGCCAATTGTGAGTGAGTATCCGGATGTGTTTCCGGAAGAATTGCCGGGAATGCCACCAGATAGAGATGTGGAGTTTCTGATAGATTTGGTACCAGGGTCTGGACCAATAGCAAAGAGACCGTATAAAATGTCAGTTGATGAACTGAAAGAGCTCAAGGAGCAACTTGGAGAACAGTTGCAGAAAGGATTTATTCAACCAAGTTCTTCATCTTGGGGAGCCCCAGTCTTGTTTGTGGAGAAGAAAGACAGAAGTCAAAGGTTATGCATAGATTACCGTTCACTCAACGGGGTAACTATCAAGAACAAATATCCTTTGCCTAGAATCAATGACTTATTTGATCAGCTTGAAGGAGCATGTGTGTTCTCAAAGATTGATCTAAGGTCAGGCTATTTTCAACTCAAGATAAGAGAGCAAGACATACCTAAAACAGCATTCACCACAAGGTATGGATTGTATGATTATACTGCAATGCCTTTTGGCTTGACCAATGCTCCAGCATACTTCATGAATATGATGAACACAGTGTTCATGGAATTCCTTGACAAGTTCGTTGTCGTTTTCATCGATGACATCTTAGTCTACTCCAAGAGCAAAGAAGAACATGAAGGACACTTGCGTTTGATACTTGAGAAGTTGAGAGAGCATAAACTTTATGCCAAATTCAGCAAGTGTGAGTTCTGGTTGGAGGAAGTTGGTTTTCTTGGTCATGTTATGACAAAGGATGGTGTAGCAGTTGATCCTGCTAACGTTTCAGCGATGACTGAATGGGAATCTCCCAAGTCCGTGAAAGAAGTTCATAGTTTCCTTGGCTTAGCAGGTTACTACAGGAGGTTTATTGAGAATTTCTCTAAGGTAGCTAAGCCCATGACTGAATTGTTAAAGAAAGACAAAAAGTTTGCTTGCTCTGAAGGTTGTGAACTCAGCTTTCAGGAGTTGAAGAAGAGACTTGTGACAACACCAGTCTTGTGTCTGCCAGACTTAGAAAAGGATTTCCAAGTGTACTGTGATGCATCTCATCAAGGTTTGGGTGCAGTACTTATGAAAGACGGTAAAGTTGTGGCCTATGCCTCGAGACAACTCAAAACTCATGAAGTGAACTATCCTACTCATGATTTAGAGTTAGCCTCTGTCGTCCATCCACTCAAAACATGGAGGCATTATCTTTTGGGGAAACGTTGTGAAGTATTCACGGATCACAAAAGTTTGAAGTATATCTTCACCCAGAAGGAAATCAATATGAGGCAAAGAAGATGGTTAGAGCTTATCAAGGACTATGACTTAAGTTTGCAATATCACCCCGGTAAAGCAAATGTTGTAGCAGATGCTCTAAGTCGTAAGGTATTTGTAAATGGCCTTACCAAAGGAGAATTACCAGACGATTTGTGTACCCAATTCAGAAAACTCAGATTGGAGATTGTGCCTAAAGGACATCTCATGTCTTTGGATGTTCAACCCACTTTGTTGGACAAGATCCGAGAAACTCAGAAGACTGATAAGGTAATTGAAGAGATTAAGGAAAAGATTGGCCAAGGGAAAGCTAAAAGTTTCCATGAAGACGAATAGGGTACTTTATGGCATGGAAAACGTATCTGTGTTCCACAAGATCCGGAGTTGCGGAAACTGATTTTGCAGGAAGCACACAACTCTCCGTATTCTATTCACCCGGGTAACACCAAAATGTACATGGACATGAAAGAAAGATTTTGGTGGAACAATCTCAAGAGGGACATCGCCGAACATATTGCTTTGTGTGATGTGTGTAGTAGAGTGAAAGCGGAGCATCAGAAACCAGCAGGTTTGCTTCAACCACTACCTATTCCTGATTGGAAGTGGGACAAAATGGTATGGATTTCATTACCGGATTACCAAGGACCAGGTCAGGATATGATTCAATATGGGTAGTAGTGGATCGCCTAACTAAAGTGGCTCATTTCATACCCGTGAAGACAACTTATACAAGTGCCAAGTTAGCCAAAATCTACATGAGTAGAATTGTATGTCTACATGGAGTGCCCAAGAGTATTGTGTCTGATAGGTGAACTCAATTCACTTCCCATTTTTGGAGACAGCTACATGAGTCATTGGGAACGAGGTTGGAATTCAGCACTGCTTTTCATCCTCAAACCGACGGACAAACAGAAAGAACAAATCAAATCCTTGAAGACATGTTGAGAGCATGTGCCTTAGACTATGGAGCCAGTTGGGATGAAAGTCTGCCTTACGCAGAATTTTCTTATAACAATAGCTATCAAGCCAGCATTGAGATGGCACCGTTTGAATTCCTCTACGGAAGAAAGTGTACCACCCCATTGTTATGGAATGGTGTGGGAGAAAGAAGTTTATTCGGGCCAGATCTTATCAAAGAAGCCGAAGAGAAGGTCAAATTGGTTAAGGACAGGTTGAAGATAGCACAGTCCCGACAGAAAAGCTACGCGGATACTAAGCGTAGAGAAGTCACCTACGAAGTGGGTGATAGAGCCTATCTTAGAGTGTCACCACTTCGCGGAGTAAAAAGATTCGGAGTCAAAGGAAAATTGGCACCAAGATATGTTGGGCCATTCAAGATCTTGAGTCGCAAAGGAGAAGTTGCCTATGAAATTGAATTGCCAGAATCTCTATCAGCTGTCCATAATGTGTTTCATGTGAGTCAGCTTAAGAAATGTCACCCAGAAATGGAGGAAACTTCTTTGAAGGATACCATACCTTTGGAGGAAGTTCAACTAGAAAGTGATCTCACTTATGAAGAGAAACCTATCAAAATTCTTGAGACTGCAGAAAGAGTCACAAGGACAAAGACTATCAAGTTTTGCAAAGTACACTGGAATCATCATACCGAAGAGGAAGCAACTTGGGAAAGAGAAGATGATCTTCAGATAGACCACCCTCACCTATTTGCTAGCCAATCCGAATCTCGAGGGCGAGATTCACCTTAAGGGGGTTAGATTTGTAACATCCCTAAAATCATGATTTCAAAGATTGCATATCATTCATGCATGCATATAAAATTGAGATCAATTTCAAAACTCATTTCAGAAAAATAGAAGCACATAGTGCTATCATTTTATGTGAGCAAACTTTAATCAAATGGCCATCCCCATTTGAGAGTTTGAATGTTTTAAACCTAGATTGTTTGTCTCCCTTGTTGAATGGATTGAGTGTGGATTTTGAACCAAACTTTACAAAATGGAAATGGTTTCAAAAACCATTTTTCAAACATTTGCAAATCAAGTGCAAAGTCCCTGTTACTCTGTTTCTCCAAAAAGGACCAAGCCTTTTCAAAGTAACCCCATGGTTTTATGCCTAGATTTGAGACTGTTGCACACTGCAAAAACCCCAGAAAGTTTTGAATTCAAAAAAGAGTTTGAATTCATTTGAAAACCATTCCTGAAAATCAAAACACAAAAAGAAAAGGAATAAAGAAAAGAAAAGGGCCAGGCGCTCATATTCTAGCCCAGCAGCAGAACCGGCCCAGCTAGCCCACCCGGCCTCTCTCTCGCTCGCTCGCACGCGCGGACGCACCCACGCGGTCGCTGACACCCAGACCCCACCCCCTCTCTGCTTATTTCGCTGACGCGCGGGCCCCGTCCATGTCATCGTCTTCTTCCCCAAATCCCGCGCACGAACTCCGCAGCTGCCCGTTGCTGCCTTGATTCCACGAGGTAAATGGCATTGATTCCCTGGGCGTTTCTTGTCGAGCCTCTGGCTATATAATCCCCACTCTCTCGCGACCATTTCCCCTCAACCAATTCCTCCTTTACGCCACCAGGCTGCCCACAACTCGCTCGACGCCACCGCTGTTCCGACGACCGCGCCGACGAATTCCGGTGAGCTCCGTGTTCCCCTCTGCCCCTGACTCATGCTATCACGCTCAGCAACTTCTTGCGCATCCACTGACACGCCTTGTTTGCTCTTGCATGATCTGTAGCCTCGACAGCGACTTCAACTGAGCGTCGCCGCTCTATGCACGAACTCCGGCGACCTATTCCCGTAAATACCAGCCGCCCCTTGCCCTCTGTCTGATACGATTAGGATCCCCATCGTCTTGCGCATCTGACTGTACCTTCCTTTTGATTTAGCGCGACGCAGAACCTCGCTAACGTCGACGACAGCCGCACCCGACGCGTTCGCGAGCTCCGGCGAGGAATCTCCGACGACCTCGTGCACCCCTTCTCAAGCCATCACCACCTTGAGCTTCAGCACACTGCTGCGGTTCTGGTAAGCTTCTTCCCTCACTCCCTTGTGACCTAGAACGCCAGCGCCGCCGCTGACAGACGCGCCGCCGCCAGTCGCCGCCGCTAGCGCCGCTCGGTTTTGGTTAGATGAATTGTAGCCGTCAGATCCAGATCCAGCGCGTAGGATTAGTCCACTTATCGAACCGTTATGTTTCGATCTGAACTGTGCATCGCCACTTAGATCCTACGGCTCGCGTGCGTGATCCGGTGCGAAGCGGTACGCGCCAGTAAAAATAAGACACGTGGCTAGGGTTAGAGTTTAAAACAGGATTTAAAACAGATTTGGTTTCAAATTTGAATAGGCTATAACTTTTGATTCCCACGTTAGATTTTTGCAAATTTTATACCGTTGGAATCAGGGAGACAAGCCCTTTCTGTTTATGCAATGTGTTTAGTGAAAAGTTTCTGTTAAAATGACTTTATTTGCAGAAACTTGTTTAGGACTATTTTGAGTATAGAATTTGTTTTAGTGCTAAATAAGTTTGATTTAGCAAGTTTTTGACTTGGTTATGATTCAGTATCATGCACTTGCTTGGTTGGGTTTTAAAATCATCACTTAGAATTTTTGCATGCATGCATATTTTTATGTTTGTATATGAATTGTGTGTAAAATTTGTGCTACCATTTTTGTGTAGACTTTGGTGCTAGTGACTGTGATTGTGAAGAGTGCTACTCTCCCCACTACCAAGGCAAGTGGTACTTCATGAATATTTCCATCCCTATATTTTGTACAAGCATTAGAAATATTTTTCTAAGTCTTGCATGTTACTTTTTGCCAAATGCTGTTGGGAAATCCTAAGTAGTTGTAGAATTGCTAGGAAATTTCCTAAGTTAAGTTACTATTCCATGCTTAGCCTAGCTAGTAGCAAACAAGGGTTGGTAAAGTATATACATGCTATGACGAAAATATTTCTAAGTCTTTTGACTTATGTTTTTCTTAATAAAACAACTAAGTCAATGAATCACCTGGGTGGAATGGGACTTGAATGGTGGTTTTTGGTTGAGTGGTTACACAAGGCCGATGGATATGGTTTACCTTGTGTATCTCACTTGTGGTATGCCACCCAGGCACAAAGGGATTTTGGAGGCCAAGTGTTGAGAAGCTTATAGTGCAGCCACTTGGCAATATGGGCTCTGCCTTGATCACATAGGTTGCTAGAACTTAGTCATTTGGACAGTTGGTGGTAGTGGGATGATAGGTTGGAACGCGTCCATTTGGCTAAGGGAAGGCTTCTGAAAGGTCCTGTCTTGGGAAACCAAGTCTGGTGGGGAAAGTGCACAACCTCTGCAGATGGAAAAATCTAAGTACTTAGCCAAGTCCATGGCAATGGACAACTTGAGCATCAAGATATGGAAGCTATCAAGAATCTCATCACTCCAACTTCTAAGTAAAAACTTGTGGGTGAACAAGGGTGAAGGACCTCAATGTCTATTGATGGTTTCTTGGGAAAAGTTTTGACAAAGAAAAACTTAGTGATTTCAACTAATAGGAAAAACCTATTTTGAGCAAAGCAAGCCAAGCTACACTTAGCCAAAATGCATATTGTAATATAGTCCACTTAAAATTTACTAAGGTATCACTTGCCAATACTATTCCAAAGTATTGACCCACTGTGGCTGTAACTTGTGATGTTGCAGGTTACTCCGATGATGGTTAGGTGTCATGAGTCTACACTCAACATGCTTGCCTGTGGCACATGAAGATGAAGACTTATGTTTATTTACTTATTCCAAACTCTTGTATTAGGCCTGTGGCCTTGAGTTGTAAAAGACTATGTTTTATCTCTGGAATGGATGTAATAAATGACCTTTGTATCTGTGTACTTCATCTTAAACTGTGGATGCTAGCAATGATCCAGGGACTAGCATTGCAATCAAAGGGATCCTTTTCCTTTACAAAGGAGGGATCTTACATCCTCCTCACGAATTTGTTTGGTGGAGGACAGAAATCTGTTTTGGGACAACAACTCCCCAAATCTTACTTCCCTCTCATTAGAGGTCATTATTGACACAAAAAGCAAACGAAAAGGATAAAGAGAGGTCATTACTGAAGTAATAACTTCCAATACTCAAGGAAACTCTTGGGTTATCTCCCAACAAGTACTTTTCTTTAACGCCTTTAAGTTAGGCACAAGAAGCAAGAAGAATTAAGTATTTTCAAATGAAGAAGCATTAACATCAAATCTTGCTTTCAAGGGAGGAGGAAAAAGCAACTTCTCTCTCCTCATAGGGAAGTGTTCAATACCTTTCTTGAATGGAAAATGATATTTAATGGTGTCTTCTTTCATATTAATGATGGCACTAACTGTTCTAAGAAAAGGTCTTTCCAAAGTAATATGACAAGAAGCATTGTATTCAGCATCCAAAACATAGAAATCAACAGGGACATAAGCATTGTTAACCATAATGATAACATCATTAATACTCCCCATGAGTTTCTTCTTAGCATTATCATTGAGTGGGACATTACAAATAACAATCTCCCAAAGGTGGCAAATCAAGCAGTTCATAAATCTTCCTAGGCATAATAGAGACAATAGAACCAAGATCACATGAAGCTTTGAGATCAAAGTCATTCACTTGCATATTAATAATGGGTTCCCAATTATCTTCTACTTTCCTAGGAATAGAAGCTTTGTGTTTTAGCTTCTCTTCCTTAATTTTCACAAGAGCATCTGTAATATGTTTAGTGAAAGCAACATGCATATCACTAGCATCAGGACTTCTAGCAAGATTTTGCAAGAACATAATCACTTCAGAAATATTGCAACCATCAATATCAAAGTCAAACTTAGCATCACTAGTAGTAGTCTCAATAGGCTTAGGCATAGTAGGAGGAGGAATAGGGACTACTTGTGGTTTAGTGGTGATGGTGCACACACTATTGTTTCTATCAATCTCAACTTCCCTTTCCCACTTAGCATGAAGTAGAGCTAACAACCTAACATTTTCATCAATAGTAACTTGTATGGAGCAGTAGCAAAGGTGTTTTCCATAGTTTCAGGTTTAGCAGCCATTTTATTAACCAAGGAAGTTTGAGCTTCAAACAAAGAGGATATATTTTTCTCAACAGTTAAAAGCTTTTCCTCTATAGTCTTATTGAAGGTGGTTTGTTTACTAATAAAGTCCTTGAGCATGACTTCAAGTTCAGAGGGGGCACTTCTAGCATTATTGTAAGAGCTTCCATAGGAACTGCTATTATTAGGAGGATAAGGCCTATAATTGTTGTTGCTACCAAAATTATTCCTATAAGCTTTGTTGTTGAAATTGTTGTTTCTAATGAAGTTCACATCAACTTTCTCTTCTTGAGCAACCAAAGAGGCTAAGGGAACACTATTAGGATCTAGAGGAGCTTTCCCATTAACAAGCATAGCCATAATAACATCAATCTTTTCACTCAAAGAGGAAGTTTCCTCAACAGAATTTACCTTCTTACCATGTGGAGCTCTCTCAACATGCCATTCAGAGTAGTTAACCATCATATTAGCAAGGAGCCTTGTTGCAGCACCCAAAGTGAGGCCCATGAAAGTTCCTCCAGCAGCTGAATCCAACAGATTTCTTGAGGAGAAGTTCAAACCAGCATAAAAAGTCTGGATAAGCATCCAAGCAGTGAGTCCATGAGTAGGGCAATTTTTAACCAAAGATTTCATTCTTTCCCAAGCTGGAGCAACATGTTCACTGTCAAGTTGTTTAAATTTCATAATGTCACTTCTCATAGATATAATTTTAGCAGGAGGATAGTATTTTCCAATAAAAGCATCTTTGCACTTAGTCCAAGAATCAATACTATTTTTAGGCAAAGAAAGCAACCATTCTTTAGATTTTCCCCTCAAGGAGAAAGGAAAAAGCTTGATCTTAATAATGTCTCCATCTACATCCTTATACTTTTGCATCTCACAAAGTTCAACAAAGCTATTAAGATGGGCAGCAGGATCATCAGAACCAGCACTAGAAAATTGCTCTCTCATCACAAGATTCAACAAAGCAGGCTTAATTTCATAAAAGGTAGCATCAGGAGCAGGTGGAGCAATATGAGTGCTTAGGAAATCATTGTTGTTGGTGCTAGTGAAGTCACACAACTTGGTGTTCTCAGCAGAGTTCATTTTGGCAAAGGTGGGCAAGCCAAAAACAGCAACAACAACTAGAGCAGGGACTATTTTTTTTTGTGTTTTCTGGAAAGAGGCAAACAAAACCAAACAAAAGAAACAAAGCAAACTAAAAAAAGTAAAGAGAAAGGAAGTGAAGGACTCCCCTAGTGAAGACGTCCTTAGCCTCCCCGGCAACGACGCCATAAATACTTGCAGCTTGACGGGGAGGAAGAGGTTGAAGCAGTCCTGTAGATCCCTGGCAACGGTGCCAGAAAGACTTGATGGTGCTCGACGTAGCACTTTGTTGGTAACCCCAAGCGCAGGGTGTGAATAGCTAGAAGCAAGTTTTCCCTCGGTTGAGACCGAGGTTATCAAACCAGAAAAAGGAAGGAAACGTCACACAGGTGTTGCAAACAACGTGGAGACCCGCATAACACAAACTCAAGACTTTGCCCCAACGAACAGTGAGGTTGTCAAGCTCACCGGTTTTCTGTAACAAAGTATTAAACGTATGGTGTGGAAGGTAATGGTTTGCAGCAAGTAAACAAGTAAAAGTGGAAGATGTATCAATGGTAAAGATTGGACCAGGGTCCATAGTTCACTAGAGGTGCTCTCCTTAGATAAACAACATGGCATGAAGGGTAAACAAATTACAGCAGGGCAGTTGACAGGAACTGAGCAAGGCATAACAATGCAATTCCTAGTCAGAAAGATCCTATCAGGTTGATTGGGCAATACACCAAGATACATAGACCGCCATCCAACTGCATCTATGACTATAAGTCCACCTTCAGGTTATCATCCGAACCCCCTCCAGTATTAAGTTGCAAGCAACAGACAATTGCTTTAAGAAAATTGTGTAAGGTAAACAGTCCACATGTTCCATGAACAAGAGACCGTTGTTTTCTCCCTAGTAGCAACAACACATCTACAACCGAAGAGATTTCTGTCACTTCCCTTGGAAACTAGAGGCATGAACCCACTATCGAGCATAAATACCCCCACTTGGAGTCACTAGCAACTACTTGGCCAAGATAGCTACTAACAACGAAGAGCATGCAAGATCACAAACAACACAGACATGATAGAATCATAAATACAAAACCATTAATCAAACCAACATAATAATCTCAATATCCATCGGATCCCCGCAAACACAATATGCATAATTACAAATAGATTAGATCTTGATCATGAACTGAGCTGACAAGATCAATACATGAAAGCACAAAGGAGGAGATACAACCATCTAGCTACTACATGGACCCATGGTCCAAGGTGGAACTACTCACGCAACATATCGGAGAGAAGGCCTCCGGGATGATCTCCCCTCCGACAGGGTGCCGGGGAACTTCAGATCCCCCGATCTAGGGACGATGGTGGCAGCGGCTACAGACGGTTTCATGGATATTTGATCGGGTACTCAGGGTTTCTGCATCGGGGGATTTTTATAGGCGAAGGGGGAGACCGAGACGGCGGCCAAGGCGACCAAACCCTAGCCAGGCGCAGGGTGGGGCCCACCCGCGCCTGGGGTCGGTTTGGCCCCTCTAGCTAGCCCCCCCGGCTCTCCTCTGGACTTCTTGTTCCCCACTCAAAGTAATTGACTTTGTCCTTTGTCCCGTCCAATTCCGAGAATATTTCTTTACTAACTTTTCTGAAACCAAAAACAACATAAAACAGGCATCTGGCACTGTTGCAACTTGTTAATAGGTTAGTACCAGAAAACATGTAAAAAGCACCTCAAAGTGTAGGCAAGCAAAGCAAAGTAGATACTAAACAAGCATAGAGCATAAAACAATTATAGATACATTTCCAACGTATCACCCATCCCGGCAGGGTGCCAGAACGGAGTTTCTCGATCCGAATCACGGTTTTTGGTGGTATCGGCACAATGGTACTCTTTCTAGAAAAACATCGAACCTCCCTGAGTTTTTAGGTCAGAAGGCATTTTATAGGCGAAGAGACAGGCCGAGGGGGTGCCTGGGCTGGCCACACCCCTCCCAGGCGCGGGGTGGGCCACCCGCGTGGCAGGGGGTGTGGGCCACCCAGGGCTCCCCTCCGTATCGTATTCTGGTCCGTGGATCTTCTGGTGAAATAGGATTTTTGGCATATTTTCCAGGATTTTTCCTGATAGTTGATTTTCTGCACAAAAACTAGATACCAAGGTAATTCTGCTAAAAACAGCGTTAGTCCGTGTTAGTTGTATCCAAATCACACAAGTTTAGAGGAGAAACAATAGCAAAAGTGTTCGGGAAAGTAGATACGTTTTTGGACGCATCACTCGCCAAATGTGAGACCCTCGAGCAAATGGTCCTTCCAGAACAGCAATGCTCCACCATCGCCAAGCCTATAGCGCACCAGGGTTGCGAAGATGCCCTCCGCCTCCTCATTCTTGAGCACCGGGAGGACCGCCCAGGGCTGGGTAGGGTTTGTCCGTCTATACCACTCCCATCTGGCACACAGCGCCACCCCATGAAATCTCAGGTTCTTAATTCCCAGCCCTCCAAAGCAATTTGTCTTGTAAACGGCGTCCCAGGACACAAGACATTGACCGCCATTGACGTCTTTCTTGCCATACTAGAAGAACGTGCGCTGCCACTTCTCCAACTCCTCTAGCAGCCAAGTCGGGGCCTCCGTCACTAATAACTAGTGCAACGGTATCGCAGCCACTACCGACTTGAACAAAGTGAGGCGACCCGCTCTAGCGATTAGCCCCCTCTGCCATGCCGAGGTGAACTCGATTGCTCTATCCAAGATCGGCTGCCACTCCGCCTTCGTCAAAGGCCTCAGATCGAGATGCAGCCCAAGGTACGTGATGGGAAAGGCCTGGAGTCTACAACCTAGGACCGAACTAACCACTGTCCCATCAACCTTCCCACCTCTGATGAATGTAGTGGTCGACTTGTTATAGTTGACCGTCGGCCCGGAGGCATCGCCAAAGAGACGCAGAATCTCCCGGATCGCAAGCAGCTCGCCCACGTCTGGTCTAGCGAACATCACCACGCCGTCTACATATATGGACACACACTAAAGCGGTCGGATGCCAGTCAAATTCTGGAAAAGGCGTTCCTCCACCGCCCTAACCAGAATCATCGTGAACACCTCCATGCCCAACACTAAAAGCATGGGGAAAGTCGGACCCCCCTGCCTCAAGCCCCGAACTTGTTGAATCTTAACTCCTGGGGTACCATTCACCACCACTCTCATCGATGCTATGGATAACAGGATGGAGATCCACTTCAAGAAATGCTCGTTGAATCTCATTGTTGGAATTATGCCCTAGAGGCCATAATAAAGATGTTATTATTATAATTCTTGTTCATGATAAAGTTTATATTCCATGCTAGAATTGTATTAAGCGGAAACTTTGATACTTGTGTGGTTTATGAACAACACCGTGTCCCTAGTACGCCTCTATGGACTAGCTCATTGATTAATGATGGTTAAGGTTTCCTAACCATAGACATGAGTTGTCGATTAATAATGAGATCATGTCATTAGGAGAATGATATGATGGACAGAACCTAATTAAGCAGAGCAATTAGATCGTGTTATCGTGTTCATCTTTGCGAAGCTTTTTCCTATGTCAAATATTGTATTCCTTAGACCATGAGATAATACAACTCCCTGGTATCGGAAGAAATCTTTGAGGTCATCAAACGTCATCCTATGTGAGGGTGATCATAAAGGTGTCTCTCAGGTGATCGGAAAGTACTTGTTGGGTTGTATGTATCGAGATGGAATTTGTCCCTCCCGAGTCGGAGAGATATAATTCGGGCCCACTCGATAATCGATATCAACACCGCCTGCAAGCACGTGGTTAAGGAGTTAATCACAAAGTGATATCGGATTAAGGAACGAGTAAAGTACTTGCTGTGAACGGGATTGAACTAGGTATGCCAATACCAACGATCAAATCTCGGGCAAGTAAAATATCGCGTGACGAAGGGAATACATATATGGGATTGATTGAATCCTGGCATCGTGGTTCATCCGATATGATCATCGATGAATATGTGGGAGTCAATATGGGTTTCCAGATCCCGCTCTTGATTACTGTTAGAAGATCATGTTTGCATATTCTCGAACCCGTAGGGTCACACACTTAACGTGCCTTGACGCTAGGATAGAATGGATAATTGGTTTATGAGTTTTTGTTTGGAGTCTCGGATGAGATTCAGGACATCATGAGAGGTTCCGGAATGGTCCGAAGAATAAGATTCATATAAAGGAAAGCAGTTTTTGGATTTCTGAATCGTATCAGATTATCCGGTATTGTACCGGAAGGTTCTAGAAGGTTCCGGAGTGGGACCAACGTGGGCCCACTTGTCGGAGGGATGCGTGGGCCTGAAGAGGAGTGCCCTGGCCGCTTTGGGCCAGGGGCACAAGGCCCCAAAGGAACAGCCGGCCAAACCCTAGGGGAAACCCTAGGGAACCCTTCTACAAGGAGGGGGAAACTTGCCCCCCACTCCAACCCTTGGGGCCGCCGCCCTAGGGCTTGGAGGAGGGGCCAAGGGGGCGGCAAGCCCCCAATATAAAGAGGGCAGGGGCGCACCCTCCGCCTCCCACTCCTCCAACCCTAGCCGCCGTCCTGCTGCCCTCCACCTCTCTCTCTCTCTCTCCCGACTGCGCGTAGGCGAAGCCCTGTCGCAGAAACTCTCCACCATAGCACCACGCCGTCGTGCTGCAAATCCAATCCATCTCTCTACGCCACTTTCTGGACCAAGGAAGGAGGAGACGTGGAGGCACCGTACATGTGCATCTCTCGGAGGCACCGCCACTTGCGGGGTAGGATAGGATCAGATCGCGAGGAGGAGACGGCTAGTACCACTACATCAACCACGTTTTGTTGAACGTTTCCGCTGTGCGATTTCTTCAAGGGTATGAAGATCTCATCTCTCTCTCTCGTTGATTGCATCTCCTAGATTAGATCTTGGCTTTCTTGTTCGCATCCGTAGATTTTTTTTGATTTGCTATGCTGCGAAACGCTTCAGTGGTATCAGAGCTAGATCTATGCGTAGACGTGTTTCACGAGTAGAACGCAACATGCTTGTTGCGGGTGTTGATGTTTTCTATTGCAAGCCTCTTGTTGTGTATTTCTTATGGTGCGGCATAGTGAGATCGAAGCGGTCCAGGCCAACTTTACGCAACCTCGTTCGCGAGACCGGCTCCGCACTTGACGTGTGGCTTGTTCCACACATGCGGCTGGTGGATGCCAGTTTCTCTCACTATAGTAGTCATGGGATTTACACCGGATGTTAGCAACCATAATATCACCGTTGTGGATTTCCGTAGGTAAGAATCGTTCTTAGCTTGTTACTCCCATAAGCCACGTAAAACATGCAACAACAAAGTAGAGGCGTCTAACTTGTTTTTGCAGGGAGTGTTTTGTGATATGGTATGGCCCAAGACATGATGTGTATGTTGTATGCAATGATCATGTTTTATAATATTTCACGACTTGCATGTCGATGAGTTCACAACCGGCAGGAGCCATATGGTTATCTTTATAATTGTGTATGACCGCTGCGTGTCAACTTCTTATACGCCATGTAATAGCTTTACTTTATCGCTAAGTAGTTAGCAATAGTTGTAGTTGCTATTCGTGGTGGGGGAAATCATGATGGAGTGATGGAGATCATGTTGGCGCGCACAAGATGGAGATCATTGCGCGGAGATTGGCTATACCATGTCACATAAAATTATATGCATGTGATGTTTATCCTTTTATGTATCTTATTATGCTTAGATCGCGACGGTAGCATTATAAGATGATTCCTCACTTAAAGATCAAGATAAAATTGTGTTCTCCCCATGTATGCACTGTTGCGAAAGTTCGTCGTGTTCAAGCACCTCATGATTATCGGGTGCTATAAACTCTACGTTCACATACAACGGGTGCAAGCCAGTTTTGCACACGCGGAAATACTTGGGTTTGACTTGACGAGCCTAGCATGTACAGACATGGCCTCGGAACACACGAACCGAAAGGTTAAGCATGAGTCATATGAATGATATGATCGACACTTTGTTGTCCACCATTGAAACTACATCTCTTCTCGTGAAGATCGGATTAGGTGTGGTGAACGTGTTCACTAAACAACTTGAGGGATGTTGAATTTAGTGGGAGTTCATCTAGTAATTTGATTAAGTTGAACTAGTTATCATGAACATAGTCTAAATTGTATTTGCAAATTTGTAGATCAAATGGCTAAGTCCAACTTCAAATTCAACGTTTTTGCTGAGAAAGAAAAGCTTAAGAACAATGGGTCTAACTTCACCAACTGGTTCCGCAATCTGAGAATCATTCTCGCTGGCGGACAAAAAGACTATGTACTAGAGAAAGCGCTAGGTGACGCCCCTGCTATTAATGCGCCGGCTGATGAAAAAGCTGTTTATCAGTCGCGCAAAGATGATTATGGAGTGATTAAGAGTACCATGTTGTTTGCTATGGAATCGGACCTTCAAAATCGTTTTGAGGAGTTCGCCGGGCCCTTTGAGATTCTTGAGGAACTAAAAACCATGTTTCAGACTCATGCCCGTTCTGAGAGATATGAGATCTCTGAGAAGTTCTTCAACTGCAAGATGGAGGAAGGGAGTTCCGTTAGTGAGCACGCCATTAAGATGTCGGGCTACACTCAACGTCTTGAGCAACTGGACTGCAAGATTCCAGAAGAGCTCAAGATTGACAGAGTTCTGCAATCACTCCCTCCTAGCTGCAAAGGTTTTGTAGTTACTCACAATCAAATTGGTTCCACTGATACGATCACTGAGCTCTTCGCTAAGCTGAAAGTTGCGGAGGTGGATATAAAGAAATATAATCATGTGTTGATGGTCAATAAGACCCCTAGCTTTAAGAAAGGTAAGGGTGCAAAGAAATCCTTCAAGAAAGGCAGCGGCAAGCGCGTTGCCCCTGCTGAGAAGAAGCTCAAGTCTGGACCTAAGTCGGACACTGAGTGCTTCTATTGCAAGGACAAGGGTCACTGGAAGCGCAACTATCCGAAGTACTTAGCGGACAAGAAGGCTGGCACCATTAAAGGTATATTTGATATACATGTTATTGATGTTTACCTTACTAGCGCTCGTTGTAGTGCGTGGGTATTTGATACTGGTTCAGTTGCTAATATTTGTAACTCGAAATAGGAGCTACGGAATAGACGACGGCTATCAAGGGATGAGGTGACGATGCGCGTTGGCAATGGATCAAAAGTTGATGTGATGGCCGTCGGTACGCTCTCCTTAGTTTTACCTTCGGGATTAGTTTTAAACCTTAATAAATGTTATTATGTGCCTGCGTTGAGCATGAACATCATATCTGGATCGTGTTTATTGCAAGACGGTTATTCATTTAAATCGGAGAATAATGGTTGTTCTATTTATATGAATAACATCTTTTATGGTCATGCACCTGTTGTGAATGGTTTATTTCTTCTGAATCTCGAAAGCAATGAAACGCACATCCATAACATTGAGGCTAAGAGATGCAAAGTAGATAGTGATAATCCAACTTATTTGTGGCACTGCCGTCTAGGTCATATAGGTGTAAAACGCATGAAGAAACTCCATTCTGATGGACTTTTGGAGTCTCTTGATTTTGAATCATTTGACACGTGCGAGCCGTGCCTCATGGGCAAGATGATCAAAACCCTGTTCTCCGGTATGATGGAGCGAGCAACGGACTTATTGGAAATCATACATACCGATGTATGCAGACCAATGAGTGTTTCGACGCGCGGTGGATATCGCTATTTTCTCACTTTTACTGATGACTTAAGTAGATATGGGTATATCTCTATTTAATGAAACATAAATCTGAAATGTTTGAAAAGTTCAAAGAATTTCAGAACGAAGTGGAAAACCATCATAACAGGAAAATTAAATTTCTACGATCCGATCGTGGAGGTGAGTATTTGAGTTATGATTTTCTCACACATCTTAAAGCAAGCAGAATCGTTTCGCAACTCACGCCACCCGGAACACCACAGCGCAATGGTGTGTCTGAACGCCGGAATCGAACTCTATTAGATATGGTGCGATCAATGATGTCTCTTACAGATTTGCCGTTATCATTTTGGGGTTATGCACTAGAAACCGCTACATTCACTTTAAATAGGGCACCATCTAAATCCGTTGAGACGACACCGTATGAACTATGGTTTGGTGCTAAACCTAAGTTGTCGTTTCTTAAAGTTTGGGGATGCGAAGCTTATGTCAAGAAGTTGATGCCGGACAAGCTCGAACCCAAAGCGGAGAAATGCGTCTTCATAGGATACCCTAAGTAAACGATTGGGTATACCTTCTACCACAGATCCGAAGGCAAAGTGTTTGTTGCAAAGAACGGATCCTTTATTGAGAAGGAGTTTCTCTCGAAAGAAGTGAGTGGGAGGAAGGTAGAGCTAGACGAGGTTATTGAACCTTCTCTCGAGTTGGAGAGTAGCGCAGCACCTGAAATTGTTCCAGTGCCGTCTGCACCAACAAGAGAGGAAGCTAATGACGAGGATCATGAAACTTTGAACGATGCTACTACTGAACTTCACAGGTCGACAAGGTCACGTGTGTCTTACCCGTCTTGTTGTTAGACAACAGTGAACCTGCGAACTATGAGGAAGCAATGATGAGCCCAGACTCTGAGAAATGGCTAGAGGCCATGAAATCCGAATTGGGATCCATGAGAGAAAACCAAGTATGGACTTTGGTGGACCCTCCTAGCGACCGTAAGGCCGTTTAGTGCAAATGGATTTTCAAGAAGAAAACGGACGCGGATGGTAATGTTACTGTCTATAAAGCTCGACTTGTCGCAAAAGGGTTTCGGCAAGTTCAAGGTGTTGACTACGATGAGACTTTATCTCCCGTAGCGATGTTTAAGTCCATTCGGATTTTATTAGCAATTGTTGCATTTCATGATTATGAAATATGGCAGATGGATGTCAAGACTGCGTTCCTCAATGGCAACATTGATGAAGAGTTGTATATGATGCAGCCCGAAGGTTTTGTCGATCCTAAGGATGCTGATAAGGTGTGCAAACTTCAGCGTTCCATTTATGGACTGAATCAAGCATCTCGGAGTTGGAACCTTCGTTTTGACCAAGTGATCAAGAGCTTTGGATTTGTTCCGAATTGCTACAAAGCTTGTATCTACAAGAGAGTGAGTGGGAGCTCAGTGACATTTTTAGTACTATATGTGGATGACATATTGATTATTGGAAATGACATTGGTATGCTTAATGATGTGAAGAGTTATTTGAATAAATGTTTTTCAATGAAAGACCTAGGAGAAGCTGCTTATATATTAGGCATCAAAATCTATAGAGATAGACAAAGACGCCTAATAGCTTTAAGCCAAAGTACATACCTAGACAAAGTTCTGAAAAGGTTCAGAATGGATAAAGCAAAGAAAGGTTCATTGTCCATGTTGCCAGGTATGATATTGAGCAAGGCTCAGTGTCTAGCTACGGTAAATGATAGAGACACTATGAGCAAAGTGCCATATGCCTCGGCCATAGGTTCTATCATGTATGACATGCTATGTACTAGACCGGAAGTGTCCAATGCTCTTAGTTTGACGAGCAGATACCAAAATGATCCAGGAGTGGAACATTGGACAGCAGTAAAGAACATCCTAAAGTATTTAAATAGGACTAAAGAAATGTTCTTGGTCTATGGAGGTGATGAGCAGATCGTTGTAAAAGGTTACGTCGACGCTAGTTTCGACACCGACCCGGATGATTCTAAATCTCAGACAGGATACGTTTATATTTTGAATGGAGGAGCTGTGAGTTGGAGAAGCTACAAGCAAAGCGTGATCGCGGGATCTACAATGGAAGCGGAATACATGGCTGCTTCAGAAGCATCAAGTGAAGGAGTTTGGATCAGGAACTTCATCACTGAGCTTGGTGTGGTTCCAAGTGCCTTGGACCCACTGGAGATATTATGAGACAACATTGGTGCCATAGCACTGGCTAAGGAACCAAGATATCATCCAAAGACCAAGCACATCAACCGCCATTTTCATATAATTTGAGATTATATAGCAGATGGGGATCTGAAGATTAGCAAAGTACATACGGATCTGAATGTCGCAGATCCGTTGACTAAACCTCTTCCACGAGCAAAACATGATCAGCAACTTAATGCCATGGGTGTTAGATTATTGCCAGATGTAAACTAGATTATTGACTCTAGTGCAAGTGGGAGACTGTTGGAATTATGCCCTAGAGGCAATAATAAAGATGTTATTATTATAATTCTTTTTCATGATAAAGTTTATATTCCATGCTAGAATTGTATTAAGCGGAACCTTTGATACTTGTGTGGTTTATGAACAACACCGTGTCCCTAGTACGCCTCTATGTACTAGCTCATTGATTAATGATGGTTAAGGTTTCCTAACCAGAGAGATGAGTTGTAGATTAATAATGAGATCATGTCATTAGGAGAATGATATGATGGACAGACCCAAATTAAGCAAAGCAATTAGATCGTGTCATCGTGTTCATCTTTGCAAAGCTTTTTCCTATGTCAAGTATTGCATTCCTTAGACCATGAGATAATACAACTCCCTGGTATCGAAAGAAAGCTTTGAGGTCATCAAACGTCATCCTATGTGAGGGTGATAATAAAGGTGTCTCTCATGTGATCGTAAAGTACTTGTTGGGTTGTATGTATCAAGATGTTAAGGAGTTAATCACAAAGTGATATCGGATTACGGAACAAGTAAAGTACTTGCTGTGAACGAGATTGAACTAGGTATACCGATACCAACGATCAAATCTCGGGCAAGTAAAATAGTGCGTGACGAAGGGAATACATATATGGGATTAATTGAATCCTGGCATCGTGGTTCATCCGATATGATCATCGTTGAATATGTGGGAGTCAATATGTGTTTCTAGATCCCGCTGTTGATTATTGATAGAAGATCATGTCTGCATATTCTCGAACCCGTAGGGCCACACACTTAACGTGCCTCGACGCTAGGATAGAATGGATAATTGGTTTATGAGTTTTTGTTCGGAGTCTCGGATGAGATCCAGGACATCACGAGAGGTTACGGAATGGTCCGGAGAATGAGATTCATATAAAGGAAAGCAGTTTTTGGATTTCGGAATCGTTTCGGAGTATTCGGTATTGTACCGGAAGGTTCTAGAAGGTTCCGGAGTGGGACCAACGTGGGTCCACTTGTCGGAGGGCTGCGTGGGCCTGAAGGGGAGTGCCCTGGCCGCTTTGGTCCAGGGGCACAAGGCCCCATAGGCACAGCCGTCCAAACCCTAGGGGAAACCCTAGGGAACCCTTCTAGAAGGAGGGGGAAACTTGCCCCCCACTCCAACCCTTGGGGCTGCCGCCCTAGGGCTTGGAGGAGGGGCCAAGGGGGACGGCTAGCCCCCTATATAAAGAGGGCAGGGGTGCACCCTCCCCCTACCACTCCTCCAACCCTAGCCGCCGTCCTGCTGCCCTCACCTCTCTCTCTCTCCCGACTGCGCGTAGGCGAAGCCCTGCCGTAGAAACTCTCCACCATAGCACCATGCCATCGTGCTGCAGATCCAATCCATCTCTCCACCCCACTTGCTGGACCAAGGAAGGAGGAGACGTCGCGGCACCGTACGTGTGCATCTCTCGGAGGCGCCGCCACTTGCGGCGTAGGATCGGATCGGATCGCGAGGAGGAGACGGCTAGTACGACTACATCAACCATGTTCTGTTGAACGTTTCCGCTATGCGATTTCTTCAAGGGTATGAAGATCTCATCTATCTCTCTCGTTGATTGCATCTCCTAGATTAGATCTTGGCTTTCTTGTTCGCATCCGTAGAATTTTTTTGATTCACTATGCTGCGAAACCCTTCACCCATCGTCCTCAGCACTTAAAACAGAAACGCCCAAGATATCGAATCAAAAGCTTTCGAGATATCCAGGTTTAGTAAAACCCCTTTCTTCCTCGCCCTATTAATCTTACGGAAAACTTGCCTTACCAGAACGAAATTTTCATGCAAGCATCGGCCCTTGACAAACGCGGACTGATTTGCACTCACTAGTGCCGGCAGTCTTGGCCTTAGACGGTTGGCCAGCAGCTTAGAGAACAGTTTTGCGATGCTATGGATCAAACTAATGGGGCGATAGTCCCCGACTTCCAGCGCCTCCTGCTTCTTAGGAATGGGAGCGATCAGGCCATAGTTGAGCTTCCCAAACCCACGCTCGTCACCCACCGCAAGCTTCAAAAGGGCCGCCATGAGATCTCCTTTAATAATACTCCACGCTTTTTGGTAGAAGCCCCCCACAAAGCCATCCGACCCAGGAGCACGGTACGGAGGCAGCTCCTTCACAACGGCCTAGACCTCCTCGTCCTCCATGAAAAGCTCATCGAGCCCAGCCAGGTCATGCTCTGGGAGGTGAAGAGACTCCAGGTCTAGCCCAACCCTCCTAGTATCAATCGAACCCAGGAGACCTTTATAAGCCTCCGAGAAAGCATTTACCTTGCCCTCCTGATCTGTAATGATCACATCACCCACCTGCATCGACGGGATGAAATTCTTAGTTCTCCTGTCATTAGCGACTGCATGGAAAAGTTTAGAATTCATGTCCCCCTCAGCCAGCCAATGAATTCTCGATCTCTGCCTTGCCATGGTACGCTCTAAGGATGCCAGACCCAAGACCGCATGCTTCAAAGAACGGCGTAACCAAAGCTCCACTTGGGAAAGGGTCCTACTCTCCTGAGCCACATCAAACCGAAAGATCAACATGTTTGCCATTGCAATTTGTAACTTTAGGTTGCCAACCTTACGCTTCCCCCAGGCTTGCAGCGACCTGGCCGCGTTCCTGAGCAAGGCATCCAGCCTCTTGAATGGATCGACAATCGAATCCTCACACTTCCAAGCCTCCTTGACTGCTTCCTCGAAACCCTCCAACTTGGTCCAGGCCAACTTAAAATGGAACTCCTTTTAGGCATGAAGCCTGTGTTCAGGGAAAGGTGCAGGGGAGTGTGGTCCGACGTAGAGGAGTAGAGCGCCTGGAGCATCGAGTCTGGGTTGGACAGATCCCAGTCCACAGACACCAATGCGCGGTCAATACGAGTCAGGGTGGGACGTTCCCTCTCGTTACTCCACATGAACCTTCGTCCATGCAGATACATGTCCTTGAGCTCATGCTCGCTAACAAAGCTCCTGAATCTCGCCATCATGGTCCGGGCCAAATTGTCGTTGCTCTTGTCCCTCGCGTTAAGAATGATGTTGAAGTCTCCGATCACCAACCATGGGCCAGGGCAAAGACTGCGACGCTCTGACAGCTACGCGAGGAACTCAATCTTCTCTGTGGCTTGCGGCCCATAAACCCAAGTGATCCACCAACGCTGGCGGTCCTTGGTGCAAACCTCACCCGTGATCGCATGACTGTCCAGGCTAATGCTGCCAACCTCAAGCACCGAAGAGTCCCAGGCAAGGAGAATGCCACCTCTCGTACCAACCGCAGGAAGGTACGCGAACCCGTCAAAAGCTGGGCCCAAACACTCCAAAACCAGAAAACGATCTATAACTTCCACCTTGGTCCCCTAGAAACACACCAAGTTCACATGAATCGAAGAAATAAACGCCCTAACATCACTCCTTTTAGCTGGATCGTTCAATCCCCGAACGTTCTAGTCCAACACCTCTGGGTTAATATCCATCTAAAGATTAGAAGAAACTCCAACACGCCAATCCCCTACTGGACCGACACTGCCCACTGGCAGAGCTCCCGAGGCTCAAAGCATGACGACATCACTTTGCCAAACACCGTTGCGACCGCCTGAAGATGCGGCTCCTTCAGCGGTGAGTCAAAGAACTGACGGAAGCGCTGCAGGTCCTCCTCCATGGCTTCCAGCTCTGCCGGGGTGATACCCAACGCCCTCAACAGCGCTGTCTCCGCCGCCGACACCGACTTCACTTTAGTGCAACCCACCTGAGCACCCAGCGACGAGGAGCGGCGCATAAGTATCACCCGGTGAGCGTTTGTTAATGAAAACTCCCTTTATTATAAAAGGTACACCTCCTGGCAACCAAGTGCAACTGCATGCAGCTAGCCTAAAGCAACTGTTTTCCAAAAAAAATACATAAGGGGATTGCTTTGACAAAAACACACTGACCAGCTAGCCTCGTGTATTCTGCTTCTATATATTTGCAATACATGAGGCCATGCACTATGTGTGTTCGGTTCAAATAAAAACATGACAGGCTACGGAACCGGCTTTGATTTCCTACTATTTGTGAATCACTTTGCTATGACATACATGCATGCCTATTTGTTGACTCCCTCTCTTCCCTTTGCTCTATGCCATGTGGACCAAACCAATCTATCCCATGCATGTATGCATACTTTATAAAAAAGAAGCGAAACAACAATATGAGTCGCTTTTTTTTATCAGACCACATGAGTCGTTTCACTGCCATAGATTCAAGAGAAGAAGAAAGAAGTTAGGAACCGCTTTTCTCGTACACTATTTTCTCGTACATAGTGCATGGTCTGATGTAGACCAATACTTGGCCACACCTAATAATAAAATAATAACAAAAGCGGAGTCATACTCTCATGATGGCAAAGATGAAAAGAGAAGAAGAAGAAGATAACGATACCGATGCCATCTGCCAATGAGATGGATGCATGCAGAAAACAATTTGCACGAAAAGTAGTTTGGATCCATCTTTGTCCGGCTAGTTAGTTAGATCCTAGGATGTGTAAGCATTATTGATGCTTTTGGTCGTACGTACGCCCCTTCAACGTTTCAACACCCCATCCGCAAAAAAAAATAAACGTTTCAACATCCCAATTAGGCCGACGTACGACCATGATGTACATAGCCCTGTCCTCATCTCATCCTCATTGCTCGATCGAGAAAAGGACGCGCATATGGGGGACACTTTTCAAACACAGAATCCTCCTGCCCTGAGGCAATTGGGCCGCGTGACCTATTCCTTGCCCCTGCCCTGATTCCTTTGCTGTCCAAGTGGATAATTACCGCGCGTGCCCTGCTGCATGCTGGCTTGTCCACCCGTCGGCCATAAAGGCATGTACAATGCTAGAAAAGTCATGTCTTTTCTTAACTCTTCATATTATTTAGAAAAGACACAATATATAACTTATACAATGCATTATCTTTTATTGCTATCTTTAGCAATTAATAAAAATTAACTATTTTTAGTAAAAAATTGGTTGACTAAGGGAAGACATATGATATAATGGAGAAAAATAGTCTTTTCTTATTACTAAGAGATCATTTCTTAGCTAAGGGAAGACAACCTTCTTTCTCTTGTTTCTCTCTTCTTTAACTAAGCAAAAATCTAACGTGACGAGCATAAGGGAAGGCTGACATCACCGTATTGTACGTACCCTAATGACCGCCCTAATAGAAGGAAACGGTTTTATTCGATCGATTGGATCTCCCATGCATGTGATCTCTACTACTCCTGAGTACTCCCTCTGTCCTGGTTTAAAGGATACAATTTGTAATTCTCTGAAATCTATATGTCCCTCTGTCCCGATTTAAAGGATACAATTTGTAATTCTCTAAACTCTAGATGTTCTCTGATTGGTCCATTTAATAGTGTGGAGAAGAACATGCATCAGGAGAAGAAGAGCCAGCAAAACGTTCATATTTGTTCACTCATGTGCATGCAAGCATTATATTCTTTTCAAGGAGAGTAATTACAGAGATTAAATGCTTTTGTGTTTAAATATTTTGAATTGCATGGTTTATAAATTATGTCCTTTAAACCGGGACGGGGGGAGTACTAGAGATCCGGGGGTTTGGGGGGTCCGTTTCCTAGATTGATATAGGTCGCATGCATTGTAAACAGCCAGTTGAATGCAATTTTAGACTGAATGGTTGGCCGGGCTTCGCTCACGTTATGGCCAGCGCACACGATTAAAGCAGCACTTAGCTAGACCGAGGTGAGTGCTGGATTCGGCCGTTTTCTCGGTCCACGCTTGTTGCATCTTTTTTTCCTCCACCGAGACAAGGGGGTTACGTGACATTGCTTGGTTCGTTTTCTCTCTTCTCTCACATATTCAGCCCAACCATTCGTAACTAGCACAAGTCGGCTCTGAATTGAATCAAGGTCTACATAAAAAAGATGTCCATCAATGATGGATACTAGTTTGACCATTGGCACCGAGTTTTGTGAACTGTATATTCTCAGATTCGAGATCAAAGTTGGAGTCTTTTTAGACGAATTTCTTTAGATTTGTCGCACACAATTGACCATTCGAAGTTTCCTTTAAGCAGTAGCTTGATCTTGTAGTTTCGCACAACTCTAATGTTGTAAGTTCCATGATTCGATGATGATAAATGATTCTCTATTTACCATATTGGACTATGCACCACCGGCGTTGTACTTTACGGACGTCTCCACCGTGGTGCCCATGACCGCCAGGGCCGGTCCATAGATTTTGGAGGCCCTAGGGCAACATAAAATCAAGGGCCCCTTGTTTAATATGTGAAAGATTTCCTAGGGTTAAGGGGGGCAATGGCCCCCCTACTTAATTTTTTTATTAGAGATATATTTAATATTCATGCTAAAAATTTAAAGGATACTTAAAGTTTACATGATTGATACTCTTGGACGTCTCAACAATGTCTGTCAAGCTATAAAAAAAAATTAAATAATCGGTGCATTTGATAGATCTATGATCTTTGAAATCTCGGTGAAGACATTCGAAACCATTTATTTCTATTGATTAAGCAAACTATATACCATGATAGTTATTTTATCAATTGCTATTTTGTGTACATATGCATGTGCGAAAAGTCAGTAGATGACTAAAAATATTAGGCACTACATTTAGAAGAGGATGGAATATTATCTCAAACATATATGATGGAGACGAGTAGAATTGTTCCGAATAAGAGGATAGTTGCTTGCAGAATGATATAGTTATGCGACTGTGTCCTTAGTGTTCACTAATGAATACTCACAATCTTATAAAGAAATATGAGGACCGATGTTATGCACATCCGGAGAGACCAACAAAAAAAGTGGCATCGAGAAAACATATTCACAAATGTTAGAGTTTTTTTGAGAAATAGGAGCAAGGGTAGTCATGATAAGCCATAGCTTGAACTATCTCTATTTTTTTAGACAACAAAATATATTTTTTAAAATTATTCTACAATGTTGCACGCCAAAAGTATTAGACAAATAACACAAATAAATAGTGGACCAGTGCCTCTAGATCATGGGGGCATAGTGCGAGCGCCTCTTTACCCTGTCCTATGGGCCGGCCCTGATGACCGCTAAGTGTGGTGGTGTGAGGCAAATGTGTTTGGCCTTAGGTTAGTAGCTAGATGCAGCCAACTAATCAAAATACCTTATGCGTTGCCAACGACCTGGGGTACTAAACAAAGTCTACAACGTGACCCTATGGTCATTTCTACGTGGCCATACTCCGCAGCAGATCCTGGCCCCTGGAAGCTTAAAATTTGGTCCAGACTACCAATCACAGCCGACTTGAAGAACACGGGAACCGCTGCTTTTCCTGGAGTACACAAGAACACATGTATATGTGTCTAGACAATTGGCGCAGGGCTGGAAGGATAAGTTGCCAGGACGCACAAAATTAGAGCGGGGAAACCCTATGAGGCGATGCATGGTTGTGCTTAGGGTATCAAGTGGGATCCCATATAAATTCCACCTCTAGTTCATTTGTTAAAATCTAGTTTAAATTTTTAAAACAACAGATGGTATTTAAGTGGGATCCCACTTGACACCCTACTCGTGCTCAACAGAAAGTTCTGGCTCCGGTCGCACTCACTCGCCCCCCTAGCCGCTAGCCGCTAGCTCGAGCCGTGTCCACATATATACTTCCTCTGCTGGTTGGTCCGAACATACTACGTGAGTACTAGGACGATTATTGGACGAAAATGAGTTGCACGTTCAGATCATCCACCCGTCCTATACAGCGAGGTTTTCGTAAGTTGGAATGATTAATTCGCTGAATACTCGGTATGTATATACTCCCTCTGTTAGGGATTATAAGCCTATGGACCATTTTGATAGGATTAAGAAAATCAATAACTTACCCTCTTGATTACTACATGCATCAATAGTTATACATGCACGAGAGAAACGAAGAAAAAAAGAAGGCCATGCATTGGATAAGAGATGGTAATAAATGAGAAAGGACTTATAATTCCTAACATTTTAAAAAAGCTCTTAGACTTATAATCGCTAACGGAGGGAGTATACTACTCCCCCAACCCGGTAGACGGACAGGCCGGAATTCGGTACCACGTGGGTGCCCGGCAAGGATTCTTTTCCCCGTCCATCCAAGGCATCTGGTCGAACAGGGACCGGAATTTCCGGGCATAGTTTGCTATTGCGTTCTTCTCCCTATATGTACTACTATAAGATAAATGACGTTTTATCTAGGTATGTATGAATCTAGTTAACGCGTGCTGCGTTTTCGGCCGTTGGAGCTTCGGCGCCCACTTCCATCTTACATTTTGGCGCGTTATTTGGCACACGAAATTTCTAGCGACTGCTGGAGATGAGCATCTCCACCGGGTCGACCCATCCGTTCGAGTGTGTCTTAACTCGTCCATGCGGACGCGCGGGACGTGCGTGGCGTCCCAACAGCCCAAGCTATCCGGACAAACGTGTCCGGCTCGATCCATCTGTGCATAAGATCTGGAAAGCGGTTGCTTCGGCCCGGAAGCGCGCGAACAGAGAGCGTGTCCTGGCCGTCGACCACTCGGGACCCATATATATAAGTAAAACATTACTACTTAACAATAGCTATTCATTAGATACATCCCTTCCAGTTATAAAAAGGGCGTTTAAACAAAAACGGGGGATGCTACTGTTGCTGCTACTGCTTTTGGAGGAGGACGTTGCGGCGGCTACTCGCCATCGTTGCCACAGCCACCATTATTGCGACCACCATTGTCGTGGCCATCGTTGTCGCTGCCGCCGGCCGCGTCGATCACCGCCCTAGCGGACCAGATGGACCGTTGCTGGATGCGTTCGCGGTGATGGTTGTCGGCCAGGCCGCGAGCCACCGCCTTGCCTACCGCCTTCCTGCGGTCCTCCGCTGCCCGGTTCGCCAGGACCTTGTCCATCTGGCGGCCCAGTGGTCTCTCGCCTACTGGTCGGTGAGCTTGATGAGTGCAGCAGCACTTCGTTGGGAGACCTCAAGAGGAAGGTATAATGAGCACAGCAGCAAGTTTTCCCTCAGTAAGAAACCGAGGTTATCGAACCAGTAGAAGAAAGGAAACGACTCAAAGGTGTTGCTAGCAACTTGGAGACCTGCACAACACAAACTCAAGACTTTGTCCCAATGAACAGTGAGGTTGTCAATCTCACTGGTTTGCTGTAGCATAGGATTAACTATATGGTGTGAAAGGTAATGGTGGTTTACATAAGTAAACAGTAACAGTGGAGGATGTATCAATGGTAAAGATTGGACCGGGGTCCATAGTTCACTAGAGGTGTTCTCCTTAGATAAACAAACATGACATGCTGGGTAAACAAATTACACCAGGGCAATTGACAGGACTAAGTAAGGCATAACAATGCAATACTAGACATCAAGATCCTATGATATTCGATTGGGCAATACGACAAGATACATAGACCGCCATCCAACTGCATCTATGACTAGAAGTCCACTTTCAGGTTATCACCCGACCCCCTCCAGCATTAAGTTGAAAGTAACGGACAACTGCTTTAAGCAAAGTGTGTAAGGTAAACAATCCACTTGTTTCATGAACAAGAGACCGCTGTTTTCTCTCTAGTAGCAATAACACATCTACAACCTTAGCGATTTCTGTCACTTCCCTTAGATTAAATAGAGGCATGAACCAACTATCGAGTATAAATATCCCTCTTGGAGTCACTAGCATCTACTTGGCCAAGATAGCTACTAGAAACGGAGAGCATGCAAGATCACAAACAACACAGACATGATAGAATCAATAAGACAAAATTATTAATCAATTTGACATAGTAATCTCAAAATCCATAGGATCCCCGCAAATACAACATGCATGATTACAAATAGAAGAGATCTTGATCATGAATGGAGCTCACAAGATCTAGACATGAAAGCACAAGGATGAGATACAACCATCTAGCTACTATATGGACCCGTAGTCCAAGATGGAACTACTCACCCTTTCATTCCGGAGGCTGGCATGATGAAGAAGAAGGCCTCCGGAATGATCTCCCCTCCGGCAGGGTGCCGGGAAGAGCTTCAGAGCCCCGATCTAGGGACGACGGTGACGGCGGCTATAGACGGTTTCGTGGAATACTGATCGGGTACTTAGGGTTTAGGCATCAGGGGCTTCTTATAGGCGAAGAGGTGAGGCTGAAGGGTGGCCAGGGGGCCCACACCCTGCCCAGGCGTGGCCTAGGTTAGGCCCGCACCTGGGAGGGTGCGACCGTCCTTTGGCTCCCCGCCGTCTCTCCTCTAGACTCTGTGCTCTCCTCGGTGAAATATTGACTCTGGCTTTTGTCCTGTCCAATTCCGAGAATATTTCCTTACTAACTTTTCTGGAACCAAAAACAGAAAAAAAAGGCAACTGGCACTATGGCATCTTGTTAATAGATTAGTACCAGAAAACATATAAAAACACCTCAAAGTGTAGACAAAGCAAAACAAAGTAGATATTAAACAAGCATGTAACATTAAAAATTATAGATACGTTTCCGACGTATCAGAGCTCCCCCGCCTCAGCAATAGCACACGCCTGGCGCTACAGTTCTGCCTCGGCCGTGAGCAACTCCATCGGAGAAGTAGCCAGAGCAGGAACCAGAGCACCATTGGGGTCGAAACCCAAAGCCTGTGCGGTCTGCACGGGGACGGCGATCGCCGCCTCCCTCCTCCCCCTCCAGCTAATCCACCTCCTCCCTCTCCTTCTCGTCCTCCTCCGCCACCTCCGTCTCATTACCATCAATGAGAGCCCACGCGGCCGCCGCCTTAGCGGCCGTAGCCACGTGCTCCTCCTTCGCCGCCGAGTCGACGACGTGCTCGCGCTTCACCTCTTCCGCGTCACCGTGCGCTTTGGCGGCATGGCGGCCTCCTTGGCCACCTCCTCTAGCGTGGTCATGGCCGCCTCATGGCAGATCTCGCAGATAGCTGCTGATACGGCCTCCAAGGCCAGCGCCTCCTTGGCGGCGACGTTGTGTATGTCGCACACCGCCCATTGGGCGGACACCGTGGAGGCCGCCTCCACCACCCGCTCCAGCGCCGCCTCGGAGACATGGCCTTCCTTCTCGAAGGCCAACACCTGCGCCTGGCCAACAACGTGGCCTCGAGGTGGACCTCGTCGACCTCCACCTCCGGGAAGCGGGTACGACATATCTCCCGGATCTTGGTTTAGTTGGCGATGCATGGCTGCTGGTGGCTGGCGCTTTTTCGACTGCTCGTTTGCTCTTGCTTTAAGTTTGTTGTCTCCGCCGCGCCGGCGGCCGTCTTTTATAGACCACGGCAAAAGCAGGAAACGGCCGCAGGAAGCGAGACGCGCGCGGAAAACGATGGCGTGAAATGCCGACTACAGGGGAAGCCGCGGCGGTAATAGCCGACGTCGCGTCGCTATTAACATCCCATCACGAGGGTCAAGCGGTGATAGCGCGAGCAAGACAGACATATGGGTTATGGACATGTCGGACTCCAACCAAAAACAACCGTTGCTTGATCCAAATAGACAGAAACGGCGACCGAATGGGTTGACCGATGGGATGGCTTGTGCCGAGAAATCGAGCGAGTAGATGATAGCTTAACGGGTACAGATGCGTCGCGATCGGCTGTCTGTACCGTGCACCCGTTAAACCTAGACCGCCCCGAAAGAGATGGAGCACGTGCTGTTTTTGTGTGGAACAGGTTGGGCGGTGCCCAGCGGGAGAGCGACCGCACTATGGTCCTGCATATACGGCCACTAGTACCGAAACTGCTGATCCGGTCGGGTCGGGTTAGGTACGTGCGTGCGTCGATCGGCCGCGTGAGGATTTGGGTACTGTACGTGGCCTGGTCCCGTCGTCGACCGATGCGACGGCCGGCCGGGACCGCTCGCGATCGAGGCTGTGTACGTACTATCTATGCCGATCGTATTGTTGGCATGTGACCAGGTTCGTTCGAGGCTGGCACTATCACGGTCGCTTTACCTTAGCTTAGAGCAGCTAGCCGTACAAGTCGCCAACATGGACGAGAGCGAATTCTGCCGTACGAGTGCTGCTCCGCCGTGGAGAAGGGCGTGTTTGGTTGAAATGGATGTATTATTAGTGAATTCTGTTTTTTGGGGGCGGCAGATTTCGTACGGTTTACAAGTCCTATGCGTATATCTAGATTATCAATTTGACCTATATAGTTTAAATTATATAATATAAAAATTATATTATTGGAAAATATAAAGTCTAAAGTTTCCAGTGTTATATTTTTTAGAATATATACATCATACTAAGTGCTCAATTTGGCGACATAGAAGTACGTGCAGGACTTGTAAACCGAAACAGAGGAAGTAATATGGATCGGAGGGAGTATCTAGTTTTACGTGATATGACACACTATCTACCTATGATACTTTAATCATCTTTCTCTCTCTTTATTAATTGTGATACTCATACTAGATTTTTGCCAAATTGATACGCAAGATACAAATTATGATACTAGCCATAGGACCAGCGCTACATCGCTATTACTACACCATACGGGACTGACGCCGCTTAGGCGATAGGTTCGGGCGTGCGTCCTTATCGGCCGGCCGGTCGGACCTCGAGAGCAACGCGATCTCCGCGATTAACTGCCCCTGCTTTTTTTTTGGAGAATAATTAACTGGCCCTGCCGTCGCGTGTCAAATGACGGTGCTCGTCCATAACTTAATCCAGTGCGCGCCTCTACGTTACATAGTGTTGTTGAACGGCGGCTAGCTGTTGCTTTTTCCAGCAGACAGCAGGCCGATCCAAGACTGTTACTCCACAGTGATACTAAGGGTGTGTTTGAGACAGCTTCACTCCAGCAATCCTATACTGAAGCAGGTGAAGTTGGTCCAAACACACGAACTCCAGATATTAGGTGGAGTGGAGCTGCATGGTCTCGTAGTTCATTTTGCCGAAGCTAGCAAACAGGTGCTTCACCTGATTCACTCCACCTCCCACGTACCTGTTTGCCCATAGAGCTGGAAAGATTTTACCCACCAATGCCACCTATTAGTCACCCAACCGAAGCGTTTTATTATTTCTCAACCAAGATGCCCCCTCGTTAAGGTCTCTTCCTAGACGGTAGTAGAGCAGGGCACGCCGCCATGACCCTCCGATGCGACCCCTCGTCTCTAGCATTGCTGCAGCTACCATGAAGGCCTCTTTTTCTTTTCTGGCCACCGTCCGACCTTCTCTCCTCTGCTTGTAGTTGCCTGTAATTTTCTCTCCACCCCTGCTTCCCGTCCAGTGCACAATCAGTCGCCGGTACTTGCCATCACTGACAGCGTCGCCACCGCCATTCCGGCCGGAACTTGCCGTCGCTGCTGGCATAACCGCCGCCGTCCCGATCCGGATGAACGCCTGCACCAGGAGGTCGCTGCTACCATTTTTTTCCCACCACAGTTCACTGTTGGAAGGTATACAGCAACAACAGTTTGCTTTTTTTTTGTCCATAACTGAACTGAACTTACGATTGTGAAGTATGTTCAAATATAGTTAAGCGGCGGTCTTCATTTTATCCATCGCTTTAGGACACATGACACCATTTACGTGTAGCATACATGGAACCAATCACATGTAGGAAACGATGCATAGAAAAATCGGTACAGAATTCACACGTGTCAATGAAACACCAATATGTTGAAAAAAATATAAATATGTTAGGATCGTTACTGCAAGATTGATAGGCAAAAGTGAAAGAAAAATAAGAAGTTATTCTAGACATTTTACTACACTGGCCCCACACTTTAGAATTTGAAGCTAAATCTCCCAAACACTTTTGTACTACTCTGGAGCACCTTAGGTGGAGTGGAGTTGAGAGATGAAGTGAAGTGAAGTGGAGTGGAGCCCTCCCAAACACAGCCTAATTCGCATCATCACGCACGCAATAATTTGTGATCAACAGGAGATCGAGATGACAGGCACGACCGGGACAGGACCGTTAACACCCAAAAAATTTAAACTATCCTATTTTTTCCGTGACAGAATGATCTTTTTTTTAATTGTTATATACTCCCTCTATTTTGAAATATAAGTTGTTTTATCTTTTCTAAAAGGGATGAATCTATACGTATTTTAGTGCGTAGGTTCGGCGTGAATCTAAACACTAAAATAAATCTAAATATATATTTTTTAAGATAGAGGCAAAAAAAAACGCATATTCTGTTTACGCCATGTGGTAAGTTTTTGTCGAGTAGAGACTGAGGGCTTGTTTGATTCAAAGGATTTGTAAAACACAGGAATGGGAAAAGTGTAGGAATAGAATGGCATGACACTTAGAATCCTACAGGAATGAAAAATGCAGGAATCGATAAGATAAGCTGTTTGATTGCACCGCAGGAAAAACACAGGAAATTTTATAAGGTTTAGGTACATGTCATAGTTGTCATAGACACATAGGATTTTTTTCAAGAGGTCTCACCTCTTGTTAGAAATCCTATAGGATTGTAGTGTAGGAAAGCAATGCATAGGAATTTTGTAGGATTTATTCCTTTGAATCAAACACATTCTATTGGAAAAAATCCTATGGATTGGAATCCTGTAGAATTCCTTTGAAAATCCTTTGAATCAAACGTGCCCTGAAGCTCGTTGGACTCTGCAGCTGCGGGGGACGTATCGTGAGCAGTGACAGGTGATTCTTCGCAGAGCCCGATCGATCGAGCAGGCCGAGTGGATGGCAGGCACGCATGTAGCGATGTTCGCATGCAGTTCCCTTTTTTGTTCCTGTGGTACATGATGTTTATATCCCACAAAAAGAAGGCCATGCGCGCCTCGAGCTCAGCTCAGTCCGTCGAGTTCTTCTCTGCCCCTTCCTCCTCCTCACATCGCATCAACGCATGTCCTGCCGATAGAAAAGAAGAAACAAAATACCGAATGATTGAAGATATATCCATCGGTCCATCATGCAAAGAACTTGCATAAATTAGTCCGTATAAGGCCATGTAAAATGGAGAGTGCTTATAGTGGTGTTTATAAAAATAAACCAGCCTTTCTTTAAGTACCGGCGCTTATTGCTTAGGAGAGCTGCCTAGTTAAGCATTTTCCTTGTATTAGCCAGTTAGGCAAATTAACTTAAAAGCATATACAATGCAAGGTGCTTAGAACTGTGCTTAAAAAAATAAACCGGTTTTTCTTTTAGCACCGATGCTTATTTATACTAGGTAGATGTCTAACTAAGCACCTCTTCTATAGAAATAAGCACCAATGCTTAGCAAACTGGTTGATTTATTTTTGTAAGCACTCCTCTAAGCACCTCCCATTATATGCTCTTAGAGTATTGTGTTTAGGACTCTTCACCTCGGAAATCAAGTTTTGATAAGGACCCATGGTTAGCGTTTATCTAGAGATCAGTTGTACAACAACTTGGATGTAAATCTTCCCCTTATATTAACACGGTATGCCTCCAAAGAGGTATGGCACCTTCACATATTTTCACATGGTATCACAACAAACCTCTTAAACACGTTTAGAGACAAAAATTCCTTAGATCGATTCCTTTCCCATCACCCGACCATCGAGTCATGGCCACCTCTTCCTACTCAAATTCTGTTGGTTCCGTCTTTGGCTCCAGCGTCACCGAGAAGTTGGGAAGAGGAGTTTCGTCCTCTCGCGCACCCAAGTGCTGCCGGCGGTAAGGGGCGCCTGTCTCATCGGCTACCTTGATGGAACCATTGAGGCGTCCAAGAAGGAGCTAGAAGTCAAGAAAGGGGACGACAACGTCACAGAGACAGACCCGGCCTATGAGGACTGGGTGGCGCATGACTAGAAGGTCCTTAATTAGCTTCCTCGTCTCCTCCGTTTCCTAGGATTTTCTGCCCCACGTCGTTGATGCCAAGACGCCGACCAAGTTGTGGAAGATACTGCAAGAGATGTACATGGCTTGATCGCGTGCACACACTACCAACACCCGCATCACCCTCACCAACATGGAGAAGGGCGAGTATGTTGCCATGATTAAGTCATTTGAGAACCAGATGATCTCCGTCGGCGAGGTCCTCGAAGACGAGGACATGGTCTACTACATCCTCGCCAGCCTGCGCTACGCCAACTACGACTCCCTCATCACCGCCATCCTTGCTAGGACCGAACCTATCTCGGTGAGTGAACTTTATTCGCAACTCTTGTCTTATGAGAGCTGTCAACAGATGCTTCGTGGTTTTGGCTCCTCGCAATCTTCTATCAACGCCGAAACGCGTGGAGGTCATGATCGCTTCGATGGTCGTGGAGGAGGTGACCATGACAACCAAGGTCGTGCGAACCCTCAAGGAGGTGGCAACAGTATCCAAGAAGGCTACCACAGGGGAGGCAACAACGACGGCCCTGGCCACGACATCTACAACAACAATGGCCATGGCCGTGGAAACTACAATGGAAGTGGAGACCTTCCTCATTGCCAACGTTGCAACATCATAGGCCACGTGGTCAAGGACTGTCGGTACCGCTACGGCAAGGACTTCGTCTTCAGGGAGAGGACCGCCGCCAATGTCAACTACAACAACAACGACAACTACAACTCCAATGGTGGCTGGATCATGGATACCGGCGCCACCGACCACATCACCGGCGAGCAAGAGAGGCTCCATGCCCATATTCGCTATAATGGAAAGGACCAAGTCCACATTCCAAACAACACAGGTATGGAAATTACTCACATTGGTGATTCTATTATTCAAACCCGGGATAAAAAAATCTTCATCTAAAAGATGTTCTCCATCTTCCTAATGCTAGCAAAAATCTTATTTCCGCTCATCGCTTCATTAATGATAATAATTTATTTCATGAAATTCATCAAAATTCTTTTGCATCAAGGATCAGGTCACGAGGAAAATTGCTTGACGGAAAATTCAAGGATAATCTCTATACTCTACATGAGTTATCATCCTCCCCATCACCATCAAAACAAGTTTATGGAGTCTCCACACCATTCCATCATAGATGGCATAGTCATTTAGGCCACCCGACGTCCTCTATCATTCAAGAACTTATTAGCAAAAATAAACTTCCATGCTAGTGAAAATAATCAGATGGTGTGTGAAGCATGTCAAAAGGCAAACATTCATCAATTGCATTATTCTAGATCCACTAGTGCCTCACATATCCCTTAGAATTAATCTTTTCCGATGTATGGGGTCCTGCTCCTGATTCTTTTGGTCGCAAGAATTATTATATTAGTTTTATTAATAATTTTAGCAAATTTACATGGATTTATTTAATCATACATCATTATGAAGTGTTCAATATTTTCCATCAATTACAAGCTCATGTTGAAAGACGATTTGAATGAAAAATTATTACCTTGCAATCTGATCGGGGAGGAGAATATGAGCATCTAAATTCTTTTTTTAAACAAGTTGGCATTACTCATTATGTCTTTTGTCCTCATGATCACTATAAAATGGCTCCATTGAAGAAAACATTGACATATTGTTGAAGTTGGTATATCCTTTCTTGCTCATGCATCCGTACCACTTAAATACTGGGATGAAGCCTTCATTGCAGCGATATGTTTGATAAACCGTCTCCCAACAAGTTGCTTGAATTTTCCACTCCCTTGGAGGTTCTTGAAAAAACATAAACCAAATTATGCATCCATGCACATATTTGTCTATGGTTGCTATCCTAATCTCTGACCCTTCAATGCTAGAAAGCTAAAATATCAATCCACTCAATGCACATTCTTAGGCTATAACCAGTGGCGGAGCTAGGATTGGAAGGCAGTGATGTCAAAACTCAAAAGAAATGGTAGTGATGTCAAAAATTAAGATTTATGGAGCCAATTATGGTGTATTAATAGCCGGGTTTCAATGCTTCCCATTTTTTGTGTTGTTGCTTGACCACACTAATTGTGTGTAGCTCCGCCACTGGCTATAACTATATTCACAAAGCCTTTAAGTGTTTTGGTATCAATTCTTGTTGCGTATACATTTCCCGAAATTTGATTTTTGATGAACACCTTTTCCCTTCTCCAAATTACATGCCAACGTAGGGATGAGACTTCAGTCTAATATCCTTCTTCTAGCATCACATCTTATTAATCCTAGCCAATTAGATCATGGGGGGAAAATAGTACTAATCCAATTGTGACTAATTTTCAAATTAATTCTGCTGCTAATGATGCTTGTGAGAGTACAACAAATGGATAATAAAACGGCCAGAAACAACCAACAACAATCAATCTAGCCATGATTTCATGCCAAACATGTGTATTACACGCCGCAACACAGAAGCCCAAGGTCAAGTGGGGTCCCACTATGGGACAGATAGAAGAAAATGTGTCGATCAGATTCTATCAACACACGCGCAACCAACGGGAGGATGACACATCAGGTCGTCCAATTGATCCCGTGGATCCCACCCACCTGCAGCGGCCTCGTTCACGGGATGTCCTGGGGCAACCGCATCGTCTACACCAAGCCACACTGAGTCGATCGTATCCGCTATGGAGGACATCGATCCTAGAGATGATTCACCGCGGGATCCGGATGTTGATTCCCTTGTGATGACACGATCTGCGTCAGGTGGTGCACTAGGTGTTGGATCTTCTATGCCATCAGCACACGCTCCTCCTCCTATGTCACGCATGAGTAAAGGTTGAAATAGCTAAACTACAACCTAAAAAATATAAGGATATGGTTAGGTATGCAAATCTTACCACTTCATGAGAATTCAATGATTTAGAAGCGGCTTTAAAAAATAGAAGTTAAAAAAAGCCTATGGATGAAGAATATCTAGCTCTAACTGAAAATAGAACTTTCCATCTAGTTCCCCCACAACATGCAAGAAAAATTTCATAGACTGCAAGTGGGTTTACAAAATTAAACACAAAGCTGATGGCAGTGTGGATAGATACAAGGCTTGCTTAGTTGTAAAAGGATTTAAGCAAAGATATGACATTGACTATGAGTACACATTTAGTACCATGGTCAAGGGAGCTACTATTCGTCTTATGTTGTCTATTGCAGTATCAAGGGATGGATTCTTCAGTAGCAAGATGTGAAGAATGTTTCCTTCATGGTGTTCTAGAGGAGAGTGTCTACATGAGGCAGCCACTCGGATATGAAGTCAAGGGAAAATCCCAATACATCTACAAAGTTAACAAGGCCTTGTATGGTTTGAAACAGGCTCCATGAGCATGGTTCTCAAAGCTAAGAAAAAAGTTACCATCACTTGGTTTCTGTCCATCTAAGGCTGACACCTCATTATTCTTTTACTCTAAAGGGAATATATCTATTTTTGTGCTTATTTATGTTGATGACATAATTGTTGCTAGTTCTTTTCACAATGCAACAACAACTCTCATTCGATATCTGTAAGACGAATTTGCCTTAAAATATCTTGGTGATGTTCATTACTTCCATAGCATTGAAATGAAAAATATGAGGATGGATTACTCCTAAATCAAGAAAAGTACACCACTGATGTACTAAAGAGAGTAGGTATGCTGAAATATAAGCCTGCCAATACACCCATATCAACAAGTGAGAAATTATATGCACATGAAGTCAATCCTCTTGGAGTAGAGAATGCTACAAGGTATAGAAGCATTGTTGGTGCATTACAAAATTTGACTCCTACAAGACCAAATATTTCTTTTCCCGAGAACAAAGCTTGTTAGTTTCTTCATGCACCAACCACATTACATTGGACTGATGTTAAAAGGATACTTAGATATCTTCAGGATACACCTAATATTGCGTTAAGATTCAACAAGTCCTCTTCTATGTTTGTTAGTGACCTTTTAGATGCAGACTGGACAGGATGTCCAGATGATAAAAAATCTAGAGGTGGCTTTGCTGTTTTCTTGGCTCAAATTTAATCTCATGGAGTGCAAAAAAACAAGCCATGGTTTTAAGATCAAGCACAGAGGCAAAATATACTCTTGCAAATTCCACAGTCAAAGTCGTGTGGGTACAAACCTTCCTAGATGAGTTAAGAATACCACATCCTCCAATATATAGGCTATGGCGTGACAACATGGGTGAAACTTACCTTTCAACTAATCCATTTTTTCATGTTAGGACTAATCATGTTGAAATTGATTATCACTTTGTTCGAGAATGATTTTCTCATAAATTATTAGACATAAAATTTATTCTAGCAGGGGATCAAGTTGTAGGTGGGTTCACCAAACCACTTACGGTGGCCAACTCAAAGTCTTCAGAAACAATCTCAACTTAGATAAGTCATGATTGAGGGGGTGTTCTAGCAAGTTAGGCAAATTAACTTAGTGTGCTGTGTTAAGACTCTTGTGCACCACATATCTAATTTTGATAAGTACTGATGGCTAGCATTTATCTAGAGATCGGTTGTATAACAACTTGGATGTAAATCCTTTTGGTGTGGTTTGTTAAACCCCCTATATTAACAAGCACGGTGTGCCTCCAAAGAGGTACAATACCTTCACGTATTTCCACACCTTGTACAGATAAGAGGTACCGCTTAAGCTAATTTTTTTTCATAGCATCTTATTAAGCACCTTGCATCGTATATGCCCTAAGACGATGGTAAGTGAAAGCCATCCATAACTACATAAGGAGAGGGGCGTTATGCCATGGATAGGCTGAAGTTGGGGCCGATGTATGTGAGGAATCTGGGGAGGGATGATGGAGTGAAGACCGCACTCATATGAACATGCAGAAACGCGATGTACCCAGTTTCAAGGTTCTTCTAGTGACATAACACCTCCACTCCTGCATCTCGATCTCATATAATCTTACCATACATGGTGGCTATAATGGTGCTCCTTGAGCTGTATATCCTATACCTCTAGTAGCTTTCTCTAGGAGAGTAGAGGAGGAAGAAGGTGAGATCCTAACGAGCAGAGAAGAGAGGAGCCCTTCGGGGGCCTCCCCGGGAACGATCCCCGGCCCTGGTGCTCCTTATAAAGGGGGGCCCAGGGGGCAAGTCTTGGTTCACAAGCTTGGTCCTAGTGAGACTAGTCTGTTGTCTTGTAATTCTTGTCGTAGGTATCTCTTCAGCATATTCCCTAGCATCTTCCTAAGATACCCAACATATGCCCTAGCATCTCAAGAGATGTCTGGCATATTCTCTAGCATCTCAGGAGATGCCAAGGGCATATTACTTAGGGCATGCGCCAGTCTGAGCCAGGGGCGTCCCAAGACTGGCACGTGACGTAGGCTCGACCTGGCCTGAAGGTGTGTCGATGTAGAGGTCGGGGTGCATCTGGAGGTGAATAAGAGGGCATCCGGGGCGATATAACTCAACCCGAACGCCCCAGGCAAAGAGGAAACTTGGCCTGGCCTGTGGCTGACTCGGCCTAGGAGTAACAGGGCCCAGCCGAGTCATATTCCTTGTCCAGCCGGAGTCTCCCTTGATTCGGCCTGGTGGGATTCAGTTTAGCCCAGCCTGAGGCAGGGCAAGGGGCCCAGTCGGGTCTCCTTGACTCGGCCTAGCCGAGATTTCTCGCAGAAGCCTAGCCGGGTCTTAGCTGATCTGGCCCACGGGGAGCAGCGATGTGGAAGTGGCCCGCTGCAAAGGCGACCTGACGCTGGAAATGATCCGGCCTGACGAGGTGGCCCAGGGTGGGCTGGATCTACCAGGGCCGGCCCACCCGACGAAGCTGGGGATGCGAGGCGGAACGGTGAAGCCCCACGGTGATCCGGTTCAGCCCTCCGTCGGCCCACCCGGGTAAAGCGGGAGCGACGCGGGACGATGTGGCATCCCGCAAAACCACTACTAGAAAATCGCGTTGTTTTTGTGCATTGCATCGTCATCATCATGCATTGTTTGTCTGAAACTATTTCGAAACGCCTAGTTTTGTTTTCTAAATAATCCCCGTCTTTATTTCAAATTAAAACACCGGTCTGTTCAGATCTTTTATTTTGTCTAAAAAGTATTTACAAAAATGTTTTACAAATAAAATTAAAACAATAAATATTTTTGTCCGGAGAGGCAGTCCAACCGGTCAGGCCAGAGGCCCAATCGGTCCAGACTACCTACAATCCGGTCCACCTAAACTAAACCTAATCCCTAATCTACCCAATCCTAGTCTACCCACCAACCCCAGCTCGCCACCTCACCGTCCCTCCACCTCACCCTCAGCCCAGCCACCTCACCAATCCACAGCCCCACCTACACCCCTCTCTCTCTCTCACCTAGCCCCCACCTACCCCCTCTCCCTTACATCGCGGTCCCGCTGTCCCTGTCCCTACCTTGCCAACTCACACCCATACAACTCCATCCCACCGGCAGCCCCCCACCTGGGCGCGTCCCCACGCCCTGGACCCACCACCCAGCCACCCGTCCGCCTCGGCCTCGTCCCCCCTGACCGAGTCCACCCCCTCCCCGACCCACACGCCACTCACGCGGGCCCCACGCGCCGACCCCGCCTGGCCCCACCACTCCTTCCTCTCCCCCCCACACTCCCGCACCCACCTCCCCATCCCGCGTCTGCCGCTGTCGCCCCACCTTCTTCCCCGGCGCCAGCTTCCTCCTCTCCTTCCTCTTCCCCCCTCCCCCCTCCCCGCTCGCCCGAGCCCCTCCTCTCCCCGGCGCCGCCGCGCAGCCCCGCGGTCCCGCGCCCTCGCCTCCGTCGCGCCTCACCCCTCCGCCCCGCCGGCGCCGCCAGCAGGCCTTCTCCCATCGCCCCTCCCCGCGGCCCTGATCCGCCCGTCCCGCGCGAGCTCGGCCTCCTCCACCGCGACCCCCGACCCCGCTCGCCGCCTGCCTCCCCGACCTCTCCCTCTGCCGCCGCCTCCGGCCGCTTCCCCCGCCACCTCGCCCCGCCTCTCCGGTGCCCACGACCGCCCCGTCGCGTCCCCCGAGCTCGCCGCCCGGCGCTCCCCTTCGAGCCTCCGCTCGGCCGCCTCTGCCCCAGCAACCGCCGTCCTCCTCCACCACCGCCGGTGCCCTCCTCCCGCGACCGCCGTGGCCCGCAGGCGCCGTCGCCACCTCCCCGTCGCCGCTGCGGGCTCCCCACCAGCGGGCCGCCTCACCGACCTCGTCTCCGTCTTCTCCACCCATCCCTGCGCCTCTCTGGCCGCCGGTGTCGCCTCCGCGTCGACCTCCTCAGAGCCACAGCCCCGACCGCGTCCTGTCTCGTGCCCCGTGCGCGTGGGGGCGTGCCCGTCCAGCTCGTCTCCCGTCCCTGATGTTGGAGGCCCCGCAAACAAGTTCTTCGGCTTCTGTTTATGCCCCCAAGGCGTTCGGGCCTATGTTCGAATGAAACAAGACCTGCACATGGCCAGTTTGCTGGCAAGCCTTGAACACCGGTTTCGTCTCGACTGTTTTGCCTTCATCCGGTGACGGTGTTCGTGTGTTTGCGCTGCTGACGCGAGGGACTCACCAAGATCTTCCGAGGCTTCATCTACACGCAAGCATTGTCTCTAGTTCCGTCCTTGTCAAGACTCGACACCGGCCTCAAATCGCCAATGTCGTTCAAGCATAACTTCAAGACCTCCATCTCGGAATGCCAGGAACTACCTCACGGATCCGAAGACCAATCTTGCCAAGACCGAACCCGGGCATGCCAAATTCTTCGGCCCGATGGACACCGATGCGACAAGTACTTCTCCCCGGACCTGATGGCCGAGGACCCGGACGCCAAGGTCGTCGACACGGATACGACAAGTACTCCCTCGAGGACGCCGAGTACTTCACCCCGGACACCGAGACCCTGGACGACAAGTTCTCCTTCCCGGAAGCATTGACGCTCGTGCAACAAGACCTTCTTCCCGGATGCGACGTCGAGAACCCGAACGCCAAGATCGCCGACGCGAATACGCCAAGTTCGTCTACCCCGGACACCGTGCGACAATATCGACTTCCGTTGTCCGAGACCGTTCCCGTCGAACCCTGAACTCTGAGACCGAACCCCGAACCCCGGAACCCCAAGATCGTCGAGCCCCCCCTAATGTGTGACCCCTTTTCTCGAGCCATATTTTATATATGTAATATAAACTTGTTGCATATTAAATCATTCATGCATGCATACTTGTCTGTGGTTTGGGGGCATTATGCCGATTCACCGCATAATTAAATATGGAGTCTATAGGCGGGATATCTTTGTCTTATTCCGGACTCCATTTAAATCTGTGTAGCGAACCGGCAACTTATCTTGCCCTGTTATTACAACATTTAATTTGCGGGGTAGATAAATAACTTGAACCGTTTAATTAATTGTCGGGACCCCGGTTCCGCTTAATATTGCCTAATTGCATTGCACCTTTGCCATGTCATACATCATACATGCATCATGCCCGATCTTTTGCCGTAGTATTAAATAGTGCATCCGGTGTTTATTCTAGTGTTTTGCTTCTTCGCGGATAAGGCCGTTGAGTTGATGTGAGCTTCGCCCCGATCTTCGGATGAACCTTCGGCAATGTTTTCAGGCGAGCATCTCCCCCTATTCTACCTATCTTACTTTTATAGTATTTATTCCCTCCTGTTGATCTATTGCTATCTGTGTTGCGTTGCTCTAGTTTTCGTACCCGTGATATCCCTTGCAGCCTTATATGGCCTTGGACACACCCTATTATCTGTTGTTTGGTAGATAGTTGGACCTGCGCGTCGTAGCCGCTTGCTCAAGTGCTGTTGCGTGTCGTCCAGTACCATAGTTGTTGGAGTATTACCGTATGTTTATTGTTGGAGATGATCATAACTTTAATTACTGTTTAACAACTAAAATTGAAGTAAGTAAGCAGAGGCACAGGTGGGCAATAGATGTTATTTGGTTGTTAACCGTTCACTTGTGTCCCATAGGACCCCGAGTACTTGATACCTGTTCCTTGAATATTCGCGCTATCCACATCCGGGAGGATTATGGGACCCCCCTGAGCCAGAGCTTGATTCAGTCTTATTTCTTGGGGCCACAAACTAGTTTGAGGTTTTATTTATGATCCTGTACTTATGCCATGCTTTACTGCTTTATTTACGATTGTGCGAGGAGCACACTGTACTGTTTAGGATCGTGACCCATTTACGCGGTATCGACAAGCCCAGTTTTGGGTTCCCAGTCGTTTACAGCCGGCCCCACAAACCTTGAGTCCGTCTCGGAGTCAGCTAGCTTCGTTGCGGGTGTACTCAACGGGGTGGCCCCCGGAAATATTTCTGAATCTTGTGATTGCTTTGTCGTGAAGGCCTCGTTGGGTTTTGATTTGGTTTTTCCGAGGTTGATCGAGTGTGTGTTGCTATTTGTGCACCCCTGCAGGGTAAAACTTTCTGAAAGCCGTGTCCGCGGTTATGGACGACTTGGAGCACAGTATCTCGATCATAGACAACTATAACTAAAGTAGTGCTATAAATTTGACTTTATAATGACTAGTAATCAGTTTCACTATAATGGAATGGCTAAATAAAACTGTCAACAATTGCTTGTTTGGGTTGTCGCTTGCGACCATTGTATCTGACTAGTAAGTATTGCAACTATAACGGAATGGCTAAATAAAAGTACCAACAACTGCTGGGTTTTTGGGATATCTCATGCTAATTGCATCTGACTAGTAAGTGTTGCAACTATAATGGAATGGTTAAATAAAAGTGCCCACTGCTTATTTTATCAGGATGACTATCTAAATTTGACTAGTAATTGCTGCAACGATAACTGAATAAATAAAACTGCCAACTGTGTGAGTACCTCGGTTGACTTCCTCGTTTGGTCTCGAGGGGGAACGCCAGGATGGGTTTGTTTGATGGTAGCATCAGGTTGGTTCCGAATAGGTCCTTCTTATCCCTCTCTGATAGCCGACAGTTATATCGAGTCTCTATAGGTTGTTTAGTGCATGATGCGCTGCCGCTTCAGTCCACCATACCTATGTAGGCGAGGACCGCCGAATTCTAGCCTCGCCGTGTACTGGCCTCAGTACTGACGCTCCTCTTTTTCCTTTGCCCTTTGTCGGCACCCCTTTTTGTTTAAGCAGGTTTTGAGATCGACGTCGTTAGCAGGGTTACCCTTCCGGCTTGGCCTGGGCAGGGTTATGGACGCCATTGGTTATTCTCCAGGGCTCTTAGACCCATTTGCATCTTGTCCGTACTCGGACGCTCTATCATTTTCGAGGTGATTTGGATCTTTGTATATTATATCTGTATTCTTGACTCTTTGAGTCGCTGTTGTATATATATGTTCTGTGGGTCCCATCGAGGACTATTGTGTAATGTTATTACTTCGTTTTCCACCCACACGAAAGTGCCTTGTGGGCACCTTTGAATCGTTTCTATGCGAGTTTGGCGGAAATCGCTGAAACTTGCATAGGGTCGATTCTGAGGGTGTTACAGAGTGGTATCAGAGCTCAGCAGTTACGATACCCCACAAGTCCAGCCTGTAGGATAACCTAGCTAACGGTCGAAGTAGAGTGTCAAAACTATTTTTGAAAAATCGGTTGGATAGTTCTGATTAGGTCTGGTTTTACTCCTTACCCCTCTGCTGCTCTCCTCTCACCGCTGCGTGTTTTGAATCCTCTCTCTTCGAGTCCAGGATTTCTCGTGGTTGGGTTCCATCGTACCTTCAGGGTTTCGCTTCCTCCTTTGATAACGGTGTTCTACCATCCGGTATTCATGCTGTCTGAGGAATCCGTCTACTGTGGTGCCATTCTTTGTTCCTTGTTTGTGCCTTCCGGTGTTTTCCGACGCGACGACATCATCTACGCCAGATCCGATGCAGAGTCTACATCACTCCTTTGTTTCCGAACCTCGATTGTCGAGATCTTCAGTCTGATTCCAAGAATGGTTGCATGCTTTTCTACTGATTGTGCAGAGTAATAGTTTGGGTGCGTGATGGATTGCCCCCCATGCCGACTACTCACTCTATTCGCTTGTGTACATTGAAGTGGATGAGAATGCATCGGTTCCCTCTTTCTATCGGAGTTAGAGGTGGCTATATTTGTTGATACCTCTACCTTCGACCTTTTGTCCCGGAGTGTTCTCTCGACGATCACGGACAACGACCTCTTGTTAGTGGTGTCGCGAAGATCTACACGAAGCGAGAAGATGCAGATCACCGACCTTCTTTCCGGTACCATGAGGCGGATCTCGAGGGCGAGATCCATTGTTAGTGGTGTCGAATTGTGGCATCCCGCAAAACCACTACTAGAAAATCGCATTGTTTTTGTGCATTGCATCGTCATCATCATGCATTGTTTGTCTGAAACTATTTCGAAACGCCTAGTTTTGTTTTCTAAATAACCCCCGTCTTTATTTCAAATTAAAACACCAGTCTGTTCAGATCTTTTATTTTGTCTAAAAAGTATTTACAAAAATGTTTTACAAATAAAATTAAAACAATAAAATATTTTTGTCCGGAGAGGCAGTCCGACCGGTCAGGCCAGAGGCCCAATCGGTCCAGACTACCTACAATCCGGTCCACCTAAACTAAACCTAATCCCTAATCTACCCAATCCTAGTCTACCCACCAACCCCAGCTCGCCACCTCACCGTCCCTCCACCTCACCCTCAGCCCAGCCACCTCACCAATCCACAGCCCCACCTACACCCCTCTCTCTCTCTCACCTAGCCCCCACCTACCCCCTCTCCCTTACACCCCGGTCCCACCGTCCCTGTCCCTACCTGCCAACTCACACCCATACAATTCCATCCCACCGGCAGCCCCCCACCTGGGCGCGTCCCCACGCCCTGGACCCACCACCCAGCCACCCGTCCGCCCCGGCCTCGTCCCCCCTGACCGAGTCCACCCCCTCCCCGACCCACACGCCACTCACGCGGGCCCCACGCACCGACCCCGCCTGGCCCCACCACTCCTTCCTATCCCCCCACGCTCCCGCACCCACCTCCCCATCCCGCGTCTGCCGCTGTCGCCCTACCTTCTTCCCCGGCGCCGGATCCCTCCTCTCCTTCCTCTTCCCCCCCCCGCTCGCCTGAGCCCCTCCTCTCCCCGGCGCCGCCGCGCAGCCCCGCGGTCCCTCGCCCTCGCCTCCGTCGCGCCTCACCCTCCGCCCCGCCGACGCCGCCAGCAGGCCTTCTCCCATCGCCCCTCCCCGCGGCCCTGCTCCGCCCGTCCCGCGCGAGCTCGGCCTCCTCCACCGCGACCCTCGACCCCGCTCGCCGCCTGCCTCCCCGACCTCTCCCTCTGCCGCCGCCTCCGGCCGCTTCCCCCGCCACCTCGCCCCGCCTCTCCGGTGCCCGCGACCGCCCCGTCGCGTCCCCCGAGCTCGCCGCCCGGCGCTCCCCTTCCAGCCTCCGCTCGGCCGCCTCTGCCCCAGCAACCGCCGTCCTCCTCCACCACCGCCGGTGCCCTCCTCCCGCGACCGCCGTGGCCCGCAGGCGCCGTCGCCACCTCCCCGTCGTCGCTGCGGGCTCCCCACCAGCGGGCCGCCTCACCGACCTCGTCGCCGTCTTCTCCACCCATCGCTGCGCCTCTCTGGCCGCCGGTGTCGCCTCCGCGTCGACCTCCTCAGAGCCACAGCCCCGACCGCGTCCTGTCTCGAGCCCCCCGCGCGTGGGGGCGTGCCCGTCCAGCTCGTCTCCCGTCCCTGATGTTGGAGGCCCCACAAACAAGTTCTTCGGCTTCTGTTTATGCCCCCAAGGCGTTCGGGCCTATGTTCAAATGAAACAAGACCTGCACATGGCCAATTTGCTGGCAAGCCTTGAACACCGGTTTCGTCTCGACTATTTTGCCTTCATCCGGTGACGGTGTTCGTGTGTTTGTGCTGCTGACGCGAGGGACTCACCAAGATCTTCCGAGGCTTCATCTACACGCAAGCATTGTCTCTAGTTCCGTCCTTGTTAAGACTCGACACCGGCCTCAAATCGCCAATGTCGTTCAAGCGTAACTTCAAGACCTCCATCTCGGAATGCCAGGAACTACCTCACGGATCCGAAGACCAATCTTGCCAAGACCGAACCCGGGCATGCCAAATTCTTCGGCCCGATGGACACCGATGCGACAAGTACTTCTCCCGGACCTGATGGCCGAGGACCCGGACGCCAAGGTCGTCGACACGGATACGACAAGTACTCCCTCGAGGAGGCCGAGTACTTCACCCCGGACACCGAGACCCTGGACGACAAGTTCTCCTTCCCGGAAGCATTGACGCTCGTGCAACAATACCTTCTTCCCGGATGCGACGTCGAGAACCCGAACGCCAAGATCGCCGACGCGAATACGCCAAGTTCGTCTACCCTGGACACCGTGCGACAAGATCGACTTCCGTTGTCCGAGACCGTTCCCGTCGAACCCTGAACCCTGAGACCGAACCCCGAACCCCGGAACCCCAAGATCGTCGAGCCCCCCCTAATGTGTGACCCCTTTTCTCGAGCCCTATTTTATATATGTAATATAAACTTGTTGCATATTAAATCATTCGTGCATGCATACTTGTCTGTGGTTTGGGGGCATTATGCCGATTCACCGCATAATTAAATATGGAGTCTATAGGCGGGATATCTTTGTCTTATTCCGGACTCCATTTAAATTTGTGTAGCGAACCGGTAACTTATCTTGCCCTGTTATTACAACATTTAATTTGCGGGGTAGATAAATAACTTGAACCGTTTAATTAATTGTCGGGACCCCGGTTCCGCTTAATATTGCCTAATTGCATTGCACCTTTGCCATGTCATACATCATACATGCATCATGCCCAATCTTTTGTCGTAGTATTAAATAGTGCATCCGGTGTTTATTCTAGTGTTTTGCTTCTTCGCGTATAAGGCCGTTGAGTTGATGTGAGCTTCGCCCCGCTCTTCGGATGAACCTTCGGCAATGTTTTCAGGCGAGCATCTCCCCCTTTTCTACCTATCTTACTTTTATAGTATTTATTTCCTCCTGTTGATCTATTGCTATCTGTGTTGCGTTGCTCTAGTTTTCGTACCCGTGATATCCCTTGCAGCCTTATATGGCCTTGGACACACCCTATTATCTGTTGTTTGGTAGATAGTTGGACCTGCGCGTCGTAGCCGCTTGCTCAAGTGCTGTTGCGTGTCGTCCAGTACCACAGTTGTTGGAGTATTGCCGTATGTTTATTGTTGGAGATGATCATAACTTTAATTACTGTTTAACAACTAAAATTGAAGTAAGTAAGCAGAGGCACAGGTGGGCAATAGATGTTATTTGGTTGTTAACCGTTCACTTGTGTCCCATAGGACCCCGAGTACTTGATACCTGTTCCTTGAATATTCGCGCTATCCACATCCGGGAGGATTATGGGACCTCCCTGAGCCAGAGCTTGATTCAGTCTTATTTCTTGGGGCCACAAACTAGTTTGAGGTTTTATTTACGATCCTGTACTTATGTCATGCTTTACTGCTTTATTTACGATTGTGCGAGGAGCACACTGTACTGTTTAGGATTGTGACCCGTTTACGCGGTATCGACAAGCCCAGTTTTGGGTTCCCAGTCGTTTACAGCCGGCCCCACAAACCTTGAGTCCGTCTCGGAGTCAGCTAGCTTCGTTGCGGGTGTACTCAACGGGGTGGCCCCCGGAAATATTTCTGAATCTTGTGATTGCTTTGTCGTGAAGGCCTTGTTGGGTTTTGATTTGGTTTTTCCGAGGTTGATCGAGTGTGTGTTGCTATTTGTGCACCCCTGCAGGGTAAAACTTTCTGAAAGCCGTGTCCGCGGTTATGGACGACTTGGAGCACAATATCTCGATCATAGACAACTATAACTAAAGTAGTGCTATAAATTTGACTTTATAATGACTAGTAATCAGTTTCACTATAATGGAATGGCTAAATAAAACTGTCAACAATTGCTTGTTTGGGTTGTCGCTTGCGACCATTGTATCTGACTAGTAAGTATTGCAACTATAACGGAATGGCTAAATAAAAGTACCAACAACTGCTGGGTTTTTGGGATATCTCATGCTAATTGCATCTGACTAGTAAGTGTTGCAACTATAATGGAATGGTTAAATAAAAGTGCCCACTGCTTATTTTATCAGGATGACTATCTAAATTTGACTAGTAATTGCTGCAACGATAACTGAATAAATAAAACTGCCAACTGTGTGAGTACCTCGGTTGACTTCCTCGTTTGGTCTCGAGGGGGAACGCCAGGATGGGTTTGTTTGATGGTAGCATCAGGTTGGTTCCGAATAGGTCCTTCTTATCCCTCTCTGATAGCCGACAGTTATATCGAGTCTCTATAGGTTGTTTAGTGCATGATGCGCTGCCGCTTCAGTCCACCATACCTATGTAGGCGAGGACCGCCGAATTCTAGCCTCGCCGTGTACTCGCCTCAGTACTGACGCTCATCTTTTTCCTTTGCCCTTTGTCGGCACCCTTTTTTGTTTAAGCAGGTTTTGAGATCGACGTCGTTAGCAGGGTTACCCTTCCGGCTTGGCCTGTGCAGGGTTATGGACGCCATTGGTTATTCTTCAGGGCTCTTAGCCCCATTTGCATCTTGTCCGTACTCGGACGCTCTATCATTTTCGAGGTGATTTGGATCTTTGTATATTATATCTGTATTCTTGACTCTTTGAGTCGCTGTTGTATATATCTGTTCTGTGGGTCCCATCGAGGACTGTTGTGTAATGTTATTACTTCGTTTTCTACCCGCACGAAAGTGTCTGGTGGGCACCTTTGAATCGTTTCTATGCGAGTGTGGCGGAAATCGCTGAAACTTGCATAGGGTCGATTCTGAGGGTGTTACAGACGAGAAGCTAGTGTCGCCCGCGTTGACTCGGTCGAGACAGGTCCTGGCGATGAGGGGTGCTTGGCGAGAGAAGCTGGTGGCGGTGGCGAGGGAGTGGGTCGGGGTTTTGGTGATTCGGCCCAGCCAGTGTATTCCTCAACTCTCCGAGGGAAGAACAAATCCAGCCTGGGAAGCTATTTAGCAGGTCGAGATAACCCTGATTGCCTTTTTTCGTTCATCCTTCTCTATTTGACTTATCTATTCATATCAAACATCTTTTCTTTATTACATATCCCTTATTGAATTACTTATGCACCCGATAACCCTACTCTACGGTATCCGGGGCCGTATCACGAGAGGCGTTTTGGCGCCAAGGAGCATATTTTTTTACTTCCTACCCTTACTAAACTGCTGTAGGCTTCAAATTTACGAGGCGATTTACGAAAGAGATAGAGCTTAGCTTGTGGAAGACTTGATAAATGAAAATATTTATTACACCTGCTAATACAACCATTTTGTTTTGACCAATGTAGAAAGACAAAATTTGGCGTAATTTTTTTTCCACAAGACATTTTATTCTTTTTTGCACATGCTATAAAAAATGTCATTTTTTCCACGGATTGTACATTTGCACATTGAATATGTACACGTTCGTGGCTTGGGTTTTCTGCGTAAACGGAGCGTATGCTCCCACGATCAAATCATTTGAATGTGAGTTTCTGATAGCACATAAGATGCTACTACTAACTGAGCAAGGGGTATGTGTCTATTTACGATCCACCGGGCAATGGCATGCGGCGAAAACTACTCCAGCAGGCAACAAAAGGGGCATGTCCGCGTGCGGCAATACTACTACTAGTGGAAGTTACAAATGCTTTCAGTCCCATGTGACAGATTGGGCAAGTCAGATTGTACATTTCGGGCTTGGCCGAGCAAGTAACAGCTTCGTCCAGTATTACCTTTAGTTAACACATACTACTAGTACTAGTATATATACATATCGGTCGATTAAACAAGAACAAAAATAGCTAGTGAACTGGTGCTACGTGAGCAGGCGGCGCCGGCTGGACGGCCTTGCTGCTGCTGCAGTGGTGGAGCTCGAAGGGTCCGAGGCGGTCGTCGCCGAGGCGGGTCTTGTAGGCGGCCTTGATGTACTCGCCCCAGGTGAAGTCCCTGTACAGGCTCTGCTCGCCTTCCTTCATCAGCTCCGGCAGCGGCGCGATCCGCTGCGACGGCGCCGGCCCGCCGAAGTAGATCACCGACAGCCTCGACTGCTGCCCGGCCTCCGGCGCCACCACCCGGTGTTTCACGCTCCTGAACCGCCCGTTCGTCAGCACCTGCTCCATCAACCACAAGATAGCAGGGCGAGTCTTAGGTAAAATGATGGTAATGATCACGCCCGATCGACGACGCACAGGTAGGGCGCGCACACAGACACACACACTAGCTAGCCCTTTGCGCAGTACGTCGTTGATAAGAACTGACACCCGACTAAATAATGCATGCACACTTGTTGCATCCACAATGGAGTGTGCGGTACCTGGAGTGAGTCGCCGACGTTGATGAAGAGGGAGGTGGGGTCGGGGGCGACGGGGACCCAGCGGCCGTCGTGGAGCATGATCTGGAGGCCCCCGGTGCGGTTGGAGCGGAGCACGGAGACGACCTGCGGGTCCGTGTGCTCCCCGAACCCCGTCACGCCCGACGCCAGGGGGCACGCCGGGTAGTGGTTCACGCGCACCAGCTCGCCGCTCCCCGCACCTTCGTCCACCACCATCCGCCGCAGCACGCCCCGGTCCAGCCCCAGCCCCTCCGCCATCAGCTCCAGCACCCGCCCGACCACCTCCCGCACGGCCACCGTGTACTCCTCCAGCGCCGCCCGGAGCGACGGCGGCAGCGAGGATGCCTGCACGGAGCCGGAGCCGACGGAGAGGAGGAGGTACTCGAGCCACCCGACGTCGCCGTTGGAGCCGATGCTCTTGCTGCCGTACCCCAAGGGCCGCGCCGACGCGTGCTCCAGCTTCTCCTCCTGCGGCAGCGCGAAGAAGGCCGCGGCGCGGGCCTCCAGCGCGTCTGCGAGGGCCGCTGGTACGCCGTGGTTGGTCGCGCGGAAGCAGCCCACGGTGCGGCACGCGTTTGCCACGGCCGCCGCGGCTCCCGGCGCAGACAGGTCCACGGTCGGCACGGCCGCATTCGCCTCCTTGGGACATTTCACCACCGGGATGGGGTCGATGGTGCCGGGGACCGTGATTCCCACCATGGCCAAGGCCAACACACGATCGCTTCTTCTGTTTTTGCCAGATGAAAGCAGAGCAGGAAACAGGGGAGCTGCTGGGTACGTAGACAGGGGTGGGGAGGGTGGCGCTTCGTTCTGTTTCACGTCTGCACTTGCGGTGATCTGATTGGCATCGTGTATATATAGGGTTATCAGCTGCAATAGCCAACCAGTTTTTTTTTTTGTTTTTTTTGCGAAGGGACCAACAAGGTGTTTTTCTTTGCTTGGATTTTGTTTAGACCAAGTATAGTAAGCTTATGTCAGCTGGCTATAACGATTTAAATAATATATCTTTGTCGATGTGGAGAAGAGAGAAGAAAAGTGAATGGACCATGCCCTAATAAAGTAGTATACTTATATAATTAACTATTATATGTTAGCTAATAAATCTACTATAAATGACATGGCTATTGCTCTGCTGACTATACTATTGTTCTTGCTCTTAGCGAGCGCAAGTGATGACGTGGCAGAGCGTCAGCTAGAAACGCAAGCTGCGTGCGTGGTGGTGGTGCTGCGGGGAGGGCCACCGTGGGACTTGGCTTGGGACCGCGAATTTTTTCTCTGTTGCATCCACGTACAGTACTACAATTTTCGTCTCATCAATAGTTACAGCTAACAGAACGATGATTGCCGGCGTCATCGGAGCGACAGAGAACGCGCTTTCTCTCTTGGAATAACGGTTTTGCTAGAACCGGCTGACATTTCTCTAAATCGCAATTGACATAGAAAGAGCAGATATCACTCAGCCATTACTGTTCACAAAACCACAAAATAATGGGTGATTTGTTTTTTTTGATCGGACTAGATAGGTCCACGGCAAAGGTAGACCGTTCCTCTCCTTTTTTTCGAAAGACTACGCCGGCAATCTTGCAATATATAAGGGCCACTTTGTTGATTATAATCATCATATTAAGGAAGAGTAATAAAAATAAAGAACATGTGATGAGAAATGTCCTTAGCCAATATATAAGGACCACCTCGCCCTCCTCACCCACCACGCCTGAAGACAACACAATGGAGCAGACCCGCATCAGATCACACATCAGACTCGAGCCTAGCCGCAACACACATAGCGCACACAACCGCTGATTGCGCCGCTCATCAGCCCGCTTCGTCGGTGCCCGAACACTCCCGCCCCCGTTTCTTCTACTTGAAAGTTGTCGCTAGATCGAGACGAGACCAGACCAGACCTCGACAACGCCTTGAGTTCGACGCGGGGAACAAGGCTGGGGTGGCGTAGGCCGGTTCTGCAGCGGCGGAGCACGATGACAGACGGCTTGTGGTGGTGGAAGCGCTGGGGCGACACTCTCCCTAAATCGAACAACAGCGGCCGACGTGCAACAATGTGGCGGTGGGGATAATCCGAGCCAGACTATGCATGCGGGGCCTGCGGGCTTATTTGGGTCTGATCTTGGCTGATCACCCCTGCTATTGCATCTGGACAACGACTATCTCTGGTGGATGAGGGTTGTTCCCCTCACATGGGTTTATGCATGGTCTGATAGATACATGATTGTGTGCTCACACACCTCGCCCAATCCGGCGTCCCTTCTATGTGATGTTGGTCGTGGCATGGGCTCGAGCTCGTGAACGCCAGGGTAGCGGCCTCGGACGGTGGACCGCATGGTTGGCTTTGGCAAGCGACATGGCGGTGGTCACTAGGGTGGTAAGGAGCGGGCATCGGGAAACGTTGATGGTTGCGGCGCTTCGGCTTCTTCCCCTAGATCATGCTCTGAAGATCGAGCTCGGAGGCAGCAGGCGTACCATTAGCAGGCATGTGTGTATGTTTTTTGGAGCGAAATCCCTGCGTTTGATGCTGCGGCGACGATACCTACAGGTGACGTAGGCCTCCTAGGGGAGCCGTTGTGGGTACCTCCCGCGCCAAGGGTTCGAGTGAAAACCCTAGACCGTTTTCGGTCTGGTCAACGGCGGTGTGTCGCGTCGTTACCCTCTTGGTTTTGTATGTGGAGTTCCCTGGGTTTGGTGGCTGTCTCCGGTGGCGAGTCTTTTTTTCTTTACTTTGTTGTTTACCTCTGATCTGCTATGTAAGAAGGTTTCATCTTCACCTTGTATCTATTCAGCCATGTGTAGGGGTGAAAGCCTGTTTACTGCCGCAACCGACACATGCAAACCCATAGGGTTGATCGAAAGGCAAAGTGTGGTGTGGGTTGCTTTTCGGAAAAGGAAAATTCTCGGAGACGAACACATACATACCGGTGACCGCTGGCCATGCATATATAGCATGGGATGGGACTCATGATGGGACTGAACGGTCAGGCACCCTCGCGGTGGAAGGAGTTGCCCCCGTGCCATGTGTTGTCGGCGTGACGATGCTCCAGGCAAACCGAGCGAGCTCTGGTCCCTCCGGTGGCTCCGTGAAGTAGGCGACACGAGTCTGACCGGCGGACGGCGGCACCGGGAGCCGGAGATCCCACGGCGACACGCGTTCGTCCGGCCGGCCATGCCCGCCGCCGCCGCCGCGCATTATTGAATCCACCAAATACCAGAGTCAAAACTCGAACGGAGGTCCAGTCTGCAGTGCAGCAGGGCTGCGCGCACGCACGCGCGCACTGCTCGCTGTCCGCCCGAACAGCGAGCCACGTACGGCCGGCCGGCCGGCGCGCCTACGACGACGGAGCATGGCGCGGCGTGCCTCGCCGGATAATGGCGCTGTCCGCCGTGTCGATGGTGCCGGTCTGCCGAGCTAACAGCCAAGATGTGCCAGTTAATATGTGTGGTTCTTGCGACGAACAAATCCTCGATCGAATCCATGTATAGGTACAGAGTCCTACTTGTAGTTGTAGAGTAGAGGATACACGTACGCCGTGCATGCATGATAGCTCCGGCGGGGCGGGCACGGTGGGTGACGAGTTCCATCGATGGATCGCATTAGCAGCCTAGCAGGCAGGAACATGCATGACCAAAGCTATCTACAAGATGAGATTGTTGTACGTACGATCGACGTCGCTACACGGGGCAGGCGGCCAGTGCGTGCTGGCACGACCCAGCAGGGCGCGCGGCGTACTTCTATGCACGTGCACACGTTATCCATGTCTCCCGTGCTGGCAGGCAGCTGCCTGCACCCACACTAGGCCACTAGCTAGCTAACCAGCTGAGCTACGAGGGGTCAGCGGTTTGCATTGCATGCATTTGCTTCGTCCAGGCCAAATTCTGAAAAGAATAGCAGTTCACAACAAAACAAAAAGAAAATGGATAATTGCTCGTGAAAAAGTTACTAGCCAATTGTTACTCATAGTCTCCACCAGATGTTACCTCCCCGAAACAAAAAAAAATTTACCCAAATTTTAGGGAGCCAATGTGAGAATTTCAGCCCCATAGAGCGATACATGTTGGATCTGGTAGCAGACTGAGTGCGGGACGTCTCTGCGGTAGATCTTCTCGGATTGGTTCTTGGCACTCCTAGATCTCTTTGGATGTGCGCGTCCATGTCATCAGCCCGTGCGAATTCAAGAGGGCATGGAGCGAAGCTCTGCTTGCGGTCGACGCTATGAGGCATGTCTACGTCTAGATTTCCATGGTTGTGATGAAGGGATCCTGGATTTCTATGACTTGCAGTAGCGGCATCGGCAAGTGGGGGCGGCAGCATTGGAGGATTTCTTTTATGGTGGTGGTCATCCAGTACCGAGTCTTGTTTTTCAGGGTGAAAATCCAAGATCTAGCCTTCATTAGTTGTATCTGGCAATGACCTTGTTGAAGACATTGTTTTTGGACCTTATACTTTCTCCAGGGTGAAAACTAAGATCTCTTGAGCGGGTGACAACTATGTTTATAGTATGTGCCCTTCTTGGAGAAGTGGCTTTCGGAGAACCTCTACCTTTGGTGATGGTTGGTTTCTGTATTGCTGCTGCGAGTGGTTGTTCACTGGGCGGGGTCTTTTTTCTTCTCGCTGCATCTTTTTTTACAAATTTTTTTGGGTGTGGAAGCTAGATGTAAATGGTATTTTCGTGATATAAATATATTTCTCTTTGTCAGTAAATATCGAGCTAATGTGTCGAGAGGGCGGCGGCGCGGAGCTAGCTTTATATCATGACCAGAGACACGGCCGACAACGCATATACTTGACGGGAACACACTACACAAGAGTAATGTTTCGCGTCGGTTTTAGATGTTGCGAGAAACCAAAACGAATGGAATTTGCACCGCACATAGTTATATAGAAAGAAAATGTGTGTGATGATATTGATGTATTCTTACGGCTTTCATCAGCTAATAACCGGGTGTGAATACTCAATGACGATTATTTGTGCTTTTTTATGTGCGATGTCCCAGTGAAGTAGTTTATCTAGACCGTCGAAATTTTAAGACCTAGAAGACTCGTTCTTGCGCCAACCACCTCTGGCACCGATCGAGCGACGTGTAGATGCGACCCTTCCCGACCTGTCGAGATGGATCGACCGAGAACGATCTAGCGAGCTACACTACTCCAGTAGAGATAGACCGGGATCGATGCTGGTATGTGAGTCACATGCATGGCCACGAGCGGGAACAAGAAGGGCCTGCTCGCTGCATCTTTTTTATCTGGCCAGATGAAGATCACCAGTCCAGGAGGACATGCATGCACGAGGTGGCTGAAATGGATAAGGTGCGGCTTCCCTTTCACCGACTTGTCCAGTCAAGTGTCAAGTACATACACACGCGGCTCCCGATCGTCGAGTGCTCGCACCTGCCTCGCGCAAGGACAGAGATTCTCTCTTCTAAGTTCAGACAGAGATTCTCTGCACGCACACAGAAACAGGGCTCAGACCCTCAGACGGCAGCTGGTTGGTCCATAGCCGCCCGCCCCGCCTGGCAGCGTGCGACATTGCAGAGCCGCAGCCCATACGACTGAACGGTTCATGGCATCGCAGCTCCCCGATGGGAAACAGGAGGAGGCCCGTGATATATCTTTTTTATCTCTTGCAATACAAGAGGATTTCACCTCGTCTGATAATAATTTAAAAAGTAAAATTTCCACATGATTGTCCAAAAAAATGTTTCCAAATTACAGGGCAATCCCGGACCTACCTGGCTATCCACATAATGAACACACATGTTGTCGAGGAAAAAAAACCAATCTAACATTGAGCATCATCATCATCACTACTTCGAGTTCAACCTAGACGCCAACGACGAATCACCAACCGGAACAAACCCGGAACCCATGTTGACTCGTGCCATACAGTCCACCATCAGATTTGGCGACGAGTCAGCTCCGACTTTGAGGATGACCACTGTAGTAGAAGAAGAAATTTTGAGATTGCAATGCTCCCCCCCCCCCCCCCCCCCCCCCCCCCCCCTTGCGCACAACGAGAGACATGTGTCTTGGACTCACCAAGGCCCGCCTTCCACTTGTGGAAACGAACTAAAAGATAGTTCATGGAGTGGACCAATACCAAGGGGCATATAGGGTGCACTAGCACCTTCAGGTGTGCTACCGCACTACGCCAACTAAAAATGCATCCAAGTATGATGATAATTTCTGGATAAATGTCAGGACATAGGCACCATGCACCTATACCAACTGTTGAGATGTTACATTCAACTTCCACTCACAGCTCAACAAACAAATAAACAAACAAAAATGCAAAATGGTCTATATATAGTACCACATTGAAATCTGAACTGGACGTTACTACATTGGTAGTTGGTACTATTCACGGTCAAATATTTCATTTTTCTTTAGTTATGAGTTAAATCTTAAAGTCATGGTAGTGGTAGGCATATGTTCTTTTAATGTCGTCAAAAGAATTCAAACTTTTCATGATCGTTAAAGGTGTCGATCAATCTCACCTAGTGCATTAGCACATCATATGTGTCTACTGCATACAATATGCTCCATAATCAAAGCAAAGGTATTTTTTACTACGGGAGCACCGGTAGTAGCTTTTATCGAAAAGTACCAGACATCTTGGAATTTTCCACCAAAATAATCTATTATATACTAAAAGTAATATAAGGGTGTTTTTCGAGGCACCAGGTTGATCCACATCACTTAAATTATTTAGACAGTTAGATATATAATTAACGAATGAGATTAAAAGATCTAAAGGTTACGTGCGTATAAATACATAGTCCGATTCACGTCCTACGTCCTATACCAGACACGTACTAAGAGATTGATTAGTTGTTTGCAGCCCGTGTGTTCAAAAAAAAAAAAGTGTTATAACCCGTACTAGAAGAAAACCAGGGGCAACACGACATACATGTGCTGACATCATCGATGACTTCGGCTGGTTCATACAATATATGACGTTTAGTAGGACCCCTAATAGGACCTACTGCTATTACGTGCATGTTAGGATTGTACTAACGTGTAGAACATGTACACGTATCAGGTGACAACACAAACTGTACAAGTTTAAGATATGATTTTGAAAATCTAGGGATCCAGTTTACAAAAATAAGAAATAATACGAACATAATAGGTGTTTATTTTACTGCATCCCGAGCTCTCACCCGGAGTCTAACATCAGTAGAACCCTATATTTGCTTCGACTGCTCGGGAAGTGGGACACGCTTATTTTCAAATTACTATTTGAATTTTTTTGTAAAAGAAAATGTACCCAAACATGGTGGTGAGCTATAAATCATATGTTATAAATTATTGTCTAAGCCTTTCTCTATCGTGTTTCTTTAAAAGACTGATATAGACATTTAATGATTTTAGGATGCAAAAGAAATGGAGGATCACATGACAGAGAATGATATTGGGGCCCAAAAGAAATGGTTTAGATACTACAAATAAAATAATTACTAAGATTTTAGTCATGGATGAAGAAAAAACAACGGATATTCACATAGAAAGATATCTTTTGATATTCTTAAAGCTTCATGTCGTACTATAACACCTATATTATTATGAAGGCATACACACTTCTCTGGCACATGGAAGTTACAGCCACGCGGTTTCTTTTGAATACAGTTTGAAATCTAAGATTATGTACATATAAAGTAAATTTTAAGCAGTTTATAGAGATCTCAATTTTACATGCATATAAAATAATTTGGCACCTCATAACTACAAAAAATCAATTGGTCATTAAATCTGGTCATTTTTCCATCTATATACTCCCTCCCTCCCAAAATATAAAGCGCCTGAGAATTAGGAAAATGTCAAATCTTCCTAACTTTGACTAAATATTTAGGTAAAAATAAGTACATTTACAATATTGATTGGATACATTAACAAAATATACTTTATGGTAAATCTATTGATATTGCTTTAGTTTTGTATAATGTTCATATTTTTATGTATAATCTTATGCGCCTTATATTTTGGGGCGGAGGGTGTACAAGTCAAGACATGTACATAATATCTTAATCTTCGATTGATGAATTTAACACTAGCAAAAAAGTAAGGCAATGTCACTTTATATTAACAAAATGATGTACTAACCATGTTTAAGTCTTCACGTGATGCTTCAATTCTCTTATAAAAACAAAAAATCGTTGTAGGTTCCTCCCTTAGTGCACTCTTTAAAAAATTAACACTACCAAATAATTTTTAATCACCTGAGATATTTAGAAACTCTTCATGAAGCTTGGAAGATTATAATAAAAAGGAACTATTAAGTGGATACTAAAATACAACTATAATTTATATGTAATGAAAACCTAAATTACCATTTTAAATAATTTAGATCAATAACTATATTGGCTCATAACGCGTTAAAACTTTTGAATAAAGCATGCCTCCCGCACACCCACGAAGGTTAGAACTAGAGTTTTCACCCTGCAACTGGAGATTTGGTACTTATAGAACAAAGTCGAGAACGAAATCACCTTGGTTTGCTTTGCTAGGAATGGCATAAACGTGAATCAACAAATTAAAGTTGAATAAATATTTTTTTCATACAAGCAATAGTACACTGAACTTTGAATTTATTATGATGACAATAGAATCGGAGTATAATTCTCAGACGCAAAATTGAAATAACCATAAACCTTCGAATTTATTTAAAAACATTTTCAACACATTAAAACTATGCCCTCGCAATTGCGAGGGCCACCCTGCTAGTTGAAACAAAATATGAATTCAAACTTTTATAGGATGGATTAAACAAATTCTACCCTATAATGTACGAGTAAGTAAACAATGACACAATGGTTTGTAGTGATCCCTTCTTCCAGTAGGTATTGGCATGAACACTTCTTTTTAATTCTTTTTACAGTAGACCTAGATATCAGAGTATTAAAAACAAAGTGTAACCTACAAGTCTTCAGCTTGCGCGAGATACATTACCTCCATGGCAAAAACTCGCTCATGTAAGTAGAAGTAAACAAAATCTACATGTCCTAGTTTTCAACATTTAAATTCAGATATGTCATGATTTTTGGAGCAGAATATATGGGTAGCAATCAATTCCTGGAAATCTCGGCCAATAAAAAAATCCTCGATTGAAGTACGGAAAAGGACAAGTTGGATACAATATCTGAATTCAATCATATGCTCATATTTCTTGCTTAGGACATGCCTGTAATTTTTTAACATCTGAAGTTAACATATGTGAGTAAGTAGTATCAAATTATTGAGTCAAATATCGTAAGATCTAGTAATACCAATCCACATGAACAGCTAAATAATTACCAAAGCTTTGGCTCTCAAAACGTACTATGTAGTTTTTCGCATTTGAGGCGCTTACTCCACAATAGAGTTGTTCAGGTTGGCCTTACTATCTTGTTCATTAATTCTTAACCCCTTAGGATAAAACACACAAAAATACATAAAAGGAGACCGCTATGCACCAAGAGCTATTTGATAGTTTGATGTACCATTGAGCTTCATCTTCTTTTAGACAAAGAAATACCTTTATGTAACGCCGATCTCTATGACTAAGGCGTTTGCACTCCAAGCATTGAGGGAGCTCGGATTTCTTTCTAAAGGAGTAAATAAATATTTAAAAAATATTTTTTCCTGGAATCATATGGATGTGTCATACCAATCCACAATGTTTCGTTAAAAAGTTGTTATGTGAAAAATTCCACAAAAGGCATAGTTATTAGTTTCCAAAAAATGTGAAAATGTCAAACATGTTGTAGGTAGGTAGACACATACTATCTATGTCCCAAATTTAAAATCGCTAGAAAGGCTCACATTTTAGAATAGATGTAGTGTCTGTAAAAAATTGTGAGAACATATGATCGTTTCTAAGCTAGTGATGATCACATATGAAGTTACTGTTCAACACAATGAAACTAATAGCCTTTTAAGCTATAATAGACACCCAACATCGACAAAACTAAACTTTTTCTTATGGACGTTTACTTTTTGTACATATGATCAGATCGAGTAGGTTGGATACGTCAGAAGCTTGATATCATCAATCATGAGGTCTAAACATGCATGGATGCTTTTGAGCGTGCCTACGTCTTTAACATTTGAACAACTCAATTAGGCCGACGACGTTGTTAGAGCCATCACCTCATCTCGATTGCTCGCAAAGGACATCCATATGACAGAAGACTTTTCAAAGACAAGTACTCCTGCTTGGTATGGCTCGATCGAGAGGTGGTTCAATTAGTTAGCTCAGGCCCTTCGTGTCACATCGCATGACACCATGACATGTGAGGACGGAAGGCAATTGGGTATCTGGCTCGCGTAACCCATTCATCTCCTTGATTCGCTGCCTTTTTTGATGGACAAGTGGTGTTCCGTTGGCCATCCATGGATCATACTATGTTGATCCCTAATCGAAAGGGGGAGCAGCACGTTCGTCGCCTTTGGATCAGAGGGAGTAGCACGTTCGTCGCCGTGCAAGCAAGTTGCTTCCGGGATTCATTGCCTATAGTTGAAAACCATAGTTGACGAACAACGACGGAGCTATGTTGAGGCCAGCAGGGGCCATGCCCCCCTCCCCCCCCCCCCCCCCCCCCCCCTCTCATATATTATATTTTGACCCCCAAACTAGATCTGGCAAGCTCCGCCACTGTTGAGGAATGAGAAATTGCTTCCTTTTCAGTTTCGGAAATGTGTCTGTCCTCATGTACGTGTGAGTTCCACACACTAGTACTTCCTCTGTTTCATAATGTAAGCATGTCTAGAAGTTCAAATTGAGCTGATAAAAAGGCTTTTATTTTAAAACGGAGGTATTAGAAAATAAGAGAAACAAGGGCATACAATTCGAGGAGGGATAGACAAACAAAGTGGCCATCTTTGTGAATATGTATATGCTACAGTACTTCTAAGTTGTGGACTGAGGCATAGCCCAGTGGCAAGGGTGGGTTGATACACCCCTGCCCTCCCAGGTTCGAGCCCTCATACTCGCATTCAATAACTGTCCGTGGCTCTCCCACGCGAGCATCATTTTTTTACGGTACTTCTAAGTTCCACGGTAATTAACAGGCCGAAATCCGGTACCGCTACCACGTGTGGTTCCAAGCCTGTCCGTGATTGGGGCCAGGGATCGGTACGGTACATGCATCATCCATAATATGGTTAATTCGTTCAATCTCGTATCAGGCAGTGGCGGAGCTTGACAAGAATATGTCTTGTTGTTTGGGGGGGGGGGGGGGGAGGGGTCTTAAGCTTGTACTTCCTCCAGCCCATATTAGTTTACTTCAATTTGTCTAAATTTGAAATGTAGACATTATTTAGTATATAGATTCATCTAAATTTTAACAAATCTAAAAATGACGAGGAAACAGGACACCGGGCCCCGAGACCGCGTCATGCCCGCAGAAGGAGACTCGCAATGGGTGTTCCATACATACACCTTTACGATCAAATATCCCTCGAAACATTTCATTGGTCAGGGGTCACGAGCAATTCGTGGACACGCATTGCAGGAACTCCGATCCTGCTAATAATCGCTAATCCTCATGGAAGGAAGAAAAAGGGCGCGTGCTACGCGTTCCTCGGACCCATCGTCCTGCTTCCGCACGCGCCACGTGTTCCTAAAATCGTCTAAATCCTTTTTTTTTGCAGAACACCTTTTTTTACAACAAATGTTCTCGCTTTTGCTTTCGAAGCAAAAAATAACGGTTCATTCCAGAAATAGAATGTCTGGCCGGAGACTTTGCCGAAGACCTCGCCGGAGACCATGTAGCAAAAAAATTTGTGCTAATGTATCAAACCGGATATCGCCGAAGACATCGCCAGAAAAACTCTCGCCGGAGACATCGTAGCAAAAACTTTGCGCAAATGTAGCAAACCCACAAAACGATGGTAGCAAACAAAATGTGCTAATGTCGCAAAAAACGACTTCGCCGGAGACTTTTGTCGGGAGACCTCGCCGGAAAACATTGTAGCAAACGTTTTATATAATTGTAGCAAAGGTACAAAACTTATGTAGCAAAACAATTTTGCCATTGTAGCAAAAAAACGCCCCCTTTTTGCTGCAAAAAAGTCCCCCGCCGCCACGATGGTGGCCAACCCCTTTGCAACACCGCAGGGAGCAATATGGGCCGCCGTAGGGAGCAGCACCGTCATCTCGCCCAGTGGGTCGTCGGGGTGGAGGTGGGCAGAGGTCGCCGGAGACAGAGACGAAGGTCGCCGAAGACGGAGTGCGGTCGCCAGGGCAGCGGCCGTCGGAGACGGAATGCGGTCGCCGGGGCGGAGGTTGCCAGAGACGGATCCTGAGGTCGTCGGGGCGGAGGTAGCCGGAGTGGAGGTGGGCAGAGGTCGCCGGAGACAGAGACGGAGGTCGCCGGGCAGAAGTCATCGGAGATGGAGGCGCGCGTACAAGGAAGAGGTGGCGGCGGCAGTGGTCGCTGGCGCCACGAACGACGTCCGTGGTCACTAGCGATGGGTGGCGAGGCAAGGCCGAGGGGAGGGGAGGCGAGGCGAGGCCGGCCGGAGACGGCGGTGGTTGCTGCCGGCGAGGTACCGGGGTGGGTCGTTGGCGAGGCGAGGAGGAGTGTCCTCTCGATTTGGTCCCCGTCCATGAAAGAGATAAGGAAGCTGCTATTGGGGTGGGTCCCGCAGACCTACGCGATATCCCAACCCGGATATCATCTGGAGGAAGGGAATCATTTTCCAAGAAAAAGAAGAGCGGTTTTTCCACAAGAAGAGAAAGATGAGACGTGCGCATGGTTCACACGCATCTATATGTACTTGTAGACGTGGATCACCGTCGACCGTACCTACTCCCTCAGTTAGGGATTAAAAGGGCCCAAGAGGTTTTTTAAAATATTAGATTCATATTCAAAATACGCTTCTAATGGTACATTTTTTATGACATATGATTCATATATTGTTGACCAAATTTACTATCAAACTATTGTTTTTTTAAATACGTATTAGCCATATAATCCGGAACGGAGGGAGTACTAAAAATCTTGCGGATACTATATATACCTTTTACCTCGTCGCCCAGCCAGGGGTGCATGCATTGATTCATGTCGACATATATGTGCTTGCTAGCTCGATCTTATCCACACATCTTGAAAACTAGCTAGGCGTGGGAACTGACAGTAAATTGTCTAGCGAAGAACCATCATGCTCACGTGTTCCTGAATAAATTTTATTGAGGATGTTCGTCGATCGCAGCGACAGTCACCGTACAGTACAGAGACAGGACTATTCTACTACTACCGCCACTGACTAATTGGAGAAGAATAGATTCGAACGGCCGCGCACGTCCTTATCCGGTGAGGTCGAGCCTCGAAAACAACCTTGCTTGACCCCCGTGATTAACTGATGCTGCCGCGCCGTCGCGAGTCAAATGACGACGGCGGTCGTCTTTAACCTAATCAAAAACTAGTGCGCACCCTACATACGGATCTATCTATCGCTGAAGACTAGCTAGCTATACGTTACATATTGCAGTTGAACGGCGGCTGTTGCCGTTCCAGCAGACACAAGGTGATCCAATAGGCTGTTACCGCACAGTGCTAGCTAGGTAGCTAAGTGGCACCATCGTGCGTGCCACCAATAATTTGTGATCAGCGGGGGAATTCCGGGCTCGGAACGACGGGTCTCATCGCATACAACCGTTCGCGTAAAGTAAGATCGACCTTATTTATCTTTACTAGTCCATCCGTTTTAAAATAGATGTCTCGGATTTGATAAAATTGAATAAATCTAGACACTATTTAGTATATAGGTTCATTCAAAGTTTGATGAATCTAAGACATCTTTTATATTGGACGGAGGGAGTATTAAAAAGATGTTGTTGTTAGTACATCCAATTTGACATCAAACATCCACTTTGACATCTTTACTATTAAAAGTATATTGGTGTTGATATGTCCACTTTGTCATCAAACGTCTACTTTGACATCGAACGATTGGACAATCTAGGCCGTAGGATCACTCTTAAACACACCCACCTAACATTGAAAGAACCTTAGCTGTCCGATCGCCCGCTGCGGTCCACCATCCATGTACATAAAAAACTATGGTGACAAACAATAACGAAAGTTTTTTATATGCCAGCAATTAGGTGATTGCCAAAATCATTGGATTTAAATAAACCGCATGTGTCTTAATTGGCTGAAGTTAAGTAGGGAATAGAGAGAAAAATAGCTCATAAGGACATATACAATGCTGAAGAAGGCATATCTTTCCTTAGCCCTCCACATCACCTAGAGAAACACTATATACAAGTTGTACAATGTATTCTCTCTTATTGCCATCTCTAACAATTAATGAGAATTAATTATTTTATTAAGAATTTGTTTTTCTAAGGGAAGACATGTGATACAATGGAGAAAATAGTCTTCTCTTATTTCTAAGAGATCATTCCTTAGCTAAGGAAAGACAATCTTCTCTTTATTATTTCTCTCACCTCAAACTAAGCAAAAATCCAATATGGCAACCATATGGAAAGGCCATCGTCGCCGCATTGTACGTGCCTGATTGGCTATCTGGCTGAAATTTTGACCACTATTATTATATTTGCATCTTAGTCATCGTGGTGTATTACCTTGCATCAATAAGATAGAATGTAGGGTGTACAAATATATTTCCTTGTTTCTCTCAACAAAATATATCACGTTAATCATGGAGGTGAATTTGGAGAGAAGACACTCATCAATCACGATGTCTAATGGCGGATTAACCTCGCCTTCTTCCTTCGTGACACCATTGTTATCTCTAAGAAGGTGTTTGGTTCAAGAATGGTAACGTAATGGGGTCACACCGGCACTGTTAACGGAATGAGAAAAATCACACAAACATGTTTGGTTCAACTCTAAAAAGGACGATAATCAATTACAGCACAACTCGACATGAAATCCAGAACAGTGAGACCACCATGAAATTGGGATCTTGCACTAAATTCAGAAAGCAAATCAAAAATTCAAAAGAACACAAATACATCGCATCAGCCTTACTGCAACAGCTATCGGAGATCGGACCGACACCAGAACCACCACCTAGCTTCCCACAATGACGCCATCGTTCTTAAGTTCTTGAAGAAAGGACGGGAGGAGGAGGAAGAGGAGATCCGGCAAAAGGGTCGGCAGCCAAAATATTCTCTTAAGCGCCACCATCCCTTGGAGAACGGGGCTGCCACTAGCTCTAGTCTTGCTGCATGGCGGATCCATGGCAGACGAGATTGGGAAGGAGCAAACTCAACGGTCGTCGCTGCGGGTGAGAGGACGAAAGCAGTATCGCTATTCGATTCCGGTGGGAGGTGGGTGGTAACGGACTATTGGGGGATGACCCCATGTAGAGTCAAGCTATGGTTTAAGGACAAAGTCCACCCAGGTATAGGCCAGGCTAAAGCATTAGTTGGTGAGGTATATAAGGGTCGGCCGGGTTACCCAAGGCCAGACAACACCAACAAGACTCGGACGACGTATATGGTACGTGGACACGGTGTCTAGGTTGTTTCATGTTTACAGGAACCATCATGCCCGAGTCATCTAGACTTGTCCAAGTCAGGGGTTGGCGTCCTCAAGAAGGAGAGAGCGAGCCCCAAGGTTAGCGCTTTTCTCTCTCTCACGGGAATCCAAGGAGAGACAAGCACTAAGGAAATGGGCTAGAGGGACAGGGAAAAAGCAGAGGTCACGGACATGGTAGTGTCTGACCCTACAGACAGATAGCATGGACTATGTGCCATTGCCGCATAGAGATGGGCGACAGGAGAAAGGAGGACGCCGAACTACTATTTCGGGAGAAGCATCTCCAAGGAATATTTTAACCATGTAAGCCCTAATTGTAACCTGGCTACCCCTTTATAAGGTGAGCCAGGGCCTCCAAGAAGGGGTTCGGTCCATTGGTATAAGGGGAAAACCCTAGAGTGAGAAGAGAGCAGAAGCAGTTCGTCTTGTTCCTCTCTTCGATACAGCTCAAGGAGCATCTTGTAAGATTCCAGAGATCGTTATATAAGATCTAGCGAGTGTTCTTCGCGTGCGTATTCACCGCACTATCCCTCCCTGGATACCACTAGTGTTACTAGATAGCGTTGCTCCTATCTCACGCGCTATGGTTGTCATGGACGATTAAAGAAATATGGATTTGCTAGATGTCTCCTGAATGAAATTTCTCTTAGTGCTTGGTCACCCTGAGACTGAGAGTACATAGATCTGAATCGTGATTCGTGCATCCAAAGAATCGCAAGTGGCTCGCAACTGAGATTTTTAGTTCTAGATGGGTTGCAACTAAGAAAAAATTGTTCAGGCAATAAAAAGATTCATGCAGCACAAAAAAATTTCAGACAGAATGTCCGAACATTAAAAAAAATCTCATAGTACACAAAGTTACTCAGATGACGAGGTGGAACAGAGCTAGATAGATCCCAGAAATAAAAACAAGCCAAATGAATGTACATGTACACTCATAGGTAGTTTTTTAGCAGTATATACACCCATAGATTCATTCTGTAAAGCACTTGCATTTAGTTCGTACGAGGAAGCCATACATGAACACACAAGCACCTACAAGATGCTAACTCGTGCCTCTGGCTATTTACGGTACACCGGACAAGAGTGGCATGCGTCGAGCTGTTATGTTGCCGGTGAAATTTAAGGAACAAAACGTATGCATGTCTGCGTGCAGCTATACTACTCCCTTCTTCTCGGATTGTCAGGCTTGCACATCTATCTAGGTCGGTAATTTGGCGAACTTAAGATGAGGCATAAATTACAAAAAATACATTATTAGAAACTTTAGATGTTATATTTTATAATGGTATATGTTTTGTATCATAATTTTTGTTATATTGGTTAAATTGCCCATGTAGATAGACGTGGAAAAAACTAACAAGAAGTGAGCACCACTAGTGGAAATTACAGTGCCTTTGGATCTCATGACAAATTGGGCAGGCAGAAGCAGCAGATGCAGCAGGTGCCTGCTGTGCCGGTGCATTCCGGGGTTCGCCGAGTAAGAACCAACAACTACTACCTTTAGTTATCACATAATATTACATCATACTGTACATCTTAATTTAACTGAGCAAAACTAAAGCCTAACTAGCTAGTACACTTGTCCTACGTGATGCGGCGGCGGCGGCGGAGGCCGGACGGCGGCGTTTGTGCCGCAGTGGTGGTCGGAGTTGCTGGGTTCCATGCTGGCGGCGGCGGGGAGCTCGAAGGGTGCGAGGCGGTTGTCTCCTAGGCGGGTCTTGTAGGCGGCCTTCTTGTACTCGCCCCAGGTGAAGTCCCTGTACAGGCTCTGCTCCCCGTCCCGCAGCAACTCCGGCAGCGGCGCGATCCGCTGCGACGGCGCCGGCCCGCCGAAGTAGATCACCGACAGCCTCGAGTGCTTCCCGGCGTCCGGCGCCACCACCCGGTGCTTCACGCTCCTGAACCGCCCGTTCGTCAGCACCTGCTCCAACCAAAGAAAATCTTAGTAAGTAGAGGTAATATACTTGTTGCGGGTAAAAATATCTGTGGCTTAGTGCTGGTGCATGGGCATGCGGATAAACTTAGAGACCGCCGTACATGTAGTAGGGCATGCACACGCTAGCAATTCTACTCGGGGTCGCACGGCAATGAGTTGAGTGGCAAGTTGCAGGGTACGGCGTTGACAGGAACGGGATGTGGGGTTTTACACTGCACGATCGAGAGGCAAGGACCGACACAGCCTGAATAATGCACCAAGAAAAGACCAAAAACATGGATGCGCACTTGGTTGCACGCGTGTGTCACTCCATGGATGCATGATGGATCCCAGGTAGGTAGTAGATTGCAGAACAGATCAGACGGTAATAAAGGTAAAACCAAGTGAGGTTGTCGAAAAAGGTAGGAGTGAGTGTGAGTGTGCGGTACCTGGAGTGAGTCGCCGACGTTGATGAAGAGGGAGGTGGGGTCTGGGGCCACGGGGACCCAGCGGCCGTCGCGGAGCATGATCTGGAGGCCCCCGGTGCGGTTGGATCGGAGCACGGAGACGACCTGCGGGTCCGTGTGCTCCCCGAACCCCGTCACGCCCGACGCCAGGGGGCACGCCGGGTAGTGGTTCACGCGCACCAGCTCGTCGCTCCCCGCCACCTGCACCAACCGGCGCAGCGCGCCCCGGTCCAGCCCCAGCGCCTCCGCCATCAGCTCCAGCACCCGCCCGCCCACCTCCCGCACGGCCGCCGTGTACTCCTCCAGCGCCGCCCGGAGCGACGGCGGCAGCGAGGATGCCTGCACGGAGCCGGAGCCGACGGCGAGGAGGAGGTACTCGAGCCAGCCCACGTCGCCGTTGGAGCCGATGCTCTTGCTGCCGTACCCCAAGGGCCGCGCCGACGCGTGCTCCAGCTTGTCCGCGAGCGGCATCGCGAAGAAGGCCCCCGCGCGGGCCTCCAGCGCGTCGGCGAGCGCGGCCGGCACGCCGTGGTTGGTCGCGCGGAAGAATCCCACGCCGCGGCACGCGTCCGCCACGGCCGCCGCGGCTCCCGGCGCCGACAGGTCCACGGTCGGCACAGCCGCATTCGCAGTTCCCTTGGGGCATTTCACCCGCGGGATGTGGTCGATGGTGCAGGGCACCGTGATCGCCACCATGGCTAGGCTAGCCCTTGGTTTCTTCAGAACGAGTTGAGGTGAAACAGAGCAAGAACAGAGTAGCGGGGTGGCTTGTTCTGTTTGAGGTTTGCGCAAGTGGTGATCCGGTGCCGGTGGGCTGGGTGACGTGCTCGCATATATAGGCCGACAGGAGCGTTATGAGCTGGAGGTAACCAGGTGCTGCCGTGTTAGCTTATTAGCGCCAGTGACGTGGGTGAGTAGAAACGCGCGCTGCGTGCGTGCGTTGGATGCCTGTGTGGAACAGGGAAATGCCAACGGGGCGGCGAGGTACGTGGGGTACAGGAAAACCACGATCCACAGATTGAATCCAATGCATGGACGACCCCATCCACCCATGGATTCAGCGTCGCATTTTGGTCTCAATAATTACAACCAAGGAATGAGTACTAGCGAGAGGCCGGCGATAATCGCACATGTTTCATTCGCATCATTACGAAAAGAGCAATGCTACACCTACGGAAAACTTTTACGAAAACAGCTTACGGACTCAACAAGTGGAGGCATAGGTGAGAAAACAAACGGCTTCTTTTTTTAAGGAAAGGATAAAATCTCAACAAATCAACTCGTTCGTAGTCCATCCGTAAGCCAACCAGCCCGTAGGTGTAGGATTATCGCTACGAAAATCAACCTTGTTACTATCTCTAACCATCCCCTCAATTCCAACTTTTCTAATTTCTAAATTAAGAGTTATTTCTGAACGCTCACAATTGTTGTCTTGCAAGAGCTTTCGTAAATTCATCGGCTAACTTGTCACCTGTTCGTATGTATGGACGTGATATCAAGTAGTTTTCGTGCTACTATCTCTCTCAGAAACGATAGTCAATCTTTACATGCTTGGTTCTCGCATGAAACACCGGACATGCCGAAAGATACGCGGATCTGTAATATTACACTATAGAACTGCAGTTTAAGATTTGCAACGCCTATTGACTTTGGCTGTAGCATTTGTCATCGCCTTGCATTCAGCTTCGGTGCTAGATCTTGACACTGTAGGCCGTTTGCGTGCACTCCATGATATGAGATTGGAACCAACGGATACGACAAATCCTCCTGTTGATTTTCTATCATCTGGACATCATGTCCAATTTGCATCAGAAAATACACTCACAAGCATAGATAAGCATTTACTCAGTTTTAGTCCAACTCCAAGCCTGTCCATAAATACCTGAGTATTCGCTTCACTTTATCTAATATGAGGTGGTAGGATAATACAAATATTGACAAATTTTGCTAACAAACATAGTAATATCAGGTCTTATCAAAGTTAAGTATTTGTAAAGCACCGAATACCGGTGGCGGAGCTGGTATAAAAGAATTGGGTTCAGATGAACCCAACTAGTTTCATCCACCCTTCACTAATTTAATCTTTCACTAGGCTCATTAGTGGAAGATCAAACATAACTACTTGAGCTGAACCCAGTGATATTTTCCTGCAGCTCCGCCTCTGCCGACTACACTTCTATAATTTGTTGCATCTCCGGGGCTCAATTACCTTCACAAACTTTGAAAATATCTCACAAGTTGACATAGGAAAACTTAGTGACTAACAATTTATCATACCAATGCGTTTGAGAATATATGTGGTGTACTTGTGTCAACTGAATTCCATCATTATCTCTTTGTACTTTTATATAAGGAAATAGTGTAAGTTACCTAGATCCTTAAGTGCATAATACATCTTCAGATCTTGAAGAAGGGATACCGTTGCATCTGTGAGAAACTATTAAGAATTATATCCTCCACATAGATTAGTACAAATATAGTGACATTCCCCTTTCTATAGGAACAATGCCAAGTTTCATGCTCAGTTACGAGTACCATGTTCTTGGAGCTTGCTTTAACCTACGCAAGGCCTTGTTCAATTTACATACATGATGTCATTTTGATTTCACCTCAAAACATGGTGGTTGTCTCATATAGATATCTTCGTCCAGAACATTGTGAAGAAACACATTATGCACATCGAGTTGTCGTAGACTCCACCCTTGAGAAACTGCAACATACAATATAATTCTAATTGTCCCAGCCTTCATATTTTTGCTTAAAGTCTTCTGCCACTGAACTAGCTTCAAAGCTGTCTATAGATCCATGAGATTTTCTTTTTATTTTATAGACCAACTTATAGTCTATAATATTCCTACCTTCTCTAGGTGGAACAAAGTGCCATGCTTAGCTTTTAATTAGCGCATCATACTCACTATTCATAGCTTGTCTCCAATTTTTATTTTTAGAGCCTCATCTACACTTTTGGGTTCTTCTAAAGTTGTGGAAAGACTAAATACAACAATGGACTTATAATTTTTCTGCTCTGCAAGTACCTGTTTGTAACCTGGTATTTACCAAAATAGAAGGAGTTGCGAATCCTTGATGCACAAACAATCTGAGTGCCAGATCCAGTTATCAGGCCTATTGCTATCGAAGTAGTGCCGATGCTAGAAAAATCTGCATCGTGTTTCATGCAGGGTCTTTTGTGGCCATCCTCTTTTGCTCAGCCCTCACTGTTTGGCGCAGAAAATCCATGAATCGGATCACACGTAGGTCCGCGCCGTGAATCTGTAGACGCTATCGTACCAAAGCCACATGGGATTGGGCGCCAGGTGGCGATGCTAGCACATTGCAAGAAGGGATGAAATTATAACTTGAAACCTGTGTGCTAAATGAGTAGCTTCTGGCTTGGCTCGAACTCGATGTCTAAGGAGTCGAGTCAAATTTTAGATTTGAACTCATTTGTTCACTCAAGCTAAATGAGCTACTCGTTTAGCTCGTTAAAATCATTCAAATATAGAGTTTGAAACTTTCCATAGATGAGTGCAATATTCCGAATATTTATTGCCAATGTAATGGTGTAGAGCTACAATATTTTCATTGATATTTCCTTTGTGAAAATCCGAATGTACTATTATTGTTATACTTCTGAATTAGTAGGAGAATTATTAGTTTTTCTTATATGTGCTCATGTTCACAACTTATAATGAGCTAAACGATATACTCACAAGCTACTCATGAGTTTACCGGGTCGAGCGAGTTTCAATTCTGAACTCGCTCTGTAAACTAGCCGAGCCGAGCCAAGCTACCTTCGAATGTCAGTCCTAGCCATGGGATACAGGACCCGCTGTAGTGGTCTCCTTTGATGGTGGACATGGGATACATTTTCAAATATAAAACCAATAATACACTTTTGTGACATATAGTTTATATTTTATATGTTAAATCCATGGTAAAAATTAAGCTCAAAATTTGAGAGGGGCTTGCAAACCCGGCCGAACGGAGGTAGTACAAAAGGTTTGTTTGTTAGATCCTTGTATAGGTAGTTTCATGGGCATATCCTACATCTCTTTCGAGGTTTATTTGGAAATCAAGATCCCTGCAAAATAAGAGTATCTCACAGGATTATTCTTACAAGAGAAACTTCACTACATAGAGGATGTCATGGTGAAAACAAGTGCCTATTCTTCTTTGCAGATGGCATTGATCTTATGTTTTTTTAACGTGCGACGTGGCTAGAAACATTTTGAATATAGCTCAATGTGCTTTTGAGTTGCCTTCAACTCTTGCCAATTTGACTCGGTGCATTGTGTTGTTAGCTTTCCTTTCTGTAGAATTCAAAAGAAACTTGTTGCGGTTGGTATGGCTGTTGTTTGGACGATATAGGGAAAAAAACAAGTACACGTGTTTTGGAGGGACCTTCCTATGTGATCCCACCTCTTTGGTCAAGCTAATTCTTCAAGGGATGCATAGATGAGATGGTTTGCATATGGAAAATAAAATGAGGGCTCTTCAACCGTGGATCCAGAAGACTTGCTGCGGTGGGCACACCGAGGTCTTCACTAGGGCGCCAACGATACATATGATCGAGCTTTGACGCTGTTGGTGTTTTATTGTTTGTCGAAGCTTACGTTGACATCGATGTACTTGCTTCAAGCCTTGTTCGTTTAATCCACTTCCCTAGTGGATTGAAGTGGTTTGGAACGGATTTGGGGGGATTTTGATTTAGATTGGATTTATTCCCTCTCAATCCCTGCCAATCCCACTGAGGCCTTGTTCGTTTAATCCACCTCTCTAATGGATTGAAGTGTTTTGGAGGGGATTGAAGTGGATTTTAACTTAGATGGGATTAATTTCCTTTCAATTCATGTCAATCCCGTTGAAATCTAAGGTAACCGAACAAAGCCTCAGATTTCATGAAACCGAACGAGCCCTTAGGATGTTGAGGGGAACCCCTTTCATAACAGAACCTAAACTTTGGCACGCCCAACGTCGACACCAAGTTCAGAGATAACAGCGAATAATACGGCGACACCAATTAAAAAAGCGAATAATACGGCGTGCATGTTGCTCCCTTGAAGCCGACATTTAACCCCTCTGGGCGTAGGAGTAGTGAAGAATTTGTCCGTAGGCGTAACGCCCATACATACCCCCCTCTTCCTGTACATGCCTATCCGTGCAAGCAGTGGCCGGCGACGTGGTAGCTCCTGCGTCCATGCATGGCTTGGCATCGTGAAATTGGGAACACACTTCATCATTCTCAGTAATGTCCAGATATATACAAAAATAAATAAATAAATATACGCAAGCAAATGGTTGTAGAAACATGAGCACGTACGTTGACGACAAAAGGTAAGTCGGCGTGACCGGGCTAAGCGACCAGAAAAGAAAATTCTCTGGGCATGAATGGCTCGTGGGGCTGAACGGTCTCAGACGCCCTCGCTCGCCGTCCCCCGTGCCATGTGTTGTCGACGTGAACATGCTCCAGGCAAATCCAGTCCCTCCGGTGGCTCGGAGTCGGAGAGGAAGGCGACACGACTCTGGCGGCGGAACCGGCCGCAGGGGCCCGGTGGGCGTGGGTGCCTGGCGACACGCGTCCGTCGGTCCGGCCGGCCGGCCATGACGTACGCCACCCCGCGCGCGCGCGCGCATTATTGGATCCACCAAATACCGGAGTCAAACTCGAACGGAGGTCCAGTCTGCACTGCAGGCTGCGCGCATGATGCGCACCCGCGAACCGTCCGCTGTCCGCCCTCAACAGCGCGACACGTACACGTACATGTGAGCTACAAGGCCGGCGCATGCACATAGCGCGCCGCGTACGTACGATGGCCGCCTGCGTCTCGCCGGATAATGGCCTCGTCCGCCGTCTCGATGGTGCTGGCCCGCCGGACTGACAAGCAGTGCCGGCCGGCCACCCGGCTCACTAGGGCGTCTTTAGTAAGCTGGGCTACCAATGGCGCGAAAACGAACGAAACCGAGTGGTGTCATAGTTGTTTTTATATTTTTTTGCATAAACGGAAATAAATATAAAAACTCTGAAAACAAAAACAGAATCAGATATTGTCAAAAATAGATATGAATCAATTACGGTGCAGAAACAATGCAGATTTTACTCAGAACCAAGACAACTCTGAAATCGTGCAACAAACCTTAAGCATTTAAAAAAACAAACAAAGTTGTTTCATGATTATAGCATGGTGCTAGGTTTATAAGGGAATATTGAAAAGATCAAATCATGGAAGCCTACTCGAATGCATGAAGGGATTACATGGTCACCGGTTCTAGGATCAGCAGCTTTACACATTTGGTTTGACAAGGTCATATAATGGATATATTAGATTTGTTCATGCACATCAATCCTAAAACAGAAATTTCATATTAGACGGAAACAGAAATTTCGTTTCCGTGTCTGTTTCGCCAAAAAACGTTGTTCCGTTTTTGTTTCCGTTTCCGCCAAACCAATTCTATTTCCATTTTTGTTTTGCAAAATTTCGTTTATATTTCCGTATTTTCACTCCGTTTTTGTTTTTCCACGAAAAAGTCAGAAACTTTGCGTTCCACTTTTATCCCTAGTCCAGAGGACCCTTGCATTGTGATTGGCATGATTCTTAAAGCACTACAGAGGCATGCCTAGTAACAACCCTTGAATCTGTTTTTCCTAGAGCCTCGTCGGGCGAGAGGAGGAATGCCTTCCCGCTGCATGTGTGGAGAAGGAGAGGAAGATAACGCGCCCCTTTTGAAACACGTGCCATAAATTTTCTTCCTGCCCACACTTCTTTCTCCCTACTCTCTCACTCTCCTCCTCTGCGGTTCTGCTGTAGGTGACCCATTTGTTGTGAACCATCGACAGCGGCGGTCACCAAGCGGAGCAGGAGATCTGGGCGACCTCAACGTCCATCTCTTCCTCGATGGTTTTGCTACCGTGCGTGCTACATTTGTGGACGCTTCATCGACTCCACAACGACGATAAGTTGTACCCCTTTTATCCAACTCATCTAGATAGTAGATCTGCACATTCTAATTTAAGGTTAGGGTTTTCCACGGCATACGGTACATATGTGTTTGGATAGCTTCTCGTATAGGGCTTTTAGATTTGGGGTTTACTGCTCCTACTTTGGTATGTTCTTGGAATCTGTGGTCGGTTGTAGTTTCGATAATACACCAATAGATTCATAGTCTACCTATGATTGAACTTAGGTAGGTCGTGGGTGAATATTTTCCGAACCTAGCTCAGGCGTCTATTTATTGTTTGGTAGGCCGGATAGGGCCACCTCTGCAGTGCCGACCTCGTGCAGAAAAGGCCTCCTAGCCATGCCGGGTTGGGAAGAAATCGAGCTTCGCAGGTCGCCCAGGCTGGCCTCATCCCGCGACTCCGCGAGACACTGTTCGCGTGCCCCGCAACGAACGCGGTCGCCTACCCGCGGCGGAACACTGTTCACCTGCCCTCGTGCGTTCCCCAGCCCGCGAGTCGAACCCACCCTCCCGACGAAGAAATCTCCTGGACCATCGTCTTCCTCGCGCCGTCCCCCATCACAGAGGGCCGCTACCGCCTTTAGTCCGGCCCTGTCGCCCTCCTCCGCTGTCCCCCGTCGCTGAGCGGGAAGCTTCCCATGCCGGCCATCCACCTGCGCGAACCCCTCCTCTCCCTCATGTCGTCTCCTGTCCCCTCTGGCCGCCAACGACGAAGAGAAGCTCCTAGACCGCCCAACACCCGTCGCCGCGTCGCTCAGCGACCACCGCCGGTGCCCCGCGTCATCCAGACGACAAAGATCTGTTCCTAGCGCAGTGGCATGGATGCAAGGGCCTGATTGCTTTTTAGATGTTTTGTGTAGGGACCTTTGTGCAAGAATTTGGATCTCTCTGTTATTTGTTTAGTTTTTGGGACAATCTCAACCCATACGGGGCTACCAAACAAAGTATCGGTTCAGCTTCTTCTAGCGCATACGGACGGACCAACAAACACACCACAAAATCTTAGACCAGCTTGTATGAGCTCAGATATCTCGAGTGGGAGAGTGAATTCGAAGTGACACAAGCTACCAAACACACCCTAACTACGTTATTGAAAATGGTGTGTGTCCATGTGCAACCACCTACAAATGACGTCAATTTATGGGTAGAGTCGCGTCTATAGTACTCCCTCCGTCTAGAAATATAAAAGGTTTTAGCTTTCTAAAACAAACGTATCTATGTAAAGATTTAGAGTGAATCTGTATACTAAAAGGTATCCAGGTACATTTATTTTATAATACTCTCTCTAACCCATATTAGTTGACTTGGATTTGTCTAGATTTAGATATTTATTATATAGGTTTATCTAAATTTTGAAAAATCCAAGTCAACTAATATGGGTTGAAGGAAGTACTAAAATGTTTTATATTTCTTAATGGAGGGAGTATCTAGGCTAGCAGGCTGGGAGTATCTAGCCACGGCCAATACTCCTTGAAGAAGACGTGGCAGGAGCGCTCACGTACGCTCGATCGACGTCACCCGCACGCAACGGGGTCGGCCACGGCAAGTACGAATATGTCGACGACATATCCTCATGACCTCATGTCCATGTCTCTTTTGGAGTCCCGGACCATGCATGCATCCACAACTAGACCTGGTAGTCTGCACTCAGCTACGAGTCATGTCGAGCGCGTATGCTTCAGGTCAGGCCGACGCCCGCGGGCGCGGCCACGTGAACGGACCGGCGAGCGAGGCGAAGAGCGCTGCGTACGGCAAGAAAAGTCCATGTCGCTCGATCGATCGTGAACTTGGTCACGACAAGCTAGCATGTGTGTAGGCGTCTATATATATACCTGCTGCAGCAGGGACGTCGCTGTCGCCCTATCCACGGCAGCAGCAAAGCAACTGCATGCACGTCCACGTGAGCCGCGCGAGGCTCCGACTCGCGCTGTCCCAATGCAAGGACGCCACGTCGATCGACGGCGCATCACTCGTACGTACGTGTTCTGGTCTAATCTTCCATAGTCCACAGTACACCAAGAACTCCTGCGTGAATCTCAACATGGCCGGAAATACCACACGACTAGTTAAGTACATCCACTAAACGGTATTTCGCTAAACCGACTATAAGAAAATGTTTCCATTGAACTAACCACTGATAGTTTTTTTATTCTTTTTTTTTTAGTGCAGACCACTAAGTAGCGGTACTGACTACTGAGCCTGGGAGAGGCAATGGGGTTTGTCTTGTCAAAAGAGCCTGGAGCAAATTGTGTCGGCCCAAGGCCTGCCAGCGGAACTTTTGGTTGCCCCGCAGTGGAAATGCTAATTGCCACGCGCTACAGCGCGCGGGCGTGACACGCCGCAGATGGGCTCTCCCATGTTTGGCCGGCCCATTTCACTTGTTGATGTTTTTTTTCCTTTCCCTTTTCCACTTTTTCTTTTCTTTTAAATTTTACTTTACGATTTATTCTTTTTTCTTGAACAATGTTTATTATATTTTGAAAAAAATAATGTTTTAAATTTGGTTTATGATTTTTGACAATGGTTTATGATTTTTCTTAAATTGGTTTATGATTTTCTTAAAAATTCGTTTTGAAATTATATTTTCCTAAAAATTAGAAATTTGTTTAGATCTAAGAGTTTTCAGATTTAAATTTGTTCATAATTAAAAAAAAACACATACCAGCATATCAGCAGAGTTGGCAAGGTAATGGGCTTGCCCATCTAGGCGCCCTCTTCAGGCGGCGTTCACTACTGATACTATCTTGAGCGGCATTTACCAGCACCCGTTCGGCATGGCCGAACCTGTTGCACTATCATCCGAAGCTGCTCTAGCCCACTCCCTCTCCCTCTAAAAGGAACACACTCCTTTTTTTTGTAATTATTATAACGAAGATAAAAACACATACTTATATTTATTATAATGAAGGGGTCTGCGTGGAGGCGTAAGCAAGAGAAATCTCGGGAGTGAGGATTCCAAGAGTGGAAGGACGGTCTAAATGCCAAAGTTTAATGTCAAACACCAACTCCCGTTTAATAGGATCAACACAATTGTCGGCTCTCTCACCGCACTCTAGCTACTCCCTTCACACCCAACGCCCACGCTTCACCGGACTTCCTCGCTACCGGACATGTGTTCCCGGTAGGAGGAGGCTCAAGGGAGGGTGCTGGGCAAGCGAACGATCTCCCAGCGAAAGTGCCGCTCGCAGATTTGAGTGGAGTTCCTCCTCGAGGAGCATCAGGAGAAGCTATGACCAAGGATCCTCCTCCTCGAGGTCAGGCTGGCCTCACCGGAGGATCAAATTTGGATGGCGGAGCCCATGGGCGGTAGGCCGAAGAAGTCGGAGCTAGACTTGGACCTTCAAGTTCAAATCGTCGAAGTGCGGCTTGTGGCGAGGAAGGAGGCGAGCAACCTTCCTTGGCAGGTATGGCTCGTGGGTTGCGGTTATCGCCGATCATTTTTCCTCTCTCTCTCTCTCTCTCTCTCTCTCTCTCTCTCTCTCTCTCTCTCTCTCTCTCTCTCTCTCTCTGGCGGATTTGTTTCCTACGATGTCGGCGATTCCTCCTGCACCTCGTGTTCGAACCCCCTTGAGTTACGTCTCTCCCCTAGATCATGAGATCGATAACCGTAATCTGCGTTGGATTGATCCAGGGAGATGGCGAGATTGGATTTACCCTGCGCAATGCTCTTGTGATAGAATCCCGGGCTCGCAACCTTGGTCGATGACGGAGAAAACACGGCCAGTTTCCATTGGCAACATCGTGAGAATACAAGATTCTGACAGGTGTCTCGCCCATGCATCTGCACCAAACACGATCGAGGCTTGTCGCCGACAGGTGGGGTATGGAAACCCTAGCTCGCACCATATATCCCGCATCGAGACGAGAACCCCCTGGTCAGATCTGGATTTACTTCTCACACACTTATGTTCGCCTCCTCTGATTGCTTCACACAATCATGCTTCCTCTAATTCCTTTGGGTGATGAGACGGGAAGGTTGCGGGTGACTCTCGATCCTTTCCCCAAGTAGTCGTGGTTCCTGCGATGGGGGATGGAGGTGGACGATATGGTCGCCATGGCAATTTTAATACAAATCATGGTCGCGGGCACCATGTTTGGCTGCGAGACGATGCACAAACATCATCGAATACTAGGAGTCGCCGATCTGGTTCTCAGCATTCTAGATATTGTTGGGAAGTTGCAGCCCGTCAATCTGAGAAAAGGAGCCATGAGGCTCTTTCTTTTGATGCCTCGGGCAAGAACAACTCGGTTGGGATTCCTTTGGCAGCGAGTGATCCTCCTTGCTTGAATTGCAACATGAAGGGTCAATTTGTGGCTAAGTGACCCACCATTCGTTGTGAGAGGTGTAAGAATCTTGGACACATCAATCAGATATGCCAGGCTGTGCTTCCTTGGGATTGTGTCCCTTCCACGTGTGGGTTCAAGATCCTAATTTGGGATTCTTTTTCATCCCTGGCTAAGCACTTCAAAGCAAAATAAGGGAAGATTCAACAGTGTGGTGATTACTGTGATTGAGGGTGCTCCATCCTCGAGAGAAATTCAATTGGAATTTAACATCATTTTTGGTGATAGTCAGATGTGCACTGCCAAACCCATTGGCCCAAATTAATACATCATGAGATTCCCTAATCCTAGAGAGGTGGAAAGAGTTGTGTTCTACTGAGATTCCATGCGCAAGAAGACTGTTGAGGCCACATTGAGGCTATCAAGTTGGACTGCTTCTGTTGTTGCCAAAGACTTAGTCCAGAAGACGTGGGTCAGAATCAGTAATATTCCCTTGGATAAAAGAACTGAAGCCACCGCCTACTTTGCTGGTTCTCTTGTGGGTGTTTCCCTAGATCTAGACAACTCTACTTACACACACCAGAATATGTCAAGGCTCTCATTGGATGTAGGGATGTTGATCTCATTCCTTCTAGAGCAGAGGGATGCTTGGGTAACAACTTATATGACTTCTTGTATGATATTAACAAGGATATTGTTGATGGACCTCCTAGACAAACCAACAATATCTCTGTCAGTGATAGTGGAGCTCCTTATCCAAAAAGGGCAATAGTGGGGCAAAGCTTGACTTCTACTGATGAGGCATCTGAGGAACAAACTTTGGGAAGCCAAACTAACTTTGTTAGGCAGCAAAGGAATCTTACTGTTGTTGATACTATCACTGGGATTGAACATGAGTCTGAGGAACATAGTGCTACGATAAATGAGCTTTTGACTAAGACCATGGCTAGAGAACATGAAGCCTCCCTCTCTTCTGGTATGTTTTGCAATTCAAACAAATGGCTTGTTCCGTGTCTCTTATTATAGAATCAAATAGTGCTCTTGGGAAATCTGTCCCTTCTTTCCATGAAAGTACTCTCCCCTATGAGATTGGCCTTCACTCCCTATCATCATTGACGTTTCTTCTTATTCTACATATCCAATGAGGGACCCTCCTACTTATCTTGTGCAATCACCTTACTCCTCTCCCATGGAAGGTGTTACTGCTGACATGGATGAGGGTGATGATGCATGTAAAAAGCATACATGAACTTTGTAGTTTATTATGCTAAAAAATATATTATTTAACAACTTTATTACACTTATTGGGACTAACCTATTAATAGTTGCAAAAGTGTTCAAGTTCTTATTTTACACTTTGTTAAGAAATTTGGAGTTCCCTAGAATCTGTTCCTCTAGAATAGTTTTCAAAGATTTCTACTAAACGCCCCAAATACGGCGTCCAATGGAAAAAGTGAAAACATGAAAGTTTTTGGAAATTTTCTGATGATAATTCTATATATAAAATTCACTTCAATAGGTCTTCGGAAGCCCAAACTAGATCCCATTTACTGCGGAGTAAGGAGTAGTTTAGAGATTTCAAATGTTTGTGACGTGATTGAATCAAACTCCTTCCATATTTCATGATTTCGGCCAAGCCACGACTTTATGTGCTCATAAATACAAGGGAGTCCTAGTAAGGTTCTAGAGGTGCCCAAGAGCCCTTGGATCAAAAGGGCATGTATCCCATAGCCTAGATTGCATCTCCACCTTTATATGTTGAGGGAAACCCTACTTTTAGAGGCATCCATCCATAGCTACGAAATTCCTTCCTCTTGGAAGCCGCCAAGGAGGGGGAGGATCTCCTCCACACCAGCACCATCTCCAAGGAAGAAGAAGGGCCAAGGGTCCGCCGCCCTCCTTGGTGTCCATCGCCGCCTCTCCCTCTTAGATAGGTACATCTCTATCACCATCTATAGCAAGATCCCCTCCATATACCTACTATATTCACTTGGCAAACATGATATATGATGCAATTCATTATTTTCCCATTATCTATTGTGTCTTCATGTCTATGTTTGAGTAGTGAATTGTTTATGACAATTGTGTTATAGTACGTTGATAGTTGCATACAAATGTATGTTATCTTCTACGATGATCTTATGTACTAATATATGATTGCACACATATGTTGGGGGTTGGATAAGGTTGTCGCCGTTGCATGATGATAGGATAAGGGATAGCCAGAGTTTTACAGAAACCAAATCCCAAGTCTTAGATATGCATGTTATGTTCAAATTCAGGGTTAACCAATGGGGGTTATAATTATGGGGTCCTTAAAAATGATAGCGGTGGTTGGACTTTATGTTTTAATAATTCCTGTGCCTACTTTTAATTGTCCTTGGGATCAATCACTAGGAATGTATTTTCTCAAGTCTATTGTTGCACGCTTTAGCTCCTCTCTAGAAGAAACAATAGAAATAATATCCATGCGCTTCACTAATTGTGACAACAAGACGAATGAAATAGAAATTTTCCTAAACACTTGCTCCCTTGAGAAACTTTCTCCTACTTCACTAGCTCCACTTTACTTGCAATAGTATATCTAGTATTTACTTCCAAAAAAATTATTGTTTTCTAGTTTGTACCAAAAATAACCACACATACACTGTAGTTCCTAACTTTGCATAGAAGTCCATATAAATAGGTTATAGGACTTTAGAGAATAGATAGTTTACCTTTAGCTCCTCATGGGTTCGACACTCAAATACTTATCAAATTGAACTACGGTGATTCTCTGCACTTGGGAATTATCAGGTGTTCATGAAAGGTTCAGTGCAAGAATAGAATCTCAATCCAATGTCCATGTGATGGAAAAGGTGGTCAATGTCTCTAAGAAGAGGAATCTGGAAGGGTAACCATAGTAAACCTCAAGATCCTTTAGCATGCAATTATTTTGCTGCCTTGTCTGATAATGACCTTATGCTTAGAGCTTCCATGATGGGAGTAAATATTCCTGACAATGATTTTTCATCTATCAGTTTGTTTAGAGAACTTGAAAATGCTAGATGTGAGTTGCATGACAAGAATAACTCCTTTTCCCCTCTCTCCAATTATTATACATTGAGAATAATTCTGGGACTAGTACTCCTCTATTTATGCAATGCGCTGACTCCTCTTATGTTGATGATTCCTATTTTACTTTAGTTGAAAGTAAGAAAAAAGAAGAGAAACAACTAGTTTAAAGGAAAACTAGTCCAAAACCGATACAACAAACGACATTTGGTTTATTAAGGAAGACGGATGAGAAAAATCAACACAGGACGATTTTTTAGAAAAACTGATGAAAACCAAACACTACTACCTAGTAGAACTAGGTATGTAGCATAGTCGAACGACACCAGCATGACGACAACAAAAAACTACGAATTCCTAGTCCACGTCCCTGGAGAGGAAGTCAGAGACAAAGGAGAACGACTAGGCCTCTCGAGCTTCGTAGCGAGAGGAAGGCCATAGAGAACACGCCAGCGGCACTTGCCCGGTAAGATTTCCCAAAGATGTCAAATCAATCGATAGCACTAGCAAGATTGAGAATGGCACCCCACATTCCCAAAAAATGACCTCCAAGGAAGTCACGGCGTCTAGAAGGCGTCGCCACATCCAATCTGGCAAGCAAGATTTGGTTTTCACCATGGAATGATGGACAGAGGGGGTGTCAATACTCCAATACAAAGACCCCAATAGGGTGAATGACGCCCTCGAGCGCCACCGTGTCGACATCGATCAAGTCAGACTGTAATTTCATCCGGATACCCCAACCACCACTTGTAATGGACTATCACAGAGACGGTCCATGTTGTTCGACGAGCACGGCCACTGATCCGGCTTAGATAACTGTAGAGCTTCGTTGAGATACCCTAAGAGGAAGGTGTGATGAGCACAGCAATAAGTCCCCCCGTTATGAAACCAAGGTTATCGAACCAGTAGGAGTAAGACAAGAACTCCAAGGTGTTGCTAACAACTTAGAACTTGCACAACAAACTCAAGACTTTGCCCCAACGTACAGTGAGGTTGCCAATCTCACCGGTTTGCTGAAAACAAAGGATTTAATGTATATTGTGGAAGATAATAGTTGCGTGTAGAAAGTAAACGATAATATTAGATGATGTATCAATGATAAAGGAATGGACCGGGGTCCATAGTTCACTAGAGGTGTTCTTCTTAAGATAGATAACATGATGGGTGAACAAATTATAGCGGGGCAATTGAAAGATTGATAAAGCATAACAATGCACATACTAGACATCTTGACTCCTATGAGATTTGATTGGGCATTCCAACAATATACATAGACCGCAATCCAACTGCATCTATGACTAATAATCCACCTTCAGGTTATCATCGGAACCCCTTCCAGTACTAAGTTGCAAGCAATAGATAATTGCAGTAAGCAATGTGTGCAAAGTAAACAATACAATTATTCCATGAGCAAAAGATTGTTGTTTTCTCCCTAGTAGCAACATCACATCTACAACCTTAAAGATTTCTATCACTTCCCCAGATTACTACAGGCATGAACCTACTATCGAGCATAAATACTCCCTCTTGGAGTCACAAACATCTACTTGCCCAAGATAGCTACCAGCAACCAAGAGCATGCAAGATCTCAAATAACACATATATGATTGAATCAATAATCAATCTGACATAGTATCTCAATATCCATCGGATCCCCTCAAACACAACATGTATGATTATAAATAGATGATCTTGATCGTGAACATAGCTTTCTAAACATGATAGCACAAAGGAGGAGAAACAACCATCTAGCTACTGTATGTACCCATAGTCCAACGGTGAACTACTCACGCATTATATCGGAGGCTGGAATGGTGATGAAGAAGGCCTACAAGATGATCTCTCCCCTCCGGCAGGGTATCGGGAAGAGCTTCAGATCCCCTCGATCTAGGGATGATGGTGGCGGCGGCTACAGACTGTTTCGTGGAGATTTGGTCAGGTACTTAGGGATTCTGCATCGGGGTGCTTTTATAGGTGAAAGGGCAAGGTCGGTGGGCGCCCGAGGGGCCCACACCTGGTGGCGGCGCCCCCTAGGGCGCGTGGACCTAGGGTGTGGCCACCTCGTGCCTCCCCTTCGGCTACCCTTTTGACTCCGTCTTCTCTCCGGTAAAATATTGACTTTGACTTTTGTCCCGTCCAATTCCAAGAATATTTCCTTACTAGCATTTTTGAAACCAAAAACAACAGAAAACAGACAACTGACACTGCGGCATCTTGTTAATAGGTTAGTCCCAAAAAATATATAAAAATACCTCAAAGTGTAGACAAAACATAACAAAGTTGATACTAAACAAGCATGGAGCATAAAAAAGTATAGATACGCTTACGACGTATCAACCACCAGCGATAGAGAAGACGCCCATGGCCATGGAGTCATGCCCCGCCTCCCCATGCGGACGATGCAGAATATCACCACACCTCGACCCGGAGCTGCTGCTCTGGCCTTCACGCGCAACAGAGCAACACCTCAATCCAAACTACCACCGTCCACATGAGACGTCGGGTGTGGCACCCCATCCACCAAAAAGAGGCGTCGCCGTGCCATCGCCCTTGCACCATGGCATGCCTCTACCAAGGGAATGCGACACGCTGCACCCCAGCCTATCTGCCACATGCGATGGTCCTCCGCAGCGTCAAGACCCCGAGGATCTAGGCATGGGGGCCATCAGTGGTGGCTAGGCGATCCCTATGAGAACTCCCGCATTGCTTAGGGCTTGCTCCCCCGGGCTGCCCCAAGGGACAACACGGGTCAGGTGGGGTTGGGAGGGAGGGGAGGGAGTTGCAGTGACGAACCCTAGTCATAGGAGCGGGTTCTTTCCGTGTCTGCGTCTCGTAGATTTGTTTTGGGGAAATCAAGATATTTTCCTTTACGTCCCTGGATTAGGTGCAATCATTCAAAGACGGTAACACGAAACGCTCAACAAGTACGGTTGACGGCTTAATAGTAAGACTAGGAATGCATACCAGTGCCATCTACTTTCTATTGTGTTTGTTGAGCTTTGTATCCGTTCTTCGTAATCCCCTTGTTTAAAAATGTATAATGTTTTAGTCTTTTCTGACACAGATGTATCTAGATATTTTTTACCGTGTAGGTTAACTCATTTTACTCTGAACTTACACACTACAATACGCCTAGATACATATGTTTTCGAAAAAGGCTAAAACATCTTATATTTAACGAAGAAAGTACTCCCTCGGTTTTAAAATATAAGATATTTTAAATTTATAAAATAAATGTATATACACATCTTTTAGTGTGTAAATTCAGAGTGAAACACACACACTAAAAAGAGTTTAGATACATTCATAAAACAAAGCTAGACATCTTATATTATGAAACGGAGGGGCTACTATGCAAGAATTGTTAAAACCACATTTACAAAGGATCTAGTCTAGATCTGACAGTAGCACTATACATCACCTTTGTAGATCGAGAACGGAGAGAGAGAGAGAGAGATAGAGAGAGAGAGAAAACCGAGATGAGCTCTACCTGCTCCCTGGCTCGACAGACACGAGCCAGAGGGAATGCCCGAGCTGGTGCCGGAGCTAGAACCTCCGTCATTGGCCATAGGTGGCAAAGGGTGAGTGTGGCGGCGGTGGAGCTTCCCGTCGGCGCAGCGCTTAGCCTAGATCGGACAGGGTTTGTAGGTGGGGCGGCTAGGGCACGTCTAACCTCGTGAGTCGTGCTGCCGGCTCCCCACCTCTTTATATAGCGCTGGCGACAGGGGCCCACCAACCAGATAAGGTTGGGCGCCCCCGATCAGGGCGCAGTTAGGGGCGTGCTGGGCCGTTGGGCCCAGTCACGTTGAGATCTATCTAACATTCTCCCCCTAGATCTCGACTTTACTTTTAACCTTGTTCTTTACTTATTTCATCACAGAATGATACATAGAGCATGTTTCATCGTCTCAGCTCAATTGCCGATAGAATCAGACAGCCACTATATACCTTCATGTTCTGAAACAAATCATGTTACTTTTGGGCCTCTATAGTCCAGGAATCATAGGCTTCCCGTTAAACCCATGCCGGCTATGTGTTCCTTGAACACATTGGGTGGTAAGCCTTTCGTTAGCGGATCCGCAAGCATATCATTTGTCCTTATATGCTCGAGTCTTATAGTTTGATCCTGGACTTTGTCCTTCACAACATAATACTTTATATCTATAGACTTTGTAGCATTACTCGACTTGTTGTTGTGAGCATAGAATACTGTGGGCTCGTTGTCACAGTACATCTTTAGTGGCCTGCTGATGCAGTCAACCACTTTCAAGTCGGGTAAGAATTTCTTTAACCATAACGCATGTCCCATGGCCTCATAACATGCTATAAATTCTGCATACATCGTAGATGATGCAACTATCGACTGTTTGGCTCCACGAAATAGCACCTCCCGCGAGAGTAAAGACATACCCTGTCGTGGACTTTCGGTCGTCTTTATCTCCCGCAAAATCCGCATCTGAATACCCTTTTATCTCTAGGGAATCAGATCGTGTATATGTGAGCATGAGGCCTTTTGTGCCTTGCACATAACGCAAAGCTTTCTTTACCATCTTCCAGTTTTCTATGCCTGGATTCTCTTGATATCTACCGAGTACCCCGGTGATAAATGCTAAGTCAGGGCGAGTGCACACTTGTGCATACTGTAAGCTTCCAACAGCCGAAGCATATGGTACTGACTTCATTTGATCGATCTCATATTGATTCTTTGGACATTGGGATTTTCCAAAACTATCGCCCTTGACTATGGGAGCAGGTGTTGAATTACTCGCATGCATATTGTATTTCTTTAAAATATTTTCACAATACGCTTTCTGCGATAGTCCTAACACTCCATTCTTTCTGTCTCGGTGAATTTCTATGCCCAAAACATAAGAGGCTTCACCAAGGTCTTTCATGTCAAAGTTTGATGACAAGAACTTCTTTGTCTCTAGTAGTAGACTAACATCACTGCTGGCAAGCAGAATGTCATCCACATATAAAATTAGGAAAATATATTTCCCACTTTTGAACTTTGCATAAATGCAGTTGTACTCAACATTTCCTTTGAATCCAAATCTTTTAATGGTATCATTAAACTTTAAATATCACTGCCTAGAGGCTTGCTTTAACCCATAATGGATTTCTTTAGGCGGCATCCCATATGTTCCTTCCCCTCCATGAAAAAACCCTTGGGTTGTTTCATGTAAACATTTTCTTCTAAATCTCCATTTAGAAATGTCGTCTTGACATCCATTTGATGTAACTCTAAATCAAAATGTGCAACTAGTGCCATGATGATTCTAAAGGAGTCCTTACATGAGACCGGAGAAAAAGTCTCATTGTAATCTACGCCTTCTCTTTGCGTAAAGCCTTTTGCCACGAGTCTAGCTTTGTACTTTTCTACATTCCCATTGGAGTCATACTTTGTTTTGTAGACCCATTTGCATCCTACTATTTTGGCTCCTTTGGGAATTTCCTCTAAGTCCCAAACATTGTTGGAACTCATCGATTTCATTTCATCTTCCATTGCTTCTACCCACTTGGCTGAGTGAGGGCTACTCATGGCTTCTTCATATGAGGTAGGATCACCCTCCATATGAACTACATTGTAAACTTTGTAGATTTCTTTCGAAATGGCTGATCTTCGTTCTCTTTTAGACCTTCTGAGTTCATCAGACTCTTGCTCATTTCTTGCCTCGGGTTCAGCCACATTTATAGTAGGTGGCTGTTCTGGCTCCCTTTCGTGCTCAACAGTGGGTTCAGGTGGCTCCTGATGGACAGGATCTGAACTTTCGCCCATTGTTGTCACGTGTGGAGTCACAACAGGTGCCGGCACCACAACCTCAGGGGTTGTAGATGGTGGCACAACAGGTAGCGAGAAAAATGGCTCCTGAGTCATCGGATTAGGTGCATGCACCCTCTTCTCCTCAAGATCAATTTTCCTAGCTACCGTGCTCCCCCTCATTAATTCGTCCTCCAAGAAGACTGCATGTCTCGTTTCTACAAACTTTGTGTATCTGTCGGGACAGTAGAAACGATAGCTTTTTGACTTATCTGGATAGACAATGAAGTGGCAAGATACTGTTTTGGGGTCTAACTTTGCAATGTTTGGATTGAAAACTTTTGCCTCAGCTGGGCTCCCCCAGACCCTCAAGTGGTGCAGAGAGGGGACTCTGCCTGTCCACAATTCATACGGTGTTTTGGGCACCGACTTGCTTGGTACTCTATTGAGAATGTGAATGGCGGTTTTAAGCGCCTCCATCCACAATCCCAATGGGAGGGTGGAATAGCTCATCATGTTGCGCACCATATCCATAAGGGTACGTTTGCGCCTTTCAGCTACTCCGTTTTGCTGAGGTTCGCCCGGCATAGAATACTGGGCGACTATTCCATTTTCTTGCAGGAACCTTGCAAAGGGTCCTGGTACTTGACCATATGGAGTATGCCGACCGTAGTACTCCCCCCCGCGATCAGACCGAACTATTTTAATTCTTTTATCATGCTGATTTTCTACTTCAGCTTTGAAAAATTTAAATTTATCCAATGCTTCAGATCTTTCTTTAATTGGATAAATATAACCATACCGGGAGTGATCATCCGTGAATGTTATGAATGAATCATAGCCATCCACACTTTTCACCGGAAATGGTCCACAAATATCCGTGTGGATTATTTCTAGTGTAGCTATGCTTCGGTTTGCACCCTTTTTAATTTGTTTGACATACTTTCCTTTAATGCAATCTATGCATTGTTCTATGTCGGAGAACTCTAACGGAGGAAGAATGTCATTTTTAACGAGGCTTTCTATTCTTCCCCTCGAAATATGGCCTAGTCTGCAGTGCCATAGTTTCGATGAGTCAAGAGTTCGCTTTCTTTTCTTTTGTTCTTTGTTCGACAAGGGAACCTTTTCATTCACATCACACACAGAAAATACTTTCTCATGCAAGGATAATAAATATAACTTATCATATAAGGTAGCAACACCCACACAAATATCTTTCAACCAAATGGCACACTTGCCATTTCCGAAATAACATTCATAAGAATCTTTGTCCAAACATGAAACACTTATTAAATTTCTATGTATCGAGGGAACAAAAAGAACATCTTTGAGCAAAAGGAAAGAGCCATCAGCCAGCTCCAGAGGGGCGTCACCAATGGCCTCCACTTCTGCTTCTATCCCATTCGCCACTTCAATGAGTCTTTCTCTTTTTGGCGTGATCCTTGTCGAATGGAACCCCTGTAAAGAGTTGGCAACATGAACAGTTGCACCAGAATCAATCCACCAAGTAGATCTAGTAAACTTTTCATACAGAGATTCATTAACAAAAGAAACTATATCTTTACCATTTTTGTCCATGATGTACTTCAGCCAAACTGGGCAGTCCTTCTTGTAGTGGCCAGGCTTTTTACAGTGATGGCACTGGTCTTTCTCCCCAGGGGTGGACTGGTGATGCTGGTACTGGTGCTGCATTGGACCCTTGCCATGTGGCTTGGAGGGTTAGCCACCATGGTTGCCGTTTGTGAAGCTTCTCTTCCTATTGTCCTTCACGAAGCTATTGTCCTTCAGCCTTTCCTCCTCTTGGGAGCATATCCCAATGGTCTTTTCTATGTCCCACTTTTCAGGGGACATATTATAGTTTATTACAAAATTTTCGAAAGGCTGTGGAAGGGAGGCCATCACTAGGTGCACCAAGAGTGCTGGCTTTAGCTCGAGGTCCTCATCCATAGGCTTGAGCTTCGCTGCCATGTTTGACATCCTCAAGATGTGCTCTCTTATTCCGTGGGGTCCCCCCGTGTACTTTTCAGTCACCAGCTGCTTTAACAGCTGGGTCACATACATCTTTGAAGAGCCAGTAAACTGGCTCTTTATCTTGGCGAGGTATTCGCCCACGGTACCACACTCTCCAATTGAGCCCACTATTGCGTTCTCAATTGTGTTCTTTACGAAGGCCAACCACTTCTTGTTGGCGTTCACCCATTTCTGGTTATCAATCTAGTAGGCCAGCTCCAATGGAGCATGGTCCCTCTTCCTTTTCTCAAACTCAGCACTTTCCTCAGCATCTCCCTTGACTGGGTCAGCGGGCTTGACTGGTTGCTTGGTGTCAACCACCCAATCCACTTCGGCGCATACGAACGCCAAATCAACTTTCTTCCTCCATTCGGAGTAGTTGTCCCCCCTTAGCAGCGGGATGTCCTTCAAACAGGCCATGAGGTTGAGACCTCCTGAAAACCAAAAAAGATGTGAGATCACCAAGGAAAACAACTGTATGCATTAATTCAACGTTGGTATAAATTATGCATGCAATTGTTTGTGCTATTTAAAATTACATCACCGTTGGGTAAAAATAAAGTTAAATGCACCTTTAATACTCAAAGAAAACGATCATGATCATGTTTATTAATAACGTTGGTCAATTAATAACATGAGACATAATCATCTTTAATTACTTTGTCACATCTTTGTTTAGGAACAAAGTTCAAACAACTTTTATTGCATCATTGCAATTTAAAACATACAATTTGCAGCGGAAACTTAATGATGACTTTCATGATACTTTGAACTTTACAGAAAATTCTGCTTTTAGATCATTCTCTAGCCTAAATATACTTTAAGTAAAAGGGCTAGAGAAAACTATGTTGAAAAAGTGCTTAAAACTAAGCAAAAACAGTCAAAACAACCTCTGAAAAAAGAAAACAGAAAAACTGTTAAAAAACTCCTTGTTGGGCCTTCTCTGGGCGGCCTGCAGTGGCCCACCGCCAGCCGGGGCAGCCTGGCCCGCCAGCGCGGCCTGCCAGCGGCCTGCATGCGCGCTGCTGCCGTGCGGGCGCTCGCGAGTTAGCCGCCGCACGCGCGCGCGCTGCCCAGCTGGCCCGCGGCCTGCTGCTTGGCCCGCCAACGGCCCGGCTCGGCCTGCAGCCGCCCGCGCCCCACCGCACCGCATCATCCTGTCCGTTGATCGGGGGCGCCCTAGATCGAACGGCTGAGCGCGCGATGCGGCCGTATAAAGTTCCCAGGCCACCGCCCCCCTTCAACCCTAGCTTCATTTCTCCCCTCACCCGCCCCCGCGTGCCCACCGTGGCGGCGCCGCGTCGCTCGCGCGGCTGCCCCGCGTGCACACCGCGTCCGCCCCGCGTCCCTCGTGGCGGCGCCGCGCTCAACCGCGGCAGCCCCGCGTCGGCTCTGCGGCGGCGACGCGTGCACACCACGGCCCTCGTGGCGGCGCCGCGTCCACCCGCGGCAGCCCCCCCCCCCCCCCCCCCCCCCGCGTCGGCTGCGCCGGCGGCGGCGTGTCGGGCCCCGTGTACTCACCGCGGCGGAGCCGCGCCCTCTCCCCGTGAGGCCGAGGCGAGGCGGCCGCGTTCCGCGCGCCCCTCCCTCTCCCTCTCTGCTCCAGCGGCGCGAGCCCCGCGTGAGGGCCGAGGCGAGGCGGCTGCGCATCGCGCCCTCCCTCTCCCTCTCCCCGGCGTGGCCCGCCCGAGCACGAGGCGAGGTGGCCGCCTCCGGCGCGCCCCTCCCTCCTTTGCTTGCTCCGAGCCATGACCCCCCCCCCGCCCTCCTTGTCGGCGGTGCGTCCACCCGAGGGTGGGCACACCACCGTCAAGAGGGGCGGCGGCGGAGCCTTTTCGCTCCCCTTTTTTTTGTTACTTGGTCCGAAGTGAAAAGCGGTGGCGCCCCCCACCTTGCTCCTTGCCGATGTGTGCATCCACCCGAGGGTGGGTGCACCGTCGTCAAGTGGCCGAGGTGTGGGGCAGAAACTTTCCCGGCGATGCCCGGAGTGGACCCTTTTCTTTTGATTGACTTTTCTTTGGGGTTAGATCTTTAGTTCGGGATCCTTTTGGGGTGTTTTAGATCTAGGGTTTTGCTTTGCCCCGAAGGGTGTGTTCTTCTTCTAGATGTCTCCACAATGGATGCACATCTAGATCGAGAGGAACGGCGCGACCATAGGTCTAATACCAATGTTAAAACCACCTTTACAAAGGATCTAGTCTAGATCTGACAGTAGCACTATACATCACCTTTGTAGATCGAGAATGGAGAGAGAGAGAGAGAGAGAGAGAGAGAGAGAGAGAGAGAGAGAGAGAGAGAGAGAGAGAAAACCAAGATGAGCTCTACCTGCTCCCTGGCTCGACAGACACGAGCCAGAGGGAATGCCCGAGCTGGTGCCGGAGCTAGAACCTCCGTCATTGGCCATGGGTGGAAAAGGGTGAGTGTGGCGGCGGTGGAGCTTCCCGTCGGCGCAGCGCTTAGCCTAGATCGGATAGGGTTTGTAGGTGGGGCGGCTAGGGCACGTCTAACCTCGTGAGTCGTGCTGCCGGCTCCCCACCTCTTTATATAGCGCTGGTGACAGGGGCCCACCAACCAGATAAGGTTGGGCGCCCCCGATCAGGGCGCAGTTAGGGGCGTGCTGGGCCGTTGGGCCAGTCACGTTGAGATCTATCTAACAAGAATGAGTGGATCGATTCAATAAACCCCTATTCCAAGAGAAAAATGTTACAATTATTTACAGATGGAATTAAAGGTTAGTACTCTCTCTTTTTTTCTTTCGAGGGAAAGGTTAGTACTCTCTTATCTTGATCGACGAAAGGATAATGTATATTAGACGACATGGTCGCGCTCGTGCGTCCACTTAGACGATCGAGCTGAAAACGTGACGATGGGGTCGGGCTGGGAGTATAGGCGACGACGGCGATTAAACTCCGCTTATTTGTCAAGTCAGACCGCCATGAAGAAAGACGCACCGATCTATGGAACCCATCGCCCACATCCAGACAAATCCACCGCCATTAGTTTCACACGATCGATCGATCGAGCTTTCCGTCGAAGCAAGGGCGCGCGGGATCGAGGTCGGCAAAAGGTGCGCGCGCGGCATGCAACAACGAAAACCTAACTAACGACGTACTTATATGCAATCATCCCATCACATCGCTCAAAGTGCATCGCAAATCATCCACGCTTTATTCGTATACTATAGTAGTAAGCTAGCTACTCCAATTAATACGCTCGTGGGCATGATGTGCTTATAATATTCTTGTCAGCGCCGGCCGGCCGCCGGCGACCCCATGCATCGATCGGCCGGTGGCCACTACTTGGGTGTGCAAGAAGTTTGCCGGCCGTCTAGTGGTGGCGGCTCGGCGCCGGGCGGGCGGTGGATTAAATGGTGGAATCCATCCATGGAAAAGCGCGCGGCAACGACTACCAACCGTGGTGGATTTGACTATCCATCCATCTATCTCTCTGCCGCCGCACGTCGCTCTACCGCTACACTAGTTCCGGTCGGTCGGTCGGTCGAGCGAGCCAGCGCACGGCCGCACGCCTATATAAACCACAAGCAGTCCCCATTAGCAATGCATCCAGCATCAGTCTACTCGCAGAGTTGCGAGCATTGGCATTGCATCTGATCCCAGTCCAAATACATGGCGAAAGCTTGCGTGGCGCTGCTGTTCGTCCTCCTGGTTGTCTCGTCCGCTTTGGTGGAGGCCGAGACGTCCGGCCGCCGGCAATGGGATCACGGGAGGGTGGCGGCAGCGGCGGCAACGACGATGCCGAGATGGCGTCTCGCCAGGAAGGCGCTGCGGGAGGAGATTGACCAGACGGACGGCGACGTCGACATCGGCGAGACCAAGAGGAAGAGCCCCGGTGGCCCAGACCCGCAGCACCATTAATTGATGCATGCCACCGTCTCATTGCATGCGGTTCCGTTCTATACTAGTATCATATACAGTACGTACAGGGAATCCGAAGAACTTCATGCTAGATAGATCGATCGTCGTCGAGCCTGTGTCGTTCTTGTCCTCGGCAGAAAGTGATGATTTTGCTTTACAAGCATATATGCATACATAGGGTCGCCGTTGATATATGTAATAAAGCCCTATTGATGTCCAAAATAATGTACCCCGTAGTATTTTTTCTCCGGAAAAGAGAGAGTTGGAATCGATCATTCGTATTTCCTCTGTCCAGAAATAGTGATTTTTATTTGTCTAGATTTGCTTCTATCTAGACATATTTATTTAAATACATGCGCATGTAGACAAATCAAAATCACTAGTACAACATTTAGTTCAGCGGGAGAAGACTGCATTCAGGGAAAAGAGAACTTTTTCTTTTGCTAATTCAGAGAGCTTTATTGATTAAGCGACATGATTACATTAACTCCTAAGAGACTATGAACATGAGCAAAACGGTGGACATAACACAATGCACTCAACTTTCGTTAAAAATGACCATTAACTCTCTAGACTACATGCACATAACACCTAACTCAAACACTTACCGCACTGCTGCAAATAGTATGCTCCGCACACTTGGCCTGATGCATTTTTTTTGAACAGGATGGACCCGAAGGCCCTGGAAGCTTCCATTAAACCAAGCGGCGATAAAAAAATACAGGCAGGCCCTAAGTATAGAGGGATTCTGAGATAAGCCTAGTCCTTTTACAGAGAAGACCTCGAAACAAAAATCAGAAACGCAATCAGGTCCTTGGCCTTCTTCGCCGCAGCGGAGAGACCAGCGAGCACAGGGGTCAACGTCGCCACCGGGGAGCATGCCACTTGGCGCGGCGTCGGCATGGATCCTGCATCGAGGTCAGAGAAGATCTTCGAAACTAGAGGAACGAGCTCGATCGGGCTACGATTGCTTTCGAGCCTAGAGTGGCTTCTTGCGCCATACATAGCGGTGACAGAAAACTTTGGTCGTCGCTGAAAAACTCTAGAAATCGTAGCTTACGGGGCGGATCTCGCCATTGCACCCAGGAGAGCTAATAGCACTGTCCCTCTTGCCGGCGAGAGATGGCACTTTTGGGGAACCGCAAGCCAACGACCCCATCCATAACCTAGCTCTCCCTAGCAGTAGCGGCAGGACCTCCACCCTCTCTCTCGCCGCCACGGCCGGCCGAGAGGAGGAAGACCAACACCACATTGACAAGAGGAAGACAGGGACAACACATGCGCTTATTGAAGAGGGGGCTCGCCGTCAATTCCTTCCACCATGGAAGTCGGAACATCAACAGCGACCAGCTCAAGGACCGGCCTGATGCATGTTAAGACAGATTTTCAAATAAATGATTCTACAATATACATCATGTAGCCAAGATATATGTAATTTCCAGTCCATCCTAAGGTAACGACATTGAAGTTACCACAAAAATAAGAGAGCACGGAAACTTGTCAACACAACGTAGTCAAGATCAATATATATTTGACATGTTTTGTGGAGGGTTAATATTTAAAAGTATAATAAATAGATTTAGCAAAAAGTATATAAATAGGACGCTGCGCTATCTTGGCCATTGGACAATCAACAAAAAGGTGTTGGTAAAATCTCTTGCTGAAAACAGAAGCAAAAACATGTATCACCTACCAATTGCGCTTAGCTAAGTTTGTAAGAATGATACCATAGCAAAGGAACCCAAGAATGATACCACGCCAAAGGAGTATTTTTTAGTGGCACTTTAAGTTTCCACAATTTTTTATAAATGGGAACCATATTCTAGAGTCAACTAAAGCAGAATACATACTAAAACATCTTCCATCATTTAGATCATATCTAAACACATGATGATCAATTGAGCGTACTAATTGCCTTTGCGTATATATCATGTTGATCTTGCAAGTGATGACCAACGAACTCAACATTAAATGACATTGTATCTAAAACCGAGGCAACAATAACATGTTTATTCCGGTAAACAATTATACCACATATTGTTATCTCCTTCTTTTACATTTTTTTTTAACTTTGGCCTTTTGACAACACTACGTTTCTCTTCGAGTAGAACGACTACCATGCTACACCAGCATTTGACACGCAATTCAAAACTTAAGAGGTGTGAAGTTTCTACTTTTTGTTAATTGGGTTCAATGATTACGTCCGAGGCAACCGTAGGGAGCTTTCTCTTCTCCTTACTATACTTTCCTTCCATGTTCTTACGCCCATCCATGCAAAAAAAATGCGTAGTGTGCGAATATTGATATTGCTTTGTTAAGATATTGGATTTGATGTTAGTTTTAGTTGTTTTGATATGTTGTACTATTTATGTCAATGAATATTTTAATCATTGTCTGAGAAAAAAAAAGAAAAAGTGGGTACTCTTAATCATGCGGCTTTAGGCTAGATGAATGCATTTTCAGGTGACACTTATTTATGACTTAGAATATATTTAGCAGAATAATAACCTGCTTTACGATATTGATACCTTGCAATGAGTGTTCAAATCTTGATGTCCTATGTCGTTCATACCATGATCAAACCGTAACCTTTTTGTCTATGTTTACAACCTTTTGACCAGAGGGTGAACTATCTGTCTAGTGACCTCATGCCCAAGTGGCCCTAAAGACCGAACTAAGAGCATCTCTAGTCGAACTCCTATAATTTAGATGAGAAAATGTCTCCCTATACCTTAACTTCTCATATTTGTTCTAAAGGAAAACAGTTCCTAGCCAAACTCCTATATTTAGATGAGAAAAATTTATGTTACAAACATTCCAAACTGAATTAATAAATGTAATAAACCAAATCATTAGAGCCTAGATCATCTCAGCATCCTCGGTTGAAAAAGAAAAGGAAAACACAAAAAAACTCACCTAGCGAATTCGCCAAACACCTCGTGGGAGAAGGAGTTGTGAACCACGGCCGGCGGAGTACAGCCAACGATGAGGTCTTAGACCACCATCGGGGCTGCACGACGACTAGAAGCCGAGGTATCGGTCGCGGAATACCCCTCTTGTCGGTCGTCGCTTGAGTAAATGTACTCTCCGCCGCTAGGAACTGCTCGTCGGAAAAGAGGCCACATCCCTCAGTTTTGGCCATGCCTAGGTCTGCAATGGTCAATCTATGACTTCCTCATGCTCTGATGGCTCCGTTTTTGAAGGAACCGAGCTCGCTGTGACCAGAAATGACCTTGAACCGGCGGATGAATTGGGAACGATGTGGCGGCTCCGGGACCCGATTCTGGCGATGGCAGCCACCGGCGAGGCTGAGTGGGGGAGAAGGCAGGAGGATGTTTAGGGCTCTCGGCGAAGGCAACAAGTGGTCGCTGATGTGACCAGCGGCAAGGATGGGCAGCACAACATGGAGGTTGTGTGCACGGCTAGAGGGGGAATATTTTCACACCGAGGTCACAGCCGCCTATTTTTGCGAGTCGTCGGTGAGGTCGATTTCTCAAAAATTTGATCATATAAAAAGGATGCGAGTTTGGCTAGGTACGGTTCAGATGACTAAACAGGATTTTTTTTGCTCATTTAAGTCTTTGTTTGGTACTAGAGTTTTTTTAGGATTATAGGGGATAATTCCAACCAAAACCCCAAATTTCTACTTATATTGTTAAAAGTATGTTTGGTTCTAGAGTACTGGACTATAATTAAATTTCCACTTTTCTCCAAATTATAGCGTATTTTTACTAATATCTAATTCCTATCTAGTTGATTGGGATTGGGATTTCGTGAGGATTGGAGGGGTTTGGGTGAAGATAGGAGTTTCACCCGATTATCCCTCCAATCCGTACAAAAACTCTAGTACCAAACAAAATGTAAAGGTTTTTGCGATTTCGGCTATTGATGCTCACGTGAAACCCTGAGCAAAACCTAGACCAGCCAACAGCCGTACTACTTTTCTGTCTGCCGACGAAGCTAGGCAGCACGAGAAGTGCCGTTCAAAGATGAAAACAACGATAACGCCTGTCTTCTTCAAGACGAAGACCAAATTGTGTAGAGAACTATGGGCAGAGCTACCACACTAGAAACTGTCTGCCATATAATTCCGCCTATCAGCGTGCGCCGCCACGACCTGAAACTGTATGCCGGCAAAGCGTAATCGATCATGTCTGCTGATAAGTGCATCATCTCCGTCAGATCGCCGTGGCCATTAGCCAAGTGGACAGTTTGGTTGGACTTAGCTTATCAACTGTCTGTCCAACTGAACCGCCGAGCAGACTAAAGCACCCAAGTGGCCAAAGTGATGCATAGCACGTCAAGCCTGCAAATCAAGCTCGAAAGTTGCATTCGCACTGACCAATGCTACTCCTGTTTGACAAAAGGGAGGGGCCCGAGCTATCCAATTGCAGTTAGGTAGCTAGTTAATTGGTCTAAGATTCGGCCCTTAGTTTGCTTTGTGTATTTGTCGGCAGAAGGAAAAAGGGTAACGATGATATGATGGATACCTGTTGAAGTTAATTTGTGTTAGTGTTTGTGGATTGTCCTTTTTAACGCACTACTTGTATTTGGAGTGTTGGAAGAAAATGAAGGTTAATTAGATAAAGTACAATAACTAAGCAGGCTATATGCAATTAAATAATATATTTTTGCTTAGAAGAGAGAATAGGAGAGAGAAAATTAGGGGGCTCTTAGCTAAGAGTTAATTGTAGCACGTTCTTCTAGTCACTATGTGAGAATAAAAGGTGTGCCATGCTATTAATAAAGAAGTATAATCTTTGCTTACCTATTATACATATTTCCTCCTTCCCAAATTAGGATGCCTATTAGTTTTGATCCAAGTCAAACTTCATAACCTTTGACCAAGTTTATTGAATAAAATATCAATCTCTACAATATCACCTCAATTATATTAGAATCATTATGAAATATATTTTCTTATTATATGCATTTCATGTTGCTGATGTTGATCTATTTAAATACCCCACCCCGCGTGAGCAACCCAGCCGTCCCCAGCCTTCCCCTGCCGACGCCCTTCCCTTTGCCTCCCCCCCCCCCCCCCCCCCCCCCCGCCGCCGCCATCGGCAGTCACCACTGAGCGAAGCTCGCATGGTGCCGTCTGCGGTACTTCCTCTACCCGGCGTCTAGGTGGCCATCACAGTTCGGACAAGATGAGGAGCGTTCTCCTCAAGATGGCGGCTAAGTAAGGCAGTGGGAGTCAAGCGTGTGCGGCGGCGGACAGCGGCACTGGTGGCATCAGGATCGGGCGGCAACGATGGCCAGGCGCGGTGGACGTGGACGTCCCATGGCGGCACGGGATCCAGGCCCAGATCTAGGCCCTCTAGGCCTGATCTAGGTTGCTGGGTTCTTGCAACACAATGTGCTTCTCCGGTGTTGGCTTCTTCTCCAGCAATGGCATCAAGTTGGCTTCTTGGCAGGGATGATGCGGGCTAGGTTGGGCTTGATGTGTAGGTGGCGCTCTTGGTGCTGCAACGCGACGACAAGGCTATTCGGTCTTGAGGCCTTATATGCCCTAATGATGTGTCTGGTTGGTGACCGCTTTGGCGGTAGAGGACGGTTCTCCTCCGATCGACCGCGGCATGGCCGAAGGCCAGACCCAAACCTTCTATTCATGGTCTAGCCATCGATGGCCACATAATACGACGGGCGGGTGGTACGGTGCCGTCTGTCGACTACATTTTTTTTCCCGTCACGATGTGTCTACTCTGACTCTGGCCCCATCTGATCCCTCAGACTGACATCGAGTAGTCTATTTCCCCGGTACTGAGCTCCGAGTAGCCGGGACGGAGGCCTCAGAAGGTCGACAACACGGGCGACTCCACGGCGAGCGACATGGCGGTGGTGATGGTGTCTCTTTGGCTGTGTGGAGGGCGAGTTGCGGTTGGCGGGTGATCCTGGTGTTGTCGCTATTCGACAAAGACAACTCCTAGATCACGTGGTGGAGTCTTGACTCGGGGATAGTGAACGGCCAAAAGCTTTGCGCTTCGACCAACGACGGAAATGCCTGTGGATGTCGTAACCCTCTTGGGGGCGTCCTTGTGGATACCTTTTTCGTGCTAGAGCTCCGGGTGAAAACCCTTGATTTACATCTAGGCGATGGTGGCACTTTGTGTCGTTACCCTCTTGGGGCCTTCGTCGTGGAGCCCGGTGTCTTCGTTCTGTCTTGTTCTAGTGTCTTTGGTGCATGGCAAGTTTTGATCTTCTTGTTTTTTCTGTTTATCTTTGATCTTCATCATCACTCCTCATCCCCTGCTCCCTTTGCCTCCCCCCCCCCCCCCCCCCCCCCCGCCGCCATCGGCAGTCACCACTGAGCGAAGCTCGCATGGTGCCGGCTACGGTACTTCCTCTACCCGGCGTCTAGGTGGCCATCACAGTTCGGACAAGATGAGGAGCGTTCTCCTCAAGATGGCGGCTAAGTAAGGCAGTGGGAGTCGAGCGTGTGCGGCAGCGGACAGCGGCACTGGTGGCGTTCAGGATCGGGCGGCAACGATGGCCAGGCGCGGTGGACGTGGACGTCCCATGGCGGCACGGGATCCAGGCCTAGATCTAGGCCCTCTAGGCCTGATCTAGGTTGATGGGTTCTTGCAACACAATGTGCTTCTCCGGTGTTGGCTTCTTCTCCAGCAATGGCATCAAGTTGGCTTCTTGGCAGGGATGATGCGGGCTAGGTTGGGCTTGATGTGTAGGTGGCGCTCTTGGTGCTGCAGCGCGACGACAGGGCTATTCGGTCTTGAGGCCTTATATGCCCTAATGATGTGTCCGGTTGGTGACCGCTTTGGCGGTGGAGGACGGTTCTCCTCTGATCGATTGCGGCGTGGCCGAAGGCCGGACCCAAACCTTCTATTCATGGTCTAGCCATCGATGGCCACATAATGCGACGGGCGGGTTGTACGATGCCGCCTGTCAACTACATTTTTCCCATCACGATGTGTCTACTCTGACTCTGGCCCCATTTGATCCCTCAGACTGACAGCGAGTAGTCTATTGCCCCGGTACTGAGCTCCGAGTAGCCGGGACGACGGCCTCGGAAGGTCGACAACACGGGCGACTCCATGACGAGCGACATGGCGGTGGTGATGGTCTCTCTTTGGCTGTGTGGAGGGCGAGTTGCTGTTGGCGGGTGATCCTGGTGTTGTCGGGATTCAGGAAAGACGACTCCTAGACCGCGTGGTGGAGGCTTGACTCAAGATAGTGAACGGTCAAAAGCTCTGCGCTCCGACCAACGACGATAATGCCTATGGATGCCGTAACCCTCTTGGGGGCGTCCTTGTGGATACCTTCTCCGTGCTAGAGCTCCGAGTGAAAACCCTTGATTTACATCTAGGCGACAGTGGCACTTTGTGGCGATACCCTTTTGGGGGCGTTCGTCATGGAGCCCCGGTGTCTTCGTTGTCTTGTTCTAGTGTCTTTGGTGCATGGCAAGTTTTGATCTTCTTGTTTTTTTTTCTGTTTATCTTTGATCTTCATCATCACTCCTCATCGTTTCGGTGTTGGGCTTTACTTATAAAGCGGGGTGGAGATAGTTGCCCAGATAGTGCTACATTAATTTCCTGCATAGATATATCCTGCCCTGCCAGTGCACAAGTAGGACGACAAAAGTTGGTGCTCTTTTGCATTTCCTCCATTTGTCCATAATCGATCTGTAGAGAAAATTAAAGGAACCGTGCATGTGGTCACCATCCAGGAGCACGCACGTACATTGACTTAGCAGGTACGGTGCTTATCTACGCACATGCAAATATGGAATGAACTGGAGTATGACCGACCGAGCAGATCGAGCTCAGCCCAAAACCGGGCCCCGGCCACTCACGCAACGTGCGCATAATTTGTCGGGATGGGACTTACAGCTCCTATGCGACGTCTTTACATGGAATTAGAAAGAAAGCGGCATCATTGAAAAAAATAGCTCGCATGTGACGGTTATGAGGCAGCTAATATTCCAGGGCCACACGGGCCTTAAAACGGTCGTAAGGACACATTTAACTTTGTTCTAAGATTAGGGTTAAGCCAAACCGATTGGTTGGGACAGCCAGTCAAGCCAGTCAAACCAACCGCTTTCGACCGAGAGCGCGCGTCACACTGACTGTAGCTTCCCCGACGGCGGCGGCGGACCTCACCCATCGTTCTCGGCGCCGGCGGCGGCACGGCAATTAATTTAGGCAGCGGCGCTTTCGTTCGACGGCGAAGGTGGTGAGTGCCATTTGAAAGCTAATTCCTCTCCCATTCTTCTCAATTCAAGATCTGAGCGTGCCCATTGATGCTAGATTGTGGAGGCGAGGGTGTGATGAACGGGACGAGGGGGAACGATATGGAGCATGGAGAGGGGACTTCTAATCGGTATATCCCATATCTCTGCACTTAATTTCTCTAAGGTTGAGCTCTTTGTTCGCTTCCGCTAGCTCACAGTGCCCGCCAAAAACAGGGGAGACGATGTTGCGCGTCAAACCTTCGAATTTCGCATCAATTTCTTTCCCTCTAGGGTTGTTTTAGTTGATGGCAGCACGCAGATCATTGAGAGAGACACGGTTGTTAAATGGGAGGTGGAATTAGAACATGTTGATCCCCAAGAGCTAATAAACATGGGAGAGGAGGCGGTGAGGAAAATGGTGGAAAAAATTGGGGATAGTGTGGTTTGAGAGCCAGAGCAAGAAGTTTCTTTGTTACGATTTGATGATTGCAAATGTGACTATGTTAGGGTTGAGACAGGGGAACATATAGTTGATGAAATCGATGAGCGAAACGGTTGGACAAGCAAAACTGTTCTGTTTTTAGCAGAGCTCATTGATCTGAAACCTGATTCGAGGGTTGGATATGTGGCCTCGAAGCTGGCTGCTCAGATGGTCGAGGATGATTGGGCTGCACAAAGGCAAGTAATGCCTATACTTACTGAGTTGAAAGTGTTAACAGTGGAGGATGATGATGCTAATGCACAAGGGGAGGCTGCAGATGGTAATGCACAAAGGATTGTAACTGTTGATTGGAATTCAGTTGAGATACATGACCGGACTGATTTGGTCATTGCACCAATAGATGACATTGAAATGGCAAAGCTTTTTGGCATTCCTATAGATGACAGAGACAAGGAGAAGAAGAGGGATGAATCTGCAAATGATGGTGACAACCATTTAAGAGATGAAGAGGCAGATATAGATCTAGAGTTGTTGGAAAATGCTGCAGTTCATGTAGATGATGCACATGATGATGAGCTAGTAACAGTTTATGACAAAGAGGACCCAGTTATTGAAGTTGGGAGATTGTTTCCAAGCATGGATGAATTCAGGATGTGTTTCAGGACATATGCAGTCAAACGTGAGTTTGCTACCAAGACTATGTGGACTGATAAAAAGAAGTTCTATGCAAAATGCATAGGTTATGATGGTGGTGCCAAGCCTTGCAAGTGGTATATATCTGCTAGACGCCAACCTGATGGAAGGACAATAAGAGTGAATCAAATTCCAAAACCTCATACTTGCATTACAAGTTCTCAAACAGTTACAAAGATAACATCACAATTATGGGTTGCAGAAAAGATCAAGCCCATTTTAGCCATAACACCAAACAACACTACAAAGAGACTGAAAATAGACTTGGAAAAGCAGTACCCCATTAAGCTGAATTATACTACAGTGTGAAAGGCAAAGCAAAGGGCAATGAAAGAGCTATATGGTGATTGGGCAAATACCTTTCGAATGCTTTATAACTTCAAAGCAGAAGTAGAGAAGAGGTCACCTGGCAGTGTTGTGGAGATAGATACTGAGGTAACAGCTGATGGGAAAGTCTTCTTCTCTAAATTCTTCATGGCTTTAAAGCCTTGCATCGATGGCTTCAAAGAAGGGTGCCGTCCATATTTGAGTATAGACTCATCTTTCTTGACTGGAAAGTGGAATGGTCAACTAGCAGCATGCAATGCTTTAGATGGACACAATTGGATGTTCCCTGTAGCTATTGACATGTTTCAGTCTGAGACAGAGGCATCATGGACATGGTTCATGATGCAGTTGAAAAGATGCATAGGGCCAGTCTCTCCATTGGCAGTGCACACTGATGCATGTAAAGGTTTAGAAAATGCAGTGAAGATTGTTTTCCCTCATGCTGAGCAGAGGGAGTGCTTCGGCCATATGTGGATGAATTTGATCAAAAAATTCAGAGGAGATGATTTTGGACGCATGTGGCCAGCAGCAAGATCTTACACCAGGCAGACACATTCATATCACCTTGAGAAGATTAAGGCGGCATGCTCTGAGAAGGATAGGGTCAAGTTTTGTACATGGTTGGAAACCTACCATTCTCTTTTATGGTACAGGTCTGGTTTTAACACTGCCATCAAATGTGATCATATCAACAATAATTTGGTAGAAAGTTTCAACAACAAAGTGAAGGAGTTAAAAGACTTGCCTGTCCATGACATGGTTGACCAGATCAGGATCATGATCATGAGGTTGTGGGAATTGAGAAGAATGCTTGGTGATGTTCTTTAACGAGATAAGCTTCCTGATGTTGTGCAGCAGGTGGTCAACAGGAGCAGAAATCTTGCACATTTGCGTGTTGAGAAATCCTCATTGTGGGGTGCTGAAGTCAGAGATACAAAGAATGGCAGGAGGCATGTTGTTGACACTTAATTGCATGAATGCACATGCCTTGAGTGGCAACACACTGGGAAGCCTTGTGAGCATGCCATACTTTTCTTGGCCTCCAAACACAAGCTAAATATGCACCCATATTTGCATGAGTATTATTCTGTAGCAAAATTCAAGGCTGCATATGGAACACCAATTCCAGCACTTACAGATCAGTCTTAGTGGCCTGAAGTGGACATTCAGTTCTCCTTGTGTCCTCCTTTGATGAAAAGAAAGGCTGGCAGGCCCAAGCAGAGTAGATTCAAGGCTTGGTTTGAGAAAGGTGGGAGCAGCAAGAAGGGAAAGAAAGATAAAAAGAAAGATGCCAAGCCAAAAAGGGCCCAAAAAGGTAACAAGAATAGATGCAAACTCTGTGAAGAACTTGGACACCGAGTTGGCTCTACCAAGTGCAGATACACTGCTGAAAAGCCAAAGTATGTTCATACAAAATCTATCTCATTTCTTGTTGATGATTTTTCTCCCCCAGCTAACTTGCTTGTTTTCAGGAGGAAGCGTGGAGAAAAAGGCCCACCTCTTGTTGTTGACGAATGTTGGCCAGTGAAAAGGGCAAGAATCAATGGCCAAAGAAAGAAGAGAACTAACCAGATCATGTTTGGTGCTGCTGAGGTGCAATCTGAACTTGTTTTGGAGGATGATGTGCAAACTGTTGAGGCTTTAGGGCACACCGTTTCTGATTTGGAAGCTCTGGTACAAAATGAGGGGCAAAATGAGCCTGTTGTTGAGGCTCTAGTGCAAAATGAGCCTGTTGTTGAGGCTCGGGTGCAAAATGAGCCTGTTGTTGAGGATCTGGTGCAAAATGAGCCTGTTGTTGAGGCTCTGGTGCAAACTGACCATGTTGTTGAGGCTCTGGTGCAAAGTGACCATGTTGATGAGGCTCTGGATCATGATCATGAGGTTGTTGAGGAGGTGCAGGAGGTGAAGGAGACTCTTGGACGTGCTATGGGGAGGCCAGATGGTAATGGTAAGAAAAAGAAGAGCATAAACCTATTGTGTGGTGTGAAACTTGTGAAGGAGAACAAAACGAGGGGTAAGAAGAGCCAAAAGAAATAGACATTTATTATTGTAAACACTAGCAGGGTGACCCTCGCAATTGCGAGGGCATCATTTTTAATGCAGTGATCATAGTAAAATCACAAAGTTCTATAGTCCACATAAATATATAGATATATACTTTGTCTTATAATTTTCAAATATGCTGAGCATGTCCATATTTTGACTGGACCCCAAATCTATGTTAAAGAGATGCTTTAGCAAGGTTGAAATAGCGATTTTTTTAACTTTCTCACTTTATTGTGGAACAATCAAAGTATTTAGCTTGTATGACGAGCACACGGTCAATAGTCCATCATCCCCACCAACTCATCTCACATAGAACATCCGCTAAGGCGTCAGGAGGCAAAGTAACCATAGATCAACCTGTCACGTCAGTCATGATAGTTGAGATGTAGTCTTACTAATAATGTTGGTTCGATCATCATTCTTGTTTGAACATAATGGTTTACTCCACGGAACTAATTCCATTGTGCACGTCCTTTAGAAAATTCGATTCTCTCCTTGCCGACTAAGGGATTAAGCAACAATTTGGAAGCTAGTCTTTTGAGAATAATGTCCCTAGAAAAGTTGTGATCAACGATATTAGTTAGAGTAATATATTATTCATCAACTCATGATCCGCAATGGCGTTAATGTGATTTCTTTAAGATTACCTTGAATGTATCATCCATCGATTTTTATCCCTGGCAAGGTACTATATCATTATTGTTATTACATGATTCGCGTGCTTCAAATAATCCACCAAAACATATTGGGGGTACACCATTCTATGAGCGGTTAGTTCATGCGGTTCACTATCTACCATGTCCATTGTGCTCTGTCTCTCCTCCTCTATATCTCTCAAGTTCCCTAAAAAATAATCCGTCAAGTCACATCCACCATATATAAAGTAGACACTTCATAAATTCTCTTCGAGCCAACTACCCTATGTCGGTGAGTCGCATGTCTTCCAATGCGCCACTTATCAATCACTACAGGTACATGCACCGTTCTATGCGAGATGAGTTTCTTCTACATGGCCACACTCCCGGTTTTACATAGTGCAACATCATGCGTAGTTGCCATTTTTGTGTGCAAACGAAAGGTTTGTAAAAGACAAGCTTAAACTAATTTTCATCTTGTTATCATTTTTTTTGGAAGCATGTCATTTTGTTTGTATTTTTTTTGAAACTTTTGAAGTTTTATGTTAACATGTAGATGCATTTCTTTTATTTCTCTATTATGTTCTAAACATTGATCGACAAACTTTAGAAGCCATCATTGTGCATTAATAATTTGTATTTTGCTTTTTGGAACTTTGGTTGAATTTTTTAAGCTAGCCCTTGAACTAATTTCATCTTTGTACCATTCGAATATTCGCCTCAACAGTTGGATATCCCCTATATTAAGAAGTTATTTAATTTGCACATTTATAAAAATTAATCATGTTCGTTTTAAAGCTTGCGATGATTTTTGAAACCAAGTTGTATATTTATTTAAGGAGACTGCTACCCGGGCAGCGCCACATTTTGCTAGATTTTTGTGCGGTGGCAGACTCCCACTATTTCTTGCATGCATGTAATTTTACGTCATCTAGATTCCTCTAGTTGTAAATTTTTAAAAAGTTTTAACTCTCAGACTATTAGCTTCATTAACTACCACTTTTACCAGTAGTTCATAAATGTTTGCAAAAACACATTATGTACAGAATTTCAACAAAGAGGAAAAACGCATATTATATTAATCCGTGTATATATTGCTAGCTACCTTCTACATACATTGGTAAATAAATGTGTTAGTACTGTCACCAGAAAATAAATCTAGCTTGTTAGGTGCTTTGCGTTTAAACAATTGCTACTGTGCCTTATCCGGACTTTTGTTTTGGGAAAAGACGTACGGATTCCGTAGGACCAAAAAAATTAACTCCTACACGTTTAGGCTTACACGTTGCCCGCAAAGAAAAATAGGCCTACACGTTTTCTGTTGTACTCCAACTTGTATGGACTCTTTTGGTGAATAAACACATGACGGATCGGAACATGATCAGGTTATGTTTTACTCTCTTTTTTTGCGAGGAGGTTATGTTTTACTCAACCGCTACTCAAACCACGTTAGAGATTAAAGATGTGACAGAGGTTGGATATGTGTACATATGAAAATAATATTTTGTTACGTTATTTAGTTAAATCCTAACCATAGTTCTCAGATCTAACTATCAGAAATTATTTTGATGATGTGGATCAACGTAGTGCCTCGAAAAACAACCTTATATTGCTTTTTGTATATAATAGATTTGTTATTGTTGTAAATATTTAACACTTGTTGTTGTAATAATTTGGCATTTGTTGTTATAAACATTTGTTATTATAATAATTTGTCACTTGTTGATAATTTGGACAAAATTCAAATATGATGGTAAATTTGAATTTCAACAAATGTAGCTATGTCACTTTTGTATGTTTGTATGAGCTTCCAACGTTTTTCTCATATGTACAATACAACTCATCCTCACCTTGATCCCTTTTGTGAAGTACAACTCACCCTCACCCAAAATAGGGTAGAAATGGACTCTAAAGCTAGGGTAAACCACCCCATTTCTAAGCAAGTTTTTTTCGACCATTTCTAAAACCAAGTTTGATATTTTTCCTCAGAACTATGTCACATAACATGACACCATGCGAAGGTTTTGTATTTTTTTGATTTTTTTTGAATTAGTTATGCACATTTGAATGTCTAGTCAAACTTGGAGGGTTTTCATAAATATTCTTAGCTAGGGGCTGAGGCTCACAAAACTAGCATTGGATCTCTGATGAAATAGCATGTTGTGAACCTAAAAATGATTTTTACAAAAAATCATCAGCATGAAATCATGTACCTGTAGTTCATATCTTACCCGCTTCCAACCGATTCGGCAGGATTTGTCTTTTTCACCAGGGATGGAATAAAAGGTTTAAGATACTCAAGTTGGGAAATTGTACATTCTAGGTGGTCTAGTATTTTTGAAAAATAGGATGTTACCATTTTGAAACTTCAATTTGGTGGTTGCTTCACAAATCCCCCCCTCTTTCGGCACTCAGAAAATAGAAAATGATTTTCTGTGCGTCGAAAAGGAAAACTTTGTGCTACAACATTGTTAGTCATCCTATTATAGACATTCATGCCAAATATGGGCACATTATCACAAACTATGCCTTGATTCTAGCCATAGCATTGGTCATTTGACCCGAAAGCCAGAAAACCTCGGAGGAGATAGGTCATTTTGTGAAGGGTTTTTTGAAATATCATCAATAGACCAAGTTTGATATTTTTTCCTCACAACTATGTCACATAACATGACACCATGCGAAGGTTTTGTATTTTTTTGATTTTTTTTAATTAGTTATGCACATTTGAATGTCTGGTCAAACTTGTGAAACCCCGTTGACTGCATCCTAAACCCCGCTAACCCTAAGGCCGAATGAGGAACATAGATCTAACCCTAGCGCGACACTGTGGTCGTCCAATCGTGTCTTCTAGAAGGATTTCGCGGGTGGCTCTGGGCGATCCGTGGAAGGGCTTGTTCTGCAACCTGATTGGTTGACGTCTCTTAGAAGGATTTCGTGGCTAGATCTTGGCGATCCGTGGGATGGACATCGTTTTTACGTGCAACAGCATGGCATGCGAGCGTGGCACACTCGATTGACGGTTGGACCGAGTGTGGCATGTGAGGGCGCTGGGCGGGGCGGGCTGCCCCTAGCGTCGCAGTCTAGCTATTTTACGTGCAATAGCGCTGCAGCGTATTTACTCCCTCCGTCGCATTAAATAAGTGTACGTGTAACAACTTTCCTCAGTCAAACTTACTCCCCTCAGGTTCATTGTATAAATGAGACTTTGCATGATACCACATCTATGTTATTTTGCACTACGGAGTAGTAACTTAGACTAGTAACATATGCATGATACCACATCACCTATGTATAAGGTGAACCTTTGCTATAAGATGGGACCCACACAGCTTATGGAAATGGCTATAAGGTCAAGTTCACCATAAGCTGGGACCCACATGTCTGTTAAAAAGTACACACAAGCAAGAGAGAGAGAAGAGGGTAAAATAATTATTTATTTCTTGTGGGCAATCCATAAGCTTGTAGGTCACCCTTAAGAAAAATCTTATAAAGTAAACCTCCACTATATATATGGATTGCCTTATGGACTACTTTTTGGCTTGTGGATAGCTTTATGGCCTACATAGTGGATGCCCAAGTGCATTGAAAGGTACAAGTACATTTTTTTGTGGACAAATTTTGAAGCCAAACGTACATTTATTTGTGGACAGAGGGAGTATGCATGTCACTATGACCAGCCTAAGAAAAAATATCAAAATCTAAAATATGTAATAAATATAACGTACAGCGTTGGCACACTCCATTGACCGTTGGACCGAGTGTGGCATGCGAGGGCGCTGGTTCATGCGTCATACAAAAAGTCAATACTACTCCCACCAATTTTTCTTGCGTGTGTAAAAACAAACGAGTTTGTTGCATGCGGTGTGTAAAAACGAACGAGTACCTTGGTACTAGATTCCTGCATTTATTACCGAAGTAAATCAAGGCCAAATTATATTTTCCCTTTTATTTTACACTGCCAATGAACAACTACCTTGGACGTTTTTTTCTCTCTTTCGCATTAATGCATGCATGAATGCAGAGGCGGGGGCGGCGGTGCAGGGGTTATAGTACGTCGCATCCTAGCTATTTTTTTTCTCTCTTTCGCATTGATCACGCCCGCTTCCCACACGCAACGCAGCGCACGCGCCTTGTCTCGGCGTCTGCGCCAACGCGACGCTGGATTCCCACGCCGCCCTTCACGCCCCGCCCTCAATAAATAGGCAAAACGCCTTTGCCTCCTCATATCATCTTGCCCCTCATCTTCAACCTCGAGCTCGTCCCTTTGCCTCCTCCCAGCCCCCAAACACTCCGACCATGGCGACCTCCCCCTTCCGCTTCCCTTCCGACACCGAAGTAATCGGCGAAGACAACCACCCGGACCACAAGCAGTGGTGGGAGCAGGAGGCGTCCACGCGCCCCAAGCGTGGCAAGAAGAAGAAGTCCCCGCCCTGCCCCTGGGGGGAGCAGGGCCCCATCGTCACCAACCCAGTCCCCAACCTCCCCGGCGGCGGCGACCTCCCCTCCGAAGCCTACTGGGCTAAGGCGGCGAAGGACGAGGAAAAGCAGGAGGCTGCTATCGCCAGGTGGGAGGAGAAGCAGGCCTAGCGCGTCTTGAAGAAAAGGCGCAGACGGCAGGAGGAGGAGCAACGGGAGGCCAATGGCCGGGCCTTCCGGGAGGAGCAGTGGAAGCGGGACCAGCGGGAGAGGCTGGCGGCGTGGAATGCCGCGAAGGCGGCTGCACCGGCACCGCCTCCACCGCCGATGGAGTAGGGTAGCTACGGTTAGGGTTTAGGGGCTAGCCCAGGGTTTAGGCGGGGCGCCTATTCCCTTCTATATTATTTTACTTTTTTCTTTTTATTCTATGTTATCGATCTCCCCTATCTAATATAAGTAATGTTATCCCAATATTATCTATCCCCTTGTTTTATTGTAATCTGTGTTTTATTGTATTGTCATTTGTCAAAACACCCAAAACAACAAGTGTATAAAACAAAAGACACAAAAACAAGTTCATATAATACTTGTGCAATATTTATATATTTACAAGTGCATAAAACAAAAGACACAAAAACAAGTTCATATAACACATGGTTCATTTTCAAATAAGTCATTTACATATTTACATAAGTTAAAGGAGCGCCCAAGTTATGTTAGTTAAATGGATGTCCTTGGACTTCATTTATATATTTACTTTTGCAAAAAAAAAAAGATTGCAACCTGAGCACGAGTATCTGCAGATCCACACGTCCCTATTTATATTGTAACGTGAGTATCATTTTTTTTGCCCAATCAACATATAGTTACTATTGGGCCTGGATACGTCCATTTTGGCATGGCTAAGTTATATTTGAGCCTGGCCTTTTTCAATCCTCGTCAATTGTTTTTTTTTTTACTTTTCAATCCCTCCCCCTTTCCTGCACACGGGCGCCCCTGCACACTAATAAAAGGAACACTGACGAAACTGACGAAACTGAAGGAACACTGATTTCAAAAACAGAACAGCTCAAAATTAGCCCGAATTTGTGTTGCATTTTATTCAAGCCAAAGACATAGACCATTACATCTATTACAAAGCATCACTCGAACACTGACTGCGCTGTCTAATGACTAACGATGAGGAGATAAACTAATCCGAGAGAAATTACACAAAAATAAAAAAACGGCCATCAGATTGTCCTGCTTCTTCAATTCGATGATTTGCCTTAGCCGCTTGTTCATCTTCTTCAGCTCGGCCTTCACTTCCGCATCCACCGTAGTACCAGCGGAAATGGGGTTGCCACATCCCAATTGCTCCACCACGGACGGGTTTTCGAGCTCCCGGGATGCTACCTCCACCCCAATTCGCTCGATGTACTCATCAAGCCACTCAAAATGCCCACATTTTGGCAGTTCCTGAAATCGCAGAGATGAACCCTAAATTCCAAATTCGATGAAATGCATGAAATTTCGAAAGAAAAGCGAGAAATTGGCGCTCGGAACACTCAGATCTCACCTTTCCCGGCTCGGGCTTGCTCTCACACTTCACAAATTCCCGGCCAATGTTGCTGTTCTTGTCGGTGGATGTGACAAGCCTCTTCAGGGGCGCGGTACGGGGGAAATCGGGGCACCTCCTCATCGACACCGCACCATACCGAGGCCATGAGCGGTGGGAGGAAGCAGAGCTCGACATCCCTTGCCGGCGTTGCCGCACTTGCTCGCCGGAGAAGAAAATGGAAGGGGATGAGATGCTGGAACGGTGGCGGGAGTGCTCGGGTGCGGGGAAGGATCGGGGCCAACGGCTCTCTTCGACCGCAGGGTGGGTCCCACGATATGAGGTGGACATCAGGTGAGTTCCGCCGTGACGTGAAGAGGCTGTGGGTCCTACTGTGCTCAGCTGATTCGAATTCGTTGACGGTCTCGTGGGGTTAAGTAGAAGTGTCGCACGAGAGCTATTTGCCGCCTCACAACCGTCGCAGGCCAGCTATTGTTTGCAACGATATCGCTTTCCTTCCAATTCCACGTAAAGACGTCGCATAGGAGCTATAAACCCGTCGGGATGGGCATACGGCGGCGGGCGCCGTCAGACGACACTGGACAGTGGCATTGTTATGTTATCCGTGAGTGCATGACTCGGCGGCAAAACGCTCGACGTACGTCTTTGCGAGATCGATCACACGTACTCCCTCCGTTTCAAAATATAAGATATTTTAGGTTTGTGAAGAAAATGAATCTAGACTTGTTTTAGTATATAGATTCACTCAACTTTGGGATAAATCTACACACTAAAACAAGTTTAAATTCATTTTCTTCATAAATCTAAAACATCTTATATTTTATTTTAAAACGGAAGGAGTACGTACCTGTCGCCAGTGGGTATGCATGCATGCATGCACTCGGTGCAAGTGGCAGAGTGGCTGCCACTGCCAAGATAGAGACGAATAATCAAGGCGGCGGCCGGGAGCACACGCACGAAGAAGAGGAAGGGTGAGCAATGTACTGTGATCGATCGATGTGTGCGCTCTATTTATAAGACGCACGATAATGGACAGAGGCGGGCACTACGTGTTAGTGATTGTCGCCTGTCGGAACAAAACAACAAGCAAACATCCCGAGTAGTAAGTTGTGTATCTGACGAACTGGCGATGGGGCCTCGCGTCGGGATTAGATGTCTCCTCGTGTTGGTGCTGCAGATGCTCGTCGTGGCGGCGGCGCCAACGGCGCGTGCGTCGGCCCGTGACGACGGCCACCCGCCGCACCCGCACCCGCACCCGCACGGGCTCCTCCATTCGCTGGCACGGCCCGCGCCTCGGGGTTTTCGGGTGAACGCGTGGCGGCGGAACATGGGAAGGAGGGTGACGTCCACCGTGCCGGCGGAACATGCTGGGAAGAAGGAGGACAACGGCGAAGGCGAAGGCAAGAGAGAGGTACCGGGCGGCCCTGACCCGCAGCACCACTACTGACCGAGCCACCTACCTACCGACCTACGTGAGACGAATAAACGCGATCTGGCGAGAATGCAACGGCTAGCCGATGATACGTACGTGAGCGGTAGATCGACAAGAAAGGCAAGCATCCATCATGCATTTCTATCGTACTTTCTTCGTCTGGAAATAAGTGTCGTTGGATTTGTCTAGATACACTACACACGGAAACGTGTCTAGATACGCTACATGTCTAGAATAAACCGTGACACTTATTTTTTAACACGGAAGGATTAACTTGTCCTTGAATGAATTTTTTTCCGTAAAATTATATGTGTGAATCACAATCTATGCTTCCACCATTGCATCAATGTCCACCGTCCTTCTAAACTCACAAAAGTGAAAACATGAGAACTGCCAGGATTCCTAAACCTCTTCATTCCCTTTGAACCGAAAGGGTATCGGCTAATCCTAATCTTGACAAATGCTCGTGTTTTCGGTTTCGTGAGCTGGAAGGAAGAGGAACACTTGTTCTTCAGTTGCTACAGAAGTCAATAAAAAATCAACATATATGTTGCTTCCGACAGAAATAACCTCTACTCTGGAGATTCCCTGCCAGTTATATAATTCAATATTGTCCTTGAATATGTTTGCATTACCAATAGATCATATACTAAGCCGTACGATGTCCTGATGCCAAGCAGCACCAGCATACTTTGGCAACAAGCGGGAGTGCGTCAGGGTGACCCTATCTCCCCTTAATGTTTGACTTCATGGTGTTATAATATACCTCTGCAAAGGATCTAGTCTAGATCTATCAGTAGCACTACACTTTACCTTTGTAGATCGAAAACGGAGAGAGAGAGAGAGAGAGAAAGAGAGAGAGAGAGAGAGAGAGAGAGAGAGAGAGAGAGAGAGAGAGAGAACCGAGATGAGATCTACCTGCTCCCTGGCTCGAAAGACGTGAGCCAGAGGGAATGCCCGAGCTGGTGCCGGAGCTGGAGCCTCCGTCATTGGCCATGGGTGGAAAGGGGTGAGTGTGACGGCGGTGGAGCTTCCCGTCGGCGCAGCGCTTAGCCTAGATCGGATAGGGTTTGTAGGTGGGGCGGCTAGGGCACGGCTAACCTCGTGAGGTGTGCTGCCGGCACCCCACCTCTTTATATAGCGCTGGCGACAGGGGCCCACCAACCAGATAGGGTTGGGCGCCCCCGATCAAGGCGCGGATAGGGGCGTGATGGGCCGTTGGGCCCGTTCACGTTTGAGATCTATCTAACACATGGTTGATGCATTGGCAGATATACTATATGAAGCTAACAGAGCGGGCCACATTAGTGGTGTAGTTTCGCATTTGGTACCTGGTGGTGTCACACACCTAAATTATGCGGACGATATCATCCTCATGATTCAGCTAAATGATAGAGATATGGCCAACTTAAAATTCCTGTTGATTTGTTTTTAGTTACTCTCAGGGCTAAAGATAAATTTCCTAAAGAGTGAAGTCATTGTCATGAACGTTGATGAGGAGGAACAAACTAGGGTTGCCAATATGCTCAATTATAAAGTGGGAGATTCCCATTTACATATCTTGGCTTTTCCCTATTGTCGATAGGAAACTAACAATCGCAGACCGGGAACCTCTAGTGGGTTTAGTAGGCCATAGTGTGGACCCCTGGTAGGGACAGATTAAGTCTTCGGTAGCGTCCCTAACACTGACAAACTCCTCCCTATCTAGCCTCCCCATCTTCTCCGTGGGTCTATTCCTTTTTGCGGCTGGTTTCGACAAACACCTCGGTAGATTCTTCTAGGAGGGGTTGGGAGACAAAAGGAAGTTCCATTGGGTTAAATGACAAGAATCATCAACCCAAGGTTTCTCAACGTCGCCTTGATGATCAAATGGATCTGGCGCCTTATCTCGGACTCTGAGAATCAGAATCTGTGGGTTAAACTTTTAAAAGCTAAATACACTAATGCAAATGACATCTTCTCTGCCTCAAGCTGGGGTGGCTCCCAATTCAGGCAAAGTTTGAACAAGATCAAACATCACTTTAAGGTGGGAGCTAAATTCTTCTTGGGAAATGCATGGGAACACAATCTTCTTCTAAACTGACTGGTGGGTGGGAGAGGCTCACCTCGACATCAGATTCCCGCACTTATATGACACCTCTTCTGAACCAAATAGCAAGGTCAGCCAAGTCTTTGGGGATGATGGGTGGCAGAATAGGTTTACAAGGACGTTCGGGCAAGAGGAATGGCAAATATGGCTTACCTTGCGTCAAGAACTTGCGCAGTTCATTCCTAGTGAGGAGCCAGACTCGGTCTCTTGGGCGCTAGAACCATTTTGCCAATTTTCAGTAGCCTTCCTTTTTTTTCCGGATAAAACTTGCATTACTCAGTGATCATCAGGAATTACAAAATCGTGGCAAGTGTCTTTTAAGACCTCTGGACCGGAGGCTAGCCACAACTGTTGTACGACCATTTAATCTAGCATAGTTTGTCATATAATGACTACTAATGTTCTGACCTCTCTTAACATGAGCAATGCATGAATGACGATCCTTGAGCAAGCCTTCCTTTACCAATGACTAGCGCTAGGTAATGTGGACCCATACGCCAAAACAATATGGAAACCTAGAATCCCTCCCAAAATAAAAAATCTTCACCTGGTAGCTGGCAGAGGTAGATTACCCAGAAATGCTCAACTCTTCAAAAGGTGTAGCATACTGCATACCCGATCCGTTTAAAAAAAAAATACTGCATACCCGATAACAATGTGTCATGTGTGGACAGACCGAGACGGTTTCTCATACCCCTCCGGCCCGAATTAATGGGCACGACTATCATTTTACAAAAAGGTCCTCTAGACCGAACATGCGTCCTTCTCCACTATCATTGTTGCCTTCCCCAAATAGGAGCATTCCCGTCGCCGTCATGTCCCTCACGGCTTGCTCCACCGCGCCCTCGCCGGCCACCACGACCTCGCCCGCGGCGCCTTCTCCGCCACTCCCTCTATGGTAAACCCCCTTCCTCCTCGCCGACCAACCAGAACCCAAAGACGAGGGAGATCAAGATGAAAGGGGTCCCCTTTTCCTGCCAAGAGCCCAATTTGGACGCTCCGCACGGAGAATCTCCGCTCCAGTTGCCCAAATCGCTTATATTTCTCAAGATGTACAAAAAATCTAGCTTGTAGATGTGTACATTCGCCGTCAGCACCAACTCGGGAGCGCCGCCAACCTCGTGTGCTTCTGGACGCCGGCTTACCGGAAGCACCTTCAGTACCACCTCGGGAGCGCCCTCACGTTGTACGCGCTCGATGCCGTCCGCCACAATTCCAGGCTGGAGGAGCTGCCCCAGCGGCTGCCAAGACACTACAGTGTTACAGTCCGCCGATATCATTCCAGGTGAACTTCTCTGTAACAATGGGGCTGCTCGAAGGCACGCCTCCTCTCCCTATGCTTCTATTTATATACACAAGGACTTGGAGTCTAAGTCAAGATTTACAAGGATTGTTACACAAGAAATATCCCTAACTAATTCTAGTTAGCCGCACGGGAGGATGTCTCCCTAACACGCCCCCGTAGTCTGAACTCGGTGCTTCGCCGACGTGAAGACTGGACCGAAACTCATGAAATAAGGCGTACGGTAGACCCTTAGTGAAGATGTCAGCAAACTGGGAACTGGAGGGAACATGGAGCACACGCAGAGCACCAAGGGCCACCTTCTCACGCACAAAATGTATATCAAGTTTGATATGCTTGGTACACCGATGCTGTACTGAGTTGGCAGAGAGGTAAACAGCGCTCACGTTATCACGGTAGACAATTGTGGCACTGTCAAGGGGCCGCCGGAGCTCCTGCAGAAGATTACGGAGCCAACAGGTCTCGGTGACGGTAGTAGCAACAACACGGTATTCAGCCTCAGCACTAGAACGTGACACGGTGGGCTGCCGGCGAGATGACCAAGAGACCAAGTTGTCACCCAAGAACACATAGTACCCTGACGTAGACCGGCGAGTATCTGGACATCCTGCCCAATCAGCATCCGAGTAGGCAATGAGAGAGTGAGAGGTGGAGGAGTGAAGAGTAAGACCGTGATCAAGAGTCCCTTTGAGGTAGGGAAGAATTCTTTTGACAATGAGGAGGTGGGGTTCACGGGGATCGTGCATGTGAAGACAAACTTGTTGGACAGCATAGGAGATTTCAGGCCGAGTTAGAGTCATGTATTGAAGAGCGACGGCTAGACTGCGGTAGAGAAAGGGATCGGCCACAGGAGAACCAGTAGAGGCAGGAAGTTTTGCTTTGGTATCGATAGGTGTAGAGGACGGATGGCAGTCACTCATGCCTGCACGGTTGAGGATCTCAAGTATATATTGTCGCCGAGAGAGGTGAAGAGAATGGGGGTGACGAGTGACAGAGACGCCGAGAAAATGATGAAGAGGACCGAGGTCTTTCATGGCAAATTCACAGCTAAAAGTGTCAATGATAAAGTGGAGAAAGGAAGTGGTGGATGTTGTGAGAACGATGTCATCGACATAGAGAAGTAGGTAAGCAATGTCGGAGCCGCGATGGAGAGTGAAAGAGAGTTGTCATATTTGGATTCAAGGAAACCAATGGAACGAGCAAAGGTAGCAAATCGTTGAAACCAAGCTTGAGGGGCCTGTTTGAGACCATAGAGTGATTTGAGGAGACGACACACGTGAGTAGGACGAGAGGGATCGATGAACCCCGAGGGTTGCTGGCTGTAGACTTCTTCGAAAATATTGCCGTGAAGAAAGGCGTTTTTGACGTCGAGTTGATGAATAGGACAATCTTGAGACACAGCGAGAGAGAGAGAGAACGGCGCGGATGGTGGCTGGTTTGACGACGGGACTGAAAGTGTCATCGAAGTCAATGCCAGGTTGCTGTGTGAAACCATGAACGGCCCAGCGATCCTTGTGACGAGCAAGAGATCCATCTGAATTGAATTTGTGACGGAAAATCCATTTGCCACTTACGATGATGGCACCGGGAGGGGGAGGAACGAGAGTCCAGGTTTGGTTTTGGAGAAGAGCGTCATATTCTTCCTGCATGGCTTGGCGCCAGGAGGGATCACGAAGGGCAACTAAACAATTATGAGGAATAGGGGAGGAGACGATAGCGGAGAGATTTAGTTTATCGACGGGAGGTGGGAGTCTACCAATGGTGCTACGAGTACGATGGATGATTGGTGGTGGTAAGGAGGTAGAGGGTGGCGGCACAGGAGGGCGTCGAGTGTACACATGAGGGAAGCTAGGCCGCTGAGCTGCCGCGTCAGGAAACGAGGCGGCGGCAGGCTGCCGTGGGGGCGCGGCAGGAGAAGGGGCTGCCGCAGCAGGAGAAATGGTGGCGGAAGGCTGCCGTGGGCTTGCGGCGACAAAATTTTCTGCCACGGCAGAGGGTGGGGTGGGAGGTGGTGGTGCTAACGTGGGTATGTTGGGAGGGATTGGGAGGAGTTGGGGATCTATGGGGTCGAGGTTGGTGGGTGGTGTGGATGACTGTGTGGTGTAGGGAAAAGTATGTTCATCGAACGATAACATGGCGGGATATTAGGATGCATCGGGAGGACAAGTCGAGACACCGATAGCCTTTGTGACGGGATGGATAGCCGAGAAAAACATATTTGGTGGCGCGTGGGGCGAGTTAGTTTGGACTAGTGGAGGATACGTTTACGTAGCAGAGACAACCAAACACGCGAAGGTGATCATAGGATGGATGTGTATCATAAAGGGTAAAGTGTGGGGTTTTTCTACGGAGGGCTGCTGTGGGACGAAGATTGAGAAGGTGAGTGGCAGTGTGGAGGGCATCGGCCCAAAAATTGGGAGGCATGGATGCTTGGAAGAGAAGGGTGCGGATAACATCATTGATGGTGCGAATGGCTCGTTCAGCTTTACCGTTTTGTTGGGAAGTGTAGGGGCAGGAAAAACAAAAAAAAAGGTTCCATGGGATTGAAAGAATGAATTTAGTTTAATATTGTCAAATTCTTTTCCATTGTCGCATTGGATAGTTAGAATAGGGAGATTTAAGTGAGTGGTAACAAAGACATGAAAAGTAACGAATGTGGTAAAGACATCGGATTTCTTACGAATAGGAAAGCTCCAGAAGTAATGAGAAAAATCGTCGATAATGACTATATAATAAGCAAAACCAGACATGCTGAGAACTGGGGATGTCCATAGATCACAATGTAAAAGTTCAAATGGTCGAGTAGTAGACGATTGCGACAAAGAAAATGGTAGTCTAACATGTTTGCCTAATTGACATGCATGACACAAGGAAGGTCCTGTTTTATTTGTTGAGCTAGAGGGTAGTGATGGCGTGGAGCTTTGGCCAGGGTGTCCAAGACGGCGATGCCAAAGGTCGTGGGAGATGGTGGCGAGGAAGGCGGCAGCGTAGGCAGGTAGGTTGACGGTGTAGAGAGGACCCGGGCTGTTACATCGGAGAATCACGATCCCGCTAGGAAGAGCCTTCACAGAATAACCAAACCGATCAAATTCGATGGTGCAATGATTGTCGAGACAGAACTGACGAACAGATATGAGATTTTTGATGATTTGTGGAACTAGGAGTATGTTGCGAAGATAAAGAGGTTTAGTGAGAGTATTAAGAGTTTGGGAACCGACGTGAGTGACAGGGAGATTTGCACCATTGCCGACGGTGACAAATTGTGATGAGGATGGAAAGAGGGATTGGAAAATACCAGGATCGAATGCCATGTGAGAGGATGCACCAGTGTCCATGTGCCAGTCGCCGCCGGGGAGCTGCAGGTTGTTGAGGGCAGCGAGGAGAGCCAGGTCGATCTGCGGTTGCTGGTTGGTGGTGGGGACGTAGGAGCCCTAGGAGGTGTACGCCTGTGGTGTCATGCTGGGGCGCGGACCGAGGAGGCCTGGAGACAGTGTCTTCCATGCCGTCGGAGGGCGAGGCTGCCACGGTGTCGATGGAGGTGGCTGCCACGGGTCCTGCTGAAGCTGAGCGCGAGTAGTGCCCCCGTCCAAGGGTTGAACTGCCAGGGGTTATCGCGGCCGCGCCCACGTCCACGCCCGCTGCCACGTCCATGGCCTCCGCCGCGGAAGTTGTTGGTGAAGTAGTTGGTGCCGCGGCCGCCGGCGCGATCGCCCCCAAAGGGAGCAGGCGATGAGCGATCGCCCTCGAAGGGAGAATGCGAGGAGCGATCGCCAGAAGGGGGCGCGGGCGCCCCCATTGTTGGGCAATACTCTCTGGACCATGGCCCAGAGTGTGGTGGAGGCGGCGTTGCGGGCGTTGGTGCGCCGTTGAGTTTCTTCCAGGATGAGGGTGGAGCACGTCTGAAGAAGCGAGGGGAACAACACCTGAAAGGGGAGAAAGGAACGCAGATGGGCGTAAGTATCTTTAAGGCCGCGGAGGAGCGTCAGAACCAGTGCCTCGTCGCTGATGGGCTAGCCGACGTCAGTGAGGGAGTCAGCGAGGTTCTTTAGCTTGGCGCAGTAGTCGCTGATGGAGAGATCGCCCTGTGGCGTGTTGCGGAAGTCGGCCTCGAGCTGGATGGCGCGGTGCTTCTTGTTGTCGCGGAAGAGATTCTCGATGGCGTCCCATATGGTGCGCGCGGTAGAGCCGAGATGCATGACAATGCCGAGGAGGTCGTTGTCGATGGATCCGTAGATCCAGGAGAGCATGGTGTAGTCATCACGGCCCCAAGCAGAGGTGGGGGACGTGTCGGAGGGAGTGGCCTCGCCGGTAATGTGGGTGGTGAGACCGTAGCGGCCGAGGGCGACGAGAAAGAGCTCCCTCCAGCTTGTGTAGTTGCCATCGGTGAGGCTGATCGCACATGGAGCTTGATTGAGGTGGCGTAGGTGGAGAGGCTGGGGTGGTGGGTTCGATTGGGTTAGGGTTTGGGGAGGGGTGTGGCCGGCCGAAGGGGAGATGGCAGCGGCGATTTGCTGGTTGAGGGAGGCTTCACGGTCATCTAGGGCTTTGGCACGGGCCTCGAGCTCGCGCTCCTTGGCTGCGATTTCGTCGGGAGTCATGGTGGGAGAGGTGAGGGAGGCTGGCGGCTAGGGTTTTGGGAGGCAGGGTGGATGGCCTGCTCTGATACCATGTAACAATGGGGCTGCTCGATGGCACGCCTCCTCTCCCTCTGCCTCTATTTATATACACAAGGACTTGGAGTCCAAGTCAAGATTTACAAGGATTGTTACACAAGAAATATTCCTAACTAATTCTAGTTAGCCGCACGGGAGGATGTCTCCCTGACACTCTCTCTAGCTAGCTTCCCTGTATCATTAGACAATCTATAAATTGACAAGAGTAGCTAGTTGTTCCAGTGCAGAGGCAGAGACATAGGGATACGGACAGGATGGCCTGCACCGTTAAATCTTGATTTTCTGCTTCAGTAGCTGATACTCTCAATCTGCGGTAGATCTTATCTTAGTTCTGCAGTACATCTAATTTTAGTGTACACGCTGGTGTTTGAGGCACACCCTCTCAATCTTGTGCTCATTTAGGCGTTGTCGGAGTTGCACTGCATGATGGTGTAGGACACTCACTTCTGCATGAGCAAGCATGATGATCTTGCTGCTTGTGTAGTTTTAATGGAGTTATGTTGGTGGATTTCTGTTGCTTGTTGAGGATTTTGTCAGTAATTTAAGTCCAGATAGCGACATAGCAGACAGTACACATTCAATCAGTCCGTAGAGCGATTCATCGAGCTCTCTTGGAAAAAAATGTTTAGTACATACATGAAATGGTTTTTCAATGCAACCATGTTAGTCCATGTTAAGTAAAAGACAGTAGTGGTAGGTACTGAATATCTCTACATTGTATTGCTCCATGCTAAGTAAAAGACAGTAGTGGTAGGTACTTTTGAACTGAACAAACTGGATATCTCTACTTTTGAATTCAATTAAGCCATTGAATCTACATTCTCTTCATTTACTGTCAACTCAACACTGATTATATTGCTCCTGGTCGTCCACCATCTCTCCTCAACTCCACACTGATTATATTCGATTTTATTCGAATATACATTGGTTTATTTCACCATCTCTCCTTTGTTTTAGACTTTCATGAAGGAACATGCTCTACTTATTCCTTGTGTTGTGTATGTGCTGAAGGAAAATTTGCTTGCAATTTTCTTGTGATGTGTATATATTGTGTATACTCCAATTGACAATATATATATATTAAGCATATATCTTTAGACCTTCTGAGCTCTTTTCTTCAATGTTCAACTCTTAACTCTTTTCTTGATTGTGTAATCCCAATACAGTAATTGTGCTTCTATTCATTTATATTTACAATAACTGTGCTTTTGTTCAACATGATCTTTTTTTGCCCTCTTTATTGACAATTCTGAACTTTCTCCGAACTACACCAAAACAACACAGGATTAGTTTTGCATGTTTTTTCTGCAAGTGACAGTCTGCATGCTTTTTCTACAAGTGGTATATCTAGAGCAACAATATTATGAGTGGTATCACTGTCAAAATGAATATAACTGTTAGAACGAAACAAAATTCTTTCTTTTTTCCTTTAGGTTTATGCCTCGGCAGCCACCAAACAGAGCACTCTAAGGTACTTACTTAACCTAAGGAAACAAGAAAGAGGAGGCAACACAAGGTACTAAAGCAGCACTAAAGCTTTAGCACATCGTAGATGAGCTTAAGGACAAATTCATGATGCTTATCGGTAATGCCTGATGGTTAGTGTTTTCATGCACACTGCATATTACTTACTATGTTTGCTTACTGCTTACTATGTTTTCTAGAATAGCATGTATCCTTAGTGTTGGAAATGAGTTTATTGAGATTTCATATGATGCAGTTACCAACCATTGTGAAATTGGAGTGCAGTTACTTTAGGTATAGGTGTTGGCAGAATTGCAAAATGTTAAATGTTATACACCACTCTGGTATTGGCTAGTATAAAATGTTGCACAATTTTCATAATCTATTGAATCATTTTTCAATTGTTACAAAAGGCAGACAACAGATCATTGTTAGAAAAGGGAGACAACAGATCTGGTGCCATATGTCAGATCTGTGCCTTCTAGATCTGGTGTCAACAAATCATTGTGAATTGAACTACAAATTCTAAATTTGTCTATCTGACCAATGCACACTCAAAATTGCAATGCCTTATTAAATATACTCCATATGTCTAAGGAGTAGATTATTATTGCGTAGCACTGGATTTATTCTTCTTCGTTTTTGTATTATCTCTCTATCCATTGTACTTGCACATAGTAAGCTTTAGCTTCTCTATAGGAGTAATTGACAATATCTTTTTATTCTGCATCTTTATTAAAACAACACGAATTGAGACTGAAGTATTTCTGAAACAACAATTGTCTCTCAGCATCTTTTTTAAATCAATTTGACTTAATTCAGTGTCAATACAACTTGCATCTCAGGGCTTCAGGGCTAACCATGAAGGGGTTGTCGGTGGGGACAGAGCGACCCGTCAGAGGAGCAGCCGGAGGTGGGCAGAGGGGGGCGTCAAGATCAGGCCTGGAATGGCCACGGAGGTGGGCAGAGGAGGAGTCGGAGGTGGGCAGAACGACCACGGAGCAGGCCGGCCGGCGGAGCAGGCCGGCCGGCGGAGCAGGCCGGCTGGCGGAGCGGCCCAGGGAGCTCGGGGAAGCTGCCAAGATAGGGAGGACGACGGCGGGGACGGCTCTCACGATTGGCCTCCGCCTCCCCCCAGGACGACGAGGGGACTGGACCAGGACTGGCTGGGATCGCGGGCGGCCGTCGGGGATCACGCGCGGCCGTAGGGAGTCTGGGATTTCAAATTTGTATTTTGAATCTAGGCCAATATGAAACGATTTGAATCTAGGTTGAGTATGTTTGTAAATTTTCATTTGTACAGTGTGTGCTGCCATTAATTCGGGATGGAGGGCGCGGCCGTAGGGAGTCTAGGATTTCAAATTTGTATTTTGAATCTAGGCCAATTTGAAACGATTTGAATCTAGGTTGAGTCTGTTTATAAATTTTCATTTGTACGGTGTGTGCTGCCATTAATTCGGGACGGAGGGCGCAGCCATAGAGAGTCTGGGATTTCAAATTTGTATTTTGAATCTAGGCCAATTTAGGTTGAGTCTGTTTGTAAATTTTCATTTGTACAGTGTGTGCTGCCATTAATTCGGGACGGAGGGAGTACATGAAACTGCATTTGTACTTTGTAGTCTGTCCGAGGAAATTTACTCTTTTTATCTTTTTTGTGAGATGACATGTTAGCCTGTAATACTAGTTTTGTAGCACAGCGTGAGGTAAAATGAATTGCATTGCATACTGAATTTGTTTAGATGTTGGCATTTTGTTTCCGGAGAGGTTCTGCTCGAGTGAGTTTGAAGTGAGAGGGAGATGGCATGTTGCCGATATGACGAAATACACATGAGCTTTTGCAGGCTCCGTAGTAACTGGTAGGTTTGAAAACCATCAGCTAAATAGCCAATGGAGCCAAAACAGTGAAGCTTGAACAAATAAGATGTTGAACATCCTATTTTTACTTGTAATAACTGAACATTTGGCATGATAATGTACAGGTTTGAACCGTACAGGTTGAAATTTTAGTTTCAGAAAGTTGGAAATTATATTTAGAAGAGTACATCATCACTTGTTATTAGTGCAGACATATGAGTTCTAAATATTAAATTTGGAGTTTAGATCGAATTTGTTCGATCAATGCAAAAGAACCAAGATGTAGCGCTAAATATTTTTTAGATTCTTCAGAGTAGATCAAGTGTCACCTTTCACACACAAAGCAAGAAACATCTAAACGATGCTGACGTATGAACATCAAATCCAACACAAAACAGAGAAAATTGATGATAACTTAAGGTACTCAGAACCACCATGTGAAAAACCTAGCGATACAAAATCCAGTTTCCCATTACTACAAACTTTCAAAAACATCTTGTTCGCTGGTGTCTCTCCACCTTAGTAATAAACAGATAAAAGACGCTGAGTAGCATACTACTGGTCGCTGATGGTAACCTCAACCTCAACGCCGGGCTCAATGGTGATCGAGGTGATCTGCTTGACGACATCCGGGGAGCTGACAAGGTCAATCACCCTCTTGTGCACCCGCATCTCAAACCTATCCCAGGTGTTGGTACCTGATAAAGAAGGAACACAGTAATATTAGAACAAGGCTTTCGCAATATGTAATAGACATGTTTGGTAAGATAGAATGATTTGGAGGGGCTGAGCATCAGTTTTAAAAAGCTCGATTTTGGAACATCAAATGTATCAGAAGAATCATATAGGATCATCATATGCTCAGCCCAACCACAAAGTGCAGCAACTTCATTCCAGTATCAAATGAGATGGTAAAGGACAAAATGACCGGAAATCCTATTTGCAGAACAAAGAGATTATCATACCATACTGGTAAATAATACTGTACAGGTATATTTCAAATATCCTGGAACAAGTCGATTGCAATGCAAATAATAACAATATGGAAGAACAAGCGTTTTGAAATGCAATGCATTAGACAGGCTAATCATCAGTTTTAAAAAGCTCGATTTGTAATTCCTCAAAGAAATTCTCAGGAGTAATTTGGTGTATCATCATTTGATTAGCCCATCATAAAACTACAGCATCAACAAGAATAAGTTATATGCACATTCAAACTAAGATTCAACAGGTTAGCATGGGTTTCTACTCACAAGGGTTCTAGCCCCGAGTAGGATGACTAATCCCAAGAACAATACAACCACAAACCCTCCGGATTACTGAACCATATAGGTAATAGGTTAACGGAGCATCAGTTTTAAAAAGCTCGGTTTAAGGTACTTCAATGATGTAAACATCTCAGTAGCATCTCCTTGTAACATCACATGCTCAGCTGAAACGATTCCAGATGCAAGATACATCTCACTTATACCGCACTAATAGAACTGCCTAAATCATTCGCAGATACAATAAGATAAGAACAGAACAGGTGAGCGATGGTATGCTAAGCATCAGTTTTAAAAAGCTCGATTTTAGAGACATCAGAGGCAGAGTATGCCTCAGTGATCTAAATGGTTCGCATCATTTGCTCAGCACACCACCGTTCTAATAAACTCTTTAACAGCTAACAATCTTGAGCACGGCACGGAAAAGATATAATACAAAGCAACTAGGTAAAATGATCCCAACTGGGCGAGTGGAGAGAGAGGTCACCTTCTCCACAGGGGGACTTCCTGGTGGTGATGTTGAGCACCTTGGTGGGCATCCTGACTGGGCCCTTCACCCTCAGCTGCTTGTCCTTGGCACCCTTCACTAGATCGGCGCAGACTGTCCACGACCAAACGCGAAAAACAAGCATGAGATCAGATCCACGCAAGAGATCTACCGAAACCGAAACGAAAATTCATGGAGAGCGGACGGGACGGGTACCCTTCTCGAGGTTCTTGACGCTCTTGGAGGAGAGGGTGATGCGGATCCTGTGCTGCACCTCCTGCGTGCCCTGGAAACCTTCCTTGCCGGCCTTCATCGGCGGGGCGTACGCAACCTCTGCCGCCATGGCTGCTAGGAGGAGGAGACGAGGGAGCCGGCTAGGGTTTGGAGTTGGGGCGTGAGGAGGAGGAGGAGGAGGAGGCGGCGGCGCTGGGATGGTTCTAGGTTTTGCGGGATGAGCCGGATACTGAGCTTTATTTAGGTTGGAGGCGAGAGAGGGTGGTCGCGCGGCCGTTGGATCCCTCGCCCGAGTGATCCAGCCGTCTGATGGGTAGTCCCTTCGGAGAAGGGCGGGCTGTGAATGACAGTGGGCCCCAACTGGTATATTTGACAGTTATGCTCCATGTTTCAGAGTACTCCACTTATGAGGAGTTGTGTGGCTGATAATTATGTTTTAGAGATCAGGTCTCAAATTTTGTCCGGGCGATCGGGAGGGCTATAGGTCAATGTACGATGTGCTGAAGCCTTCTTCCCTTCCCAAAAGAATCAAAAGAGATCATTCATATTTTAAACAGCGGAACCTTTTATTAACCTCGCATCGACGCATCAAGCTGATACAACCTACCACTCCCGTGTATCTAGACAAATTTGGGACAATTAATTTGAAACGAATGGAATACAAAGAGTTTAAAGTTTAGACCCCCAGGTTTCTGCATACAAAGACACATTCACGAGATATTTGATACATGCACAGTTTCGAGTTGCACACAGATAGCCATGTTATGCACAAGAAAGGCTCCTGATTTACACACTCGGTCACTCGGAGTAACACTCTTCAGGATACCATAACCCCAGCCAAATAGATAACAAGGTGGCATGCGCAAACATAGCTTTCTCGATATTTTCGCAACACTAGATGACCCGGTGCGCCACTAGCGCTGAGGTCAAAAGCGAGATAGTATTTTAACCATAACTTTATCCATATTGTTATTTTGGTATACTGACAGGCCTTGTTGAGAAGAATAGCGCCATGATAGAAGTATTGGCAGATGTAGAACTAAAGGAGAATTATATCATGTCATATAAACCATACATTCTCGTGCTCTGTTTTATCATGGGGACTTATTAAGCAGAATATCGCCACCATAGAAGCTTTTGCAGCTAGAGAAAAAATTATAAAGGAGACTGATAGCATGTCATGTAAACCATCTATTCTCGTGCTATGTTTTAACCTTGGCAATGACAACATAGATTCAGATGGACACTATAATTCTGTAGCTACTTATGTTTATGGTCATGTAATATTATTATGAAACTATAAGACCGAGGTGTATGCCTGGGCGATGTGAAGTTCCAGCGCACCAAGTCATATGGAGATCCTTAATCATGATGACATTGTCCATACACGTTATCATGGCATTTATACAAATCATCAGGAAAAAAGGGCAAATTCCCAGGAACAATTCTCTACTGTATTTTCAGAGGTGTATATGTAGACCTTTACAACCATCAGTCAAAGATAGGCATATCAGCAGCTAGTGTTTCAAGGTGAACATGTATCCATGAGTTGCAGATGGCACACATAACGTGGGCTATGAAAGAGCAAGAAGATTTGCTATAAGGTGCATCACTATAGGTAAACATGCCACCACTGATCTCAACTGATCAGAACAGAGGTCTACATACCAATCTTTGAGTTAGAACGTCTGTAACAAAGACTGAACCTCTAATAAATGCTACTCCCTCCGTTCCAAATTATAAGATGTTTTAGCTTTTTTCTGTTTCGGAACGGAGGGAGTATCAGCAAATTTAACCGATAAATGTTGAACAACCATAACGGATATATACATGTTCTCTACTTGGAATTTTTATACACTCCAAACTGTAGTCTGAGCTAGATTTCCCAGGGAGCTTTCTCCTATGCATTCTCTGTGAAATCCCTCCAGCTTCAGTGTGATTTTTTGTTGCCTTGTTAGTCCTGACCAGAAGCACAAGGAAACACAAAGCATTAAATTTGTATCCAATGACACTCACCAAGGAGTTACAGGGTTCTTCTGTTTCACTTTACAATACCAAAAAGGCATACATTTGTTCTGCTAGTAATTTACATGACATGACCCAGGCATCAACACATATCTATCCTTCATATTATGAGCATTTATATTGGTTCTGCCGAAAACAACCGGACACAAAGGGGAACTAAACCCAAGTAGAAGTAAAAACTTGTTACTCATTTCTTCATAGACTATGCTGCATATAAATTCAAGAAGGGCAGCGTCCAACTCAAGCTCTAAATCAGCACATGCACTACTTTTAGTAATTTTAACTGTACCTAATAAAAATTAACATCTATAAAATATCTTGGGGAAGGCATATTGATTACTCTCGCTGAACATGAGGCATGAAAAGCAATAGCATGATTTACAGAAAGTTAACAGTATAGTAATGGTAATATTATAGGAGGAAATCTATAAAGTGGGGCAAAATGAATTAGTTCCACAAGAAGTTGCTGTTGCTTTTCTGGTAAAAAAAACTGCAGATATAAAATAGAACAACACGACTCTCTGGTACCCAGCAGCACTTAGTTCCTGAAGAGTTAGGAAAATTCAACAGAAAGAATAACCTAAATTCTTTGTGTTTTTTCCTGTTCAATATGGCTGACGTGGAACTACTAATAAATCTGTATGAACAGGCCATACAGAACATGAAGGTCAAGACTCAAGAATAAAATGTGCAGAGAAACCAAACAGTTACCTGAGCAGCTTGAATAGCCTTCTTCTCATTGAGAGGGGAATGCGAACGCTAGGTGTGTGTCCATAAACTCATCTTTGCATAATTTTTGTTGAACAATGTTTATTCCTGAACATAGTAAATCATACACTTTGTCAGTACATCAATCGCAAAATATATAGTCCAAACTGAACTGAACTACTGCTTACTACTTCGTGCAAGAGAGTATGCATCGGCGTTATAATTCTCCAAAAAGAACACTGACTGAATTAGAAAAGAAAATGAACTTTTTTCAATTTGCGAAAACATTTTAGCCCTGTTTTAATTACAAAATAAAGAGGGCTACTTGTGCGCTGATTGCTTCATGCCCTCGTAGTGGAGATGGTGGAAGTGGCCATGTCACAATAAAGGGGAATGCCAGCGGCGGTAGCAGTAGAGCCAACTGCTAATGGAGCAGGTGCCGCTCCAACCTCAGATAGGACGAGCAGTAGCGAGCGAGGGCATATATGAACTATGTAAAGCATATATGAACTGATGGCAGCAAAAATCCCATCTATCAAAAAAGGAGCATTAACGATTGTACTGGAATAGCAAGAGAACAACCCTTATGTAATGCACTTTAGCTTGTATGTTTTCTTATTACTATTAGCTACAGGGAATTGAGTTGTATATAGCTAAAGATAGAAATCCACATCCATACCGGAATAGAAGTGAAAAATGCATCCTTACTTTTCAAGTAAGAAAATACAATAGCAGTAGACAAACAATAGAACATCTACATAATCATTGATGATTTGAGTAAGGGGGCTTCTATTTGTTCTTTTATATGTAGTAACCAAAGTTTCTGGTGTCCCCTGGTTGTCCCTTATGCACACTAAAGGATACTATGCCTAAATGGAACAACACAGTAACAATTCCAAAAATTCAGGAGAATATAAAATTAGAGTCCAAGAAGTGTGTCTGACCAAGTATGATGAAGAGTAGAAGTCTGCTTGCAAGATACCATATACCTTCTTGCTTTCTAATAGATTGTTGGATCTAGATACATAACCAACCGTGTCAATATCATGAGGCACAGAGTCTGCAATTCCTTTGTAGCAAGTGTATTCTAAGTAGGATGCTTCTGTTTGAACAAAAACAAACTTACTCACCTATCAGTTCAAGAAAATCTCAATCCATCAGTCTTCCAAAAAATCTCGGCCCATCCACCAGTATGGCAGTAACCTGCACTCCTACGATAAATGGTACAAACATTGAATTTCTCCAAGCATTGTAAGACAATTTTATACTGAGATGGTCAATAAAACCCAATTATTCATTCACCTTGTTGCCACCGTCTATAAAACCAACTTCAGGGTGATCGTTCATTATAGCAACACCATCAAAAGCACAGGAAAAATCTCCTTCCAGGTCATGCAGCTAACGACCATTGTAATAGGCAGCCCTCTCTTGGCTGCAGGAGTGAAGGTATCCAACTTGATGTACCTGAATAGCAACATGGCTCAGTCAAATGGACGCCTCCGGCAAATGAATTCTGATTTTAAAGTTGATCAATAGGAAAATTCAAGAATGGTAGAATAAGCACAAGTACGTAATTGTTTGTTGAATTATAAAAATCAACAGTAATATGTACTCAACAAATCAGTGCCCTGCGGTATATGATCAAACTGAAGCACCTGAGAAAAGAATAAAGTTCATTCACCTCGCCTTGCTATCCCGGCCCAGTCTGAGAATCATATGACCCGTCAAACTGGTAACTAATTGTCAGAAGCCATTCTAAGAGCAAACCTTTTCATATATCAATTCAGCACCAAGGTGTTCACTGAATCGAATTACCCCTCCATCGGTGTTGTTCAGTTGTGAAATTTACCATCACCATTCATTTCAACAGAAAGAGCAATTTATGCATCCCTATGCTCATTTCTTTTACTGCTGTATAATCACCTACTTGAATGTTGGAAGCCATCGTATAATGCTATGAGACACCAGTTTTCGCCTTAGTTCGAATCAACCATCACACAAAGGAAAATAAAACTCTGTAATGCAAGAACTTCTCAGAAAATGGATGATGGCACGAACGCATGATCTATAATGTACCGAAATTCCAAGATGAAGAAGATATGGAAACCTAGGATTGACTTTCCCTGATCTGAAGAATTAGAACATAATTCGGTATCTCACCTGTTAAATGGGATCAGCCCTCTTGAGAAGTATATTGCATAACCCTGGTTATCAACAACACACTTCACTCGATTTGTGTCGAATGCATCTTCAGGTTTCAGTGCCATGGCAGCTGTGCTGAAGACTGCATCAGGAGCTCGCTGAAAGTAAAACTGAAGCACCATCATGAATGCAAAGAAAAGGGGTCGATTCAGAAAAGGAGATGACAAACAAAGAGATAACGGAAGATTTTATTAATCTTGTAGTCACATCAAGCTGATACATCCTAGTAAAAAGTGGGTTTAACCCCCGGGCATCTGCATAGGAAGACGCACACAAGACATTTCATACATGCAGACTTTTGCATTGCTCACAGATAACCATGTTATGCAGCAGAAAGGCTCCTCATTTACATTACACACTCCCAGCTACGACTTCCGGTCTTCAGGATACCGTAACTCCGGCCAAACAGGCCACAAATGTGACGTGCACTCTTCTCGGAGTTTTTGTAGCATCTGCACACTACTGAATGTTCCTGGCTCGCATTAATGCTTCTATTTTCTCGACGTCTTCAGGTGCATCCACACCATGGGCATCATGATCCACTTTGATAACCTGCAATCAAGGAAGAACAAAGCAGATTGTAACAGTTAATATATACAACAGAGAAAGAAGCAAGATACTGAGCATGTAACAATGACTAAATATCTTATTAAATACTCCCTCCGTTCCATAATTCTTGTCATGATTGTTGTCCAAATTTGAACTAAAACCACGACAAGAATTATAGAACAGAGGGACTATAAATTAAGCAATACAGCTTTACAGATGCCATTGACAATCAGCAGCTGCAACATTATTTCTAAACAGTAGAGTATTAAGCAGGCCTTTGCAACAGTATGAAATTCAGTGACCTAAACTTTGCAGCGGCTATAGTAAAATGTGCAGAGAAATGACAATAGTTAGGAACTTCTCTTTCTGTATAAACACTAAGGCTACAAGTCAGATTACCTTCATCTTGTAGCCATTTTCAAGAACTTTCAGTTGCTCCAGGTCCTCTTCTAGTTGCAATGGAGTTGGTGCAAGCTCTGGATAGATCTTCAGAAACTTCGAATCAAAGCACTACATGTAAAAGGGCAAAGTATTAATTGCGGGGAAGCTTTAGCACAAAGGTATATTTACATACAAATAAAAATGTGCGTTCGTCAGTTATCAGAACGAAGGGTTGATAATGTACCGAAATTCCAAGATGAAGAAGATATGGAAACCGAGGATTGACTTTCCCTGATCTGAAATGTTCAAAGTTCAAAATTGTGCATATGAGTATGAGGTCACCTGAAGAGTTACAACAAAAAATTAGTACTATCTCACTTGTTAAATGGGATCAGCCCTCTTGAGAAGTATATTGCATAACCCTGGTTATCTACAACACACTTCACTCGATTTGTATCGAACGCGTCTTCAGGTTTTAGTGCCGTGGCGGCTGTGCTGAAGACTGCATCAGGAGCTCGCTGAAAGTAAAATCAAAGCACATCATCAATGCAAAGAAAGGAGGTTGATTGAGAGAAATAAGATGACAAACAAAATGAATACATTTTATAAGGCCAAAGGCAAAGCGGAATTTCCAATACGATTAGTACAGCAAAGTTACAGAATCCAGGGCATCACAATCCATGTAGAAGATTTCAATTCGATTACTTGAGGTAAAATCATTCTGTTTAGCAGAAGACTAAGGGATAGCAAGATTAGAGTTTCATAACCACCTGCAGTGCCATAACCACACCATCTATTATCTCTGGTTCAATAAGAGGCTCGTCTCCTTGAATGTTGACAACAATGTCATAATGTTTACCAAGCTTTTGAAGTGCCTCACAACAGCGTTCAGATCCTACATTTTGAACCACATGCCGAAAAGTAAATAAGGAGGTCACCAAGCAATCATGAATAGATACCTCAACTGCAAAATCAAGAAACATTACCATTTTGGCATGATACTGATGTCATTATAACATCAGCTCCAAATCCTCTACAACACTCAGCAATTTTTTCGTCATCCGTGGCCACAACTAAGCATAAAACAGAAAGAAATGCCAACAATGTTAAACTTACAAGCACGTATCTCAGATTTAGAAGCATCTCTAGAAATATCACATAAAACAGAGTATGACAACATAACAACTGTTCAATACAATGAAGGTAATAAATTGACTTAAAACCAAGATTGCGTATAACAGGAACGCTTTACCCAAAATATATTACAAAATAAAATAGATAACTAGAATACTGCTTACCAACATGGTCCAAAGAAGTAGCTAGCATTACTCTTTCCCAGGTTCTCTGTAAAGATCCAAGATTATCAGTGTAAGATAATATATGGACTATGGACGACACTGATTTTTTAGCTAACGAAGTGTAAACATCAGCACTCTATCCACCATTTCGTTATCAATATAAAAGCTAACATGGAGCCCCTTTTGAGAAAATGTTGATGATCACTAGATTCACATTCACTAGTGTGTGATTCTATCAGTGATAGGTCCCCTGTTGGCCTAAAACTTACGGCACTATCTTGATTGAACTTTTGCCAACTTAAGAAATATCTGAAGTTCTGAACAGCCCAGGGAGAATGTTCAGTAGAATAAGCATCCATCAGCTAATTCTTTTGACCGTAAATTTTCTGGGTCTTTCAGACAATTTGTTACCATGTGATTGCTTCGGCTCACATAGATGAACAAGGTGTGCAGTAGACTTCCCAAAACTCTCATTAAGATTTTTTTTCTAACAACTTGAACCTAATTTTAGCGATCTACTAGTATGCATCGCATTATGTATTTAACAGGACAATGCGCCAATTAGACATCAAAACCAAATCCACAACAAAAAGAAACTAGGACTACTCTATCTCACCACACGAGACCACAGCTGCAGAAATTCCCACCATCAATTCTCATTTGACGATTTGAACGCCACTTTCCGTTCGTTTAGCAGGTGTAAGCAAGCAAAGCAACTTGAGGAACGCTTGCCCAATGTGGCGGCGTGTATGCACGACGGACCTGTATCATGGGCTTGCCGAGGATGAGGGCGAGCGGCTTGCCCTCGAAGCGGGAGGAGGCGTACCGCGCGGGTATAACGCCAACCGCCAGGGTGCGGAACCCGCGCGGCCGCCGGTACAGGTACGCCGCGGCCGCGGCGGCCGCCGCCGCGCCAAGGGCCAGACCGTGGAAGATCCACGCGCGGCTCCCGGGGCCAGAGGACTCCGACGGCGTCGGGCAGATCGGCATCGCGTATTCGCACGGCGGGATGGGATCCGGCGCGCCGAATATTGAGACTCCGATTTCTACTGTCCGAGTTCTTTTTTGAGATACTTTCTACTGTCCGAGTGGGAGTGATTGATCCGACGAACCCACATGGGCGTTATGCTGGACTGTAGGGATAGCCCAGCCCATCTAGCCCATTTACCAGCCTGGTTGGGCCGATTGCAAGGAGAAACAAGAGTTCCGTTGGCCCGGGCCTCACCCATTGGTTTTCCTTTTCGTTTTACCCTTTTGTTTCTCTTGGAAAACTCTCAGGGCTTGTTTGATTCATAGCATTGGCGGATGTAAAGGGTGTGCCGGGTGTGCCGTGGCACACCCAGAATTTTTGGTTTTTTTTTATTTATCTATTACTAATCAGTTTCCAAACCGAGCAAAGAAAAAAAAAGCAAAGAAAAAAAAGCAAAGGAAGGTATCGGGAAAGAGAGAGAGAGTCAGCGAACCTGTTCGCTCGTCTCTCAAGACTCAACTCCCGAGCCTCTCTCATCAGCGGACAGCGGCGGCCGCCGCCCCCTCGCAGCCTCGCGTCTCACCTCCCACCTGCGTCCCCTCGTCGTCTCACCTCCCCTGCAGGCCCACTCCAACATCCCCTCGCCGCTCGCCGCTCGCACATCGGCTTCTTGCCGCTCGCCCCGTGGCCAGATCAAACGGAACTGAAGATCGGCCGGATTCCTGGCAGGTAAAAATCCCTACTCTTTATCTATTTTTTTCCCACAAATTTGTTGTGGAGAAGAGTGTAGACTGCCCAGGAATTTATCCCTATGTAGATTGCCCACGAAATCCTTCTAATTTATGCCTCGATCCCTATTTCCTACATATCCTTGCCCACTGTATATTTGTGAAATTGCCTCGAATTTATCTCTATGTTTGTTGTAATTGTAGGAACAAGATTTATTATGAAGAGAAAAGGTGATAGTTATATTGCTACTCTTTTCCGGAATCATGAAGCAAAGATTGTATCTTCTCCGGCACCCTTGGTTATAACTGATGAGCAAACCGAAGACGATGGGGTTATATTGAATTGTCTTCATTCTTCATCTCCTGTCCACATTCTGTCTGTCCAATCCGATACCGAGAGTGAAACTGAAAATGAAGGTGGAACACCACATCCACCCTCATATGACGCTCAATTTGCTCCATATGATCCGGGGGAAAGGATTCCTATTTCAGCATATGATGTTAATGATCAAGATGTTGTTCGGAGAGGATATATTGGAAAAGGCCCATGCCAACCATTTGCACATGCCTTCCCAACAAGAAAAATATATGGTAAAAATCGACACTTCAGCTTTGTTTGGTTAGAGCAATACAAATGGCTAGAGTATAGCATTGCAAAGGATGCTGCGTTTTGCTTTGTTTGCTATTTGTTCAAAGGGAGATCCAATGGGGGCCCTAGGGGTGATGCCTTTGTGAAAGGTGGTTTTAGAGATTGGAGAAGACCGAAAGCATTTGGGAAACATGTGGGGGGTGTTGGTAGCATTCACAACCAAGCTCAAGAGAAGTATAACTTATTTGTTACGCCCAACACAAAAATCAATAATGTTATTGTGAAGCTTTCTAAGAAGGATCTACTTCTTTATAGAACTAGGCTAACTTATTCTCTTAGATGCTTGAGGTTTCTTTTGAATCAAGGATTGGCATTCCGTGGGCATGATGAGAGTGAAGAATCAAGCAATAGGGGAAACTTTATTGAGCTTCTCAAATGGCTTGCCGCAAATGACGAAGAAGTTGATAAAGTTGTTTTGAAGAATGCTCCTGGAAATTGCATTTTGAATAGTCCTAAGATACAACATGACATTATTGAATGTTGTGCAAAAGAAACTACTAGACTAATCATAGAAGAACTTGGTGATGACAATTATGCAATTCTAGCCGATGAGTCTAGTGATATATCTCATAAAGAACAACTTGCTCTTTGCTTGCGTTATGTTGATAAAGTGGGAAGAGTTTGTGAGAGGTTCCTTGGAGTAGTTCATGTTTCCGATACTACTTCATTATCACTTAAGGTTGCAATTCTATCGTTGCTAAAAGATCATCATTTGACTCCCACTCAAATTCGTGGGCAAGGATATGATGGGGCTAGCAACATGAAGGGAGAGATCAAAGGGTTGAAAACATTGATTATGCAAGAGTCGCCATCCTCTTATTATATCCATTGCTTTGCACATCAACTCCAATTGGTTCTTATTGCCGTGGCAAAGGAAAATGAAGCATGTGTGTGGTTTTTTGATCATGTTTCTTACTTGTTCAATATTATTGGAGTTTCTTGCAAGCGTCATGACATGCTTCGTGATGTTAGAGCTCAAAAAGTTTTGAAAGCACTTGAAATGGGTGAAATTGAAAGTGGAAGTGGATTAAATCAAGAAATGGGTTTATCTAGACCCGGTGATACTCGGTGGGGTTCTCATTTTAAAACCATTCTACACATTGTTGATATGTATCCCACAATCCTCGAAGTGCTTGTAAGGATTGGAAAAGATCCATCACAAAAGAGTGAGTGGACAAGAATACGTGGAGTTGCCGCGGCCTTTGAATCATTTGACTTTGTTTTCAATCTTCACTTGATGCTTGTTATTCTTGGCTACACAAATGACTTGTCTATATCCTTGCAAAAGAGGGATCAAGATATTGTTAATGCAATGGGGCTTGTTAGATTTGCAAAGGATAAAATGCAACGTATGAGGTCTCATGGATGGGAAGGATTTCTTGCAAAGGTGACATTATTTTGCCAAAAACATGGCATTGAAGTTCCTTCACCAGAGGATACTTATCTGGCTCATGGAAGATCACGGCGGTATTATGAAATACAAACCAATGATGACCGCTATAGAAGAGAAGTGTATCTTGGTGTTGTTGATCAAATTATTCAAGAACTTGACAATCGGTTTGATGAGGTTAACATGGAGTTGCTTATTTGCATGTCGGCTATGAATCCGTTGAATTCATTTGCTTCTTATGATGCTCAAAAGGTAATGAAACTTTCCCAATTCTACCCCAATGACATATCAAGCTCGGATTTTATAAGACTTGAATACCAACTTGATACCTTTATCAATGATATGAGAACGGATGATAGGTTCAAATGTGTAAATCATCTTGGTGAGCTCTCTATTATGCTTGTTGAAACAAACAAGCATGTTGTTTATGATCTTGTCTATTTACTTCTCAAGTTGATATTGCTCTTACCGGTGGCGACCGCGAGTGTTGAAAGAGTTTTTTCTTCAATGAGTCTAGTGAAAAATAAGTTGAGAAATAGTATGGGTGATGATCTCTTGAACCATTGCTTAGTGACATTCATTGAGCGAGATGTGTTCTTGAAAGTAAGTGAAGATGACATTGTTGACACCTTCATGGGAATGAAAGAGCGTAGAATTACCAAATCCTAGTGATGTAATTACTATTTGTGCCTTATTTTGTAATGTAAGAGTTTGTTCATGTTTTTGAGTATTGGAATCATGCACATTTGAAACAAATGTATTGAAGTACAATGTTGAGAATCAATTATCTATGCATATTACTCATTGTCAAATTTGTAACACACATATGCTAGTGCCAAAAAAAATTTTTGGAGTGTGCACACCCTCCAATTTATTCCTGGGTCCGCCACTGATTCATAGGATAGGAAAAGTATAGGAATAGGAAAAACATAGGATTGAGATGTCATGCCAACTTGAATTCTATGGGAATAGGAATTTTGTTTGATGTAGCAAAGGAATTTTTTCATGAGGTATGATCTAATGTTTCTTTCCTATAGGAATTACACTACAAGATTCCTATAGGATTAATTCCTATAGGATGTGTTCCTGAATCAAACAATGACATAGGAAAAATTCCCATAGGATTCAAATCCTAAACAATTCATATGCAATTCCTATGAATCAAACAAGCCCTCACAGAGTTTCTTAAAATACCGGCAAACATGTAGTCCTAGTCGACGCATACCTATCATCTATTCACACTCGTGGAGATAGATGTTGATGAAATATACACATATGGCTCGATTCATTGACATGCATAATAGGTATATCTATAATATAAAAATATTGTGAAATTCCATCGATATATTAATAATCATCAATAACGGTACACAAGGAGCCCAAAAGTAATATTTTGTGTTTAATAATTGGCAGGCTCGTTGATCGACATGCTACTTTGGTATCATTAGTCTCTGAACCCGTGGTAAGATTTGTACACCCTCCTTGCCAAAATATAGCACCTACAAGATAACTTATAAGTCGAACGATATAATATTAGTGAAGCTATAGTTCATCTATACTATCTAATAATAAAGTATAAAGTGTTTTTTATGGGTTCTATTTTTTATGGACGGTTTTGCCTCTGCCAGTTAGGTGATATTACCCATCTGTCGTACCCACGAGTCCCACGAGTCAATGAAACGGTTGGATAATTGCCCTCGTGAGCAGATTGGATAGATGAAAAATAAGAAAGCGTATATGTTTCAACCAGGTTGACCTGATAACAAATCTTTGAGACATTTTCCCTGTTGGGCCTTCTTTCATGGGCCACAAGTCACATTTTGAAATTTGGCAGCGAGCCAGACAGCCTCCTACCGGAATTTCTCTTACGGGCACGAGCCACAAGACAGAGCGGGATTTTCCAAAGCAGCGAAAAATAAAAGAAAATAAATAATAATCCCACCTCGCTTCCTTATAACTTGTTTAACCGATTTATATATGTTGGCAAATTGGTTTGAATAACCAGCCACATCACAAATCAACGAAAGCCGGCGCTTGGCGAAAGGCGGAGAGAGCGGCCAAGTCATCAAACAGAAGCTTAGAAGACAAGCCATCCTGCTTGAGAGATACCCCGCTCAACAGCGACACCCTCAAGTGCTGAAGCAACGAGCAACAGTGGGCATATCTCTCTGTGAGGTAGAATTTTCTCTCTGGTGCAACGCACGGGTATGTTTTCCAGTTTTTTAAAAAGAACAAATCGCCTGTTTGTTCATCTCGATGCAATGTCATTTTCTTTTCAGGGGTGACTATTATTTCGCTGATAAAGCACTACAAGAAGACCCCCTCTTTAGCAACGCACTTATGCATATCTAAATGTTCATATAGGCGTTTCTAGCGACTATACCAACGAATAAAAATGCGTTACGTTTTTGGGCGTTGCAAGGGTACAATGCAACACATAAAGCTGTGTTGGTAACCAATGGGATAAGAGTTGCAATGTAGCTACAAAATCCAAGCAACAACTATATGCGTTGGTAAATGTATCCTATAGGATACAGTCTAAAATTTCTAATCCACAAAATATTATGAGTGGAATAGATGGTTTAATCGCTCTAGAAGTTGGAAGATTTTTTCCCATGAGAGAACATTGCTCCAATACATACCACAAGATACATAAATCGTACAATGTGATTGCACCGCATCACAAATAATTCAATTTATATTATTGGAACATATCATTTGGTGTACAAAAATTATTTGAAGAGTAGAAAATTTACAATCTTGTAGGGAAATATGACATCCTACTTAGTCCTATATATAATATTTTTGAAGCACCATTGCATAAATAATATTTGAAAAGAGAAAAATTTACACGACAACATGATATTCTACCTAGTCCTATATATATTCCATCAAATATTTTTCCTAACATGATCAGGGCTGACATCCGACTATCTCGCAAGTATTGTTGATGTCTGAGACCTGCAAATACAAAATTTCATTCTAAACATCATTCATTGGCAAAATATAGTGTAAAGGGTGTATTTAGTTCTACTAAGTATACTTCCTTAAAACTTTGTAGGTATACTCACCATGATGGCACGCAAAAGGTAAGTCAACGCTAAAGACAATTTGGCTCTTCTGTACATTGAAATAGCTCATGGGACCAAGAAGTCATAGTGACACAGATGGACAAAACAAAAGGAAACCTGGATAACAAATAACCATGATGGGATCTAAATGAATCCTTCAAATAGAAGATAAAATCCTTTAATTAGATAGATTGCGCATCTAACAACATATTAAAAATATTAATTAGCTCATCAGACCCACAAGTCATAGTGGCTACCACGTCGATGAAAAAACAAAAGAAAATCAGTACAACCACGACGGATACTAAAGATAAAACGAGAGGAATTAATACCTACCGGTAGTAGTGTTGCTCGGTTGTTGCTACTGATGTACACCCGCTTGCGGCTTCTTGTGGCGCCATCTCATGCCACCACCACCATGCTGTCTCTATCTAGAGATCCATCTCACATATCTTGTATGATATAACAGAAGTAGCTAGAGATCAATAACATTACATAAATCACGGTTTGTATTGATTGACTGCAGTTTGCATCAAGAGAAACAATCAAAATTATGGTTTGCCATGGCTCTGCTGCAACTCTAGTATTGTTGTACACGTACGGTAGTGTGGAATACCTGCCATCAAATTCAATCAAACAGGCCTCCTTCCCTTTCCAGGTTCACAAGGAATTAGAAACAAGCTTGGCGCACAATTTCTATCTGCTCATTGTAGGACTTACAAGGGCAGCGGTCGTATGAGTACTGGACTTGCAATGGCGACACCCGCGGAAGCAGTGGTCGACGAGGACCACACCGACGACGTAGCTGACCATGTAGGCATGTAGCTCATTGATGGACTTGTAAATACGTGTGTACTGATTTCGACCTAGCCCAATATATGAACCACTGAAAATACAGAATAATCGTGCCAAAAATAAAGATAGCTTAGTACTGGATTGAGATCATTGCATACCAGAAAGTCACACTTAAAATATACAAATATGAAACGGGATGTTTCAGAAAGAAAATACTCAATTGCAGAATTCATTTTGGTATATATTGAGCAAATGTAGCATTCCAGTAAAATATGCATATTCCCAAATCCCAAAGGAAGAAAGATTAGAAGAAAATTCATAATGATTGGATAACCAGTCTCGCTCATTATTGTACACAAGCCGTCATATAAAAATGGTCTACACCCGCGCATCAGATTTTTGGGGAAAAGAGTCCTGATGGTATTGATGGTCTGATCCGTGCTCTAATACTGAACGCGAAAGATACTTGAGTGACTGTTCTTGGCATCTATCCAATGCAACAAGAAAAAAAATGACTGCAGACGACTGCGACGGATGGCAGGAATCAACAAGGATTCACAAGAATCCTAGAAACTTGTAACACCGGGTCAAACCAAGGGAAAGGAGAGAGTAAATCTAAGAGGAGAAAGGGAGAAATTGCATATAGCTGGAGCCAAACCTCTGTCGTACCATTGCTCTGCCGCACCCCATTTGGTTCAACTCGCCGCCGCACAGTTGTTAGCGTGATGCGCGTCACCGGCGCCATCCGTTACCAGCGAGGGATCACAGGCAATCCTTGCCGACGATCAAGAGACATCTTGGGGAGAGGAGGGAGGCGGCTAGGTCTGGGGAGGCGAGAAGTGGTACTGCAGACGCGGGCATCAGATCGTGGCTGGTGTGGTTAACCTAAGGAGACGTGTTTAGTGGGCTGGGCTCTATTTTTGTTTCTTATTTGCAGTCTGTATAATTGAACGGAGCTGATGTAGCCGGCAACGCATATACTTGTATCTACGTTAAATTCCGCAACAGATATTTTTAGTGTTGCCAAGTATGTATTGTTGTACCAGGGGTATTCTTGTAGTGAAGGGGATAATACTCCGGCTTCCACTAATTGAAACCGAACGGAAAGGGCCGGTGCCAACACAATTTTTTAAGACTCTAGTAACTTCTTTTTCCTTTTATTTTCTTCCTTGTTTCACTAACAAATAATTTCTCTCTAGAAAACATATTACCCAAGGAGTAATAGAGGTTGCATAGAAAATGGTCAAGGCATGGAATTGAAGCACCCGACTTGATTGGGATGTAGGAGACTTGATCTGTAGCATGTACAAAACCATATCCCCAAGAGCTTGTTTTTTTTCTTTGGCGTACACTGAAAGATACTTAACAAAACAGAGAGGAACATGAAGAACCACGGACATGGTGTTTTGGCTTGCGAGTGTAAACTAATATATTTATTACTCCCTTGTTTTAAAATATAAATTAATGCGAGTATTATTTTCTATTGTTTTTTATATTTCAAAAAATATATGTTTTTTAGACCTAAAATTAATGCGCATGGTGATCTTTATGGGCTGCAACATGAGGCTTTTATTTTGTTTAGACCTAAAATCAGAAATTACGGCTAGTAGTTCAACTACTGCCCCTGGAATGCGGAGGCCCAGTGCGGGCGCACCTTTTGCCCGGCCTATGGGCCGGCCATAGAACAGATACTGCAAGAGGAATATCATAAAACCAGTAAACCAGATAAACAAGCCTCTGAAACAAAGATCACCGACTGCAGCAGTAGCAACAAGCCTGAAGCCTCTGAAACAAAAGTAACAATACCTGACCAGTACACATATTTCAGGCAAAAAAAAAAAAAAGAGAGTACGTACTCCGCCTCATCTCGGGTCTTGACGCGATGGCAAAGTACCATGCAGGCAAGCCCCTAAATTCCAAGGTTGGCATGTTTGACAATCATATACTATCCATTAGCGTGGAAGTAGGGATTAGGGAAATGGTTAAGAAAGTTGGCCGTGCAGTTTACCCTGGCAAAGTCTTAAAAGGCAGTGCCAACGACTCTTGTCAAAGAAGGCACGCTATGAATTATGCTGCATGGGAAACACGGGTTAACACTAATCACACGGAGTACGACCTGTTTTGTTGACATTAAAAGTAGCACACCGTCTGCTCCACGCGAGCGTGATGACATCTCACATCTGTGTGCCCGCCAACTGCCATGCCAACCAAACAAAACGTGATCCGCGTGTACGTAGATTTGAGACCCCGGCCCATTTTTTAAGTTTGTCTGAACTCTGTAACCACGGATATTTCGGCCGGGCAGAGGATATAAATCTGCACGCCACGCGATGGCATTGCACCAGTCTAGCATCAATAATCCTATACCTACGGAGTGATTTTACGGACTGGAGCTACGGACCGAACGTGGCCTGATTTGGTTGGAGAATTTCCAGTGTTGGTTATTTTTCTAGCGAATCACAACGCATGGCTGCTCACCACGTCATTCCGTAAGCCTAGTCTGTAAATAAATTATCCGTATATGTAGCATTACTCGTCTAGCATTCACACGTCTTCTGTCTGTGTGAATTAGTATATGTACCCAAAGGTAGTACTAGTACAGTTTTCTTTATTCTTTTCAAGAGGTAAAGCAACAAAACTAGACAAGAGGCAGGCCACATGGCATCTGAATTGTTGGCTTGGCAAGTTTGTGGATATTGTTGGACGTACGATGTTAATGGCGACGCCTACTTTGCTCCCCTGGTCAGTCGACCGAGCGATGCCGTGAAGAAGATTTTTTTTTGAACGGGAGAAGCGTCTAGAGCTTTCATAGCAGTTGGCTACATTTACGAACTGAAGTTACAACAGCGTCCCCACAACATATAAAAAAAGACCTCATGCAAAATTCTAAAACACGATCGATGCTTCTCCACCGGCGTCACCGCTCTGCCTCGAAGCCCGGCCGCCAATTAAGGACAAACCACTCGGGGGGTGGGGGGGGGGGGGTGGAATCGACGATGAACGCCGCACAGAAGCCAAATATCATCCCACTTGGAGGGCGTACATCCATCAGCGCAAGAGACCCCGAGGTGTAGAGCGACCCCCTCACCAAAGATAGCGGCAACGCAACCCACTGCTGATTGGGAGTTTCTGCATTCGAAGCTTCGCCTAGCTTCCCTGACACCTCCTAATCATGTCGTCCCTATCTCCTGCTCTCCACCGTGACGACCATATTTGAGGGGGCAGCAACACCCAGCCGCATCCCAGGCTTATTTAGGAGGGGAAACTAGGGAAGAAGCACCGCCGCCCATCATCGTCTTTGTTCTCTAGAGCACGATGGTCATCAGCACCAACCTCAAATAAATATAGATGGCAATCATATCTAGTGGAACGCCAAATGACATCTATATCTCCATACAGATGGTCGTTTATAAAGATTTTTTTGGTAGGTGTTTATAAAGATTCTCTTTTAGATGTCCTTAGTTTTCCAGTGTAACATATTATATCTCCTATATTTTAATAATATCTTCTAACTACTATCCAACAACTACATTTTCAACAGCTATACGTTCAATTGCCATATCTCCAACGACTATATTTCCAATGGCCATATTCTCATATCTATATATACCATCCTTCCCACCTCTTATTCAGCATTCCTCCTTGTGCCTTGTCTTGTATATCTCCTGAATTTCTCCTCTCTCACACAACAGAATGATGAGTGGAAACTTCTCGTCTTTCGATATGCTCATGAATTCGTTGTCGTCTTCATCTGATGAAGATGAACTCATTCTTGCAGCATGATTTTTTGATATTTCCAAGATTTTATCATTGCCTTGTCATATGTCTCTCTCACACAACAGAATGATGAGTGTTTTCCCAAGCTTTTATCAAAACCTTGACCTCATCACTAGACCAATTTTTCCTCTGGTAGAGGGTGCACTTGTCGATTTTGATTTTGCATATGTAGAAAATCTAGAGTTGACATTGTCTCTTTTTCCGTATTTTGGGCTTACAATATTGTGTGCCACTCCAATTCACTTCACCTGATCACACATTCATTATGTCTAAATTTCCAATGTCGTATGTACAAGAAATCAATAACATGACGACTGGTAGCAGGATGTGGATGTCGTCTATATTTGGACGGCGACACTATAGAAGCATTATTTTTAGCTACAACCGTCTAAATTCATTTGGGCACCTATAAAGAAGATCCACTGGGGATGTTCTTATAGCGCGCACTCTCTCTCCCCTTAGGAATCTTTTGTTATTAGGTTAATCACACAATCTGAACATGTTTCTACATGAAAAACAAGTATTGGTTTAGCATAACTTTTTTTTGAATGAACCCACGGTCAATTTCTTGAGAGGAGAATCATTTTTTTTGAACTTCTGGCAACTTTATTATAGAAACAAAACACGGTCATCTACAAAGGGGATCAGTGAATCCCAAAAAAAACTTAGCTCCCTACATAGAACCATGTACATCGGTCGATATTCATACAATGTCAATGAAAAATCAATATTGCCAGCTATTCATTACTTTAGAAATCTTCGATTGCTCCTAGCATCGATGCAGAAATAATCATCTATTGATTACCTTTCGTCTCGATAAAAAATAGGTGCATGACCTCTCTAGCTTCTATTTTTTTCTATGAAATTCCACTGATCTATTAATAATCATCATCAACAGTACAAAAAGGCACAAAAGTAATTAAATTACAAATAGATCATTAGACCACCTAGCGACGACTACAAACACTAGCATGCGCCGTCGTTCTCGACCTTCCATCATTAATTGATCATCTACTCCCTCTGACTCTAAGATACTCATGTAGCATATCGAAACATTTTACTATATATAGATTAACGCGAATCTAGATAAATTTAACGATATAATATTTTGAATAGGTGTACTGCCTCGGTTTAAAATAAGTGTCAGGTGTTTAGTTTAGTCTAAATTTAAACTAAAATCTCGACAGTTGTTATTGGGTGGGAGCGAGGGAGCAGTGTTTTTCCTTATACCGAAAAGTTTGTGCCGTTTACACCTGTTATCCATTACAGCGTCTGCAACTCCTTGATGACCAAGGCACGGCTGATTACGCATGGAAATCACGGGCTAGGTTTCGGAAAATCAACAATTAAGCACACGGAATTGACCGTTGCGCACGCTGGGAGGTACGCGTCGTACGTACGGCGAGCAAACACAGCCAACTAACCAAACTAACCAAACGCGATTCACGTGTATATTCGGAGCCCTTGATTGATTTCCTGTCTGAATCTTCTACCAGTATCAGAAAACATCATTTTGTGCACAATTAAATATAAGAAGCACGATGCACACGACGACCGTGCAGAAGACCCTGAGCACAGTGTGAGTATAACGTAGCGTAGACGTAGCACCGCAGCCACGCCTGACCTGGAATTTTTTCTTCCGCCGGCAGCCAGCGTACCACTCACTCGACCCGGAGAGGCTCACAGCCAGTGAAGAACGCCATCGCCATCGTACGTCCAAGTTCCAACCCAACGGCAGCAGCATCCACAAACCCGCCAAGGCAAGCCAACTAGTAGTATGGAAAAGAGAAGAGAAGAGACGGGAACAGAGGACAGATGCATGGCCGCGCGTGGCTCCATTCCCGGACACGATTCGGATCCCAAATAATTGAGCCTGTCCGGTCCCGCGTCACGCACGCACATGTCCGACGGCGACAGACACGGTGCTCGCGGCACGGCAGCCGGACTGAGAGCGACCGACGGGGCTTGGGCAGCCACTTGGGCGTCGCCTCGCCACCGTACGTACGTGTCCCGGGCCCTAAACAACGGCCGCCAAGCAACCGGCGGCAGGGCCACCGGGGAATTCGTGTGGCAGGGACGAGCGGCTCCCCGTCAGCACTCCACCAACCCCCCGCTTTCGTCCGAATTCCCAGCCGTGGCATACTGGCATATGCCTCGTCGGCCAAGGGTTCCTTTCCGCCGTGGCGTGCCTATCCTCGGCCACCGTGGCGTCCCCTTCCAACCGCTCACGCGTCACGCGCGCACCTGCCTCCTCGGCGCCCACCCACCGGAAACCAGATCTCCGGGCACGTACGCACGTACGTCCACGAGAAATCTAGAACCTCGCCTCAGCAATTCCGTTGTGGTGCGGCCGGGTCCGACCGCGTCTCCCGGCCGGGAATCGGCGCGTGATATCTCTCTCGGATTAGATTAGATTAGATTAGATTAGATTATTAGATTAGACAAGTGGAAAAGATCTGAGATGGGGCACAGCAGCAGCAGCAGCAGCAGCAGCAGTACTGACACAAGAATACTAGTTTAAGCCGTCGCTGGACGCAAGTGGGGGACGGGATCTTTGTAAAAAAAAAGAGTGGGGGATTGGATAAGCAATGGCGGTGGCTTTGACCTGTCAAGTGGGACTACTCTATTCAAGCTTGGTCGGCCGGATACCGTCCGTAGGAGCAAATGCCGATCGCTTTACGATTACTTAGACAAGTCGGTCTCCGCTTGGAAGAAGAAAGGAAAAAAACGTTGGTGCTGGATCCAGTCCATGGAGATATCTGGATGGACGAAATGGCCAAGCTACGCCTAAAAAAAGGCAGAAGCATGAACGCACGGACCTAATGGCGGGCAGGAGACGACCATGGATTTGCCTTGCCCGGTTCAGACGTTCATACTACCCACAACCACAAGGTTTGCTTGCAGGCACACGCTAACGTCAACTCTTGACAGCACCCGGAATCTGTCGCTGTGCCAACCACCGGTGCAGTGTGTGGCCGTGTGCCGTCGGTGCGGTCGTGTCGTCCACCACCACGGAAAAAACACCGCCGGACTCACTCCTGGACGACGGACGGACGGACGGACGGACGGACGGGGTAGGGACAGGGCAGAAGGATCCGCGTCCCACCGCCCACACGCGCACGCCTGTCTCGCGGTTGCCACGAAAACAGAGGAGGGAGGCGCCATTTGACCCGCGAGGATCACGACCTCATCACGAGCCCATCACACAACCACGCCGCGCGCCGAACCAAGCCGAAACCTGACCGTGATCGCGCCGACCCTCTCTTCTCCTGTGCCTTTTGTAATTTCCCCTTTCCCCCCGCCCGCTCGCCTCGCGTCGCCTATATTTACTCCGCGGCGGGGTGTGTGGGCACCGGCCACCAGCGAACTCGCCTCCCTCGCTTTACTCCTCCGCTCTTTTTCTTTAGCTTTTACTCCTCCTCATCCTCCCCTTGCCCTTTTCTCCTCTTCCTCGCTTCCACTCCTCCCCGCCCACGCATCCTCGCACCTGACCGCATCTCCTCCGCCTCTTTCCCCGCCGCTCCGTTTACCACCGTCCCGGCGCAAGACCACGCAGCGCGCCGACCGCGTCGCGTCCCATGGCGTCCCCGGCGCGCCCAGCCTCCGTCTCCGGCCCCTTCGGCCTCTCCCCGGACCTCGCACGCTGCTCCTTCGACCAGACGCTCCGACGAGAGGTCAGTCAACTCCTCCATCCCTCTCCGCGATATCCCTCTACACTTTTTCTTCGCTTGCTTACTCCCGGACTGTGCGTGCGACGTTGATTGGTGGTGGCCGGCCGTCTGGGTGCAGTTTGCGGCCTGCCTCGTCTTGATTTGCTCAAGATATGCTCTTCTGCCCCGTAGACCCGTACCCGTACCGTTTTCTGTGTAGATTTGGAGGCTCGCTGTACCATTTCTAGGTGCAGGAGTTTGAACATGCCTGGTTGCGCCAGTTTTGGTGCCTGTCCTGGTCGATCTGGGTGGATGGAACAGTTCTGATGTGCAGATATCTGCTTAATTTCCCTTTGGATAGCATGGATTTGCGGGGAATTCGATATGATGAGGTTCCTGGTGTCAACTGCCTGCAGACAGGAGACCTGTTCTAGGTGCCTGGTTGCGTCCACGTCTGTGGTCAAACTGTTGATCATAGTTATTGTTAAATGATGTTTGGGGGTGCCTTGCTTTCTAGATCCAGCACATATAGCTGAAGTAAGTTGCTTGTCAGGGGGAAGTTTCTTGTGCAAACACTCTATGTTGCTGTCGCTGTCAGTTGCTACCTTACCATGAAGTACAGTGACCATGGAATTGCAGCTCAAAATATTCAGAAGTTAACGCTAATATGTGTCTGTCAGGGTAGCTTCAAAGATGATTACACTAGCTTTAGATTCCTCCATCTTTGTTTTCACCTTTACCTGTGCCTTTATGCTAAATCCGTGTGTTCCTTCTTCCATGAAGCAGGATTTTCAGGACAACAGACTACTGAGATCACTTGTGAGTATGCGTGAGCAAGAGAGCTACTCCAAGGAGATTGTAACGGAGGCCATAGAGAATTGCATGAAGAAGCAGGCAGAAAACCTGGTGAATTCACTCGATGTCATCAGTGGAAGGCTGTCGCAGCTAGAGTTATATTGCTATAAGCTCGAAAGGTCCATTGGGGAATTACGAAGTGATGTGATGGATTACCATGGCGAAGCAAATCTTAACTTCAGTGGCCTTGAAAAGCATGTGAAAGAGGTATGTCTTGTTTTACAGAGACACAATTATTGAGCATAACTGCAAAATTATTTTATGTCGCTTTCTATGTAAGCTTATGGGATTCTTGTAATAAATGCATTTAGTGGTGAATTATGTTTGTCTTGAGATGTGAAATTTTCATGTTTGACTTGGTGTCTAGATTTGTTTCCAGCTAGTGCCAGTACAACTGGATTAATGCTTGGACAACAGTTTCTGTATATAAAATGCAGCTGGTTGTTGACTTGAGATTAAACTGGAGTTCTTTTAGCTCAATTATTTGATGTTTACAATCTAGAGTACTTCATATAAATTAGTGCATAAACTTATTAATAAGAGGATATACTCTTATTAATAAGCTCTAGGTGTATTTCAGGCATATCTTAGAGAACTTTTGTTATTATGGGTACTGCCTCACCTCTAGCCTCTAGGTGTATGTATGAGTAGGTTATCTTCTATTTAATCGCACACTGATTAGCTAGTCAAAGCTATAACACCTGGATATTGTTTTTTGGTCCTATCAGTGAGTTCTACCAATAGTTAATCTGCACATCGTCATTATCTAATAGTAATGCAAGAAGTTAAGTTGTGATAAGGTTCACAATGACTATTTAACTGGCTTGACTTGATTTTCATTCTTGGTCTAGGGTGATCTTTTACATTTTATGGTTATATTAGGCACCTCAGGGTGCCAATCAATCATGCTAAGTAGCTTAGCTTACATTTTGTTTACGTTTATAGTTTACCACTTCCTTTTAGTAATTACTGCCCCATTAGCTTTTGTGATGTTCTGTGGAGCATAACTCATAACTGGACCTATTTTGATGGCCAGGTTCAGAAATCTGTACAAGTCCTGCAGGATAAGCAAGAGCTTGCTGAAACTCAAAACGAGCTAGCTAAGCTTCAATTGGTATATGAAGACCCTGCACAAAAGAGTGAAGGTACTGCCCCATCAGTTTTTATGACCAAGGAAAATGATGGCAGTTTCCCAGGTGCAAAGCACGAGCTTGCCCTTGTACCGCTGCACCAAGTAAATACTATGCAGTCTCCTGCTATGCAATTCCAAAGTTGCAATGGGCTTATTCTACAGCAACTTGTGCCTGTCTCCTTGAGCACCCAACAAAACCAGCAACACTTGGATCAATCTGCTGTTTACTGTACACAACATCAAAACCATCCTGAGCACAGGCAGGCCCAAACATTCCAACCTACACAACAGTCTGTGCAGACACAGACCCAAAACCTTCAGCCACAGAATGTAGTTGAGGTACCTCCCATGACTAGCCAGGCACCAGGGTTCTACCTCCAAGCTCAGCACCAATGGCCACATCAAACTGTCCAGGAAGTTCACTCACAGGCAAGGCAACCAGAACAACAGGTCATGCAACAACAGCAGTACCACAACATACAGCAAGTTCCAGCTCAGAGAGTTCAACTGCAAACATCTTCTCCACAGGCCCAAAGTGCACCTCAGGTCACTCTGTTCTATCCTCCATACGGATCTCAACAACCTGCATGTGGTAACGCTGAGGCGATATCTAGAGGCATGGTTGTGCAGCCTTCCTACTCTACAATTTCTTCGTCCCAGCGAAAGCATCATGAAGCTGCTCCCATTTATGTTCAAAGCAGCGCCATTTCAGTTCCAATGACAGAACATAACATCCAGCACCAGCAGCCACAGCAATTTCATTCGCCAGGCAACGGTTCATTTGCACCTCAGCCAAGCAAGGTTGGTCTACGCGCTGTTTCACCATACCCGGTACAAGGTAGCGCCCAGGCCTACAGCACTGTTTATGGAAGCCCTCCCAACAACGCTGCTACTTTTGTTGCTGTCCTTCCTCAGCAAGCGCAGGTCAGTGCTCCGATGATGCTTCATCATTTAGGACCCCAGGCTGTGCAGAATCATCCGGTAGAAATGGCTGATAAGGCTGCTCGGATGGGTTACCTGAATGATCATGTCGAGAACATGCCGCTACGAATGGTGGCCGCTGGCCAGCCTGTAGAGTTCAACACCTTCCATGACGGGCTGAGCTCTGTCGGCAATGCAGCGTGGTCTGGGTAGTTGACAATGGAGAAGTCGGCATTGGAGTCACTTCATTGGTTCTTGTCGCTCATCCGATGATAATATCGCGTGACGATCTTATTGTGATGGGAAGCTTCCCTACGGTATTTGCTCTGGCATCTTTTATCAGCCAGCAGATTGGTCCGTATCCTCCAGCCTACTTTTTTCAGCTGGATGAGCGTGATGAAATAAGCCTGCTAGATTAGTCGAGTGATGATTGTTGGCATTTGTCCTACCTTTTATTGGACACTTGTGCTTGTAACCTGTTGTGGACCTGCATTTGCATGTTTGCGATATGAAAATATGAGAAATTTGTTGGTTTTCACAGTATTGTCTAGTGTGAACTCATCATCTGTTTGTCTGCTCATATCATTTGCCATATCGCCAGATTACCTACAGTGTACTTTGTGCTCACCATCTGCTGCCAGATTATCAACAGATATACTGCCTTTTACTCATCATCTGTTGCCAGTTACTGCTCGTATTTTCTGTCAGAAATTATTCCTGCATTGGCCAGACAGCAATCAAACAGACAAGTGTAAGCCGGAACAGAGAGAACCCAAATACTGAAAAGATCACAAATCTTAGCATGGCATTGAAGGAACACATAGGATTATAATTCACATTAGCAGTGCTTCTATCACAAGGGTTCAAGATGCTTTTAAGATTCACTACATGAAGAAGACTGATTTGACTGCCAATCTGCTGAGTTGGCGATCACCATACGCACAAAGGCAGAAGCCTACACCTAAGGCATGTCAAACTGCATGGAGAGTTGCACTACATGGCATTTCTAACAAGGTTCCTAGGACACCGTCATTTTCTCACATTTCAAGGAGGTCTTGTCCTCGGTCACTACCACCAATCATCAGGTCCATCCCCACCATCATCGCTGTAGTATCCACCGTCAAAACTGCCAGCATCATCGTAGTAGTAGTCATCACCACTGGAGAAGTCACCACCACCACCGGTCCCAGCATCACCATCGCTGACCCTGGCATCCTCGTTGTAGCCGCCGACACCACCACCAGCATCGTCGTTGTAGCCGCCATCATCACCACCAGCGTAGTCTTCTTCAGCTAGAAGTTCATCCTCCTCATCATAGCACTCATTCATGAAGTTCACGGCCTAGACAAATGCACATCCATAGGCGTTAAGCTGCAATGTTACTTAGCGAATGCATATTTGTGGCAAAAGATGTTTGCAGCCTTATTACCGTCCTAAAGGTACTATGATCGGTGGGAGAGAATGTCGAGCGTTCATCCTCAACCATGGTTCTCCTCCTCATCATAGCACTGGTTCATGAACTCCCCAGCCTATACAAGAAATGCACATCGATTGGTGTTAGGCCGTGACTCCTCTTAGCGAATGCATGATTGTGTTCAGAGAATATGCTGCCTTACCGTGTTAAAGGTGCTATGATCGGTGTGAGAGAATGTCGAGCGTTCTTCCTCAAATGAACCACGGTACTCCTCCTCCTCATCATCATCATAGTATTCGTTCATGACATTCTCGGCCTAGACAGATGCGCATCGATTGGTGTTAAGCCGTGACATTTCTTACAGAATGCATAATAGTGGTCGATCGGGTTGTTTGGGGCCTTACCGTCTTGAAGGTGCTATGATCGGTGGGAGAGAACGCTGAGGCGGACGAACGGCGGTTCTCCTCGTAGTGGTACTCATTCACGACCTTCACCTTCACGGTCTAGATCGATTCATTGTTAAAGCCGTGACTTTCTTGGAGAATGCATAAAATAGGTCGGGATCGGGGAGTTTTGCGGCCTTACCGTCTTGAAGGTGCTTGAGAATGTCGACCCGCCTCCCGAGCCTCGGCCGCCTGCTCCCTTCGCACCTCTAGGGCCGGCCCCGACCGCGCCGCACGTGCCTTTTCCCCGGCGCCCACCGCTCCCTCCACCGCCGCCAGTGAGGTGCTTACCTTTCCGGCCGCCGTTGCCCTTACCGTTCCTGTTGGCGGCGTTGGCCCCCTTGTTCACGCCCAGAGACTTGCAGAAGTTCTTCTCATTACCGCCGGTGCCGGAAGAGAGCTTGCCCTTCCCGCCGCCGGCGGAGGCCGCCTTCTTCGCGCCTAGAGACTTCCCCATGAGTGGAGCTGGAGCACCACGCCACGCACTCTGCTTCCTTGGAAGTTTCGGTCGATAGATCGGTCGCTTGGTTAACTATGGTGCGAGATTCGTGGTGGTGTGCGGTTACCTGTGGTGTGGAGTGGGGAGGTGGAGGGGCTGGGGGCGAGATTTCTGCCTTTACGGCGAGGCGTACCGGGGACGGTAGAGGGTAGACTTGCCTGGACTTATCTCCTAGCCCCACGCGGGCCCCATTTCCGTGCATGGCATTCAGGCGTCGTGCGTTTTTTTTTCTGATCAAGGGACATGTACAGGTGCCTGGAATTATACAATTATTACTCATGTAAAAAAACCACAATTTATTTTGAAAAAAATAACTCCTTCCGTTCTAAAATAGATGTTTTAGATTTGTTAAAATTTGAATGAATCTATATACTAAATAGTGTCTAAATTTATTTAAATTTTAACAAATCTGAGACATCTATTTTTGGACGGAGGGAATACGTGCACCAGATCTAAAAATGCTTACCGAGGAGTGTCACACATAGTAAAAAATAGTCATTTTACAAGAAAAAATATACTTTCCTGTGTCCTATGCACCCCAAAGCAAGAGGTGGATCCGCCCATGATTACTCGGCAGTTCGCTGTATTCTTGTGCCATGTTATCTATAGCTAACATAAGTATGTGTTATTCTCCAAAAAAAAGTGTTGATACAATAAGCTAGCTATAGTATACACTATATACTCCCCTCATCCCGGTTTAAAGGGTACATAGTAAATATCTGTGCCTTAGACGTCTTTTATTGGGGACAATTTGGTCTAACTAATTATTTGATTGGCTCTTTCTTTATAATTAAATACTTATGTGCCTAGTAGGTGGAGGAGTTTTGGGATTGCATGAGGTTTTTAGTATGTGTCCTTTAAATTGGGATAGAGTAAATACAACAGTTAAGCATTTAATTCTTGCATGGCATGCAAGACTTATTCCATTCCAACAAGCCACCTCTAGCACTCGACGTCGGCTACATGCGGGTTATAACTTATTATTTCTTGTGCTACAACCAGTTATAGATAAAGAGTTCGTTTCCTTTTCTTTTCTTGCTCCTCCACCTAAACTTCTGCACGTGGAATAGCTTATGACCAGCTGGAAAGGGTGTCATAGATGAGGAAAATGGCTATGAAGCTCGTCCTCTATGGAACCCTTTTTTGAATTTTTAAAAAACATCAAATATTTTTGAAAAAATATCTAATGTAGCCAATGATACGAAATACAAGTCTGCAAATTTTCAATGGAAAATAGTTTATAGTTCGGGCGTAGCAAAAAGATAAATATGACAAATTTGGAAATACAAAGGCTCATTCAAATTTATAGTGTTCATGTCTAGGCCCGCATATTTCTCCTTTTTGCTGAGGTTAGAATACAAGGTATTTTGACATGATTCTGCATGCTTGTATTATAAATTATTGTCTACATCGTGGTATTTTTTAAGATTTCTCGGTGCTTTTCTATGTTTATTTATGTTTCCAATTTTGACCGGAGCCGTTTGTAGACAAAGAGGCTAAGGGAGTACAACATGGACGACTCATTATCGTTATTGGAAGAGGAAGATAATGATGATGTCGAGATGGCCATGCCCATCATTTTGAACGGTAAAATTTGGCGGCCGTTTCTACATCAACCTAAAATCACGTGAGACTACTTTGACTAAGGTGCCATCTATCCGGAGAAATGTTTTCATCGGCGACTCCACATGCACAAGAGCCTCTTCCTCACCATTGCAAATGCAGTCGAGCAGCATGATGATTGGTTCAAACTAAGGAGCCTCTTCCTCACATGCCATGTGTCTGGCTTTAAATTATCTGGTATGTAAACTTATTTTTTATTCTTTGATAAACATGTTATTTCATTGTATTTGAACTATCCTAAGTGTCTGGCTTTCAATAGTTTGATTTTAAGACAAAAAATTTACTCCTCTAAGTATAGAGGTTCTATTAGGAACCATGTTTTTTAGAGGAGTAAATTTACTCCTCTAAAGGATATAAAGCCGTTTTACTTCTCTAAGTTTCGGAATGGTTAGAGATACCCTTAGTGACTTGCAACTATTTAAAAAGACGTTCATTGATTAGGGTAAAGCTTCTGGCTCGATCAAATAAAAAATGTGTTCCGCGATCAAGAGAGGTTGGAAAAACCATGGATGAGCTGAACGATTAGCCTTGGACAATATGGAGCGACAATTCTAATTTCGGAACATACGTGGTAGTAAGGATGGCAGTGAGTACCCATTATGGTACCCTTTACCCTACTTAGTACAAAAAAATAAACTAAGTTTTGGCAAAACATCACTTTTTGAGAAAACTGGTTTATTTATTTAAACTAGGCTAAAGTACAGGGTACCCTAAAGGTTCCAAAGTTTAATCTCTAGTTTTGCGGCGTACTATTGTGTGTGTGTGTGTTGGCGTACGCAGGGGGCAGGCCGGGTGGGCCGTTGCCCGCCCAGAATTCTAGAATTTTTTAACCTACCGCTAATTTGATCCTTTGTGAGAGAGATGCGGCCACCAGATCCTCTTTGACTCAATCTGTTCCTGTAGACAGAAAGGGGAAAAGGAATGTGAGACCTAATCCATTGCCTAAATCGGTGCTTTCGTTGATGCCTTGCTCCCATCCCGACTCAGTCATGACGCTGTCGACAGGTAATTTCCACTCAGGCCGTCAGGCGCAGCAGCGCAGGCGGAGACGTTTGTCCGGGTTCCATGCCTCCGGCGACCGGCAACGAGCAGATGAGCGTGTACCGATTGTTTCTGGCGAGTGTATACTAGTCTGCCACACTGTGAGCTACTCCTGCGGTCCTGCTCAGCAACCCATGTAGACAGCAGCCATATAAATTTGTAATGGTCGCTTTTGGCCAGATACTCTTGGAATCAATTTATTTAGACCGTTGTTCCTCATTCTTCCTTGGTTATTTCATTATTATTCCCGTTTAATTATTTCCTCTTTACATTTCATTAACTTTTACCCAAAATGGTTTGCCCAGTCTAAGAAAATGTTCATTGATGTTAAAGAAAGTTTCGTATTACAAAAAGAAAAGGTCCATGTTATTCAAAAAAAGGGTTCACGGTCCAAGATTTTTTTCATAAATGTTAGAAAGATGCATGTCTTGAAAAAAATTCTCTTAAAATGGTTCACACTTAAATAAGTTTCATGAAACCTGGGAAAAATAGTTTACGGTTCAAAAAAAATAATTCAACGATGTTCCAAAAAGGTTCATGTTGTGAAAAAAAAAGTTTATCGCTTGAAAAAAAAGGTTTCACGCTTAAACAAATATTTCATGAAAGTTTAGGAAATGGCTGACAAAAACAAAACATGGATGTTAAAAAGGTTCATGTCTTGTCAAAAGTTGTTGTGAATGGATTAGTATCTACTCCTATATTATTTGGCAAAATTTTCACACATAGTGTAATTTTTTTTAGTGTGCCCACCCACCAATTTTTTTTGCGTCCGCCAGTGGGGGGTGGGGGGGTGGGGGGTGGTGTGGGGGTGTGTGTGTGTGGGGGGGGGGGGTGGGGGGTGGGGGGTGTGGTAGGGGGGAGGAGGGGGTTGTGCATTTCGAAGACACAACGAGGCTAAGGGTTTGTTTGGTTATGGTGTAGATTATGTAAAATCTGCTGTGAGCTGTGAACTGTGGAAAAGCTACTGTAAGCAGTGAACTGTGGGAAAGCAGGAAGTTGTTTGGTTGGACCAACTGTGAAACTGTAGTTTTGGTATGAATTGTCCGTAACACTGTCAAATCTATGATACACTGTTTTATACTGTAAGTGGCCATAATACACTATTGTAGACAGACATGTAAATTATAATGTTGGGATGAAAATTAAATTGTATTTGAAATGTATCATACACATAGATAATATAAATATATAGTGTGTCCTAAGATTATTACAAAAAAGATATAGATCACACAAATGAAATATGGTTCACGTGATGATGTCCTCCGCCAAGATAATTATCCTATGTCTCTCTCGCAGCAACACAAGCATCGGCTATCCTATTACGAATATTGTTCATTGTATCCTCATTCTCCCCCTCTTGAACATCATCAGGTTGTGTTTCTGCTGCTTGACGTGCCACTCGAGGTAGATAGTCCTCATTTGCGTCACATTTATCAAACTCTTTGTCATGTAACTTGCTGTCACGGATGAAGTTGTGCAATGCCAAGCAAGCGATGATGATATGCTTTTGTGTACGTATTGGAAAACTTGGCATAGCTTTCAATATGCGCCACTTTTGCTTGAGGACCCCAAATGCTCGCTCGATGACATTGTGAAGTGATGAATGCAAAAAGTTAAACAACTCGTACTTCCCTTGAGGTGCACGGTGACGACGAAGATGAAACTCCGGAAGATGGTACGTACTTCCCTTGAACGGAGCAAGATAACCTGTTCGGTTTGGATAACCGGAATCCACAAGGTAGTATTTTCCTAAAAATAAACACCACGTTAGCATACATATATGAAAAACATTAGTAATAACATATGGTTAGTATTTATACCTTTAGGAGGTACAGGAAATGAGGGAAATTTTGCTAATGCATGATTGAGGATCCTTGTGTCATGTGCTGAGCCCGGCCAACCAGCAACCGCAAAGGTAAACCTCATGTCAAAGTCACATATTGCAAGTATATTTTGAGATGTATATCCATGACGACATGTGTGGTTAACCACCTCATCTGCAGGAACTGATACTGGCACGTGCGATCCATCAATAGCACCAATGGCGCCTTTGAAATGAGGCCAGAAGCGAGCTTCTTTTACCCTTGCATGTTCAGTTGTAAAAGTAGGATCTCTAGGTTTGATGATATCTTTTGCTAACTTCCGCAAACAAAACAATACTTCCTTAAACTTGGTGTGAACTGTCCATAGTGACCGTACAAAATGGTTTTCAGCTTGACAGAAAGCCTGAGGACCTCCAACAATCCATAAAAACATGGCGAGTGACTCGATAGATGAAACATTGTTTGTGGACTTCAAGCCATACGTAGATACAAGAAAATCATGAAGTGACATGAAAACTTCTGTACTCATTCGGAACATCTTATAAAAATATCTAGGACGATCAAAGCATTCCATGACCCATTGAATTCCTGTTTGTTGAGGTTCTCTGTATGGACCTTTGTTTAAGTACCGCTCGGTATAAAGGTTACCTATGTTCCCCATGGTGGCAGCCTGATTTGCAAGTTCAGCAAGAAGTAGTATCCCCTCGTGCCCCTTTTTGGCAACGTCTTCCATGCTTCAACAATCTACATAAGACAATAGCATGTTCATAGCTCATGCAAGGAAACGGTTCTATAGCTCAAGCAAATATTGTTCACATACAAAGAAAATAAACGGTTCACAACTCAAGCAAATAAATGGTTCTATAATGAAGGAAAAGATAGGTGATTCTACACACGCTTTGTCATCTCCTTTTCATGCTCTCTCTCTCAAGCAAATCTTTCCTGCCTTCATTTGTTTCGAGCAAGCTAAAAATCTCCCTAAATTCAGGCTTCACAATCAACAACGTGGATGTGTGGAAGAGAGCAGTTTTTTCTTCGACACCACACTCTTTCACCAACTTCAGGACATGTGCAATGGTAGGGACATGGTTGGTTGGAGTAGGAACGGATGACGCTTCAACAAATGAGGTTATCTTGTCCACTCCAGTTTCTATCTTCTGGCATGTTTTATTGTACCTTCGAAAGAAGGGACTCTTCTCATCTTTCTCTTCATTCGCTACGTGTTCCTTCCGCTTCTTGTTTGTTTTTGGTTTATTCAACTTACTAATTTCATCAATCTTCTCCACTTCAACCACATCCTCATCGCTGGACTCATCAGAGGATACATCTCCGGAACATGCCGCAGTAGCCCCGTTGACATGGGCCTTATCAAAGAGTGCATGTAGATCATCAATATGCTTGGGACCGCGTTTTCTAAACTTCACATGATTGCACTTGATACCTCTTTCAGAATTGTTGCATCTCTGTAGTTCATAAATTTACAGGTTAGCTAGTGCAAATAGAAAATAATCACACAAAAAAATTTAGTAATCTTACCTCAAGATGCTCATCCCACCATGTGGCAGAACAATCAACAGTTTGTTTTGCATCATCCCAACCCAGCCCGGTCGCAGCAATTTTCAACTCCATAAATATTGTAAAATCCTTTTTCATATTATCCCATTTGTTCTTCAGTTGTGTCTTGGTTAGCTTCTTTCCAGATCTTGCTTCAAACTTAGCTACCACGTTCTTCCAACCAGGGCGAGTAAAACAAGACAGTGGTCTGTTCCCAGCGTCAATCTCTTCCTTGCAAATGTCAATGAAGTGCTTAACATTCACATCATCCCAAACTGCCTTCTCACTCATACTTTAGTCAAGCAAAAAAATTTAAATATACTCACAACCATGTTCACAGGGATAAAAAATATACTCCCTCCGACCCATATTAGTTCACTTAGATTCATCTAAATATGAATGTATCTAGTCAAGTTAGTACTAGATTCATACGTATTTAGAATTTGAGTCAACTAATATGGGCCGGGAGGAATAGCATTAATCAGCGAGAGATGCTATACAAGGGATAGGCTACCGGGAAAATACATTGTACACACACATCTAACTAGCTCGACTAATCATGTTCGGAGTAATATACGGCGAGCGGCCTACACAGACATTCTACCACATGATTATTCTAATCCTGATCTTGTCAAACGAACTACACAGAGTAGTACCTTCAGTACATGCATATACAAGAAACTATCCGCTCATAATTACTGACGTATGGAGTTGTTTATACTCCTATGCAGTCAAAGGTCTACTCATCTAAAATTATACCCTTGTGTGTGTAGTCAAAGTTTGACGTACTGTACCAACGGAAAATAAAATAGGGATTGATATTTGATGGACACGAGATGCAAAGGAAAATATTAGAGATAGGACTAGGTGACAGGAAGAGATGCTGGGAGATAGCGATGGTGTACATTGGTCTTACCTTACAAGTTTTGGAGTAGACAGCGTACGTGGCGCACGATCGCCCCGGCAGGCGGCGCAAGTGTGAAAACCCTAGCAGTACGAGCTTATTTTCCTGATCGATGGATGATTATATGGGAGATGAGGCCTCAGACGGGAAAAAATAATCGAACCGGTACAACTAATCGGTGGCAGCGTGGGTAAATTCAATAAGAAGCTGGTTTTCAACGCGGTGGAAGCAGGGGTCTGCCTGCTTTGAAAATTATACCGCAGAAATCGGCCTGATTCAAGAATCTGCTGTGAAAAAAAACCTGTTTGGTTGGCGTTTGGATTTTTCACAGTAAAAGCAGTTTGGAAAAGCAGAACCAAACAGAGATAAGTTGTATTATCTGCCCGAGGTTAAGATAAGGCTGTAGGGACGAAAGACTGTTTCGAATTATCTGCTCCTTCACGGTAGATAGAGAATGGGAAAAGTTTAGCTGCGCAGTTCACTTCAGCGTTTTGTTTATTCGTGTCCAGGGGCGTCCTGTGCTTGGACTTACCTGGCTCTGTTGCGCCTGACCCAGAAGAAAAATATGGATGAAACATGATATGACATTGACCAGTGAGTAACCAAGGCATCATGTCGCGTCGCAGGTCCATGCAAGAGGGGACGTGGATTGAAAGCAGTTGCTGTTGCACATGGCGTGCTCTGTTTCAATATTTATCCTAGTGAGACAAAATAATGGAGCTAGGGCGGCTACCGACTTGGGAGATACCAGTGGAAAGACCATAGTGACTTGCACGTTGCAACTGTTGCGATGGAAAGACCATAGTGGAAAGACCATAGTGACTAGCCCCCTCGATAATCCATTGCAATATCTGAAGTGATGCAACATTTTCAATCTTGAAACGCTGTATGATGCATGGGCATTTTGAGGGACACAACACGAGGGATGACGATCAGATAGCGAGGATAGGAGACGAGATTGATTTGTGCTTGCCATATTTTTCTTCTTCTTTTGATTTTTTTGAAACACTTGCTCACCATATGTTGGCAGTTACCACTCTCGGGACATCCTGTGAGAAATTGTTTCCAAATTGGCCGGAGTACAACAGACCACGGATCTTAACATGGCATTGAAGGAACACTTAGGATTACTATAATTTACATTAGTAGTACTTGTATGTTCTAATACAATGGGCTCATGATACTGTTAAGATCCCCAACATACAAAAGACTGATTTGGCCCCCAACAATCACCCGGGTTTGGCGATCACCATACACACACACCAAGGCAGGCAGAAGCTAGCATGCCTAGAACTTCATCGACAACCGAAGCTAAGATAACTTTAGGAATACTCTAGCAAACTGCATGAAAACTTGAACTTCATGGCATTCGTATCTTACAACTTCAAACCAAGTTGCTGGGACGCCGTCTTTCTCTCACATTTCGAAGAGGTCTTGTGCTCTGGATCACTACCACCAGTAGTCAGGTCCATCCCCACCATCGTCGTCGTAGCCGTCGTCAAAACCCGCCGCAGCAACATCGTAGTAGTAGTGATCGCCGTTCAAGATGTCACCAACATCCCTCATCCCGGCATCTACGATGTAGTAGCCGTCATCGCCGCCGCCACTGCGATCATCGCCCATCTCAGCACCATCGTTGTCTTCATGGCCGTCCTGCATATCCTCGCCCTCTTGCTTGTGTCCGTCCTCGCGCAAACCCAAGGTCTTCTCCTCATGGATGTACTCATTTGTGACCTTGACGGACTAGAGTTGAACGCATATATCGTTACTTAGAGAATGCATAATTGTGGTCTGCGAGTTCGCGGCCTTACCGTGGTGCTACGATGGGTGTAAGAGAACGTCGAGCGCTCGTCCTGGAACGAGCCGCGATGCTCCTCCTCATGGTGGAACTCACTCGTGACCTTCTTCACGGCCTAGATCGATCCATCACTGTTAAGCGGCGACAGTTACTTGGAGAATGCATAAAAAAGTGGTCGGGGAGCTTCTTACCGTCCTGAGATCAGTGGGAGAGAACGTCGGCGCAACTGCCGCCCCGGTTGCGCCGCCCACACCTCGCGGTCGCTTACCGTCCCCGCCGCCGGCGGCGGCGGCCTTGTTCACGCCCACGATCTCGTAGTGGTCCTTCCCCGTGGCCGCCTTGCTCACACCCAGGGACTTGTGGTGGTCCTTCCGCGTGACTGGAATACCGCCGGTACCCTTGCCGGTCCCGCCGGCGGCGGTGGTATCCTTCCCCATGATGAGTGGAATATACACGCCACGCGCTCTGCTTCCTTGGAGTTACGATCTATCGCTTGGTTCACTATGGTGCGAGATTCACGGCGGTGAGCGCGTGATTGTGCTGTTACCTGTGGTGGGGGTGAGGAAAGTGGAGATAGGCGTACTGGAGATGGTGGCAGACTTGGACTTATCTCCTAGCTCCATGCCGGCCCTGTTTCATGCATGGACATCCACGCGTCATGCGCTTTATGATTGAGGGACACGTAGATACTTCCTTAGGGATTATAAGTTTTATAGGTCATTATTTTGATAGGATTAAAAAAATCAATAACTTACAATCTTGATTACTATATGCAACAATAGTTATACATGCATAAGAGAAGAGAAAAAAAAGAAGACCATGCATTGGATGGACGAGAGATGGTAATAAATGAGAAAGAAGTTATAATTCCTAACATTTTGAAAAATCTCTTAGTCCTTATAATCCCTAACGGATGGAGTAGCCTGGAACTAAGATTGATACCTAGGCACAGTGACGGACCCACAAATTTCCCAGACAACGAGATCGAGCAGTTAAATTTTGAATTGTATTTAACTCTTCTTGAAATATCGAGAAGGTCTTAAGTAGCGAGCGGAGGGAGTATACAAAATCACCGTCGGTACTATGACTGACAAGTTTTTTTGAACAGGAAGAAGGACCCTATAGCTGCATTTATATCACTGTCGGTGGAACCATTGTTAGGTAAAGGACCACAAAAGAAAGAAAAAATAGAACTTGGTCCCCAATTTTTTCACCTAAGACCATGGAGAAAGATTGGAAAAAGCTATCCGAGTCTGGATCTTCTTCCTCCTTAATATCCACCGATTCTTGAACGAAGCAACCAAGCGCGGTCAACTGCAGCACCACCTGGAACTCTACCACTTGGGGTGTGACAAGGCGAGTGCCTCAGAGCTAGAAGGCCTCCAACATGGCACAATGACCTAGAGGTTGAACAATGCCCTTCACCAGCTTGGTGGCGACCAGAGTGGGAGAAGCTGCCCTATAGCCATTAGGTTCAGAACTTGACGATCGATGGCCATCAAAGAAACTCTGCTGAGAAGAAACTCCCGGAGATGCGCAGCCAAGACCTTTCGTGTCCTCCTGCTGCAGAAGCAGCCACGCGAGTCCCCTTTCTCCCCTCGCCACCAAGGCCGGTCAGAGAAAGATTCCTAGCACCGCACCTCCGCATCGAGAGATGGCACTGAACAACGTCTTTATTGAGGGAGACGGTGGCCTTCCCCTCCACTTCTAGCTCCAACCATAGGAGCATCAGAGCAAGAAGGAAGAACCCTATATTGCCCTAGATCTTGTCGCCACCATCTAGAGCTCCTCTCCAAACTACAAGCATAAAGCCCACAACTGGCATGACGCCAAACCCTGTATTCATACATCTACTATCTACAGAGGGCCAACCTCCTTCTCCCCATCCCCTCCGGTCGGTGAGGCCACTGAAGGAGATGGGGAAAGGAGTCAGGGGGGGGGGGTGAGGAAGAGACTCTCAAGGTGAAGGGAGAGAGCCGGTAGGACGGGAGGGAGAGAGCCGGTGAGGCAGATGGATGTGCTCCCACTAGGCTGGCAAGTGACCAGAAACATGCCACATTGCCACGTAGACATGAAGGTTCGGAGGGGCTGCTTGAAAGACTAGTATGTCGTGCTATTTCGTTAGCCCTTTCGCAACATTGTAAAATGGTGGTACCAAATTAGGTTTTCTTTGGTAGTCTGTGGCTGCACACTGTGAGACCCGGTTTTCAAAAAAAATCAGAGCATTAGAAAACAATTTCACCGACACAATAAAAACAATGGCAGAGCCATGAATACAAAGTTGTGATGTCAATTTAAAGTTGTGATGTCAAATACATGCACTTGTGTGGATTTTGCATTTTTCACATGATTTTTGGCCTATACATATGAAGTTTTTGCCAAAATGTTGTGTATAGGCATGTGGCTCTGCCATTGAATTATAGAATGAGTAGCATAATCGCTTCCTAAATGAAAGAACCCTTCATTCCCCAGCTCGCAGGAAACACGTGACTAGGGTTCCTGCCTCCACTCGGTGCTGTCGTTGATCTGCCTCGCCTCCTATGGCCTTTGTGCCATGGAGGTGCGGTGGATCTCGGCTCGATGACGGGAGGGTTTTGTTTCTTTAAGTTTTTCAGTTTGGTTAGGATTTGTATCCTATTAAGAACATCTCTAGCATACATCGTAAAATGGCGAACCGGAAAACCCGTTCTTAGGTCGCGTTTGGCGGGTTCTTTTAGGCCGCGAGCGACGGGGCAAAACAGACCCATCAAAACCAAACCAGAAAAGCGAATATTCCCTTTTTACAGTTTCACGCACACGGTTTCTGCCAGGGCGAAAAGATACGAAACCGTAAAACTAAACCACAAATGACAGAATTTAAACAAATCCGACAGTTCAACCGCGACAATCATCAAGTTTTAACCAAATTTAACAAAGTATCTCGCTACCATGTCACGGAACATCATCCAAAATATGAATCATCACCACAACCCAGGATGATCATCAAGGATAGAATCCAAGAGAAGCATCACCGCCACCACCACTTGTCGAAGCACCACAACATTGTCATTCAACAAATCGACGTAGGAGGTTGGTGTTGGAGATATGCCCTAGAGGCAGTAATAAATATGGTTATTATTATATCTTTGTGTTTATGATAAATGTTTACATTCATGCTATAATAGTATTAACAAGGAAACATTAATACTTGTGTGATTTGTAAACTTAAATTGAAGTCCCTAGTAAAGCCTCTTCATAATACTAGCTTGTTGGTTAATAAATGATTGTGGTTTCCCTATCATGAACATTGAGATGTTATTAACAACAAGATCATATCGTTAGGAGAATGATATGATGGACATACTCCTATAGATAAGCGTAGCATAAAGATCAAGTCATTTTAATAGTTCAATTGCTATATGCTTTCTGATACATAGTAACCTAATTCCTTCGACCATGAGATCATGCTTATCACCATCACCGGAAGGATGCTTTGATGACATCAAACACCATACCGTAACTGGGTGGCTATAAAGGTGGCATTGAGTGTTCGGAAAGTATTGGTTGAGACACATGGATCAAGAGTGGGATTTGTCCATCCATATGACGGATAGATATACTCCGGGCCCTCTCGGTGGAATGTCATCCAATTAGCTTGCAAGCATGTGACTGGTTCACAAGGGATCACATATCACGGGAACGAGAAAAGAGTACTTATCGGTAACAAGGTTGAACTAGGTATGCAGAGATACCGGCGATCAAAACCTCGGATAAGTAAACTATCGTGAGACAAAGGGAAATTGGTATCGTATGTAAGTGGTTCATTCGATCGCAAAGTAATCGTAGAAATATGTGGGAGCCATATGAATTTCCAGATTCCTCTATTGGTTATTGTTCGGAGAAGTGTCTCGATCATGTCCGCATAATTCACGAACTGTAGGGAGACACACTTAAGGATTTGATGTTGTTGAGTAGTTATGGAATGATGAGTAAGAGACCAAATGTTGTTCGGAGTCTCGGATGGGATCCGGGATATCACGAGGAGATCCAGAATGGTCCGAGAATAAGATTCATATAAGGAAAGTCCTGTTTCAGGGTTGAAGAATGGTTCCGGTGTTTTCATCGGGAATGTTCTAGAAGGTTCCGGAATGTCCGTGTCAACACCCGGATTTTTCAATCCTAGATACCTGTTATGCCATACATCGCAATCCCAGGATTACCATTTTTGCGAACATAACAGAATTGGATACCATAGTACATCATCCATTACAAACGATACATAAGTTGTTACACAAATAAGGATATCCTGATCTAGTTCTTAATACAATATCAAGCAGCGGAATACGTAATAATAACGGTAGCGTAGGCGAAGCTCCATCTTCGGGGTCACAGGCAATGCTGACGATGGGAGATAATCCTAGTTGTCGTAACCTTCCTGGGGTCCATCCTCAAGGTACTCCTCTTCATAGTCTAGCCATGGGAATATCCAGGGACAAATCCATGAGTACTCTTTAAGTACTCGCAAGCTAATACTAACAGGTAAAGGTTTTTTTGGATAATAGGACACTAGGCTCTAGGGTTGTTTTGCAAAAGCCAGATTTATCTCTACTAAGTTCTAAAGCTAGTCACAATTTTATAACTCCTAAGTGGGATCTTGTAACTCATGTCACAACCCTGTTGTGGTCAAGTCAAAGTCTCAATTCATTTCACAAGTCATTTTGAAAAGTCTGACGGGGGAACAGTATGGCCACTCCAACTGTCCATAACCGCGGACGCGGCTATTCGAATAGTTTGACACTCTGCAGAGATTGTACACTTTCACCACAACATTCGATACATCCGTCAGGAACAAATCCTGAATTCACCATACTCAGTATGCGGATAATCAATCCTAACCTTTCAATTACACGCCCTAGTATAAGCACCTCTCCTGTGAGTTTGTCCTCCCAACCATGACCAATTGTCATCTTGGGTACTGCACAGGTGGACAATCTTCACAAGGTAGCCTCAGCTCAGACCTTGGCCGTGAGGGAACTAATACTAAGGTATATAAGTTTCTAGTCAAGCCCTACCCAAATCTTCGGGTATTGTGGTTGTACGATAAAATTGGAATGGTATCGCATCCAGACAACCATCAGTTTTATAAAGGGCTAAGGCTCATGCCTCAATATTTTCATCACCAAAATCATCAGGTGTTCGGAAACACATGTCCAAAACATTTCAATAGAATGATCCATCATTCCAAGGTTTTCATAACCATTTTTTCACCAAGTATTCCCATCTAAAGTTGATCAAGTTTTATGCTTAGCACTAGCATCTACAGGTGGGGGTAAGCAATAGTGAGGGGTGGTAAACTAGTGGAGTTTCAACTAAGTACAACATTATATCTTAGGATGATATCAAGGTTTCTAACTTAGGCCAAATTTTATGCTCTTTATGCAACCTTGAGAATCTTTGTAGTAGCTACAAGTCACTTAAGTCAACTCTAAGTTAAATCTTTGATAAAGAAATAAAGTAAGAAGCTTGCAAATAAAACTAGGATTGGTTTATCAAGTGGGTATGATCACATATGCTTAAGGCATATAGTAGGCATAATAACAAGCAAGTATTTGCTTGCACAATATCAGTATAAGCTTGCTAAATTGCAAGTGTTAGCTTGCATAGGTCAACTTAATTAGTAAGGCTTGCTAAAGTAGAGTGTCTTGCAAGTTTTAGCTTGCCTTGTGCAGAGCAGTGGTTAAAGTTCTCCTCGGCTTCTTCTTCATAGTATCCTCCTTCCTCCTCGTATCCTTGGTCGGTACTAGCGTCTATGAATAAATACGAGGTACACAATCACCAAACAATACTTAACTACTTGCAATCATCACACACAAGGGTCCTATAGATGATCTAGCATCATCTCTAACATTACAAGGTTAAGGCTTGATTTAATTCCTTTTATTTTTAGAAAAGTAATTTCTACTCATTGAAAAAACTACTTAAGATTTAATATTCTCCAAACCAAACATGGTATCATGTTGACACATGTCATCACCACATATTGTAGTCCAAGGGAATGTGATTTAAAGTGGTGTCACAATTTAATAAGGTTTTACCCTTTTATTTCAATTAATTAAAGTGGCTAGAAATGCTTATGTAGCATTCTTTTATTACTTGAACATTATTCATGCAAGTAAACCTATATATTTTTATATATTCTGAAAGGTATGGTTTAATGTGATTTTTGAGAGTTGGAATAAACTCAAAAGCTATTATGGTTTAAATTTGAAAAATGTTTGAATATAGAAAAGCTTCTGCCTCGTTATTTTTACCATGGGTGATCTATAGATCCAAATGACTTGAATCCAACGGGCTTCGATTCAGCATTCACAGACCTTTCTAACAAAATTGGTTTAATTCAATTTGGTGCACTGAATCGACCTGGATTGATTTTTGAAAATGGGTACAGAAGTGTGTTTGAATTAAAATAGAAAAGATTTCATTCAAATCACTGGGCTGCGCGGGAAAAGTTAACGGGCCGGCCTGGTAAGCACGGTGCTCCCGCGGGCTTCTTAAGTGGGTGTCCCCACTCGTCAGTGACACGGGGCTGGGCGAAGCGGTATGGGGCAACATGGATCGTTCGATCTGATTCTAATCCAACGGCTGGGAGTCATCGTTGACGCGATACAACGTCGGCGAGAACAAAACCTAGCGTGCCCAGTGGGGGTGCTGGGGACTCACCGGGGTGCTGGCGAGGGTCGGCGAGGCGGGCGAACGACGAAGTCGACGACGGCGAACTCAGGGGTGGTCGCGGCAGCTCCTGGGGTGGACGAAATCGATGGCTCCCTTCTTCTCCAGAGGCGGCGGGCTCCGATGAAATTCCAGCGGGGTGGTGCTTGCCTTGCTCTGAGAACGGTGTGGCACGATTAGTGAGGAGAGGGGAGTGAGACGGTGTGAAGAAATCGAGCGGGGGTGGCCTCTATTTATAGTCGAGCGAGGGGACCGATGGGGCGCACGGTGAGCTCGTCGGGGGCGGTGTTACAGGCGGCTACTGGCATGGGCGATGGTAGGGGACGGTGTGGTGTCTCCTGGCGATGCTCAACGACATGGTTTCGAGGCATGGGGCGGTGCGGCTTGGTCTGGAACATGCGACGCTCTGCGCGGCAGAGGCGGCGTCTTCGACGGAGAGTGGTGGCTGTGCGGCACGAGGCTGCGAACGGGGATGTCTGGCGGTCTCCTGGGTCGGCGGTGATCATGTGTGCACGCGGTGAGGGCGGCGCGTGGTCTGTGGGCGTTGGTCGAGGGTGGCGCTCTGGCGCACGCTCGGCATGGTCGCTGGCGAGGTTGGCACGGTCCGTGCATGTGGTCCAGGGCTTGGCAATGCTCGCGGCTGGGACAGTGAGTGGCGGTGGATGGTGGGCTGCCTCCCAGACATGCTGGCTAGGCTTGATGCTGCTCCTAGCTTGCTGTCGACTATGGGGTGGCAAGGGTGTGCTCGGCTGTTCACCATTGATGGCAATGGCAAGCTCACAGTGGTGCTAGTGGTTAGTTAATCTTCCTAGATGATCTACTGAGCTGGTTGTGAGCTAAATGGGGAACCAGTTAGGCAAGAATCACTGCTCACAATAGTGTTTGATGTTTGTTTGATTTGTGTCTGCAACCTGTTTGATGAAATGGCCGCATGAAATCAAGTTTTAAATTTTGAAAAGATTTTTGGTGGGTTTGCTAGATTGGTGCTGGTGAGTCTGCAGATGCTTGGGTTTTGCAAGTTGAGCTTGTTTGAGTGGTTTTTGAATAAGTTGGATCTTCCCATATGTTAAAGATTCAATTTTGAAATGTCATTTAAACTATGCATTTGAAAGTTTCTGGATGATCACAAGGTGGGTCTTGATACTTTGTTATGAGTACATTCAAGGAGTGCAAAGATCCAGAAAAGTTTCTATTAGGTTCTGAAAGTTTGAGACAGCCAAAGTAGGCATGGGAGTTAAATTGGTCAAAATGACCATTCCCTTAATATATGTGTTTTGATTTACTTGTCTTTAGGAAAAGTGTGGGAAAAGGTTTTAGATGATGTTTATTTCATCTAAGAAACATTTTACAAGCAATGAAACAATCAAACAAGGTGGTTCAAAAGAATTTCAAATTAAATGCATACACATATGCATGCATTCATAATTTTATTTAACAAAGTTTTTTGTTAACCCTAATTTTGATGATTAGAAAATGGATGATCCAAGTTTAGTATTTTTGGGATGTTACAAACCTTCCCCCTTAAACAAAATCGCGTCCCGAGATTTGAAAAAGGATGAAAAGATTACCTAGGATTTGAAGAGATCGGGAAACTCCGTCCTGATGTGATCTTCGCGTTCCTAGGTAGCTTCCTCTTCTGTGTGGTTGCTCCACTGAATCTTGAGAAACTTAATGCTTCGGGTTCGGGTAGTTTGAAAAGCTTCTTCCAAAATGCGGATGGGTACTTTGGGATAGGTCAGGTCATCGTTGATCTCTATGGTCCGGTGGTCGATATTCTTCAACACTTCGGTCTTCTCGGGGACTTCGAAACACTTGCGAAGTAACGAGATATGGAACACATTGTGCACGGCTGACATCTCTTCGGGTAGTTCCAATTGATACGATACTTCTCCTCGACGGTTCAGAATCTGGAAAGGTCCGATATATCTGGGGGCTAACTTTCCTTTGAGTTGGAAACGCTGCATTCCCTTCAATGGCGACACTTTCAGATAAACAAAATCTCCTATGTTGAAGGCGAGGTCTCGACGTCTCTTGTCAGTGTAACTCTTTTGTCGGGATTGGGCGGTCTTGAGGTGTTCACGAATCTTGTGAACCTTCTCTTCTGCTTCTCGTAGGATATCGGGTCCAAAAATCTGACTCTTTCCTACTTCCGACCAGTTCAAAGGGGTGCGACACTTTCTTCCGTACATGAATTCAAATGGGGCCATTTGCAAACTGGCTTGGTAACTGTTGTTGTAGGAAAATTCTGCAAACAGCAAACAGTCTTCCCACTTGGATCCATATTCTATCACACAGGCTCTCAGCAAATCTTCGAGTATTTGATTTACTCGCTCCGTTTGTCCATCAGTCTGAGGGTGATACGCGGTACTGAAATCTAGGCGGGTTCCTAAACCTTCTTGGACTTTCTTCCAGAATCTCGAGGTAAACTGAGTTCCTCGATCCGATACTATGTTCTTAGGGACTCAGTGCAAACTAACTATTCTAGCGATGTATAACTCGGCTAGTTTCGAACTCTGATATGTGGTTTTGACGGGTAAGAAATGTGCGACTTTGGACAATCTGTCCACTATGGCCCAGATAGAGTCATTTCCCCTACTAGAAGTAGGTAGTTCAGTGATAAAGTCCATTCCTACAGAATCCCATTTCCATTCCAGAATCTGCAAAGGTTGCAACAATCCAGCGGGTCTTTGATGTCCTGCCTTGACTCGCTGACATATATCACACTTGGCGATATAGCTTCCGATTTCTCTCTTCATCTTATGCCACCAAAATTTCTCTTTTAAATCTTGATACATCTTAGTTCCTCTGGGATGGATAGAATAAAGAGTATCATGAGCCTCCTTCAAAATAACTTCTTTCAATTCAGAATCTGCTGGTACACAAAGGCGTCCTTTGTACCACAACACTCCTTCTTCGTCCTCGGTGAATCCGAGTACTTTGCCTGTACCTATACGACGCTTGATTCCGTCGATACTAGCATTTTCCTTCTGCGCCTCCTTAATCTGACCGATCAAAGTGGGCTGGAGTTCTATGCTAGCCAGAAATCCTTCACTTACTAATTCCATTCTAAAATCTTCCGTCTCCTTGTGCAAACTTGGTTGCTCCTTCAAAATCATGGAGTTCAAGCGGCACGGCAATCTGCTAAGGGCATCGGCTACTACGTTGGCTTTACCAGGGTGATAGTGAATGTCCAGGTCATAATCCTTGATTAGCTCAATCCATCTTCTCTGCCTCATATTCAGCTCCTTCTGAGTGAATATATACTTTAGGCTCTTGTGATCCGAATAAATCTCACAACGGTTTCCCATCAGGTAATGTCTCCATGTTTTCAGGGCTAGAACTACGGCTGCGAGTTCGAGGTCATGGGTTGGGTAATTTTGCTCATGTTGCTTCAGTTGTCGAGATAGATAAGATATGACTTTGCCTTCTTGCATTAGCACACATCCTAGACCAATCTTGGATGCATCACAATACACATCGAAGGGCTTCGTGATATCCGACATGATCAAGATTGGGGCTGAAATCAATCTCCTTTTGAGTTCTTGAAAACTCGCTTCACATTTGTCGGTCCATTTAAACTTCTTGTCCTTCTTCAGCAATTGGGTCATGGGTCTGGCGATACTCGAGAATCCTTCTACGAATTTGCGGTAATATCCCGCCAATCCGAGAAAAGCACGAACTTGGGTTTGAGTGGCTGGGGCTTGCCAATCTTCTACGTCTTTCACTTTGGCAGGGTCAACGGCAATTCCTCCGGCTGATACAATGTGACCGAGGAATCCTACCTCCTGTAACCAGAATTCACATTTGCTAAACTTTGCATACAACTGATGCTCTCTAAGGGTTCCAAGAATGGTCCTTAGGTGTAGCTCATGTTCTTCTTCTGATTTGGAATAAATCAGAATGTCATCGATGAAAACAACGACAACCTTATCCAGGAAGTCCATAAATATCTTATTCATGAGGTTCATGAAATAAGCGGGGGCATTGGTTAATCCGAAAGACATGACCGTATACTCATACAATCCATATCTGGTGGTAAAGGCAGTCTTTGGAATATCCTCTGCACGAATTTTGAGTTGATGATAACCAGTTCTAAGATCAATCTTAGAAAACACTTTGGCACCGTTCAACTGATCAAACAAATCTTCTATCTTGGGCAAGGGGTACTTGTTCTTGATGGTGACATCATTCAACTTCTGATAATCCATACACAAACGGTTACCTCCATCCTTCTTGTCCACGAACAAGACAGGTGATCTCCATGGTGACGCACTTGGTTGAATCAATCCAATTTCCAGCATGGAATCCAGTTGCTTCTTCAGTTCTGCTAGCTCCGACGGGTTCATACTATAGGGTCTCTGGGCTATGGGTCCAGTTCCGGGGATTAGTTCAATGATAAACTCGATATCCCGATCTGGGGGCATACCGGGCAAAACATCTAGAAATACATCGGGGTATTCACAGACTATCCGGACTTGGTCAATGGTAGGTTGGGCTATACTCTTGTTGCATTTGAATTGGCGAGGTAAGGTTTCGGATATATGTTCAACTGATATTCCGGCTATACTGGTCATGGTGATGGCTTTCTTGGCACAATCAATCAATCCTTTATGTTTGGACATCCAATCCATTCCTAGTACTACTTCCAAACCTTTAGTTCCGAGTACTATCAGATTAGCATAAAAATTTATGCCATGGATTCGGATAGGGACGACTTTGCAAATTTGCCTAGCCTTGGTGGTTGATCCGGGAATTTGAACAATCATAACATGCTTCAGTTTGGTTGGTTGAATTTTACTAGTGCATGCAAATTCTTAGGTGACAAATGAATGCGATGCATCAGAATCAAACAACACTCTTGCAAGTACTGAATTAACAGAAAACATACCCATCACGACGTCTGGCGCTTCCTGAGCTTCTTCAGCATGCATGATAAAAAGACGGCCATTGCGGTTGAGTGAATTCCCTGGGGAAAATCTTCTCCCTGGCTGAAAACGACGCTGTTGCTGAGCTGTGGCATTGGCATTGGGGGCTTTAGCATTCTTCTTGTTGGGGCACTCGTTGGAATAGTGGCCTTTATTTCCACAGTCATAACAAGTCACTTGCGACTTGTCCTTGGCTGCGACAGGCACAACATTGCTTCCAGTCCTCGGGGCAGTGTTGGTGTTCGCGGTAGCATTGTTGGTGTTGAACTTGGGTGGGGAACGGGTGAAATTGCTAGAGTTACCGGGGTTGTTGTGATTTACTCCGGGTCTAGGGTTTCCACGGTTGGGATAGGTCGGACTGTTCATCGGGGGTCTGTTAGTTCTTGGGGCAAATCCTGGAGATGGGTTGGGACGATACTTTGGGGTCTGATGGGTTCCTGGCTGATGCATCATGCGACGCTTGCGGTTCTCATTGGATTGGTTGATCTTTCCTTCCATATGGATAGCAGAGTCGACAAGGGTTTCAATATCCGCAAAGGGGATATTGACTAACACCGTCTACATCTCGTCATGCAGACCATTTAGGAACCTCTCCTTCTTCCTGGCTTCCGTGTCTATCTCGTCCAGGGCATACCTAGCTAATGACAAAAATTTATCACGGTATTCCACCACAGTCATCCTTCCTTGCTTCAGCTCTCTGAACCCGTCTCTCATTCTCTTGATCAAACCCGGTGGCACATGGGTTCTGCTAAACTTGACCTTGAATTCCTCCCAGGTCATCATCTGGCCTCCGGTCATTGCACGAACACTGTTCCACCATGCCCTGGCATCTCCGGCTAGATAATGGGTGGCAAACAGAACTTTCTGGTTGGCTTCTATTCCAGCGACTTCTAAGTTATTTTCCATGGTTTGCAGCCAATCATTGGCGTCTAGGGGTTCTTCTGACTTAGTGAAAACAAGTGGGTTGGTATTCTAGAAATTCTTGAGCTTAGATCCATGGTTGTCCTAATTTCCGTGGCCTTGGTTGTTGTGGGCTAGCTGGGCTATCTGTTGCAGAGTGGCTAGGTTGGCTTGCCGTTCCGCTCTTTCAGCTTCGCGGTCAGAAGTCAACATTTTCAGGATCTTCAACATCGGGTCAGGGGCTGAACCACTTCCTCCACGTGGCATCTGAAGATTTAGATAGATCATGAGAAAAGAGGGAAATTTCTAAGGTTTCAGGGACTTTGAAAAGTTTTTAAGGTTTGACTCAGATTTTTCTAGCAACTTTCTTTTTCATTCATTCATTCATAGCACACAGTACAACACACACCACAACAAAGAAAAACAGATGGTTTTAAGAACCATTCTGAGAACTACGATACAGTGGGACCGAATACTACTCACTATGCTAATGCTCAAGTGCTACTACTCCTTGGAGTCTGTGGCTTCATCATCTTCATCATCATCGATGAAGGCGAAATCGTCCTCATCGGTGAAGAAATCCATGGCCTGATCCTCCACAAAATCGTCATCATCGCTGAGATAGGAGTAAGGGTCTCCACGAAGATCCTCTCCGGCATTCTCCCTTTCCTCCAACTGCATGTCTCTCTCGTGGATGGTCTCCTCCAAAGATGAGATGCGGTGGAGAAGACGGGAATAATGCGCTTCTTCTTGTCGAGCTGACGGCGGCGAGACTTGCGATCCTTTGCTAGCAGGGCGATGGTCTGGTCCTTCGTCTTGATGATGGCAGACTTATGGTTGCAGTAGTCACGGCAGTTGTCCAACTCCTGCTGACGATCATACATCATGAAGCTAAGGTGGTCCAATTGAGTCTTCAGCTCGGGGTGGTATGGGGCTTCCAGTGGTTGTCCATTTGCATCACGCCTTGGGCAAAACTCAAAGCGAGTACCCTTGATCTGATTGATGCTCTGCCCACACAGACGGGAAAGAGCTTCCTGCATTGCTCTGACAAGTCAATCGAGCCAGTTTTTTTCCCTCAAGGTAAACTGAATTCCCTCCGCAGTGGGAGGTTCAATTTTTCCTCGGAGACTTGCAACAATTATCCACTACAGATCTTCCCCTCCTTGATCATTGAGCTGAGCTCCGAAGAACTCGGGGTGCGGACGCTCTAGAAGTTCCGAAAGCTGATCCAAATCCCTATCAAAGATAAGGTCTCCTCCATTCCCCAGTTGGTAAAACTTGATGTACTTCACGTCCATCTATAAGAATAGAGGATGAGTAGATTAGCAGGGTGATCAAGTGTGTCAAAATTTTATGTATTTTGCAAGAGTTTTTGAGGAACATGAATTTTTATGAAAGAATAAAAGGGATAAGAATGAGAATAAGTTTTTGTAAATATTTGTTTTCTTTGGTTTTGAAACTAAGTTTTTGATGCAACGTCCAGTCTAACTAGGGTCTCCTATGGTCAGGATGGCTCTGATACCAACTTGTCAACACCCGGATTTTTCAATCCTAGATGCCTGTTATGCCATACATCGCAATCCCAGGATTACCATTTTTGCGAGACATAACAGAATTGGATACCATAGTACATCATCCATTACAAACGATACATAAGTTCTTACACAAATAGGGATCTCCTGATCCAGTTCTTAATACAACATCAAGCAGCGGAATACGTAATAATAATGGTAGCGTAGGCGAAGCTCCATCTTCGGGGTCGCAGGCAATGCTGACGATGGGAGATGATCCTAGTTGTCGTAACCTTCCTTGGGTCCATCCTCAAGGTACTCCTCTTCATAGTCTGGCCATGGGAATAGCCAGGGACAAAGCCATGAGTACTCTTTAAGTACTCGCAAGCTAATACTAACAGGTAAAGGGTTTTTTGGATAATAGGACACTAGGCTCTAGGGTTGTTTTGCAAAAGCCAGATTTATCTCTACTAAGTTCTAAAGCTAGTCACAATTTTATAACTCCTAAGTGGGATCTTGTAACTCATGTCACAACCCTGTTGTGGTCAATTCAAAGTCTCAATTCATTTCACAAGTCATTTTGAAAAGTTTGACGGGGGAACAGTATGGCCACTCCAACTGTCCATAACCGCGGACGCGGCTATTCGAATAGTTTGACACTCTGCAGAGATTGTACACTTTCACCACAACATTCGATACATCCGTCAGGAACAAATCCTGAATTCTGAAGGGTTTCACGGCATAGTAAATCAAAATTTTCTACGAATGCGAACAGAGGGAAAGCCAAGATCTAATCTAGGAGATGCAAACAACGAGAGAGATTGGATTAGATCTTCATACCCTTGAAGATTCGCACAGCGGAACGTTCGTCGGAACGTGGGTGATGTAGTCGTACTCGCTTCTCCTCCTCGCGATCCGATCCGATCTAGCACCACAAGTGGCGGTGCCTCCGAGAGATGCACACGTGCAGCACCTCGACGTCTCCTCCTTCCTTGGTCCAGCAAGTATGGTGGAGAGATGGGTTGGATCTACAACGTGACGGCGCGGTGCGATTGGTGGAGAATTTCTGCAGCAGGGCTTCGCCTACAAGCAGCCGGGAGGGAGAGAGGAGGGCAGCAGGGCGGCTAGGGTTGGAGGGGAAGGTGTGGGGGGTTGGTGCGCCCCAAGCCCTAGCCCCTCCCCCAAGCCAAGGCCGGCGGCCCCAAGGAGGAAGAGTGGGGGGCAAGGAAACCCCCCTTCTAGAAGCTCTATCTAGAGTTTAAACCTCTCTTCGCCGGCTGGGCCCTATGGGGCCTTGTGCCCCTGGCCCAATGCGGCCAGGGCACTCCCTCATAGGCCCATGCCCCCTCCCGGAAGGTGGGGCCACGTTGGTCCCCTTCCGGAAGGTTCTAGAAGCTTCCGGTACAATACCGATTAACCCGGAACAGTTCCGAACTCCAAAAACTGCAATGCCTTATATGAATCTTATTCTCCGGACCACTCCGGAACCTCTCGTGATGTCCCGGATCCCATCCGAGACTCCGAACAAAAACTCATAAACTAATTATCCAATCTATCCTAGCGTCGAGACACGTTAAGTGTGTGACCCTGCGGGTTCGAGAATATGCAGACATGATCTTCTATCAATAATCAACAGCGGGGTCTGGAAACCCATATTGACTCCCACACATTCATCGATGATCATATCGGATGAACCACGATGCTAGGATTCAATCAATCCCATATATATATATTCCCTTCGTCTCGCGATATTTTACTTACCCGAGATTTGATCGTCGGTACCGTCATACCTAGTTCAATCTCGTTCACAGCAAGTACTTTACTCGTTCCGTAATCCAATATTACTTTGTGATTAACTCCTTAACCACATGCTTGCAAGCGGTGTTGATATCGATTACCGAGTAGGCCCGAAGTATATCTCTCCGACTTGGGAGGGACAAATCCCATCTCGATACATACAACCCAACAGATACTTTCCGATCACCTGAGAGACACCTTTATGATCACCCTCTCATAGGATGACGTTTGATGACCTCAAAGCTTTCTTCCGATACCAGGGAGTTGTATTATCTCATGGTCTAAGGAATACAATATTTGACATAAGAAAAGCTTCGCAAAGACGAACACGATGACACGATCTAATTGCTTCGCTTAGTTTGGGTCTGTCCACCATACCATTATCCCAATGATATGATCTCATTATCAATTGATAACTCATGTCTATGGTTAGAAACCTTAACCATCATTGATCAATGAGCTAGTCCATAGGGGCGTACTAGGGACACAGTGTTGTTCACAAACCACACAAGTATTAAAGTTTCCTCTTAATACAATTCTAGCATGGAATATAAACATTATCATGAACAAGAATTATAATAATAACAGCTTTATTATTGCCTCTAGGGCATAATTCCAACAGTCTCCCACTTGCACTAGAGTCAATAATCTAGTTTACATCTGGCAACAATCTCACACCCATGGCACTAAGGTGCTGATCATGTTTTACACGTGGAAGAGGTTTAGTCAACGAATCTGCGACATTTAGATCCGTATGTACTTTGCTAATCTTCAGATCTCCATCTGCTATATAATCTCGGATTATATGAAACTTGCGGTTGATATGCTTGGTCTTTGGATGATATCTTGGTTCCTTAGCGAGTGCTATGGCACCAGTGTTGTCACACACTATCTCCAGTGGGTCCAATGCACTTGGAACCACTCCAAGCTCAGTGATGAAGTTTCTGATCCAAACTCCTTCACTTGACGCTTCTGCAGCAGCCATGTATTCCGCTTCTATTGTAGATCCCGCGATCACGCTTTGCTTGTAGCTTCTCCAGCTCACAGCTCCTCCATTCAAAATATACACGTATCCTGTCTGAGATTTAGAATCATCCTTGTCGGTGTCGAAACTAGCGTCGACGTAAACTTTTACGACGAGCTGTTCATCACCCCCATAGACTAAGAAAATTTCTTTAGTTCTATTTAGGTACTTTATGATGTTCTTCACGGCTGTCCAGTGTTCCACTCCTGGATCACTTTGATACCTGCTCGTCAAACTAAGAGCATTGGACACATCCGGTCTAGTACACAGCATGGCATACATGATCGAACCTATGGCCGAGGCATAAGGCACTTTGCTCATAGCTTCCCTATCATTTACCATAGCCAGACACTGAGCCTTGCTCAATATCTTACCTGACAACATAGGCACTGAACCTTTCTTTGCCTTATCCATTCTGAACCTTTTCAGAACTTTGTCTAGGTATGTACTCTGGCTTAAAGCTATCAGGCGCCTTGTCTATCTCTATAGATTTTGATGCCCAATATATAAGCAGCTTCACCTAGGTCTTTCATTGAAAAACACTTGTTCAAATAACTCTTCACATCGTTAAGCATGTTGATGTCATTTCCAATAATCAATATGTGATCCACATATAGTACCAGAAACGTCACCGAGCTCCCACTCACTTTCTTGTAGATGCAAGCTTCGTAGCAATTTGGAAAAAATCCAAAGCTCTTGATCACTTGATCAAAACGAAGGTTCCAACTCCGAGATGCTTGCTTCAGTCCATAAATGGAACGCTGAAGTTTGCATACTTTATCAGCATCCTTAGGATCGACAAAACCTTCGGGTTGCATCATATACAACTCTTCATCAATGTTGCCATTGAGGAACGCAGTCTTGACATCCATCTGCCATATTTCATAATCACGAAACGCAGCAATTGCTAATAAAATCCGAATGGACTTAAACATCGCTACGGGAGAGAAAGTCTCATCGTAGTCAACACCTTGAACTTGTCGAAAACCTTTCGCGACAAGCCGTGCTTTATAGACGGTAACATTACCATCCGCGTCCGTTTTCTTCTTGAAGATCCATTTGCACTCAACGGCCTTTCGGTCGCTAGGAGGGTCCACCAAAGTCCATACTTGGTTTTCGCTCATGGATCCCAATTCGGATTTCATGGCTTCTAGCCATTTCTCAGAGTCTGGGCTCATCATCGCTTCCTCATAGTTCGTAGGTTCACTGTCTTCTACTAACAAGACAGTTAAGACAGGGTTGCCGTACCACTCAGGAGGGGCACGCGACCTTGTCGACCTGCGACGTTCAGTAGCAGCATCGTCCGAAGCTTCATGATCCTTATCATTAGCTTCCTCTATTGTTGGTGCAGGCGGCACTGGAACAATTTTAGGTGCTGCGCTACTCTCCAACTCAAGAGAAGGTTCAACAACCTCGTCTAGCCCTACTTTCCTCCCACTCACTTCTTTCGAGAGAAACTCCTTCTCAAGAAAGGAACCGTTCTTTGCGACAAACACTTTTCCTTCGGTTCTGTGATAGAAGATATACCCAATAGTTTCCTTAGGGTATCCTATGAAGACGCATTTCTCCGCTTTGGGTTCGAGCTTGTCCGGCATCAACTTCTTGACGTAAGCTTCGCATCCCCAAACTTTAAGAAACGACAACTTAGGTTTAGCACCAAACCACAGTTCATACGGTGTCGTCTCAACGGATTTAGATGGTGCCCTATTTAAAGTGAATGCAGCGGTTTATAATGCATAACCCCAAAATGATAACGGCAAATCAGTAAGAGACATCATTGATCGGACCATATATAATAGGGTTCGGTTCCGGCGTTCAGACACACCATTGCGCTGTGGTGTTCCGGGTGGCGTGAGTTGCGAAACGATTCCGCTTGCTTTAAGATGCGTGAGAAAATCGTAACTCAAATATTCACCTCCACGATCGGATCGTAGAAACTTAATCTTTCTGTTACGATGGTTCTCCACTTTATTCTGAAATTCTTTGAACTTTTCAAACGTTTCAGATTTATGTTTCATTAAATAGATATACCCATATCTACTTAAGTCATCGGTAAAAGTGAGAAAATAGCGATATCCACCGCGCGTCGAAACACTCATCGGTCTGCATACATCGGTATGTATGATTTCCAACAAGTCCGTTGCTCGCTCCATCATACCGGAGAACGGGGTTTTGATCATCTTGCCCATGAGGCATGGTTCGCATGTGTCAAATGATTCAAAATCAAGAGACTCCAAAAGTCCATCAGAATGGAGTTTCTTCATGCGCTTTACACCAATATGACCTAGACGACAGTGCCACAAATAAGTAGTATTATCACTATCTACTTTGCATCTCTTAGCCTCAATGTTATGGATGTGTGTTTCATCCCTTTCGAGATTTAGAAGAAATAAACCATTCACAACAGGTGCATGACCATAAAAGATGTTACTCATATAAATAGAACAACCATTATTCTCCGATTTAAATGAATAACCGTCTTGCAATAAACAAGATCCAGAAATAATGTTCATGCTCAACGCAGGCACATAATAACACTTATTAAGGTTTAAAACTAATCCCGAAGGTAAAACTAAGGAGAGCGTGCCGACGGACATCACATCAACTCTTGATCCGTTGCCAACGCGCATCGTCACCTCATCCCTCGCAAGCCGCCGTCTATTCCGTAGCTCCTGTTTCGAGTTACAAATATTAACAACTGAACCGGTATCAAATACCCAGGCACTACAACGAGGGCTAGTAAGGAAAACATCAATAACATGTATATCAAATATACCTTTGATGGTGCCAGCCTTCTTGTCCGCTAACTACTTCGGACAGTTGCGCTTCCAGTGACCCTTGTCCTTGCAATAGAAGCACTCAGTGTCCGGCTTAGGACCAGACTTGAGCTTCTTCTCAGCAGGGGCAGTGCGCTTGCCGCCGCCCTTCTTGAAGGGCTTCTTTGCACCCTTACCTTTCTTGAAGGTGGGCTTGTTGACCATCAACACATGATTATCCTTTTTGATATCCACTTCCGCGGCCTTCAGCTTTGCGAAGAGCTCGGTGATCGTATGAGTGGAACCAATGTGATTATGAGTCACTACAAAACTTTTGTAGCTGGGATGGAGTGATTGTAGAACCCTGTCAATCTTGAGCTCCTCTGGAATCGTGCATTCCAGCTGATCAAGGCGTTGAGTGTAGCTCGTCATCTTAATGGCGTGCTCACTAACGGAACTCCCTTCCTCCATCTTGCAGTTAAAGAACTTCTCAGAGATCTCATATCTCTAATAACGGGCCTGAGTCTGAAACATGGTTTTCAGCTCTTCGAGAATCTCAAAGGGCCCGGGATAGTCTTCAAAACGATTTTGAAGTTCCGGTTCCATAGCAAACAACATGGTGCTCTTAATCACACCATAATCATCCTTGCGCGACTGATAGACAGCTTTCTCATCAGCCGGCGCAGTTGCAGCAGGGGGGTCACCTAACGCTTTCCCAAGGACATAGTCCTTTTGACCGCCAGAGAGAATGATTCTTAGATTGCGGAACCAATTGGTGAAGTTAGACCCATTGTTTCTAAGCTTTTCCTTCTCAGCAAAAACGTTGAAGTTGAAGTTGGACTTAGCCATGTGATCTACAGTATTGGCAAGTACAATTTAGACTATGTTCATGATAAATAGTTCAACTTAATCAAATTACTAGATCAACTCCCACTAAATTCAACATCCCTCAAGTTGTTTAGTGAACATGATCCAAATTCACCACACCTAATCCGATCATCGCGAGAAGATATGTGGCTTCAATGGTGGACAACGAAGTGTCGATCATATCATTCATATGACTCATGCTTAACCTTTCGGTTCTTGTATTCCGAGGCCATGTCTGTACATGCTAGGCTCGTCAAGTTAGACCCAAGTATTTCCGCGTGTGCAAAACTAGCTTGCACCCGTTGTATGTGAGCGTAGAGTCTATAGCACCCGATCATCACGTGATGCTTGGACACGACGAACTTTCGCAACGGTGCATACTTGGGGAGAACATAGTTTTTATCTTGATCTTTAATTGAGGAATCATCTTATAATGCTACCGTCGTGATCTAAGCATAATAAGATACATAAAAGGATAAACATCACATGCATATAACTTTAATGTGACATGGTATAGCCAATCTTCGCGCAATGATCTCCATCTTGTGCGTTCCGGCATGATCTCCATCACTCCACCATGATTGCCTCCACCACGAATAGCAACTACAACTATTGCTAACTACTTAGCGATAAAGTGAAACTATTACATGGCGCATAAGAAGTTGACACACAGGTCATACACAATTATAAAGATAACCATATGGCTCCTGCCGGTTGTGTACTCATCGACATGCAAGTCATGAAACATTACAAAACATGATCATCGCATACATTATACACATCACATCTTGGGCCATACCATATCACAGAAAACACTCCCTGCAAAAACAAGTTAGACGCCTCTACTTTGTTGTTGCATGTTTTACGTGGCTTATGGGAGTAGATGCTAAGAACGATTCTTACCTACGGAAATCCACAACGGTGATATTATGGTTGCCAAACTCCGGTGTTAATCCCATGACAACTATAGTGAGAGAAACTGACATCCACCAGCCGCATGTGTGGAACAAGCCACACGTCAAGTGCGGAGCCGGTCTCGCGAACGACGTCGCGTAAGGTTGGCCTGGACCGCTTCAATCTCACTATCCCGCATCATCAGAAGAACACAAACAAGAGGCTTGCAATAGAAAACATCAACGCACGCAACAACCATGTTGCGTTCTACTCGTGAAACACATCTACGCATAGATCTAGCTCTGATACCACTGAAGGGTTTCGCGGCATAGTAAATCAAAATTTTCTACGGATGCGAACAGAGGGAAAGCCAAGATCTAATCTAGGAGATGCAAACAACGAGAGAGATTGGATTAGATCTTCATACCCTTGAAGATTCGCACAGCGGAACGTTCGTCGGAACGTGGGTGATGTAGTCGTACTCGCTTCTCCTCCTCGCGATCCGATCCGATCTAGCACCACAAGTGGCGGTGCCTCCGTGAGATGCACACGTGCAGCACCTCGACGTCTCCTCCTTCCTTGGTCCAGCAAGTATGGTAGAGAGATGGGTTGGATCTACAACGCGACAGCGCGGTGCAATTGGTGGAGAATTTCTGCAGCAGGGCTTCGCCTACAAGCAGCCGGGAGGGAGAGAGGAGGGCAGCAGGGCGGCTAGGGTTGGAGGGGAAGGTGTGGGGGGGTGGTGCGCCCCCAGCCCTCTATATATAGAGGGGTGGGCGCATCCCTAGCCCCTCCCCCAAGCCAAGGCCGGCGGCCCCAAGGAGGAAGAGTGGGGGGCAAGGAAACCCCCCTTCTAGAAGCTCTATCTAGAGTTTAAACCTCTCTTGGCCGGCTGGGCCCTATGGGGCCTTATGCCCCTGGCCCAATGCGGCCAGGGCACTCCCTCATAGGCCCATGCCCCCTCCCGGAAGGTGGGGCCACGTTGGTCCCCTTCCGGAAGGTTCTAGAAGCTTCCGGTACAATACCGATTAACCCGGAACAATTCCGAACTCCAAAAACTGCACTGCCTTATATGAATCTTATTCTCCGGACCACTCTGGAACCTCTCGTGATGTCCCGGATCCCATCCGAGACTCCGAACAAAAACTCATAAACCAATTATCCAATCTATCCTAGCGTCGAGACACGTTAAGTGTGTGACCCTGCGGGTTCGAGAATATGCAGACATGATCTTCTATCAATAATCAACAGCGGGGTCTGGAAACCCATATTGACTCCCACACATTCATCGATGATCATATCGGATGAACCGCGATGCCAGGATTCAATCAATCCCATATATATATATATATATATATATATATTCCCTTCGTCTCGCGATATTTTACTTGCCCGAGATTTGATCGTCGGTACCGTCATACCTAGTTCAATCTCGTTCATAGCAAGTACTTTACTCGTTCCGTAATCCGATATTACTTTGTGATTAACTCGTTAACCACATGCTTGCAAGCGGTGTTGATATCGATTACCGAGTGGGCCCGAAGTATATCTCTCCGACTTGGGAGGGACAAATCCCATCTCGATACATACAACCCAACAGATACTTTTCGATCACCTGAGAGACACCTTTATGATCACCCTCTCATAGGATGACGTTTGATGACCTCAAAGCTTTCTTCCGATACCAGGGAGTTGTATTATCTCATGGTCTAAGGAATATAATATTTGACATAAGAAAAGCTTCGCAAAGACGAACACGATGACACGATCTAATTGCTTCGCTTAGTTTGGGTCTGTCCACCATACCATTCTCCCAATGATATGATCTCATTATCAATTGATAACTCATGTCTATGGTTAGGAAACCTTAACCATCATTGATCAATGAGCTAGTCCATAGAGGCGTACTAGGGACACGGTGTTGTTCACAAACCACACAAGTATTAAAGTTTCCTCTTAATACAATTCTAGCATGGAATATAAACATTATCATGAACAAGAATTATAATAATAACAGCTTTATTATTGCCTCTAGGGCATAATTCCAACAAATTCACCATACTCAGTATGCGGATAATCAATCCTAACCTTTCAATTACACACCCTAGTATAAGCACCTCTCCTGTGAGTTTGGCCTCCCAACCATGACCAACTGTCATCTTGGGTACTGCATAGGTGGACAATCTTCACAAGGTAGCCTCAGCTCAGACCTTGGCCGTGAGGGAACTAATACTAAGGTATATAAGTTTCTAGTCAAGCCCTACCCAAATCTTCGGGTATTGTGGTTGTACGATAAAATTGGAATGGTATCGCATCCAGACAACCATCAGTTTTATAAAGGGCTAAGGCTCATGCCTCAATATTTTCATCACCAAAATCATCAGGTGTTCGGAAACACATGTCTAAAACATTTCAATAGAATGATCCATCATTCCAAGGTTTTCATAACCATTTTTCCACCAAGTATTCCCATCTAAAGTTGATCAAGTTTTATGCTTAGCACTAGCATCTACAGGTGGGGGTAAGCAATAGTGAGGGGTGGTAAACTAGTGGAGTTTCAACTAAGTACAACATTATATCTTAGGATGATATCAAGGTTTCTAACTTAGGCCAAATTTTATGCTCTTTATGCAACCTTGAGAATCTTTCTAGTAGCTACAAGTCACTTAAGTCAACTCTAAGTTAAATCTTTGATAAAGAAATAAAGTAAGAAGCTTGCAAATAAAACTAGGATTGGTTTATCAAGTGGGTATGATCACATATGCTTAAGGCATATAGTAGGCATAGTAACAAGCAAGTATTTGCTTGCACAATATCAGTATAAGCTTGCTAAATTGCAAGTGTTAGCTTGCATAGGTCAACTTGATTAGTAAGGCTTGCTAAAGTAGAGTGTCTTGCAAGTTTTAGCTTGCCTTGTGCAGAGCAGTGGTTAAAGTTCTCCTCGGCTTCTTTTTCGTAGTATCCTCCTTCCTCCTCGTATCCTTGGTCGGTACTAGCGTCTATGAATAAATACGAGGTACACAATCACCAAACAATACTTAACTACTTGCAATCATCACACACAAGGGTCCTATAGATGATCTAGCATCATCTCTAACATTACAAGGTTAAGGCTTGATTTAATTCCTTTTATTTTTAGAAAAGTAATTTCTACTCATTGAAAAAAACTACTTAAGATTTAATATTCTCCAAACCAAACATGGGATCATGTTGACACATGTCATCACCACATATTGTAGTCCAAGGGAATGTGATTTAAAGTGGTGTCACAATTTAATAAGGTTTTACCCTTTTATTTTAATTAATTAAAGTGGCTAGAAATGCTTATGTAGCATTCTTTTATTACTTGAACATTATTCCTGCAAGTAAACCTATATATTTTTATATATTATGAAAGGTATGGTTAAATGTGATTTTTGAGAGTTGGAATCAACTCAAAAGCTATTATGGTTTATATTTGAAAAATGTTTGAATACAGAAAAGCTTCTGCCTCGTTATTTTTACCATGGGTGATCTATAGATCCAAATGACTTGAATCCAACGGGCTTCGATTCAGCATTCACAGACCTTTATAACAAAATTGGTTTCATTCAATTTGGTGCACTGAATCGACCTGGATTGATTTTTGAAAATGGGTACAGAAGTGTGTTTGAATTAAAATAGAAAAGATTTAATTCAAATCACTGGGCTGCGCGGGAAAAGTTAACGGGCCGGCCTGCTAAGCAAGGTGCTCCCGCGGGCTGCTTAAGTGGGTGTCCCCACTCGTCAGTGACACGGGGCTGGACGAAGCGGTATGGGGCAACATGGGTCGTTCGATTTGATTCTAATCCAATGGCTGGGACTCATCGTTGACGCGATACAACGTCGGCGAGAACAAAACCTAGCGCGGCCAGTTTAGTATTTTTGGGATGATCCAAGTTTAGTATTTTTGGGATGTTACAGTCCGGCACTCCGGAGGGGAAGGGTACATGAATGTGTCATAACAAGTTGGAATGGTTGCATCATGTACTAGATGTCATCGCTGAACAAAATAAAGGGATAAATCAAATCCTAGTTTGAAAAGTCAAACGCCAAATTGAAAAGTCAAATGGCTATTTTGTTTGGTGGAGGGAGAGTAGGAAACCTACTTGGGGAGGAAGTCCCTCTCCCTCCACCGCCGGCCAAGGAGGCCGAGTTGGGGAGGGACTCCCCTCCCCTTGGCCGCGCCCTCCTACCTATATAAGGAGGGGCAGGGCTGCCCCTCCTAGACACACACCTTGCACCCTGCAAACCCTAGCCCCAAGACGCCGGCGCCGCCACCTCCTGCTGCCGCCGCCTAGGGCAAAACCCTAGCCGCCGAGTTGGGGCATCCCCTTGCCGTAGCCGCCGGCTTAGCCTCTCCTCCTTGGTGTGTCTAAACCCTAGATCGCCAAGGCCTCTCTCATAGTCCACCATACTCGCTCCGGCTTAAGGCGAAGCCCTGCGAGATCTCCCCTCTACTTCCGATACCACGCCGTGCTGCTAGAATCGCGAGGAGAGTGCTACAACCTCCGCTGCCTGCCGGAACAAGGGAGAGGAAGGTCTTCGTCGAGTACCGAACGTGTGACTGACTGCGGAAGCGCTGCCGGAACGCAGCGCCGGAAGGATCGTCTATGCGATCTTGAGATCGGCAAGAGTACGACTACATCACCCACGAGAATCCGCTCTCGTTATACACTTTGGAATCTTCGAGGGTGAGTTATTCCATCGACTCGTTGCTACAATATAGTAGATAGATCTTGGCTTGTTTGTTTGTATGCGGTAGAATTTTTTTGTTTTCCATGCTACGAACCCCTACAGTCGGAACCTCGTGCAAAAGGATGTGTATAAAGCGTCAATTGGAATCAATAGTTCATACCTAGGTCGGCAACGACTGCGGCAGGAGGGGGAGGGGAATTGTTCATACCTAGGTCGGCTAGCCGAGGCCATTTTGGCGGATTTCGCGACGGCGAATGGTTTCCCGGGGGCTGCCTTCCGCTTCACGATCGTCCTCTTCACCTTGTCTGGCGCTGGCTTTGACTTGGAGGCGGCGACGACACTCACTTGAGCGTGGGGAGCAGCGGGAGCACCCACGCTGCCATCCTGGATGAGGACGGAGCCCTGCCGCTTTCTCTTCGTTGCAGCAGCAGCCCCGGCTGGGGGACTAGCGATGTGGACGGAGACGACGGTGGTGGCTACCAGATCTGGCAGACCCGTCGAAGGGGTCACCTGCGCCGGCGCAACCTCGCCGGAGCTCAGCATCGGCTGTTGGACGTCCATGGCGACCTTTCGTAAGGCTCGACGGAGGTGGGAGGGGCGGGGACGGCAGATCGAGCGTGGCGGCGGCGCGAATGGCGCGGTTGAAACCTCCCTCCTGCCAATGAAAACTGGGGATGTGGTTCGTGTCCAGGCCGGGCTCGAAAACTGGGTTTTCTCGGTTCCGCGGGGGTGTTTTCTCGGGGACCCTAAAAAAAATTCGGTTCGGTCAATTTTGAGGCGTCTGTTATGGCCACTTTTCTCATACGAAACCGAAAAGTGGCGGTTATTTTCTTGGTTCCGCCATTTTACGGTGTTGCGGCGATGGCTCCCTGAAGATGGAATAAATTACTCCCGTCTACCCCCTCCCCCTCCCCGCGTCCTAGTGGTGCGTCTAGTGTCATCGAAGGGCGTGTGTGTGTGGGGGGGGGGGGGTGTCTCATACGGTTCTTGCTGATTTTGCTCGGTTTTTCTTCTGATCTACGCTTCTTTTTCTCGGTGATGTTTGATGCTCTCGTGCCATGGTTCTTTATGGCCTTAGCACGTTGACTTACTGCATGTCTACTATAATAAGGTCTATTATGGCAAATTTTACCTAGCTCGAGCAAAGACGACGGCGTGCCATCGGCTCGCTTGACTGGTTGTAGTAGTTGCTAGGTGGTCTAAGGACCTATTTATAAGTTTAATTATTTTTGGATTTTATTATACTATTATTGAAGTGTACAACTGGATCGGTGGATTTTTCGTAAAAATAAAAGAGCGAATAGCAAATACTGCTACCGCGATTGAGGCAAAATTTGGTAAACGCCACCCCTTTACGTTTTCGAACAAAAATTATTGACATTTTTCAGAAAACACTAAATGACCATTGAACCCAAATTTACAACGGGTCATCCAATTTAATCTTGTCCAACCGAATTAGACAGTTTACTGGAATGTCTAAATTTTTATAACTCTAAACGAGTGTAAGATAACCAGCATTGCTAAGAACAATAGAACATGTACTTCCTCTGGCCCATATTAATTGACTCAAATTTGACTAGATTTAAATGAATCTAGACATTATTTAGTATATAGGTTCATTTAAATTTTGATAAATCAAAGTCAATTAATATGGATCGGAGAGGAAGTACTGAATTTCAAGAGCAGACACGAAAGGGATGAAAGGCCGCATCTCCTTGACTTTGAGGACAGTCATTGACGATCTTGGCGGGGCAATACTTTTTGCCCCAGGGTCATATCCCGACTAGATGCGCCACCAGGTCCACACCTACCTGCAGCCCGTGCAGGACCGGTTGCCGTCAAAAGTGCAGGACCCGCTGCGGTTGCAAGAAACTAAATTAGGGTTCGTCCGTCTGAATGGATTCGGATTCCAAGATTCGAGAGTTTTCAGCTTGCAGCAGAAAACCAAGTGGGAGCCGTGCAAAGACGAGAGACGCCCGCGGTCGCCACCATGTGATGATCAGACTGGCTGAACCCCCATCAGACTTCAGTTTCAGATAGTTCGGCAGTTTCTTTAGCGTCAATACTACCCACACAAAAGATTAACGGCATAGCCTTCTGATGCTGCAATTGCATCATTATTATGTAACTGGTACAACAAACCAATGCTTCGAAACATACAAGCGGTAGCAGTACAAGATCGTCCCAGTATTGTACGCGGATTTTCGAACTGAGATGGAACTCAAGATACAGACCGGCTACAATAACTTAAACGCCTCATGCCCACATCAACTCTGCCACCTCCTCACCGCAGGCAAACCGAGGCCAGGGCTTCAGGAGCATGCCTATCTGCCATGGATATTACATTCAGCACCTTGATTTGGGAGCAATGGTCTCTGTAAGTCTGCACCAGGAAGCACCCGTCCACCGCTAGCATCGGCTCCGTCTTGATTTAATAGTCTCTAAATAGAGTGGAGAGCAGCAGGTCTTGCACAAATATCGCTCTGACGCTGACTTGCTTCCGCTTTTGCTCCCGTTCTTCCCTTGTGAGGGATGAGTCAATGCTGTCAACGAAAAAAAGAAGGGGGTGACTGAATTGCAAAGTTTCCATAAAGAGCTCAAACTTTCAATGTGGCTGCTCATCAACTTCAGTATAGTCCTAAAGGTGCATGAAAGTGAAGCAAAGCAAAAGCTCGTTCCTTGACCTATTTATTCTCAAGTCAAACCAACATCTACTACTTGATGTATTTATTTAGTGCAAGGCTATCATCACCCATCAGCAGAAAGCATTCGTTTATCTAGAACTATGTTCAAATTTTCATGGTAAAAACACATTTCTCCATGGCCTGAATAGTTTATGTTAAAGATGTACTGGAAATAAACATCGCCACAATGTAAAAAGGGGCAGTTGGCATAATGGAAGTTCCCGTGATGACTAAATCACTATATAAATCTAGGAGTAGGAGGAACAAGATGGTCACTACTTCAGTGTAGTCCTAAAGGCACGAAAGCGAAGCGAAGCAAAGTAAAAGCTAGCTGCTAGATACATGCTCATTCTCAAGTGAAACCAAGATGCTGCTAGGCCTACTTATTCAGAGCAAGGCTATCGTCAATATAAAACATTTTTCTATGTAGAACTGAGTTCAAATTTCCCCTGGGAAACAAGATTTCCCTTTGACCTCAGTAGATTAGTTAAAAATGTACTGACGCTACACCACTAGATAAATAAATCTAGGAAAGTACGCTTTTGGCATTTTGACAGGGAAGAAGATGGCTGCTCTAAGTTTACAATCTTGAATGTATCAACAACAGTGTTCGCCTCCTATCAAACATGAGTTAGTATATACCTTGACTGCCACGTCTGAGCAGGTTTCTCTTTTAGCAACGATACATCAGCGGGAATAGGCAATTTTGATGCTTCCTCGGCATCTGATGTTGGGAAGCTGAGGCCAAATGAAGACAGCAGAGGATCAGCTGAAATATTTGTGGCATTGTTGGTGCTTGACCTATGCCCAGCACCTCCAAGAAGCACCTGCAAATGGGCTTCGCGTAGATCTCGGCTCAGCAGAGAGAGGGACTGACTGCCTGGAACAGGGAATCTGCGCAGCCTCCGGCGATTCTGCATATGGTCTAAAGTTAAAGAAGCTGATAGAAGAGAAGGGGAGGAGGAAGAGGAGGAGGGGAGTTACCTTGAACAAGTACCCATGTTGCATGGTGATATGATTAATCATATCTTTGGATATCTTATCAGAGCAGATAGGGCAAGGCTGAAACGAGGGAGGTAAACCATAAGAACAAAAAACCAACCTGTGATTTAGAATGTTATACTACAACAGCAAAAATATCACAGCAGTTTCAACTTTTCATTTCTACTTTCAGACATGCACAAACCGATAAAGAACAGGTCAATCTTTTTCTTTTTTTTGCTATTGACGTGTCGATCTAACTGAGGTCAGAAACAATATGTGGTCTATATGCATTACATTTAAAGCTACATGGAACCACATCCTCATTTACTTGACTCTGATAAAACAGAGGATAAGTAGAGTTCTCTTCAATCTATTTTTTATTACAATTTTTTTAACTGTGTCTTTGCTGCTCCTAATAGATAGAATGGTCTCTAAGACAAGTATTGATGGAGAGTTGCAGACAAGAAAGGTGACTTCACTGGACGGGAAAGAATACCATTGTCCGGTTCCAATCACTCTAGGTTCCATGATAGCCGAGTTTTGACTACAAAGAGATGAAATTGTACTTTCTTTCACGAAGCTGATAATTTTCACCATCACTTCAGTGTGTTGTTTAAATCAAACTGAACTATTTCTCCTCCTAATTCCTACAATTCCCCAATTCCCTCCTAGTGACAGTTTACCAGTACAGGCTTGTTCTTTTGGCAAGCAATCAAGGCATGAGTTTATGACAACAACAACAAATGCCAAAAGTTCCACTTATTTCAACCTCCAGAATTCAGGGTTAACTTTCCTACTCCAAGAAGACCGATGTCACCCTTTTGGAAATCTAAAATCATTGCTAGATCGAAAAGGAAAACATTTGACAGAACAGAGTTTTATGCAACCTCTAGGACTAGTACATATATATATCTAGTAAAGCTAGTACATATATATATATATATATCTCTACTTCCAATTCCTAAGAGGAAAGAGGTAAAAACAAGACGAGGACAGATTCAGTCCGTCAGGTCAACACCCCTCTAGACAAGGGCGCAATCTCCATCTTCTCTCTGTAATCACCCCAGCAAGCAGCAGGATAAGGCTATTTCAGACAGCTGGGCACAGAGACAAGAGTACTAACCGCGGCGTGGGGCTCGAACGGGTGCTCCTCCTCGAGGTGGGCGCAGAGGGAGGCGACGTCGTGGTCCTCGTAGCAGTAGGGGCAGGCGAACTCGGGCATCGCCGCCGCCGCGTCCTCGTCCACGTCCAGCTCATCCATCCCCGCGCCCCGATCTGCGGACAGATCGCGATTAGTCCCCGTCGGGGAAAAAGAAGGATTCCGCGGAGCAGAAGTCAGAGGAAAGAAATGAATCGAATGGATCCCGGCGGGGCGCGTACCGGCGTGGCCGAGCTGCGCGGCGTAGAATCGCTTGGCGGCGGCCAGGCGCGAGATCCAGTGCTCCGAGTCCATGCCGGGCCGAGTCTGCGGCGGCGGCGCGCGCGGCTATGTAGGAAGATAGATAGGCAAGGCCCCTCGCTGCCTGTCCAAGATCTCCTCCGTTCCCCTCCTCCTCCTGTGGCGGCTGACTCTCCTCGACTCTGCACGACGAGCTGGTGGCGCACGCGGCGACTCGAGGTTAGGCCGAGGAGAGGAACCGGAGTGGAGGGGGGACAGGGGAGGAGGAGGAGGAAGCAAGGTGAGAGAGCTTCTCTGTGGCGCTGTCTTATCGGGAGGTGGGGGGCGGACGGGCGGAGGTGGTACCGCGGGCGCTTTTAATTATTCGCCACCCGGGGCCGGGGTCGGGATCGGGGTCGCCGTCCCCCGCCGCGTCATCGTCGTTTACCCTTCACTTCTCCCCCCATTTCTCTCTCTCTCTCTCTCTCACCGCACCGGCCGTTAAATTTTTTGGCGCGGGTGGACGTGCGGGGTCAACTGGCTGCCCACCGTTTGTGCTGACCGGGGCCTGCCTGCCTTCATTTGGAAACCACGGAGTCGTGCCGTTAACCGCCAGCAGCGCCGAGCCCGAAACCGTCAGCACGCGGTGCGCGCGGATGAGCGCACACGTACCACGCCTGACGTTGCAGCAGTTGCGCTGACAAGGGTGCTGAACCTGACGCGAAAATACCGACGGCGCGGGCCGTAGCTTGCAGCGGCGGAGGGAGAAGTCCACTTTCACCCCTGAATTCCCAGTGGCTAAGGGATCTGAATCTGGCATTAGAATTCGAGTTGTTTGCACCCTGAACTATCTAATCACGGTCTAAACTGAATCTTGGATAGAATTCGTAGAGATTCGACGGTTTAAACCCCCATGTTAAAATTTGGATCGTCCGTACCCTAAGCTATCTAATCACGGTGTAAATTGAACCCTGGACATATACAGGATGCTCGAGGCGAGTAACATCATTAGATAGTTCAGGGTGCAGACGGGACCGGGATCTTAGCGTCAGGGTTTAAACCGCCGAACCTCGACAAATTCAGGGTTGAAAATATTCCGGGGTGAATTGTTTTGACGATGGCCAAGGCGAGGAACGGCATGACGGCGGCTCGGGCCATAGGTTCGGTTTATGATCCAGTGAGACGGTTTGCAACTCGTGTCACGTAGTAATATATGTTTTTCTAGTGGGTCCCTCTACCCTAACCACTCTTTAGGGCCATGATAGTTCGGAGAACCAATAAACCCAGCTCCAATCTGTCAAGATTTTTATAGAAGATGTTCGAATTTCATATGCATTTTCATGATCATATCATGGTGGTACTCCCTCTGAGCCATAAGTGTCACTGATTTAGTATAAAGTTATACTAAATCAATCGGAGGGAGTAGTTTTTTTAAGCAAGGCGAGAAAGTTCAAGATATGACAAGACCAAAGGCATCATCTTTTGTGCGACTATGAAGAAGGTAGCGATCTGCCACCATCTTCGCGGTCTACCACCGGGGAATCGACTGTTCCCCACCTTCTTCACTTGCGACTCCAACGATGTAGTAAGGTCCCTTAGAGTTTTATCAACTACATTGAGATGTTGTGGTGGATGTGATGGCACTATGCAGGGCCATAATAAAGGCACAGTTGCATCCTCATACACCTCATTGACGGTGATCTCGCGAGGGTGTTTAGGTGGCGGGGAATCTTCTGGTCACTTTCTCCATTGGAGTAGTCATTCTACATGTGTGGGCTATTAGATGATTCAGATCAATTTAAGGGTTTAATCATGACTATTTTGGCTTTAGGCAGTGGTCCCTATGGCCACATGCACGAAAACTTTCCTTGTCATCAACAACATCGTGTCGACTCTAATAGGAGAGTGGCAACATTTTTGTGTGTCAATGGCAACATATGGGTTAATAAGAACGCTCTTTATCATGAAAAAATCACCTTTCCTTAGCACAGAAAATCAACATGTATAATAGAAACAACCAAAAAAATGACAACTGCTCTCCCCAAGATGAAGTTCACAAAGCACTTAGCTCCCCCCCCCCCACACACACACACATTCCAAATCCTCGCCATTTTAATTGAGATGAGCAACTAGCAGTAAGGAAGGGTGGATTCCAAGTAACGAGAGTGATCAAAGAGGCAATGGCCTTCACGACCAACAATCCTTCGTACTACTCAACATACTGTCCCAAAGGGTCGTCTACACTCGAGGTTTGTCAATCCAATCGATGAAAGCCTCCCAAATGCAAATGGAGTATCGACATTGAAACAACAGATGGATCTCCGACCCGTGAGTCTTCTTAGATAGAGTTGAGCAATGGGTGTTGAAACAATCGATGGATGTAAGGCCCTCTTCTCAACCTGGAGAACTATCACCTCACAAACACCTTTAGTTGCAAGTGCTACTTAACGCTTTAGAAGACGTCGTCGTCCCTCTTCCATCCTTATGGTTCAGAAGATGGCGTATTGTCCCCCCCCCCCATGTCAATCGAACGACACTCACTCCTCTACGGGTCTTCAATCTCCGACAACATCGTCGTCCACTCACTCGGTTTACTTTTCTTTGGACGGTAACACAATCCTTCGATAGAGTGGTGTCATGTATTTTCTTGTGTTGGATAAACCCTAGCATCTCTATCAAACCCTAATTTTCCTTTGTAATTGTGTAGGTAGAGTGAATGATCCTCAAAGTTCACTAGTATTTTATTCGCAAAGAAAAAGTTCACTATTTTTTTTGTATTTTCTGGATGTTTTGATAGTTTCAGTATTGCCTCCTCCAATCCAGAGCAAGCTCTTCTCGATCCTCGCTGATGTTCGATGCCTTAGCATGTGATTCCTGTCAGTGGCGAATACACAGGGTTGGTATGGACATAGTGCTCTATAAGTTTTTGTTTCCTACTCCCCTCGTACGAAAATAATCTAAATTTATTATACATGTTTCTATACACTAAATAGACAAATCTGAATCTATACAAAATATGAAGTGGAACCTGTTAAACGACCAGGTCCACCACCGCTCCTGCGTTCGACACACATGAAAGAAGGCATTTTCCATATACACTCGCTTACATTGGCCGAGCCATGCAATCGAAGGCCCGAAACCTTCAACCACATATGCGCATGTAACACGCGGGTGGGGGACTTGGCGCGAGAACACGGGTTGAGCGGCGCGTGTGGGTGGCGACGTGCTGGCCTGCTGGAGCCGTGACAGTGGTCAGAGCATGGCTCCGAGGTGTGCTTGCCGGGGCAGACGTGCACGTCGGCAGGAGAGGGGATGTACCGCAAAATGTGGCCGGTTCCAGCTCCACGCCGTGACCCGGGTGTGACCGGCGTTGCTCTGTGATAGGCTACTACTAGCTATAGATCGATCCGGTAGATACTTGTAGTGTTGAACAGATATTAGTACTAAATGTTGACAAAGAGAGAGAGGGACACAAACCTTCTCCCTGGCTCGATGAACCAGCGGCATTGGCCATGGGGTCGACGGCGTATGCATGGAGAGAGAGGGCTAAGCGGTGGCGGCGGAGCTTTCCATATCTAGTGCTAAAACCTAGATCGGAAGGGATTGTAGGTGGGGGAGCGGCGACCGTGACGAACCACGTGTTGCGTGCCCTGGCGCCCACCCTCTTTCTATATACCGCTGCTACAGGGGGCCACCAACCATGACTTGGTTGGACGCCCCCGATCAGGGCGCGAGCAAGGGGTTCAACGAACCGTAGGGTTTGTTCAGGAGATCAACCTAACACTCTGGGCTCCCGAGGCTATCTGTACAAGACGCGGTCCTTGGTCACGCACATGAATTGTTCCGGGGTAGACCGGCCAGGTCTGAGCATTAGTTGAACTGAATGACGCTGAAGCGTGAAGATTGTCTGAAAATATCAAGCAAATTACGGATCATGTGCATTCCTGCAGCATCAGGGTCCCAAAATACTTTTAGATATATGGTGCTTTTATTTTTGGTTTCAAGCTTTGATTACTGTTTTGTTTTCTGTAAAAAAATTAGATTTTTTTGAGAAGTTCAAAATTTTGTAGCGCCCAGAAGATCCAAAAATGCAGTTAAAACTCTAAAACAGGGGTATTATGGTAAATACTATAATACACACTGAATACACGTATTTTCAAACCGTTATTATCTTTTAAATGTAGAAAATGGCATGGTTACAAGTATTGAAAAGTTAGAGTGGCATATCTCCAAGTCTAGTTTTCATAATGATATATCTCTAACTTGCGGAAGTTGCAATGACATAAATCCAATTAACCAAAAAAAACAGTTATTAAGGTAAACTCTTGGACATGCTCTATGGTCATTGGCCGAGCCATGCCGTTGAAGGTCCGAAACGTTCAAACACATCTGCGCATGTAACACGCGGGCAGGTGGGGGATCCTGGCGCGAGAACACGGGGTGAGCGGCGCGTGTGGGTGGCGACGTTGCTGGCCTCGTGGAGCCGTGACAGTGGTCGGCACGTGGCTGCGAGGTGTGCTTGCCGGGGCAGACGTGCGCGTCGGCAGGAGAGGGGATGTACCGCATCATGTGGCCGGTTCCGGCGCCGCGCCGTGGCCCGGGTATGACCGGCGTTGCTCTGCTCTGGTCTCCGGGTACAAGGCGCGGTCCTTGGTCACGCACATGAACTGTTCTGGGGTAGACCAGGCAGGCCTGAGCACTAGTTGAACTGAAGGACGCCGAAGCCTGAAGATGTCTGGAAATATCAAGCATATTGCGCATCATGTGCATTCCTGCAGCATCAGGGTCCCAAAATACTTTTAGATACGTGGTGCTTTTATTTTTTGTTTCAAGCTTAGATTGTACTTACCTTCTTAGTAATTACTAGTATGCACCTTGTATTTTTGGAGTATAACCAATAGAACAAATCAAATTTATACTGATAAATTTTAGTTCAAAATTGATGAAATTTGAAAAGATAATTCTGAAACGGTCTCTGAAATTTCGGTGATTTTCCGTGGGTCTAAGAATGCTGTTCAATCTGAAATTCCAAAAACTGTTTGTGCCTGCAGATCAACCTACATAAACTTTTTCTATCCATGTGGCATCATCATTCTCTTTGTAGTAAGAGGTCAGAACCTCTTTGACGGATCATACGACATCTGAATTACTTTCGCAAACACAATCACAATCAGGTACACATAAATATGATGAACACACTCACTCTTTTTTGATATACGGGAATGGTCACGCAAAGCTTTATTACCTGTCTCTGCACCAACACACGTTCTACCTCTAGGTACAAAAAATACTCTTTCCAGTACATATGAATCTGCAAACTAGCTTTGATCTTCAAGATTTTACACGAAAATTCTTGAGTCCCCTACGCACATCCAAGTTCACACCGTATAATCACTCACATCTAATCCAGGCGGAACTCGATCACCGCCGATGCTTACACTAGCTGTAGAAGCATCTGCAATCTCCTCTTCAGGTCACAAATACTTTCAGATATGTGGTGCTTTTATTTTTGCTTTCAAGCTTAGATTGTACTTACCTTCTTAGTAATTACTAGTATGCACCTTGTATTTTTGGAGTAGAACAAATCAAATTTATACTGATAAATTTTAGTTCAAATTCGATGAAATTTGAAAAGATAATTCCAAACGATCTCCAAAATTTCGGTGATTTTCTGTGGTTCTAAGAATGCTGTTCAATCTGAAATTCAAAACAATGTTTGTTCCCTGAAGATCATCCTACATAAACCTTTTTCTACTCATGTGGCATCATCATTCTATTTGTAGTAAGAGGTCAGAACCTCGACGGATCATACGAGACATGAATTAGTTTCGCCAACACAATCACAATCAGGTACACACAAATATGATGAGGACCCACTCTTTTTTGATACTAGTAACCGAGCATTTGTGAATTTAAATTAGACAATTCCATTAAGTCAGGCCACTCGATGATGATTGTGCAATATGTAAATAATATAGAAGTTAGCCTTCTCACTACATAATTTAAAGTTCTTGCCATAACGAGATCTTCAAGTTTCCACAATTTAATTAAAATTTATTGAAGCCATAACTATTCTATGGCATATTTATTATTAATATTATTTGAAAAATTGAGGGCGTAAAATGACAAACATTGACTTCCATAGCATCTACCGATGCATACCAAAATCATGTGTGTGGTTCTAAAGAACTATCCGATGTACTATTGTTTCCACTTGTGTAAAATCAAGGGGCAGATGCAAGATGCAGTAATGCAAGCAACACAATGATCCCCACCACCGTCTGCACAAATGATTGGACTCGTATACTAATTTCAACCAAAATAGATATATGTGCTAACAAATCTCAGTGAGTGTAAGTAACAATAACTCATGAACTCACAATGTATGAAACCGGTGCGTCCACAAAATCCAGCATCTCCTTTGACAAAACATGGATTCAGTGCTGCAGATATCAGAAGTGGTAAGTGTGAATACATTGGTGCGGCAATCAAACTTCCTCGTGCCATATTAAATTTGTTTCTCCCGCAGCTTGGCGTCCATCCCTCTCAACACAGACCGCATCGTCATGATCAAGAATAAGCATATCGACCGGACATGCATCCGGTTCAAAAAAATCAACATCTTCTTCCGCATTATCAAATAGCTCTGTTGGCAATTCCTTTCTGTAAACTAGTACGAAAATAATCTGGCATGTACATAAAGAAAGTTGCTCGACAAAAAGTTAACTCAAAAAGTTACAAAAAGTAGGTCCATGAAGCAGATTCTCATCTGCAGTTAGCATACAAGGATGGTACTTTGACTATTGAGAAATGCATAGTCCATGTAGTAATGTCTGTTGATATTCTTTGAACATCCAAAAAGACCATTGAAAATCGCTGAACCATATCAGTTTCAAGTTATTACCCCTGTCAACATCCAAAATTAAACAAATGGCTGAACCAGAGCAGTTTCAAGTCTTTACCTTCCATGCTATAAATCTTTCCATGTCCAATCTATACAATTGTGATGTTCAAATGAAATTTTACAACTGTTACAGGTAGAATCATTTCATCTCATTTCATAGATGTTGCTTAGTGTAAGTTTAAGAGAATAAGCTTCACTTTCTGAAACCATGCCAAACCTTCTAGTGGATCTATATCCGTTTTTGGAACCATGCCAAACCAAAATAATATTCTACTTGTTTCATTTTGCTATAGTGTAGATGCAATAAAAACCAAGTAAAGCTAGCAAAGAGGAGATAAATAGAATGACTTGTAGACAGTAAAAATATGACAACTCTGTATGGTTCAGCTAGCACAGCTAAAACCAAGTGGAGTTGCCCATTTTTAGGATGCACCTAAAGGCAAGCCCGTAAAAATTAAAAGCCCTATATGGTTCAACAAGTACAGCTCTGGAAATTCAGTGTAGGCCTTCAAAACATGAAGATTCAAAATCAGTTGACTACATGCAAAATCAAAGCTCCAATGTTAGTACAAGATCAATTGGTAGAGAGAGAACAAATCTTCACCATTGAATTACCACAAATCGGGTACCCAATGCCCAGGCCTCAGAGCCACATGGAGGAGAACTCCACTATTTGTAGGGTTTCGTAGCATGGAAAACAAAAAATTTCTACCGCATACAAACAAACAAGCCAAGATCTATCTACTAGATTGTAGCAACGAGTCGATGGAATAACTCACCCTCGAAGATTCCAAAGTGTTTAACGAGAGCGGATTCTCGTGGGTGATGTAGTCGTACTCTTTCCGATCTCAAGATCGCGTAGACGATCCTTCCGGGGCTGCGTTCCGGCAGCGCTTCCCCAGTCGGTCACACGTTCGGTACTCGACGAAGACCTTCCTCTCCCTTGTTCCAGCAGGCAGCGGAGGTTGTAGCACTCTCCTCGCGATTCCGGCAGCACAACGGCGTGGTACCGGAAGTAGAGGGGAGATCTCGCAGGGCTTCGCCGTAAGTCGGAGCGAGTATGGTGGACTATGAGAGAGACCCTCGGCGATCTAGGGTTTAGACGCACCAAGGAGGAGCTAGGCCGGCGGCTAGGGTTTAGCTAGGCGGCGGCGGCAGGAGGTGGCGGCGCCGGGGCTAGGGTTTGCGGGTGGAGGTGTTGTGTCCTTGGAGGGGCAGGTCCTTATATAGGTGGAGGGGGGGCGCCAGGGGAGGGGAGTCCCTCCCCAACTCGGTTTCCCAAGTGGGCCGGCGGTGGAGGGGAGGAACTCCTCCCCAAGTAGGTTTCCTACTTCCCCTCCACCTTCCAAAATAGTCGTTTGACTTTTCAAATTGGCGCTTGACTTTTCAAACTAGGATTTGATTAAACCCTTTATTTTGTTCAGCGATGACGCCTAGTACATGATGCAATCATTCCAACTTGATATGACACATTCATGTACCCTTCCCCTCCGGAGTGCCGGACATTCCGGAACCTTTTAGAACATTCCCGATGAAAACACCGGAACCATTCTCCAACCCCGAAACATGCCTTTCCTTATATGAATCTTATTCTCCGGACCATTCCGGATCTCCTCGTGATATCCCGGATCCCATCTGAGACTCCGAACAACATTCGGTCTCTTACTCATCATTCCATAACTACTCAAACAACGTTGAATCCTTAAGTGTGTCTCCTTACGGTTTGTGAATTATGCAGACATGATCGAGGCACTTCTCCGAACAATAACCAATAGAGGAATCTGGAAATTCATATGGCTCCCACATATTTCTACGATTACTTTGAGATCGAATGAACCACTTACATACGATACCAGTTCCCCTTTGTCTCACGATAGTTTACTTATCCGAGGTTATGATCGTCGGTATCTCTGCATACCTAGTTCAACCTCGTTACTGATAAGTACTCTTTTCTCGTTCCCGTGATATGTGATCCCTTGTGAGCCAGTCACATGCTTGCAAGCTAATTGGATGACATTCCACCGAGAGGGCCCAGAGTATATCTATCTGTCATATGGATGGACAAATCCCACTCTTGATCCATATGTCTCAACCAATACTTTCCGAACACTCAATGCCACCTTTATAGCCACCCAGTTACGGTGTGGTGTTTGATGTCATCAAAGCATCCTTCCGGTGAAGGTGATATGCATGATCTCATGGTCGAAGGAATTAGGTTACTATGTATCAGAAAGCATATAGCAATTGAACTATTAAAATGACTTGATCTTTATGCTACGCTTATCTATAGGAGTATGTCCACCATATCATTCTCCTAACGATATGATCTTGTTGTTAATAACATCTCAATGTTCATGATAGGGAAACCACAATCATTTATTAACCAACAAGCTAGTATTATAAAGAGGCTTTACTAGGGACTCTATTTTAGTTTACAAATCACACAAGTATCAATGTTTCCTTGTTAATACTATTATAGCATGAATGTAAACATTTATCATAAACACAAAGATATAATAATAACTATATTTATTATTGTCTCTAGGGCATATCTCCAACACTATTATCCTCCTCATGTATCTTACCAGTGCTTCGCATATGCAACTATATATCCCTCCAGATATTTTAGAGTTCCTTGCAGCAGCAACAATCTTATTTTCAGCACACGAATATCTTCTTTCTCTATCCGGGAAAATTAACAGGTAGTAAATAATACCGCCTCCCTGCACACTGTAGTAGCATCAATGAATTTAATGAAGAATTGTTTGCAAATCCCAGTAACATGGCAAACATAGCTTGTACAAATGAATTGTGGTTTGAAACCTAAATTTGCAAACAAACAACTTGAGAGACGACTTACACAGCACGGTAGAGACCTAAATTTGCATGCAATTCTCTGACGAAAACAAAATACTTGTTCAACGGTGCAGCCTTCGCATGACCAATGAGAATCTCTGGTGAAAACCCCATGTCAACGGACAATAATGTTGGTACGTAAAGAAATATAACATCAACCATTCACTGTTATATTTCTTGGAAACACAACGAAAATGCATTCTGTAAAGAAAATTTTAAATGACCGATAACAGTAATGTGGTGGCATTATCAGCTTCAAAGCCTGAAAGAAATGGCGTCTACTTGTCCGTTGGTCAATATACATATGCATAATAATGGCAATTATGTATATACTGAGATGCAGAAGAGAAACACACATGTGCTTCCTGAATAGCACCTTGCCATGGAAGCTTGAACCAGATGAAGCAGGGGCATTGTAATGAAAAATTATGTTGAGGTCATGTATAAAATCCTTCTACAAGATCATTATAGATTTATTCAGGCGGTATAAACTCTTGTACATAAATATTGCCGAGGACAAGGCGTTTTAAAAAGAAGTAGCGCAAAGAAACTTAACATGAAAAATGGAAACAGTTATCAGTGTGGCCATACTGTTCCTGCTCCATCCTAGTTTGGATGTTCAGTTATTCCCAATCTTTTTAGCCTTCCTATGAGAAACACCACATTGTATATACAACTTCATATTCAGATATGCTATATATAAAACAAGATAATAATTCAGAAAGGTTTGCCAGCTTTTTAAGAAACCACATACCTTTAATTATAATTTAGAAAACATTACAATTGAAATGACTGAAGGAGAACTGACCGACTACAGATTTATGAATTGTTATCTTCTATTCTTGCCTGGGATATTCTGGAGTCCTTCTGTTGCGTCCTTCTGTACTCTCACTTGCCGTTTGGGAGTGAGAAGACATATGAGGTTATGATACAAAGAATTTTTGGAGGCCCATTTTCATGTAAAAGCCTGTCGCTGATTGAACCAATCAGGTATCTGTCCCAATACAGTTCAATAGGCACAGGAAGAAGTAGAACCTGAAGAAATTGTGGCGCCGGCTGGTGGTGGCGCAGCAGCGTCAGGGCAGCCTATCGTCCTGGCATGCAGCACGGCCTCGCGTGTGGGCAGGGGCGGCGACGGCGGCGCCTCGGCGTGGGTGATAGAACCTGAAGAAATTGCGGCGTTGGCTGTGTTGGCGTCCTGGCGTGCAACGCGGCCTCTCGTTCTACTGTAGGGCATGCATTATGATGGAAAGGATCTTTGATACCTGATGAAAGGAGGGCCTTTACAGATAAGACACCACACTGGTTCCAGAAAGCCTTCAACACGATTTTTTCGGAGTTGAACCAGGTAACCTGTATTTTATCACACACAAAAATACCTTAAATTGACAGTTGTACATGTCCCTAGTTTCCCCTATAGTAAATGGTCCATCTATATTATCACCAAAGTTCTCAACCATGTAAGCTATAGATGTTGGTGTTACTTTTGGCATAGCATATTGGTGATGCTTCAGTTCCGGAACACAGGACGGTTGGTTTCCCCAACCCTTCTGCTGATTATGTACTTTCACTAAGAAAAGACAACTTCCAGCTTTCAATTAAGTTCATAGGCAATGCAATGGTGCATCTAAGAGAGAACAATACTAAGAAACTTTCAGTCCTTTGCTCCAAGGAAATGAGTGGTCAAAATTGGCGTACAAGAAATGTATGAGCATATAGAAGCTCAACGCACAAGCCGTAAAGTAGATCTAGACATTGAAAAGAATCTAAAACTACTGCCCTACGGGGTTGCCACAAAAAACAGCCTACAAGCACACTCCTTGCTGAATTTTTCTGCTATAATGCTCGTTGAATTTCACTACAAGCTGATCACAACGCTTTGAGAGAGACATAATAATGTTGGAAAGAGAGCTATCACTTTTTATCTTCGACTGGAGGAACCCAGTACTCCAATATTTTTGAAGAATCTGCTCAGTGCTCATATGCAACATGATCTTTGAAGTAGTTTTTTGGCCATCACAAGGGCTTCAGCATTGTCAAGCGCAATCGTCATTTTTTTGTTAGCCAGGATTAAGAAAACCTAAAAGTTTAACGTACTCAGAAAGATTATCCTGAATTTGGGAGCTCACAAGCAACATCCTAAAATCAGAAAGTTTGTTCAGTTGATCGAGATATTGCAGAGTTAATATGTGCTATAGGCTCGAGATCCTCTAAGATAGCATTAGCATGGGATAAGAGAACTGTAACATAATACCTTCCGCCCTCATAGAACTCCAAAACTTAAATTAATTTGAGCTTGCTTTCCCCTCCATCATGCAGAACAACATTGATAAATGGTGCCAACGTATTGAATCGCTACAAATGCTTGCTCAATTTCAGTGCAACCTAATCTCGCTGAATTCGGGTGAATTTTTTTACTGAATATTGCCCACTAATGCGCGGACTATACAGGTCAATAATTTTGCTGCTATTAATGTGCGGACGATACAGGTCAATTATAAGCACAAGAAGAAGTAGAACCTGAAGAAATTGTTGGCACATCGGAGTCAGGTCGGCCTTTCGGGCATGCAGCGCGGCTGGGGTGGAGGCGGTGGCCTGCGCGGCAGGGGATCTCGTGTGCCTGCAGGGGCGGAGGCGATGACTTGTGTGGCTAGGACGACGCAGGCGGTGGCTTCTGCGGTTGGGGCGGCGCACGCAAGGGCTTGCAAGTCATGGGAGGTTTGCAACTGCAGGTTTGCGTTGAGAAAAAAAAGAGGCGAGTCGCGGGATTCTCAGGCACCGGATATTTGCATTCGTACGGTCAATATTCATTGGATTTGACCCTCTAAATTTTTTAATATTAGTCTAGACTAGATACGGAACGGGAATGGTTACGGAAAAGCTTTATTGCCCGTCTCTTCACCAACACACGCTCTAGGTACAAAAAATTACAGTTCCCAGCAAATACGAATGTGCAAACCAGCTTTGATCTTCAAGATTTTACACGAAAACTTCTGAGTCCCCTACGCACATCCAAGTTCACACCGTATAATCACTCCCATCTAATCCAGGCGGAACTCGATCACCGCCGATGCTTACACTGGCTGTAGAAGCATCTGCAATCTCCTCTTCAGGTCACAACACACACACAACACCTGTCCATGCTTTCCCTACTGCCCCAGAAGCCTCTTGACGCCGATCTTCTGATCGGCACTCAACCTCACCGGGAACTTGATATCAAACTTCACCCGCAGGTTGCCCTTCTTGGACGGGTCCTTGGGCAGCGGCATGCCCTCGCCGCGGACCACCTCCTCGTACCCCGGGTGGATCACTGAGCTGATCGGCACCGTCAGGCTGCGCCCGTCCAGCGTCATGAGGTGCACCGTGTGCCCTGCCAACGCGTCGGCGAGGGGGATCTTCTGCGTCGCCACCAGGTCATTGCCGTCCCGGGTGTAAACCGGGTGCGGCTTCTCGTCGATGATGAAGACGAGGTCCGCCGCGATGCTATTGGGCTTCTCGTTGCCCTTCTCTGGGAAGGTGATCTTGGTGCCCTTCTTCCACCCTGGCTTCACGTCGATTGTCAGGATCTCCTCCACCGGGATCGTTTTCCTGCAGAGGTGTCATGATGAGCAGCTTTTAGTCAGACTATTGTTCTTCTGAACAGATGTATGTACTCTAAACTGACACCGAATGCTAAGTAATTCAGAATGACCGAGCATGCTAGAACCTAAAGCTGGCTGCACAATTCCTAAGAACTGCCCAGATCGGTTACACATGGACGAATTATTGCTAGATGGAATCAAAAGGTCTTTACAGAACTAAATTAAAGATCTAATTCTCGTAGACCATGAACAATGACAGCGAACCGAACAAAATTCAGACATCATTATCTGAAACTAAAAAGGGAATCACTACAATTCTACTAAAACGGATCAGACACATAGATGCAAGTGGTCAATTGGATATTCAGGTTTAATATAGTATGGACGAACCAAGGCAATCTACAATCTGCAAGTACAATCTCCACTGGTCTTATTCAACAATAAAACAGTCAGACAGAGATGTGAAGCAGCAGAGGAAGGATAGACTCACCCACTGGCATCAGCAATTTCTCTGGAGATCTTCATCTTTTTCGTTGTCCCCTTGTACAGCTCCTCCAGAGAGCACGGGAGCTTCCTCTCGATCGGCGCCGCCTTCACCGTCCTCCCACCGCCACCGTACATCCCAGGGTGCCCGTCGCCGCCACCGCCGAAGGCCGAGCCGAAGGCATCCTCACCCCCGAACATCGACGGCGAGAACCTTATGCCGCCCGAGCGCATGCCGGGCATTCCCCCCACACCGCCGCCGCCCATCCCGCCGCCCATGCCTCCCATGCCGCCAAAAGGGCTGGACGAGCCGAAGAATTCGGCGAAGATGTCCTCGGCGTTGCGCGGGTTGAACCTGAACGCCGTGTGCCCGTCGCCGCCGCCCGTGGAGAAGAACGTGGCGCCTCCGGGCATGCCGGCGCCGCCCGCGCCAGGCGGCGGCACCTGGCCCTTGAGCCCCTCCTCGCCGTACTGGTCGTACACCGCGCGCTTCTGCGGGTCGCTCAACACCTGCGGATCGAGAAACGCGTCAGCGCGCATTGCGGGATTTCCTCGGCCGGACACGAACGGATCCAAATCAAATCTAGGTAGTGAAATTTACCTCGTAGGCCTCGGAGATCTGCTTGAACTTGTTCTCGGCCTCCTTCTTGTTGGTGGGGTTCTTGTCGGGGTGCCACTTCATGGCGAGCTTGCGGTACGCCTTCTTGAGGTCGTCGTCGCTGGAGCCCTTGTCCACGCCCAGGATCTTGTAGTAGTCGAGCCCCATGGCTGGCTGGCTGGCTACCTAATTCCGCCGCCGCTTCTCTTCTTCTTCTTTCTCGGCTAATCGAATCGGTCGAACGTCGCCTGGGAATCGCTCGCGTTGTTGCTTGTTGCTGCTCGGCTCTGCTGTTTGTTTTGGTACGGGTTTGGTTGAGGAGGGAGAGGCGAGAGAAGAAAAGGGCAGGAGAGAAGCGTCTGGAGAGGGAAGGGAAGGGTGTCGAGTTGGAGACGGAAGACGAGTGTGGAAGGTTCCAGAAGCTGCGCGAGGGCGCGGGGGCACTCGAGGCCGCCGCAGAACTCTCACGTGCGCGGTGGCCGGTGGCCGTGCCCGGGCCGTTGGATATGGTTTGGCTGTTGTGTGCTTGGCCCACGGCCTATTTGCATTTTACTATTACTAAGTCAGAAACTGGGCCGTTAAATAGGCTATGAACGGGATCCGGAAAGATAAGGATCAAATTCCATGAGTTCACAAGAAGTACAAGTTCTCCTAAAAAAAGTACAAGTGTTTTAAAAATAATAAAAATTATATCGAGGTCCTTGAATGCCTAACGACCACTAGCTAGCCTTTGACGCGCCGCCATCGTCGCCCCCTTATTAGAGCCAAAATGATGTTGTTGATGACAGTCAAAAAGTTTTTGTGCACGTGACCCTTAGAACCAGAGCTGAAGCCGTCGCCATTCAACCTATGAAATAGAAGTTTCTAACACCAATCTAAAAGACACATAGACTGGATGATATCTGGAGTGGTGACCACATGAATCCCTACCCTCCTCAACACCAGCGGCGACATCATCGCCGACAACATGGAAGAGGGGGCAGGTATATTTTTTCTTGTCCGGCACAACATCGTCATAGCCACCATAAAATCGATGTTGGTTAACCAAACTCTTAACTTTAGGAACCCTTCTATAGCGTTAACGTAGGTCTGAGGTCCCCACCCGCTTCCCGCCGAGCAGCAAGCAAAAGAGGCGGGGACCCGTTAATTCAGGTCATAAACGACGAGGACGAGGCATATGGCAGCGGCGGCTAGGGTGGAACCCTAGACCGCCACATCTGTTTCTTTTGTGGAAGGAGACGACTAAGTTTGGCCAGAGCACAAAGAGGGTTAGTTTCTGGAAAATTCAAATCAGGTTTAATTGTTAGGGAAGCTTTATAAAAATTAACAAAAAAATAGCATCCATAAATATTTTCTTATTTATCAGATTTTTTTTCGAAATCTTATCTGTCAGCTTGTACCTAAACAACCAAACATGTCCCCAGAGTAAGGGCATCCACTATGTGCAAAAAACCACACCTTAAGTCCTAGTAGTATGTGGCAATGCTTGTAGTCTACCTTATACATAGTGGATGAAATATGAGTTGTCCATAAGCTTATAGGTGACCTTAAGCTTATGGGTTGTCCACAAACAATAGAAAATAATTTACCATCTCTTCCCTCTCATGTGTGAGTGTACATGATGGGACATGTGGATCCTAGCTTAAGGTTAAAACTTAGCTTATACATAGTGAAAGATTTTACAAGAGAGGTGGGTCCCAACTTATGGCTAAAGTTCACCTCATACATGGGTGATGTCCTAAGCACGAAGGTAGTCACTCTGTTTAACTGATTGCCCTTCATAGCCCTTGCCACAAAAGGATAGACCAGGCATTGAACACATCGTACAAAAAAAACAGGCATTGAACAGTTACCAATTCGAAGAGACAAAGAGGTTATCTGTGGCGCCGTTGCAAATATCTCTTCTACCTAAGAAGAGGCCCTGTGCAGACCAGCCCATGCATCGTCAAATCCAATCATCACCACCGTACTCGTCGTAGTAGTCGTCTTCACAACCGTCGGTGTCGTCGTCTAAGTCCCAATCATCGCTGTAGAAGTCATCAGCAACCCGGCCGGCACCATGGGAGTCATGGAAGCGGTAGCAATACTCGTTTCTCATCGATTCACCGCCATTGCTCTGTGGAGAATGCTTCGACAGATCGAGGTAAGCGTTGGAATATATACGGAGTACTGGTAGTGAGTAGTGGCATACACCAGTAAGTGTGGCTTACCGTTGACCGGGCGCCGCCAGTTGGGTAGTAGAATGTTGAGCCTCCACGACCCCAGCTGTAGCCGGCGTCTCGAGGGCGTGCACCCTGCGGCGTCTTCGCGGCTCCGGTGGCCGCGCCGCCTGTGGTCTTAGCCGCGCCAGGCGTGCGTCGCGGGCCTGCACTACCCGCGCGGTTTTCGCCTCCTCCGCCCGTGGCCGTGGCCTTAGCCGCGCCCGGCGCGCGACCCGTGCCTGCACCGCCGCCGTGCTTCGCGCCTCCAGTCCGGTCAAAGCCGGTAGTCCTGGCCCCGCCCGGCGCGCATCCCTTGCTTGCACCGCGCGAGCCACTCGGGCCGCCTGCACGTGAAGTGGCGGCCGCCGGCACATTCTGCTTGAGCCCCTCCTTGGCGGCGAGCCTGTCGTACACAATTGTACTACTCCAATAAGAACCACTTTTTTGAGATTCCTCCACCGATCTACTCCCTCCGTTTATAAATATAAGATGTTTTAGCTTTGTGAATGACATGTATCTAGACACCTTTTAGTGTCTAGATTCATTTGAACCTATACACTAAAAGGTGTCTAGATATATCCTGTTCACAAACCTAAGACATCTTATATTTCTAAACAGAGGAAGTAGAAAGGAATCGTCACGACCACAATTGTACTCAAGACATATGCGGATCACTAGTAAATTTTGGCTGCTTGCTTTACCTCGTAGGCCTCCAACAGCTGCTTGAACTGCCGCTCCGCCTCATTCTTGAGGTGGCCGGGGTTCTTGTCCGGGTGCCACTTGAGCAGTTGAGCGCCGCCTTGTGGTACGCCTTCCGGATGTCGCCGGCGGTGGCCCCCTTGGGCACGCCCAGGATCTTGTAGTAGTCCAGCGCCATGTGATGACAGAATGGCACAGTTGACCAACCACGCACTTTGCTACTCCAGAATGGAGTACTTCCGAATCCCGATCGGCCGATCGCTTGGTCTTCTTAGTTAATAACGTGGGTGTGCAGTTACATTGTGAGGAAGGTGGAAAGGTTGGCTGTGGCCGAAGGCGGAGAAAGATTTTGTACCCTTTGTATCGGTATAACACGCGAGATTTTGCATGGCGCGGTGAGGTCAGGCCGGCGAGTCGTATTATATTGGAGACGGGACTTGGACTTACCCCTTGTGCAGAAGTCGAGAGAGAAAATACGTATAATTCCTCGATATGCTCATATGCTGGGAACTTCATCAGTAAGATTTGACTACAAATGAAACTTCTGTTCACACCACGTTGATTTTCTCATGCTAACGAAGTGTCAGCGTCGTACAACCGTCGGATAAGAATCCGCCGTGTGCATAGCAGCTCTCCTGGTCAAATCATGTTCCAAACTTCTTCTTTTTCGGACAAAACATGTTTCAAACTGTTAGCAGCAGATTTCGCTTTCTTGCTTTCCACCATGGCTAACCCATTTTTAAGCACTTGCTTGGTTCAGTTTCTTACCAACTGGCTTCAGAGACAACCCAAACATTTAACAGCAATCCCACCATCTTGACTGTTATATGTTAATCCAAATTCTACAAGTTATAAGCTAACCTTTGACGAGTGGAGCGTGGCCTGTCGTCGGAGGCTTGGGCCGGGTGGAACGATATATAAATCCCTTGTAAGCCGCCGGTTGGATGAGTTGTATATGTGAAATCCCCGGCGTTTGTAAACACTTCCCGATATAGTGAACTTTCGTTGGCTGACGCTCGTGGTTTTTTCCTCTCTTTGTTGGAGAGGTTTTTCTACGTTAAATCTGTGTCCCCTGTCATTTCGTTTTTCGTTCTTCGTTATCTTCTTGTCGCAATTATAACAAGTGGTATCAGAGCCCCAGGTTCCAATCTAGGTTTTGCGACATGTCATCATTGAAGTTCGATCTACCACAGCTGGACTACCCCACAAGGTTTCTCCTTGTGGCAGGTGAAGATGCAGGCGATTCTTGCCCAAACTTCTGATCTGGATGAAGCGCTGGATGGATTTGGCGAAAATGATGCTAAAACCTGGTTCGCCGAAGAGAAGCGGAAGGACCGTAAGGCTTTGTCTTTGATTCAACTTCATCTGTCCAATAATATTTTGCAAGAAGTACTGGAGGTGAAATCCGCTGCTGGCATGTGGGCAAAACTAGAAACGTTCTGTGTGTCAAAGGATCTAACCAGTAAGATGAACATGAAGATGAAGTTGTTCTCGCATAGGCCGCAAGAAGATGGATCTGTAATGAATCACATATCTATTTTTAAATAGATTGTTTTAGACTTGCAGTCTATGGAGGTAAAATATGATGATGAGGGTTTAGCTCTTCTACTCTTATTCTCGTTGCCTAGTTCCTATACAAATTTTTGTGATACAATATTGTTGAGCCGTGATGAACTAACCCCTGCCGAAGTACATGACACCCTCAAACAGAGGGGAAAATGAAAACTATGGTAGGGTCAGATGGGACGTCATCCAATGCTGAGGATCTGCAGGTTCGTGGCATGACTGAGCAGAGAAATAACAACTATGGCAACAGAGATAAGAGCAAGGACGGTAGAAGTCGTTCAAAGTCCAAACGAAAGGACAAATTCTACAGGTATTGTAATAAACTAATCACGTTATTGATGATTGTTAGAAGTTGCAGAATAAGGAGAAAAGAAACGGAACTTACCGATCAAAATATAGGTCTAAAGGTACTAGTAAGGCTGCTGTTGTTTTTGATAGTTCTGATGGTGAATGTTTAGCCGTTTTTGCTGCTTGTGCTTCTCGTGACGATAAATGGATACTTGATACTGCATGTTTGATTCATATTTGTTGTAACAAAGATTGGTTCAGTTCATATGAGTCTGTGCAGACTAGAGATTTTGTGCGTATGGGGAATAATAACCCATGCCATATTGTTGGTGTTGGATCTGTTAAGATCAGGACATATGATGGCGTGACACGCACGTTGAGTGAGGTGAAGCACATACCAAGCATGGCCAGAAATTTGATCTCCCTGAGTACCATGGACGTTGATGGATACAAGTATGCCGGTAGGCATAGAGTTATAAATGTATCAAAAGGTTCACTTATTCACATAATAGGTGATATGAATTCTCCTAAATTATATGTTCTTAGAGGTAGCACTTTGCCTAGTATTGTTGCTGCTGTTACTTATCATGATTCAGATAATTGTGATAAAACACATTTGTGGCATATGCATCTTGGGCATATGAGCGAACAAGACATGACAGAGTTGGTCAAGAGAGAGAGAGCTGATTGATGGTTGCAACTTGAGTAAGTTTGAGTTTTGTGAGCACTGCATTTTTGGCAAGCATAAAAGAGTAAAATCCAATGCTTCCATTCATACCACCAAAGTCATATTAGATTATGTGCATGCTAATATATGAGGACCGTCACGTAAGACTTCTATTGGTGGTGCTAATTACATGCTTACTATTATTGATGACTACTCAAGAAAAGTGTGGTCTTATTTTCTGAAGCATAAATATGATGTTTTTGATGCTTTTAAGAAGTGTAAAGTTATGATTGAAAAGCAAACTGAGAAGAAGGTAAAGGTACTACGTACTGACAATGGTATGAAATTCTGTTCTAATGAGTTTGAGGAGTTTTGCAGTAACGATGACATGATCAGGCATCACACCATCCCCTATACTCCTCAGCATAATGGCGTGGCTGAGCGCATGAATAGAACCATCATCTCGAGGGCTCGTTGTATGTTGTCTAATGCAGGTATGCATAGGCGTTTCTGTCTTGAAGCAGCCAACACAGCATGCTACCTCATCAACAGGTCACCTTCTATTCCACTTGAGAAGAAAACTCCCATTGAGGTATGGTCAGGTTCGCCTGCTGATTATTCACATTTGAGAGTTTTTGGCTGCACTGCATATGCTCATATTGATAATGGAAAGTTAGAGCCTAGGGATGTTAAGTGCATATTCCTTGGTTATGGTTCAGGAGTTAAAGCATATAAACTATGAAATCCTAAAACTAAAGAGATTTTGTTGAGTTGAAATGTTGTTTTCAATGAATCCGTTATGTATCATGATAGTGTAACACCCTAGCATTTAGGAACCAACGAAGGGTAGATTTAGGAATTTGTGATATTGCATGCATTCATCTGTGAAAATGTGGTAAATTTTTCACCAAATAAAAACCTAAAGTGATTAAAGTTTCTTTCATGCTTTGAGATTAGGTATAGTCTTGAAGGATGATTGTTATAGAATTTGATATGATCTTTGTGGATTAGAGTGTTTTGGGAAATGAAATTTGAATTTAAAACTTAAGTGTTTGAATTATAATTCAAAAGGATTTGGAATGATGTTTGAGTATTTGATTTAATTTAGAGTTAACTAATAATAACTCAAACTTTAAATAAAAGAACATAATCAATAAAATGAATATTCCAAAACTTCATTCAATAAATAAGTTATACAAATGTAACTTATGTACATAAGCAACAAACTTTACAATAGTAAAGAAATAAAAGAATAATATTTATTTATTGAATAATAATACAATCTTTCTTACAAAAGGATAAAAATAAAAATTACAAAAGAATAAAGATATTACAAGTGACTATTCTATAAAGAAAAAGAAAAATCTAAACTAAAGTCTTGATCCTCAACTCTGGTGCCTGCAAAATAAACAGAAACTTAAAAAGGAAAGAAAGTTAGGATTAGAATTATTTTACTCTCAGATTTGATAGTGAAGTGCACTGTTCATTTTTTCATCATTGAGTATTTAAGGGGCAAGTTTCACCAATATGAAAGAACTGAATCTTTCATAAATTAAGCTATAAGTCAAACAACTCCAAACAACAAGGAGGGACGAGTTTCACCAGCCAAGTAAAAGGTAACTTGGTGAAAGTAAATTTCAAATTCAGAGCATATCCACAGGGTGTACAACAGGCACACAGGAAGCACACACACCAAACTGCATGGTGTGTGCTTTCAGCACCACAACAACAGCACAATCAAACAAAACCATCAACACAGCCGTGGGAAGCCAACCCCACATCACTTTCTTGATCATACACACCAAGAACAGCAGCCCAGCTAAACAAAATCAAGGCCAAGTAAGATCACACCAATCAAAACCCTGGTTCACATCACCAAAATGGTGACATAAGGAGGGGGTGGATCAGGTGGATAGCAAGACCAAGATCAAGCCATCAGGACCAGGAGGAGAAGGGCTAGATCAAGGACAAGCTAGGAGCTGGAAATACCAGGAGAGCACCAGATCAAGCTACCACAAGATCAACCACTGGCAACCCCAACATCAAGTGAGTGTGGTGAGTAAAATAGACCATCATATGATCTATCTGTCTAAGATTAGACAAGTATTCATGATTTGTCTCTTACTCAAATTCTTAGAAAACACCCAAGTGGGGTGAATCCATCACTGAACTTTTAAATGCTAAAAGCAATCAAAAAATTATAGAGATCCAACTAAGATCTCAGGACAACATCATTGATCTAAGCTATCAAACTATATTCCAATTCAAGAATGAATATAGCCAAGATCTAAATTTCTAGGCACATCTCTTAAATAGGAGTAGCACCTTAGAATTTAATCTTATGGATCTATATAAGATATCAAGCTTACAATCATATTTTCACAACTTTGATTCAAGAAATAGTAGCTGGTATCACTACCAGACCCAATCCATGAGAAACAACAAGACAATGGATTAATCCCTGAACCTTAGACCGACATCATGGGTTCTAGGGATGCAAGTAAGTAGAATTCCACTTATTTATAGTGCCAAGCTAATTTTAAGCTTGAACAAAACCAAACCAAGTTTTAGAATCTATACTTGTGTGCCATACAAGAATGGTGTCACAAGAACAGTTCTAAACTAAGCAGGTTAAGCATCTAATCTTCACAGATTCAACCAACCAACTATAAATCATTTTCCTGTCATCACAGGAATCATAATCAAGAAAATCCATATACATATCTTCATAGTAAGAGACCATTTGATCTCAAGTTATATATGAATTCCTAAGCCAATAGTACTAATACAGTGACTTCATCACACAACACTCACTGTCATTAACCAAGTAATGACAATGGTGAGTTATTAAAACCACTAGATTTCCCAAGCATTGCTTCTAGAGCAACTTTACCATCTGAATCATATAAAAATTAATCCATAGAATCATTTGGTAAACCACTAGCATCACCACAGCTAATCATAAACAGCAAGCCACATCTAACAACCACTTAGCATGCTTAGGGGCCATCAAAACTCGATCCAACTCATCAGCTATCTACTCCATAGAGGGGTATGGAACCTAAGCAGGACCAATCATCTTAATCAGGACAGGACAATAACTAGGAATGGCTACTACCAACATCTAGCATGGAATGGCCTAGCACACAGAGCACGAGAGGGAGAGGAACAACTTACCAAAGGTCCTCGCTGTAGATTAGAAGAGGAAGCATAGAAGGCCGACGAACATGGCAGCACGGGGAGGACCCCAAAGGGGGCGATGTGACCCACACAACGCCAAGGTGGTGACCATAGCCATGCCTGGGGGCAAGGAGCATCCCCACGGCACACGGCAGCAGCGGCGGCGTCAGCACCAACGCCAACCCCAAACCTAAGGGTTTGGGACGATATCGATCTGCTCACAGGAGGGCTCCAGGTCCAAATCCAATTGGACGAGAGGGAAGAGCGGGGCCGACAACCTCATCTTGCACCACGGCGGCAGCCAGGAGGTCCACGACAGCGTGAATCACCGGCGGTGACTGTAGGGGTTCGTAGCTTGGAAAACAAAAAAATTCTACGCATGCACACAAACAAGCCAAGATCTATCTACTAGATTGTATCAACGAGTCAATAGAGGAACTCACCCTCGAAGATTCCAAAGCGGTTCACGAGAGCATATTCTCGTGGGTGATGTAGTCGTACTCTTGTCGATCTCAAGATCGCGTAGTCGATCCTTCCGGCGCTGCGTTCCGGCAGCGCTTCCGCAGTCGGTCACACGTTCGGTACTCGATGAAGACCTTCCTCTCCCTTGTTCCAGCAGGCAGCAGAGGTTGTAGCACTCTCCTCGTGATTCCGGCAGCACGACGGCGTGGTGTCGGAAGTAGAGGGGAGATCCCGCAGGGCTTCGCCTTAAGCCGGAGCGAGTATGGTGGAGTAAGAGAGGGGCCTTGGTGATCTATGGTTTAGAAGAGGTGGTGTAGCTGGCGGCTAGGGTTTGGGGAAACCCTAGTCGGCGACTTGGGAGGAGCCCTAGGTGGCGACAGCACTTGGAGGTGGTGGCGCCAAGGAGCTAGGGTTTGGGTGTGAGGGGTAGGGGGCGCCCTACCCCTCCTTATATAGGTGTGAGGAAGGCGGTTGGGAGGAGGGAGTCCTCCTCCAACTCCTCCTCCTTGGCCGTCGGGTGGAGGGAGTGGGACTCCTACCCTAGGTAGGTTTCCTACTCTCCTTCCACCAAGCAAACTTCGGATTTGACTTTTCAAATTGGCGTTTGACTTTCAAACTTGGATTTGATTTCTCTCTTCATATTGCCCAGCCAAGTGACCTAGTACATGATGCAACCATTCCACATTGTCATGACACATCCATGTACCCTTCCCCCTCCGGAGTGTCGGACCTTGCAGACCCTTCTAGAACATTCCTCGTGAAAACACCGGAATCATTTCCGAACTCCGAAACAGGACTTTCCTTATATGAATCTTATTCTCCGGATCTCCTCGTGATATCCCGGATCCCATCCGAGACTCCGAACAACATTCAGTCTCTTACTCATCATTTCATTACTACACAACAACATCGAATCCTTAAGTGTGTCTCCCTATGGTTCGTGAATTATGCGGACATGACCGAGACACTTCTCCGATCAATAACCAATAGAGGAATCTGGAAATTCATATGGCTCCCACACATTTCTACGATTACTTTGCGATCGAATGAACCACTTACATACAATACCAATTTCCCTTTGTCTCACGATAGTTTACTTATCCGAAGTTTTGATCGTCGGTATCTCTGCATACCTAGTTCAACCTCGTTACCGATAAGTACTCTTTTCTCGTTCCCATGATATGTCATACCTTGTGAGCCAGTCACATGCTTGCAAGCTAATTGGATGACATTCCACCGAGAGGGCCCAGAGTATATCTATCCATCATATGGATGGACAGATCCCACTCTTGATCCATGTGCCTCAACCCATACTTTCCGAACACTCAATGCCACCTTTATAGCCACCCAGTTACGGTGTGGTGTTTGATGTCATCAAAGCATCCTTCCGGTGATGGTGATTAGCATGATCTCATGGTCGAAGGAATTAGGTTACTATGTATCAGAAAGCTTATAGCATTTCAACTATTAAAATGACTTGATCTTTATGCTACGCTTATCTATAGGAGTAAGTCCATCATACCATTCTCCTAATGATATGATCTTGTTGTTAATAACATCTCAATGTTCATGATCGATAAACCACGATCATCTATTAACCAACAAGCTAGTATTATTAAAAAGGCTTTACTAGGGACTCTAATTTAGTTTACAAATCACACAAGTATTAATGTTTTCGGTTAATACTGTTATAGCATGAATGTAAACATTTATCATAAACACAAAGATATAATAATAACTACATTTATTATTGCCTCTAGGGAATATCTCCAACTGTCTCCCACTTGCACTAGAGTCAACTAATCTAGATTACATGGTAATATACCGAACACCCATGGCGGTTTGGTGCTGGTCATGTTTTGCCCTCGGGAGAGGTTTAGTCAACAGATCCACCACATTCAGATCTGTGTGTACTTTGCAAATCTTTATGTCACCATCTTGGACATGTTCTCGAATAGCGTGAAAACGTAGCTTGATATGCTTCAGCTTCTTGTGTGACCTTGGTTCTTGCGCATTGGCTATGGCGCCCATGTTATCACAGTAGATAGACATTGGGTCCAGCGCACTTGGAACCACACCGAGCTCTGTAATGAACTCTTTCATCCATATCGCCTCTTGTGAAGCCTCCAAAGCAGCTATGTATTCCAATTAAGTTGAAGATCTCGCTACAACGCTTTGCTTTGCACTCCTCTAGCTAACTGCTGCACCATTCAAAGTAAATACGTATCCAGATTGAGATTTAGAATCATCTGGATTGGTGTTCCAACTAGCATCGGTGTAACCATTAACAACGAGTTGTTCTTCACCTCCATAAGAAAGAACCATATCCTTTGTTCTTCTCAAGTACTTAAGGATGTTTTTGACCGCTGTCCAATGATCCACTCCTGGATCACTTTGATATCTGCTAGTTAAACTAACAGCATATGCAATGTCGGGTCTAGTACATCGCATGGCATACATTAGAGATCCTATGGCTGAGGCATAGGGAGTCTTACTCATCCTTTCTCTATCTTCTGTCGTTGCTGGACTTTGAGTTTTACTCAAGGTTATATTGGGCAACATGGGCAAGAACCCTTTCTTGCTATCTTCCATTCCAAACCTCTTTGGAACATTGTCCAAATGTGTACTTTGTGACAATGATATTAGGCGTCTCGATCTATCTCTATAAATCTTTATGCCTAATATGTAAGTTTCTTCACCAAGATCTTTCATTGAAAAACTATTATTCAAATAATCCTTGACACTATTAAGAAGGTCTACATCATTCCCAATCAACAATATGTCATCTACATACAATATTAAGAATGCTATAGAGCTCCCACTCACTTTCTTGTAAATACAAGCTTCTCCATAAGTTTGTATAAACCAAAACTTTTGATTACCTTATCAAAATGTTGATTCCAACTTCGGGATGCTTGCTTCAATCCATATATGGACCGTTGAAGTTTACATACCTTGTCAGCATCTTTAGGATTGACAAAACCTTTGGGTTGCATCATATACAACTCTTCATCAATGTCTCCATTGAGGAACGCCGTTTTGACATCCATCTGCAATATCATAATATGCAGCGATTGCTAACATAATCCTCATAGATTTAAGCTTCGCTACTGGTGAGAAAGTCTCATCGTAGTCAACTCCTTGAATTTTTTGAAACCCTTTTGCGACAAGTCGAGCTTTATAGATAGTAACATTACCATCAGCATCTGTTTTCTTCTTGAAAATCCATTTGTTCTCGACAGCCTTCCGGCCATCCGGTAAGTCCACCAAAGTCCATACTTGGTTTTCGTACATGGATCCAATCTCGGATTTCATGGATTCTTGCCATTTATTGGAATCTGGGCTCATCATCGCTTCCTCATATGTCGCAGGGTCATCGGTATTGTCCACCAACATGACACTCATAACGGGATCATACCAATCAGGAGTAGTACGAGTTCTCATTGACCTGCGAGGTTCCGTAGTAACTTCAATCGAAGTTTCATGATCAACATCATTAGCTTCCTCTCTTATTGGTGTAGGCGCCACATGAACTACTTCCGGTGTTGCGTTACTCGCAAATTCTAGAGAAGGTTCGACAACCTCGTCGAGTTCTACTTTCCTTCCAGTCACTTCTTTCGAGAGAAATTCTTTCTCTAGAAAGGATCCATTCTTGGCAACGAAGATTTTGCCTTCGGATCTATGATAGAAGGTATACCCAATAGTTTCCTTCGGGTATCCTATGAAGACGCATTTTCCTCTTTGGGTTCAAGCTTGTCCGGCTGTAACTTCTTTACATAAGCTTCGCAACCCCAAACTTTAAGGAACGGCAATTTAGGTTTCTTCCCAAACCATAATTCATACGGTGTCGTTTCAACGGATTTATATGGTGCCCTATTTAAAGTGAATGCGGCTGTTTCTAATGCATAACCCCAAAACGATAGCGGTAAATCTATAAGTGACATCATAGAACGAACCATATCTAAGAGAGTTCGATTACGACGTTCGGACACACCATTACATTGTGGTGTTCCCGGCGGTGTCAATTGTGAAAGTATTCTGCATTTCTTCAAATGCTCGCCAAACTCGTAACTTAGATATTCACCTCCACGATCAGATCGTAGAAATTTAATCTTCTTGTTACGTTGATTCTCTACCTCACTTTGAAATTCCTTAAACTTCTCGAAAGTTTCGGACTTATGTTTCATGAAATAGATATACCCATATCTACTCAAGTCATCCGTGAAGGTGAGAACATAACGATAACCACCGTGCGATGCTACACTCATTGGTCCACACATATCGGTATGTATGATTTCTAATAAGTCCGTAGCTCGCTCCATCATACTAGAAAATGGAGTCTTAGTCATTTTACCCATCAGACATGCTTCGCATCTTTCAAGTGATTCGAAATCAAGTGATTCAAGAAGTCCATCGGAATGGAGTTTCTTCATACGCTTCACTCCAACGTGACCAAGACGACAGTGCCACATATAGGTCATGTTATCACTCAATTTCAAACGCTTAGCTTCAATGTTATTAATGTGTGTATTACCACAATCGAGATTCAATAAGAATAGACCATCTACCAAAGGTGCATGTGCATAAAACATATTACTCATATAAATCGAACAACCATTATTCTCGGACTTAAACAAGTAACCGTCTCACAATAAACATGATCCAGATATAATGTTCATGCTCAACGCAGGCACCAAATAACAATTATTTAAGTATGAAACTAATCCTGATGGTAGATGAAGAGGTAGCATGCCGACCGCGATCACATCAACCTTTGATCCATTTCCAACGCGCATCGTCACCTCGTTCTTCGCTAGCTTCTGTTTATTCTGCAATACCTGTTTCGAGTTACAAATATGAGCAACCGAACCAGTAACAAATACCTAGGCACTACTACGAGTACTAGTGAGATACACATCAATAGCATGTATATCAGATATACTTTTCTTCTTGATGTTGCCGTTCTTCAAATCTGCCAAGTACTTTGGGCAATTCCGCTTCCAGTGACCTTCTCCCTTGTAGTAAAAGCACTCAGTATCAGGCTTAGGCCCAGCCTTGGTCTTCTTCGCCGGCGCGACAACTTTCTTACCGCCCTTCTTGAAGTTTCCCTTTTGCTTAGACTTGCCTTGCTTCTTGAATTTGGTGGTCTTATTGACCAACAACACTTGGTGCTCTTTCTTGATCTCCACTTCTGCAGATTTCAACATGGAGAAGAGTTCTGGCAACGTCTTGTCCATGTTTTGCATATTGTAGTTCATCACAAAGTTCTTGTAACTTGGTGGTAGTGATTGGAGGACACGGTGAATCCCCAAAGAATTAGGAATCACTATACCCAAGCTTTGGAGTTTGTTTGCGTGCCCAGACATCTTAAGCACGTGCTCATTGACGGAGCTTCCCTCTTCCATCTTGCAGTTAAAGAACTTTTCAGAAGCCTCATAACTCTCAACTGCCGCGTGAGCCTCAAATATCATTTTGAATTCACGGACAATATCATGTGGGTCATGGTTCTCAAACCTTTTCTGAAGCTCCGATTCCAAACCATACAAGATAGCACACTGAACTGTGGAGTACTGATTCTTCCGAGTGAGGTAAACATTCTTTACTTCATCGGTAGCAGTAGCTGCAGGCGGGTCACCCAGCGGTGCATCCAGCACATAGGTCAAATTACCAGCATTGAGGACAATCCTCAAATTGTGGAACCAATCCGCGAAGTTGCTTCCATTGTTTTTCAACTTTTCTTTCTCTAGGAACGCATTAAAATTGATGGTAGGGGCCGCCATTGATCCTCAACATATTTGCAATAGTTTAGACTAAGTTTATGACAAATTATGTTCTAATTAATAGTTAAATTAATTTAGGTGAACTCCCACTCAAAACAATATCCCTTGCATTGTTTTAGTGATCACACGAACCAAATCCACCACATCAAAACCGATCATCACGAGAGTTGATGTAGCTTCAATGGCGAACAATCAACATGTTCATCATATCTACTATATGACTCATGCTTTACCTTTCGGTGATCCGTGGTCCGAGACCATGTCTGTACATGCTAGGCTCGTCAAGATCAAACCTTAGCTTCTGCATGAGCAAATCTGGCTTGCTCACGTTGTATACACTCGCAGAATCTAGCACACCCGATCATCACGTGGTGCTTCGAAACAACAATCTTTAGCAACGGTGCTTGCTAAGGATGAACACTTTAAAACTTGAAATTGTGTGCTTGAGGGATCATCTTGTTGGAATTATGCCCTAGAGGCAATAATAAAGATGTTATTATTATAATACTTGTTCATGATAAAGTTTATATTCCATGCTAGAATTGTATTAAGCGGAAACTTTAATACTTGTGTGGTTTGTGAACAACACCGTGTCCCTAGTATGCCTCTAAGGACTAGCTCATTGATTAATGATGGTTAAGGTTTCCTAACCATAGACATGAGTTGTCGTTTAATAATGAGATCATATCATTGGGAGAATGATATGATGGACAGACCCAAACTAAGCGGAGCAATTAGATCGTGTCATCGTGTTCATCTTTGCGAAGCTTTTCTTATGTCAAATATTGTATTCCTTAGACCATGAGATAATACAACTCCCTGGTATCGGAAGAAAACTTTGAGGTCATCAAACGTCATCCTATGAGAGGGTGATCATAAAGGTGTCTCTCAGGTGATCGGAAAGTACCTGTTGGGTTGTATGTATCGAGATGGGATTTGTCCCTCCCAAGTCGGAGAGATATACTTCGGGCCCACTCGGTAATCGATATCAACACCGCTTGCAAGCATGTGGTTAAGGAGTTAATCACAAAGTGATATCGGATTACGAAACGAGTAAAGTACTTGCTGTGAACGAGATTGAACTAGGTATGACGGTACCGACGATCAAATCTCGGGCAAGTAAAATATCGCGAGACGAAGGGAATATATATATGGGATTGATTGAATCCTGGCATCGTGGTTCATCCGATATGATCATCGATGAATGTGTGGGAGTCAATATGGGTTTCCAGACCCCGCTATTGATTATTGATATAAGATCATGTCTGCATGTTCTCGAACCCGAAGGGTCACACACTTAACGTGTCTCGACGCTAGGATAGATTGGATAATTGGTTTATGAGTTTTTGTTCGGAGTCTCGGATGGGATCCGGGACATCACGAGAGGTTCCGGAATGGTCCGGAGAATAAGATTCATATAAGGCAATGCAGTTTTTGGAGTTCAGAATTGTTTCGGGTTAATCAGTATTGTACCGTAAGCTTCTAGAATCTTCCGGAGGGGGACCAACGTGGCCCCACCTTCCGGGAGGGGGCATGGGCCTATGAGGGAGTGCCCTGGCCGCATTGGGCCAGGGGCACAAGGCCCCATAGGGCCTAGCCGGCCAAACAAGGGGAAACCCTAATTGGAGCTTCTAGAAGGAGGGGGGAAACTCCCCCCCCCCCACTATTCCCTCCTTGGCCGCCGGCCTAGGATTGGGGGAGGGGCTAGGGCTGGCGTCGACCCCTCTATATATATTGGGCTGGGGCGCACCACCCCCACACACCTTCCCCTCAAGCCTAGCCGCCCTGCTGCCCTCCTCTCTCTCTCCCTCCCGACTGCGTGTAGGCGAAGCCCTGCTGCAGAAACTCTCCACCACTTGCACCGCGCCGTCGCGTTGTAGATCCAATCCGTCTCTCCACCATACTTGCTGGACCGAGGAAGGAGGAGACGTCGAGGTGCTGCACGTGTGCATCTCACGGAGGCATCGCCACTTGCTGTGCTAGATCGGATCAGATCGCGAGGAGGAGAAGCGAGTACGACTACATCACCCATGTTCCGACGAACGTTCCGCTGTGCGAATCTTCAAGGGTATGAAGATATCATCTAATCCCTCTCGTTGTTTGCATCTCCTAGATTAGATCTTGGCTTTCCTCTGTTCGCATCCGTAGAAAATTTTGATTTACTATGCCGCGAAACCCTTTCAGTGGTATCAGAGCTAGATCTATGCGTAGATGTGTTTCACGAGTAGAACGCAACATGGTTGTTGCGGGAGTTGATGTTTTCTGTTGCAAGCCTCTTGTTTGTGTTCTTCTTATGACGCGGGATAGTGAGATTGAAGCGGTCCAGGCCAACCTTACGCGACGTCGTTCGCGAGACCGGCTCCGCACTTGACGTGTGGCTTGTTCCACACATGCGGCTGGTGGATGCCAGTTTCTCTCACTATAGTTGTCATGGGATTTACACCGGAGTTTGGCAACCATAATATCACCGTTGTGGCTTTCCGTAGGTAAGAATCGTTCTTAGCTTCTACTCCCATAAGCCACGTAAAACATGCAACAACAAAGTAGAGGCGTCTAACTTGTTTTTGCAGGGAGTGTTTTCTGTGATATGGTATGGCCCAAGATGTGATGTGTATATTGTATGCGATGATCATGTTTTGTAATGTTTCACGACTTGCATGTCGATGAGTACACAACCGGTAGGAGCCATATGGTTGTCTTTATAATTGTGTATGACCTGTGTGTCAACTTCTTATACGCCATGTAATAGTTTCACTTTATCGCTAAGTAGTTAGCAATAGTTATAGTTGCTATTCGTGGTGGAGGCAATCATGGTGGAGTGATGGAGATCATGCCGGCACGCACAAGATGGAGATCATTGCGCGAAGATTGGCTATACCATGTCACATAAAGTTATATGCATGTGATGTTTATCCTTTTATGTATCTTATTATGCTTAGATCGCGACGGTAGCATTATAAGATGATTCCTCACTTAAAGATCAAGATAAAACCGTGTTCTCCCCAAGTATGCACCGTTGCGAAAGTTCGTCGTGTCCAAGCATCACGTGATGATCGGGTGCTATAGACTCTACGTTCACATACAACGGGTGCAAGCCAGTTTTGCACACGCGGAAATACTTGGGTTTAACTTGACGAGCCTAGCATGTACAGACATGGCCTCGGAACACATGAACCGAAAGGTTAAGCATGAGTCATATGAATGACATGATCGACACTTCGTTGTCCACCATTCAAACCACATCTCTTCTCGTGAAGATCGGATTAGGTGTGGTGAATTTGGATCATGTTCACTAAACAACTTGAGGGATGTTGAATTTAGTGGGAGTTTGTAACACCCTCAGAATCGACCCTATGCAAGTTTTAGCGAAACCCGCCACACCCGCATAGAAACGATTCAAAGGTGCCCACCAGGCACTTTCGTGCGGGTGGAAAACGAAGTAATAACATTACACAACAGTCCTCGATGGGACCCACAGAACATCTATATACAACAGCGACTCAAGGAGTCAAGAATACAGATATAATATACAAAGATCCGAATAACCTGGAAAACGATATAGCGTCCAGCTACGGACAAGATGCAAATGGGTCTAAGAGCCCTGAAGAATAACCAATGGCGTCCATAACCCTGCCCAGGCCAAGCCGGAAGGGTAACCCTGCTAACGACGTCGATCTCAAAACCTGCTTAAACAAAAGGGGTGCCGACAAAGGGCAAAGGAAAAAGAGGAGCGTCAGTACTGAGGCCAGTACACGGCGAGGCTAGAATTCGGCGGTCCTCTCCTACATAGGTATGGTGGACTGAGCGGCAGCGGCAGCATGCACTAACAACCTATAGAGACTCGATACAACTGGCGGTTATCAGAGAGGGAGAAGAATGACCTATTCGGATCCAACCTGAAGCTAACACCAAACAAAACCCATCCTGGTGTTTCCCCCTCGAGACCAAACGAGGAAGTCAACCGAGGAACTCACACAGTTGGCAGTTTTACTTATTCAGTTATAGTTGCGGCACTTTACTAGTCAGGTTTAGATAATCGTCCTGATAAAGTAAGCAGTGGTCACTTTTAGTTAACCATTCCGTGATAGTTACAACACTTACTAATCAGATACAGATGGCATGAGATGACCCAAAAACCCAGCAGTTGTTGGTACTTTTATTCAGCCATTCCGTTGTAGTTGCAATACTTACTAGTCAGGTACAATGGTCACAAGCGACAATCCAAACAAGCAATTGTGGGCCGTATTATTTAGCCATTCCATTATAGTGAAGCTGATTACTAGTCATTATAAAGTCAAATTTATAGCAATAAACTTTAGTTATGCTTGTCTATGGTCGAGATACTGTGCTCCAAGTCGTCCATAACCGCGGACACGGCTTTCAGAAAGTTTTAACCCGGCCGGGGTGCACAAATAGCAACACACACACGATCAACCTCAGAAAAACCAAATCAAAACCCAACGAGGTCTTCACGACAGAGCAATCACAAGATTCAGAAATATTTCAGGGGGCCACCCCATTGAGTAGAACCGCAACGAAGTAAGCAAGCTCCGAGACGGACTCAAGGTTTGCGACAATGGCTGTAAACGACTGGGAACCCGAAAGTGTGGCTGGGCTTGTCGATACCGCGAAAACATTCCGCTTACCTAAACAGTACAGTGTGCTCCTCGCACAATCGTAAATAAACAGTAGCATGGCATAAGTATAGGATAGTAAATAAGACCTCAAACTAGTTTGTGGCCCCAAGAAATAAGTTTGAATCAAGCTCTGGCTAAGGGGGGCCCATACTCCCCGTATGTGGATAGCGCGATAAATCAAGGAACAGGTATCAAGTACTCGGGGTCCTACGGGACACAAGTGGGCGTTCGGAAACCAAATATTTTCTATCACCCACCGATGCCTCTGCTTACTTACTTCAATTTTAGTTGTTAAACAGGAATTAAAGTGAGCGATAAATAAAGCCGAGATCCTCTCCAACATCCGACATGTGGCAATACTCCAACAACTGTGGTACATTGCGACACGCAACAGCACTTGAGCAAGCGACTACGACGCGCAAGTCCAACTATCTACCAAACATCAGGTTGTAGGAGGTGGCCATGGCAATATAGGGCTGCAAGGGACATCACGGGTACGAAAACTAGAGCAACGCAACACAGATAGTAATAGATCAACAGGAGGGAATAAATACTATAAAAGTAAGATAGGTATAAAGGGGGAGATGCTCGCCTGAAAACATTGTCGAAGGTTCATCCGAAGATCGGGGCGAAGCTCACATCAACTCAACGGCCTTATCCGCGAAGAAGCAAAACACTAGAATAAACACCGGATGCAATATTTAATACAACGTCAGAAGATCGGCATGATGCATGTATGATGCATGACATGGCAAGGTGCGATGCAATTAGGTTATATTAAGCGGAACCGGGGTCCCGACAATTAATTAGGTGGTTCATGTTATTTAGCTACCCCGCAAATTAAATGTTGCATTAGCAAGACAACAGATGGCACTGGTTCGCTACACAAGTTTAAATGAGGCCAATATAAGGCTAGATTTGCCCGCATATGGGCCCCATATTTAATTATTAGGTGAATCGGCATAAGGCCCCCAAACCACACAAATATGCATGCGAGTTGAATGATTAACACGCAACAGGTTTTATATTTAGCATTTATAAAATAGGGCTCGGAAAGGGGTCACACATTAGGGTTCGGCAGATCTTGGTTCCTGGGTTCGGGGTTCGGTCTCAGGGTTCGACGGAAACGTTCTCGGACTCCGGGATTTAGGGTCTTCGGGTCGGGGTGGTAGATCTTGTCGCATGAGCGTCACTGCTTCCGGGAAGAGCTTGTCGTCCAGGGTCTCGGTGTCCGGGGTGAAGTACTCGGCGTCCTCGAGGGAGTACTTGTCGTTCTGGGGTGAAATGCTTGTCATATCCGCATCGGCGTTCTTGGCGTTCGGGTTCTCGATTCCGCATTCGGGGCGAAGGTCTTGTCGCATATGTGGTCGCCGGGATCGGTCTTCGGGGTCTGGGCATCTTATCCATGCTGGAGATCTTGTCGGCAGTTATTTTTGGTGATCCTTGTCCGATTGTCGTTGCCACCGAGGAAGATCATGTCGGCCGTGACGGTGGTCTTGACGGTTCCGGGAGGGAGAACTTGGGTCGGAATCGGATCGGTCTGGTGCTTGGCTATCAATACTTGTCGTTCTCGTGGCGCTCATGATGTGTCGCGGCGTCCCAACACACTTGCCCGACTTGTTGCAGAACTTGACGCCTCGCGCACGGACAGAGGATGGCGGGGCCGGAGACAGGGATCGGGGAGGCAGGAGACGGAGCGCCGACGAGGACAAGGGCGAGGACGACCGGCTCGAGCCTGCGGAGGGAGGCGGCGCCGCTGTAGCGGGTCCCACGCCGGGGAGCTCTTGGCCTGCACGGGCGGACGGGGCAGACGAGGGGAGGTCGCCGGGCGACGGCAGCGGCGAGGCGGAGAGAAGGCGCGGATGGCTCGCGGACGGCGACAGGCGGCCGGAGGAGGAAGGCCCGGGAGGAGGCGCGGGGACGCGATGGGGCGACCGGCGCCGAGGGGGCGCGGTCGGGGACGGCGCGCCGCGCGGAGGAAGGCGGGGCCGGAGAGGCTCGAGCGGGGCGGCGCCGGGGGCGAGCAGAGGCGGCGGGGCGCTGCGTGCGTGCGCGGCTCCGGCGGGCTGCTGCAGAAGGAGGCCGGCCGCGGGCTCGGGGCGGCGCGCGGCGGGAGCATGGCGGAGAGAGGGGACCGGCGGCGAGTGGGGGGGGGGCGCGGCGTCGCGGTCGGGGCGAGGTCGCAGCCGGCGGCGGCCAGGGGGAGGTTGCGGGGCGGTGACGGCCGGCGTCGGGAAGACGCGAGGAGGAGGGGCCCGACGGTGCGGAGGGCGGAGGAAGAGGAGGCGGGGAGCCAGAGGAGGGAAGAGCGGCGGCGCGCGCTAGGGGGGGTGGCGGAAGGAGGCGGGCAGCCGGTGGCGAGGAGGATCGCCGGCGACGGGCGGGTCGGGCGCGCGCGCAGGAGAGAGAGAAAGGGAGCGAGCGAGGGACGGGGGGGCGTGCAGGGGGTGGGTCCCAGGGGAGGTGGGGTCTGCAGGAGGGGATCCCGAGGGGGCTGGTCGGGCGCGTGGCGTGCGTGTGTGTAGCACGTGTGTGGCCGGCTGAGTGGGGTGGTGTGCTGGTGGGAGAGAGAGGAGAGAGAGGGGGGGCAGGTGGCAGATGGTGATTGGGTGAGGGAGAGAGGGGAGATGAGGTGGCGAGGGGCTATTGGTTGGGGTGAGGTGGAGGGGTGTGTGGGTAGGTTATCTGGTAGCTGTAGGATTAATGGGGTGGGCCGTTTGTATTTTCTGGGGTGGTCGTTCGGGTCATTCGGCCCGTTCGACTGCCCCACTAAAATAATATAATCTTTTATTTACTCAACCAGCATTTTTTGCAAACCGATAGCGGACCAAACAAAATAATCCGGAGACCCGGTGTTTGGTGTTGAATAAAGGTGGGGCGTTTAGAAAACAAAAACGGGTTTTCTGCAAATAGTTTTATGCAAGCAAATGCAAGATGATGACGATGCTCAAATGCAATGCGGCATGATGACATGAGCATGCGATCAGATGATGCAATGCACAAAAACAACGCGATTTTCTAGTAGTGGTTTTGCGGGATGCCACAGAGTTCATCTAGTAGTTTGATTAAAAGTTGAACTAGTTATCATGAACATAGTCTAATTTGTACTTGCAAATATTGTAGATCAAATGGCTAAGTCCAACTTCAACTTCAACGTTTTTGCTGAGAAGGAAAAGCTTAGAAACAATGGGTCTAACTTCACCAATTGGTTCCGCAATCTGAGAATCATTCTCTCTGGCGGTCAAAAGGACTATGTCCTTGAAAATGCGCTAGGTGACGCCCCTGCTGTAGATGCGCCGGCTGATGAGAAAGCTGTCTATCAGTCACGCAAAGATGATTATGGTGTGATTAAGAGCACCATGTTGTTTGCTATGGAATCAGACCTTCAAAATCGTTTTGAAGACTATCCCGGGCCCTTTGAGATTCTCGAGGAGCTGAAAACCATGTTTCAGACTCAAGCCCGTTCTGAGAGATATGAGATCTCTGAGAAGTTCTTTAACTGCAAGATGGAGGAAGGGAGTTCCGTTAGTGAGCACGCCATTAAGATGTCGGGCTATACTCAACGCCTTGAGCAACTGGACTGCAAGATTCCAAAGGAGATCAAGATTGACAGGGTTCTGCAATCACTCCCTCCCATCTACAAAAGTTTTGTAGTGACTCACAATCAGATTGGTTCCACTGATACGATCACTGAGCTCTTCGTAAAGATGAAGGCTGCGGAGGTGGACCTCAAAAAGGATAATCATGTGTTGATGGTCAACAAGCCCCCCACCTTCAAGAAAGGTAAGGGTGCAAAGAAGCCCTTCAAGAAAGGCGGCGACAAGCGCGTTGCCCCTGCTGAGAAGAAGCTCAAGTCTGGTCCTAAGCCGGACACTTAGTGCTTCTATTGCAAGGACAAGGGTCACTGGAAGCGCAACTGTCCGAAGTACTTAGCGGACAAGAAGGCTGGCACCATCAAAGGTATATTTGATATACATGTTATTGATGTTTTCCTTACTAGCCCTCGTTGTAGTGCCTATGTATTTGATACTGGTTCAGTTGCTAATATTTGTAACTCGAAACAGGAGCTACGGAATAGATGGAGGCTTGCGAGGGATGAGGTGACGATGCGTGTTGGCAACGGATCAAGAGTTGATGTGATGGCCGTCGGCACGCTCTCCTTAGTTTTACCTTCGGGATTAGTTTTAAACCTCAATAAATGTTATTATGTGCCTGCGTTGAGCATGAACATTTTTTCTGGATCTTGTTTATTGCAAGACGGTTATTCATTTAAATCGGAGAATAATGGTTGTTCTATTTATATGAGTAACATCTTTTATGGTCATGCACCTGTTGTGAATGGTTTATTTCTTCTAAATCTCGAAAGGGATGAAACACACATCCATAACATTGAGGCTAAGAGATGCAAAGTAGATAGTGATAATACTACTTATTTGTGGCACTATCGTCTAGGTCATATTGGTGTAAAGCGCATGAAGAAACTCCATTCTGATGGACTTTTGGAGTCTCTTAATTTTGAATCATTTGACACATGCGAACCATGCCTCATGGGCAAGATGATCAAAACCCCGTTCTCCGGTATGATGGAGCGAGCAACAGACTTGTTGGAAATCATACATACCGATGTATGCGGACCGATGAGTGTTTTGACGCGCGGTGGATATCGCTATTTTCTCACTTTTACCGATGACTTAAGTAGATATGGGTATATCTATTTAATGTAACATAAATCTGAAACATTTGAAAAGTTCAAGGAATTTCAGAATGAAGTGGAGAACCATCATAACATAAAGATTAAGTTTCTACGATCCGATCGTGGAGGTGAATATTTGAGTTATGATTTTCTCATGCATATTAAAGCAAGCGGAATCGTTTCGCAACTCACGCCACCCGGAACACCACAGCGCGATGGTGTGTCTGAACGCCGGAATCGAACCTTATTAGATATGATCCAATCAATGATATCTCTTACTGATTTGTCGTTATCATTTTGGGGTTATGCATTAGAAAACGCTGCATTCACTTTAAATAGGGCACCATCTAAATCCGTTGAGACGACACCGTATGAACTGTGGTTTGGTGCTAAACCTAAGTTGTCGTTTCTTAAAGTTTGGGGATGCGAAGCCTACGTCAAGAAGTTGATGCCGGACAAGCTCGAACCCAAAGCAGAGAAATGCGTCTTCATAGGATACCCTAAGGAAACTATTGGGTATACCTTCTATCACAGAACCGAAGGCAAAGTGTTTGTCACAAAGAACGGTTCCTTTCTTGAGAAGGAGTTTCTCTCGAAAGAAGTGAGTGGGAGGAAAGTAGAGATAGACGAGGTTATTAAACCTTCTCTTGAGTTGGAGAGTAGCGCAGCACCTGAAATTGTTCCAGTGCCGCCTGCACCAACAATAGAGGAAGCTAATGACAAGGATCATGAAGCTTCGGACGATGCTGCTACTGAACGTCGCAGGTCGACAAGGTCACGTGCCCCTCCTGAGTGGTACGGCAACCCTGTTTTGACTGTCTTGTTGGTAGAAGACAGTGAACCTACGAACTATGAGGAAGTGATGATGATCCCAGACTCTGAGAAATGGCTAGAAGCCATGAAATCCGAATTGGGATCCATGAGCGAAAACCAAGTATGGACTTTGGTGGACCCTCCTATCGACCGAAAGGCCGTTGAGTGCAAATGGATTTTCAAGAAGAAAACGGACGCGGATGGTAATTTTACCGTCTATAAAGCACGGCTTGTCGCGAATGGTTTTCAACAAGTTCAAGGTGTTGACTACGATGAGACTTTCTCTCCCGTAGCGATGTTTAAGTCCATTCGGATTTTATTAGCAATTGCTGCGTTTCATGATTATGAAATATGGCAGATGGATGTCAAGACCGCGTTCCTCAATGGCAACATTGATGAAGAGTTGTATATGATGCAACCCGAAGGTTTTGTCGATCCTAAGGATGCTGATAAAGTATGCAAGCTTCAGCGTTCCATTTATGGACTGAAGCAAGCATCTCGGAGTTGGAACCTTCGTTTTGATCAAGTGATCAAGAGCTTTGGATTTGTTCCAAATTGCTACGAAGCTTGTATCTACAAGAAAGTGAGTGGGAGCTCGGTGACATTTCTGGTACTATATGTGGATGACATATTGATTATTGGAAATGACATTAACATGCTTAACGATGTGAAGAGTTATTTGAACAAGTGTTTTTCAATGAAAGACCTAGGTGAAGCTGCTTATATATTGGGCATCAAAATCTATAGAGATAGACAAAGACGCCTGATAGCTTTAAGCCAGAGTACATACCTAGACAAAGTTCTAAAAAGGTTCAGAATGGATAAGGCAAAGAAAGGTTCAGTGCCTATGTTGTCAGGTAAGATATTGAGCAAGGCTCAGTGTCCAGCTACGGTAAATGATAGAGAAGCTATGAGCAAAGTGCCTTATGCCTCGGCCATAGGTTCTATCATGTATGCCATGCTGTGTACTAGACCGGATGTGTCCAATGCTCTTAGTTTGACGAGCAGATATCAAAGTGATCCAGGAGTGGAACACTGGACAGCCGTGAAGAACATCCTAAAGTACCTAAATAGGACTAAAGAAATGTTCTTAGTCTATGGGGGTGATGAACATCTCGTCGTAAAAGGTTACGTCGACGCTAGTTTCGACACCGACAAGGATGATTCTAAATCTCAGACAGGATACGTTTATATTTTGAATGGAGGAGCTGTGATCTGGAGAAGCTGCAAGCAAAGCGTGATCGCGGGATCTACAGTAGAAGCGGAATACATGGCTGCTACAGAAGCGTCAAGTGAAGGAGTTTGGATCAGGAACTTCATCACTGAGCTTGGCGTGGTTCCAAGTGCATTGGACCTACTGGAGATATTGTGTGACAACACTGGCGCCATAGCACTCGCTAAGGAACCAAGATATCATCCAAAGACCAAGCATATCAACCGCAAGTTTCATATAGTCCGAGATTATATTGCAGATGGAGATCTGAAGATTAGCAAAGTACATACAGATCTGAATGTCGCAGATCCGTTGACTAAACCTCTTCCACGTGTAAAACATGATCAACACCTTAGTTCCATGGGTGTGAGATTGTTGCCAAATGTAAACTAGATTATTGACTCTAGTGCAAGTGGGAGACTGTTGGAATTATGCCCTAGAGGCAATAATAAAGATGTTATTATTATAATTCTTGTTCATGATAAAGTTTATATTCCATGCTAGAATTGTATTAAGCGGAAACTTTAATACTTGTGTGGTTTGTGAACAACACCGTGTCCCTAGTATGCCTCTAAGGACTAGCTCATTGATTAATGATGGTTAAGGTTTCCTAACCATAGACATGAGTTGTCGATTAATAATGAGATCATATCATTGGGAGAATGATATGATGGACAAACCCAAACTAAGCGGAGCAATTAGATCGTGTCATCGTGTTCATCTTTGCGAAGCTTTTCTTATGTCAAATATTGTATTCCTTAGACCATGAGATAATACAACTCCCTGGTATCGGAAGAAAACTTTGAGGTCATCAAACGTCATCCTATGAGTGGGTGATCATAAAGGTGTCTCTCAGGTGATCGGAAAGTACTTGTTGGGTTGTATGTATCGAGATGGGATTTGTCCCTCCCAAGTCGGAGAGATATACTTCGGGCCCACTCGGTAATCGATATCAACACCGCTTGCAAGCATGTGGTTAAGGAGTTAATCAAAAAGTGATATCGGATTACGGAACGAGTAAAGTACTTGCTGTGAACGAGATTGAACTAGGTATGACGGTACCGACGATCAAATCTCGGGCAAGTAAATATCGCGAGACGAAGGGAATATATATATGGGATTGATTGAATCCTGGCATCGTGGTTCATCCGATATGATCATCGATGAATGTGTGGGAGTCAATATGGGTTTCCAGACCCCGCTATTGATTATTGATATAAGATCATGTCTGCATGTTCTCGAACCCGAAGGGTCACACACTTAACGTGTCTCGACGCTAGGATAGATTGGATAATTGGTTTATGAGTTTTTTTCGGAGTCTCGGATGGGATCCGGGACATCACGAGAGGTTCCGGAATGGTCCGAAGGCAATGCAGTTTTTGGAGTTCGGAATTGTTTCGGGTTAATCGGTATTGTACCGGAAGCTTCTAGAACCTTCCGGAGGGGGACCAACGTGGCCCCACCTTACGGGAGGGGGCATGGGCCTATGAGGGAGTGCCCTGTCCGCATTGGGCCAGGGGCACAAGGCCCCATAGGGCCTAGCCGGCCAAACAAGGGGAAACCCTAATTGGAGCTTCTAGAAGGAGGGGGGAAACTTCCCCCCCCCCACTATTCCCTCCTTGGCCGCCGGCCTAGGATTGGGGGAGGGGCTAGGGCTGGCGCCCACCCCTCTATATATAGAGGGCTGGGGCGCACCACCCCCACACACCTTCCCCTCAAGCCTAGCCGCCCTGCTGCCCTCCTCTCTCTCTCCCTCCCGACTGCGTGTAGGCGAAGCCCTGCTGCATAAACTCTCCACCACTTGCACCGTGCCGTCGCGTTGTAGATCCAATCCGTCTCTCCACCATACTTGCTGGACCGAGGAAGGAGGATACGTCGAGGTGCTGCACGTGTGCATCTCACGGAGGCATCGCCACTTGCGGTGCTAGATCGGATCGGATCGCGAGGAGGAGAAGCGAGTACGACTACATCACCCATGTTTCGACGAACGTTCCGCTGTGCGAATCTTCAAGGGTATGAAGATATCATCTAATCCCTCTCGTTGTTTGCATCTCCTAGATTAGATCTTGGCTTTCCTCTGTTCGCATCCATAGAAAATTTTGATTTACTATGCCGCGAAACCCTTTCACATCTTATAATGCTACCATCGTGAAATAAGCAATACAAGATGCATAAAAGGATTAACATCACATGCAATTCATAATATGTGATATGTTATGGCCTTTCTTCTTGTGCTTCCGATCTCCATCTTCAACCACAAACATGATCTCCATCATCACCGGTATGGCGTCAAGGTCAATGGCGCCGTTTCATGGTTGTCGTCCACCAGCTTCAACTATTACAACTACTTTGAATAGACATGCAGGTCTTAACGGAATTTAAATACAACCATATGGCTCCTGCCGGTTGCCAACTTAAAATAAGGAACATTGCATACATCATATATAATCACAATCATGGCCATATCACATCACAGCACACCCCTGCAAAACAAAGTTAGACGCCTCTAATTTTCTTTGCATATTTTACGTGGTTTGGGGCTTTCAGTAAGTGTCGTTCTAACTTACGAACAAGAACCACAACGTTGATGCTTGAACTATCAAGTGCCCGTTGTAAATTGAATCTATACTATGATGGGAGAGACAGACACCCGCAAAGCTACTTATGCAATACAAGTTGCATGTTGAGCGTGGAGCAAGTCTCATGAATGATGTCATGTAAGGTTAACCCGGGACGCTTCATCCCATCATACCGCAAGATGCAAAGTACACAAAAGGCAATTCATAATAAAAGCACCACCGCCCATAATGACCATTGTGTTCTACTCGTGCAACAGATCTACATATAGACACGGCTCTGATACCACTATAGGGGTTCGTAGCATGGAAAACAAAAAATTTCTATCGCATGCACACAACCAAGCCAAGATCTATCTACTAGATTGTAGCAATGAGTCGATAGAGGAACTCACCCTCAAAGATTCCAAAGTGGTTAATGAGAGCAGATTCTCGTGGGTGATGTAGTCGTACTCTTGCCGATCTCAAGATCACGTAGACGATCCTTCCAGCGCTGCATTCCGGCAGCACTTCCGTAGTCGGTCACACATTCGGTACTCGATGAAGACCTTCCTCTCCCTTGTTCCAGCAGGAAGCGGAGGTTGTAGCACTCTCATCGTGATTCCGGCAGCACGACGGCGTGGTGTCGAAAGTAGAGGGGAGATTCCGCTGGGCTTCACCTTAAGCCGGAGCGAGTATGGTGGAGTAAGAGAGGGGCCTTGGCGATCTACGGTTTAGAAGCACAAAGGGAGGTGGTGTTGCCGGCGGCTAGGGTTTGGGGAAACCCTAGTCGGCGACTTGGGAGGATCCCTAGGCGGCGGCAGCACTTGGAGGTGGTGGCGCCAAGGAGCTAGGGTTTGGGTGTGAGGGGTAGGGGTAGGGGACGCCCTACCCCTCCTAATATAGGTGGGAGGGAGGCGGTTGGGAGGAGGGAGTCCTCCTCCAACTCCTCCTCCTTGGCCGGCGGGTGGAGGGAGTGGGACTCCTACCCTAGGTAGGGTTCCTACTCTCCCTCCACCAAGCAAACTTCGGATTTGACTTTTCAAATTGGCGTTTGACTTTCAAACTTGGATTTGATTTATCTCTTCATATTGACCAGCCAAGTGACCTAGTACATGATGCAACCATTCCACATTGTCATGACACATCCATGTACCCTTACCCCTCCGGAGTGCCAGACCTTCCAGACCCTTCTAGAACATTCCTAGTGAAAACACCGGAATCATTTCCGAACTCCGAAACAGGACTTTCCTTATATGAATCTTATTCTCCGGATCTCCTCGTGATATCCCGGATCCCATCCGAGACTCCGAACAACATTCGGTCTCTTACTCATCATTTCATAACTACACAACAACATTGAATCCTTAAGTGTGTCTCCCTACGGTAAGTGAATTATGCGGACATGACCGAGACACTTCTCCGATCAATAACCAATAGAGGAATCTGGAAATTCATATGGCTCCCACACATTTCTACGATTACTTTGCGATCGAATAAACCACTTACATACAATACCAATTTCCCTTTGTCTCACGATAGTTTACTTATCCGAAGTTTTATCGTCGGTATCTCTACATACCTAGTTCAACCTCGTTACTGATAAGTACTCTTTTCTCGTTCCCGTGATATGTGATCCCTTGTGAGCCAGTAACATGCTTACAAGCTAATTGTATGACATTCCACCGAGAGGGCCCAGAGTATATCTATCCGTCATATGGATGGACAAATACCACTCTTGATCCATGTGCCTCAACCCATACCTTCCGAACACTCAATGCCACCTTTATAGCCACCCAGTTACGGTGTTGTGTTTGATGTCATCAAAGCAACCTTCCGGTGATGGTGATTAGCATGATCTCATGGTCGAAGGAATTAGGTTACTATGTATCAAAAAGCTTATAGCAATTGAACTATTAAAATGACTTGATCTTTATGCTACGCTTATCTATAGGAGTAAGTCCATCATACCATTCTCCTAATGATATGATCTTGTTGTTAATAACATCTCAATGTTCATGATTGGGAAACCACGATCATCTATTAACCAACAAGCTAGTATTATTAAAGAGGCTTTACTAGGGACTCTAATTTAGTTTACAAATCACACAAGTATTAATGTTTCCGGTTAATACTGTTATAGCATGAATGCAAACATTTATCATAAACACAAAGATATAATAACTACATTTATTATTGCCTCTAGGGCATATCTCCAACAGTGACACCGCTGACCACAGGGTCGGGGAGGAGAAGGAGAGAGGTGAGCTCGAGAGAGAGACAAAGAGTATTGGGTTGGGTTGGGCCAATACCCCTTCAGGGTATTGCTTTGACTATACCCTGTGGGGCCACAAGGGCCCAATAAACCCAAACAATCAGCCCAAATCTTTTAGAGCCTGTTTCAATAATTGGAAAAAGACCAAAATGCCCCTGAACTTAAATAAATTCTAGAAAATAAAATAAAAGTCCAAAAATTATAAATAAAATATTTTTGGATTCACAAAAATCCAAACTATCCAAATCAATTAAGAAATAAAATTTTAAACCTATAAATTTTATTAATGATTTTGTAATTTAAATATTCCTTATAGAATTTTACAAAATTATTGAAAGATGATAAAAATAAATAAAAATCACTTTCATTATATATTAATATTGTAGTATTTTAGAAAAATACTAAACAAATGTTTAATAACAATTTTTGGTATTTAAATGATAATTCTTAAAGGAATTATTAAATAAAGAAAAAATAAGTAAAAGGGAAATAAAATAGAAGAATACAATATTCTATTATAAATTTTATAAATCCTTTATTATTAAAAATAATTTTTATAATAATGGGGAGAATACATATAAAGTTAAATGATGCATTACATTACTTTTGCATAATCATTTTGCTTCTTTAAATATTGTCCTTACCGGGCAATAATGATGTTTTTGTAGACATAGAAGCGCAAGGTCCAGCGCAAGCATCAGACTTCACTACCTTGCAATCACAAGGCAAGTTCATCACTTGCTCATGTCCTTTGAAGAGTCTTTATCAAAGTATTTGCAAATTGTGTGTTATCATCTATATTATAGAAAAAGGAAACATTATTTTCTCAAGATAATAAATCTTAGATATAATCCTAAGTGATGATATGATGGAGCAATAGAATTTAGGGTTATAATTTCAATAATGATGGACAATTAGGGATTAATAAACCATGACATCAGTGATTCTAGCGCAATATATTATGCGTTAACCATGAGATTTGGAATGGGACGGAGAAGTCAGTTGTATCCTTTTCCTCTTGTATGGAGGCAAGAAGACTTTAACGTGATGTTGTGATTCCTTGTGTGGATCCAACATATGGGTGGGCACCCTTACGCCCCACACTTTTTGTGTCTAGATTATCTATGAATGGTGTTTAGGGATATAGTCCATGTAAATGGTACTATTCTGGGCATCACTAGGTCATAGAGTCTCCGAGAACTCATCAGGGTTTTAGCCTGCCCGAAAGGGGGCTTAACGAAGGTGAGCCAATCCCGAAGAATCATGCAGACATATGAGGTCACAGAGAGGGAAGTGATAGGCTTGGACCAACTACAAGGCCCCACATCATGGAATTGTGGACGGGAAAGTACGTCCGGTTGTGCAACAAGGAGTTGATTTCTCATGGGAAAAGTAGCGCACCTCTGCAGAGTGTAAGAATTGTAACTTGTTACTCCCTGTTTCGGGAAGGAGCTATGAACGCGGCAGGAAAGGAACTCCATGAAAGTTCTGGTCAACCTGTGAAGGCTGATGGTCATAGATTTTTATAATAAAACCAATCTTTGAAGAAAGATTTACGAAAATTGCATAGTGCCAAAGACTAATAGTCCGACATGGTAGATAGAACATCAAACTTCCTACCTTGCATATAATGAATTTGCTGGGTAACGATGTTACTCATCCTTTCCTTTGAATCCTTGCTAAGACTCTGAGAATCCCGAAGATACCCCAATGTATGCATCTGAGAGTCAAGAGGAGGTCTTCTATGTAGAACCCAACTTGTATGGAGCCGTAGAAGGGGAGGAATACGACATCGTCTACGGAGGAGAGTTCCAGGAGTCCGAATAATTACTATAGTTCTAGTAGCCACTTAAGCCGAGCAACATGAACAATATATAGCAATAAGTTGTTGAGCTCAATTTGGAGTTTAAGTTTTAAATTTGAAACTTCCGCTGAAACACTTATATTTTGGTTTGTAAGTTGAAACTTTTGGAAGTCTTGAACTTCCGGTATTGTAATAATAATAACGTGTGTATGTTTGTAATATGGACCTGCAATGTTTCTGTTGTACCACTCTCAGGGATGTGATATTTATGGAACGGTGTTCTGTGGATGTCATTTCAACGACTATAGTGTACTACACATGCAGTGGTATGCTGGGTCACCGCAGATAGTTTGCCATCAGATCCCTCTCCTGTTGCTGTTGGAGAGGAGAGAGTTAGTGTGAAGGTGGAGAACCTGTAGAAAACTATTGATAATGATGATGTTGTTGGAGATACACATGAGGAAAATATTGATGACATTGTTGTTCAGCACTCACCTATTGTTTTGCAGTAGCCACATGAGTCCATTGCTGCTAATAGAACGAGGCATAACTGCGGTCCTCGTTTAATTGAAGAGTGTAATCTTGTTCATTATGCTTTGAGTTGTGCTAAACAGGTGGAGAAAGATTTTGAACCTGCTACATACAATGAAGCCATTGCATCCGTTGACCGTGAGAAGTGGGTTTCTGCTATGCAAGAAGAGATGCAAGTTGAGAAAAATGGCACATGGGATGTTGTGCGCTTGCCTAAACAAAAGAAGGCGGTCGGCTGCAAGTGGATCTTCAAGAAAAAGGAAGTTTTATCTCCTAAAGAGCCTTCAAGGTATAAGGCAAGGTTAGTAGCAAAAGGGTTGAAATGGATCGTATGGGCACCTAGAGGGGGGGGGGGGGGGGTGAATAGGTGCTAACCAATTTTTAATACTTTTTCAATTTTAGGCTTTACACAAAGTAAATTCTCTAGATATGCAACTACGAGAATTTCCCTATATGAAACCCTAACTACTAAGCACGTAAAGGAGGAGCGAGGAAACCGTAGTGGAGCACGCGGAGACACAGGGATTTGTTTTACCGCAGTTCCTTCCTTGTTAAGGGAAGTACATCTGCGTTGGAGAGGTGGGCGGTTCTAAGACCACCACGCCACAATAGGCCTCACCCTATTCTCCGATGGATCTCGCCACGAGAGGCCTGATCCACCTTCTCCACTATTGGATCCCTTCGAGGCGGGAACCGGTGCCTTTTACAACACTATCGGGGCACACACCCACAACCGAATTGGGGGCTCCCAGGATGACAACAAGCTGTCACAAAAACAAGGTTTATCAATATAAACAAAAACGAGGATCTAGATCTTTGCAAGAATACTAGATCGGAGGTTCTCCAAATGAATGGAGAGGAGATGAAGCGCTTGATTGCTGATGATGAAGATCGAGTTCTCCTCCTTCGATTCCCCAAGGGATGGGGCCTTTGGGTGGATCTAGGTGGAGCACTCTTGTATGAAGTTTTGAGATCTGATCTGTTCTTTTTCGAGATGAATCAAGAGTTCTGGCAGGAGGGGGATTGCTGGCTTAAATACCCCCTCCCCAGATCTGGCCGTTGCCCAACTTTGGGGGCGGATTATCCGCCCCCCACTTGGGGCGGATTATCCGCCCCCTGGGAAAACTCCGCCCCAAGGGCGGATTCTCCGGGGGAAACTCCGCCCCCTCTCTGGGGCTTGCGCCTTGGTGAAGCTTGGAGAAGATCTTGGGGGGGGGCGGATAATCCGGCCCCCCTGAGGGGCGGATTATCCGGCGAGGCCGGAAAGTCCGGCCAAAACTCCGCCCCCCTGAGGGGCGGATTATCCGGCCAGGCCGGAAAGTCCGGCCAATATTCCGCCCCCCCTTCTGGGGCTTGCGCTTGCTTGGGCAGAGGGAGGGCGGATTATCCGCCCCTGGTGGGGCCGGATTATCCGCCCCCAAAGGCAGAGTTCTGAGCTGCAACACTTCAACACACATTAAAAGATCCTTGGTATTGTTATCTAACACTCAAAACACTAGGGATTAAGAAATGTTCTTTCAATCTCCCCCTTTTTGGTGTTAGATGACAATACTAGGATTTGCAGTGAAACCGGCAAGTGCCACCTTAGATAATGAAAGACGCTCCCCCTAGATGTGTGCATATTTAAGATTTGCATTTGAATACAAATACACACACTAGGTAGAACACTACTTTAAAGTTTGGTGAAAGAAAGTCATACCACCGGAATATATAGCCAAGGCATACATAGATAATCCCATGAATCCATATGTCATCAAATATGCTCCATAATTCCAGACTTCCATGGGGTCCATGATAGATAAATCCAGAAATCCATGAATACCAAACATAGTACCAAACTGTGGAGTACGACATAGTCTTACACAAACAACCACAAATAGCAAACAAGTTCACGCTAGAAAAGGCACAAGCAAGCAAATGAAAAACGACGACTAAAAACGAAAATCTTGTGCCCGACCCTTGCAAATCCACGAGACCTAATAGAACTACTTCTCCCCCTTTGGCATCGAAACGCCAAAAAGGAAGAAGAGCGATGCTAACGCCCCTGGAGATCACTCCTCCTCATCCTCGTCGTAGTCAAGGAGTGAGGGAGGGGCTTGGGTTGAGAGAATCAAACTAAGATGGTACTACGCACCCAAATTTGCAAGAATCAAATCAACCAAAAGCCAAATTTGAGTGTGTTTTCCATAAGAACAAAAGGTATGCAAGAAAATCCAACGAGACCCATGAAAACCAACTCTTCTTGAGGAAGAGGGCGGTGGCCGAAGCCACCATGTTGGAGCGCATGGCATGACACCGCGAAGATGTATCTTGAGTTCAAAACCAGTGCTCATCGATGACCCACATATCACAAAATGATATTAAGGGAAATGATTTTACTTGCTTTCGGCATTATGGGGGGAGGGTTGGCCCAATCAATTAGGACCACACTCCCCCTATGTCTATGCCCGCATCTAAACCAAATACATGAATAAGAGCAAGTGAGTGTGCAAGAATAGTCAAGCCAAGCTCCTTGAATCTATGATATTTAGCTCATTCCGCAAAAAACAAAATCTTGCTTCATCGAGAGGCTTCGTGAAAATATCAGCAAGTTGGTTCTTCGTGCTCACAAAGGACAGAGCAATATCTCCACGAGCAACATGATCCCGAATAAAGTGGTTGCGAATCTCTATATGTTTTGTTCTTGTATGCTGCACAGGATTGTAAGCAATTTTGATAGCACTTTGATTGTCGCATAAAAGAGGCACTTTGTCACAATTAACACCATATTCCTTTAAAGTTTGCCTCATCCATAACAATTGAGTACAAGCACTTGCAGCAGCAACATATTCAGCTTCGGCGGTTGAGAGTGAAATACAATTCTGTTTCTTTGATGACCAACACACTAGAGACCTGCCCAAGAATTGGCATGCACCAGAGGTTGATTTCCTATCATCTTTGTCACCAGCCCAATCTGAATCGGTGTAACCACACAGAGAGAAACTGGAACCCTTGGGATACCATAACCCAAAATTTGGGGAATGAACCAAATATCGGAAGATTCGCTTGACCGCCACTAAGTGGCTTTCTTTAGGAGCGGCTTGGTACCTTGCACACACTCCTACACTTAACACTATATCGGGCCTAGATGCGCAGAGGTAAAGGAGAGAGCCGATCATGGATCGGTATACCTTTTGATCCACATCTTTACCCTTGGGATTGAGCTCAAGATGACACTTTGTTTGCATTGGGGTAGCAACACCATTGAGATCCGTCATCTTGAACCTTTTGAGCATGTCTTGGATGTACTTAGCTTGAGTAATAAAGGTTCCCTCTCTAAGTTGTTTTATTTCAAATCCGAGAAAAAACCTTAGCTCACCCATCATGGACATCTCAAACCTGTCAGTCATAAGCTTTGAAAATTCATCGTTAAAAGCTTGGTTAGTAGAGCCAAAAATAATGTCATCTACATAAAGTTGGCATACAAAAAGCTCCCCATTGACCTTCTTAGTAAAAAGAGTGGGATCGATTTGCCCAACTTCGAATCCACGGTCTAGCAAAAGCTCTTTAAGGTGCTCATACCACGCACGTGGGGCTTGTTTAAGGCCATAGAGCGCCTTATCGAGTTTGTAGACATGGTTCGGAAATTTGGGGTCCTCAAACCCCGGGGGCTGCTTGACGTATACTAACTCATGTAGAGGACCATTAAGGAAAGCGCTCTTAACATCCATTTGTTGTAACTTAAAATTATGATGGGCTGCATATGCAAGAAGGATACGGATAGACTCAAGGCGAGCTACAGGAGCGTAGGTCTCGCCAAAATTAATTCCTTCTACTTGAGAGAATCCTTGAGCCACGAGTCGTGCTTTATTCCTCACAACAATGCCATTTTCATCCTGTTTGTTCTTGAAGATCCACTTGGTGCCGATAACATTGCGGCAATCCTTTGGCTTTTCTACGAGCTTCCAAACTTTATTGCGTTCGAAGTTGTTTAATTCATCATGCATTGCAACAACCCAATCGGGGTCTTCAAGAGCATCAACAACCTTCTTTGGTTCAACCATGGAAATGTGAGCTTGATGATCACAGAAGCTAGCAAGCTCTCTTCGAGTGGATACCCTTCGTCGTAGATCACCAACTACCTTGTCAAGAGTGTGACCTCTTAGTTCAAGGTTGCGATCAGCACGAGCCTTGCGACGAGCCTCAATATCCTTATTGTTTCTCGAAGGAGTGGATTCAATAGTTGTATCCTTGTCTTGATTACTGCATTGCCCTTGATCTTGGTCACCGGTACTGCCAGAAAATTGTTGCTGAACATTTTCTTCAGGCCCGGATAATCCGCCCCTTGGAGGGGCCGGACTATCCGGCCTGGGAGATGAAGTACCAGAACCATCTTCCTGAGAAAGCCTGACTGGAGTTGGAGAGCCATGGTCGGATAATCCGCCCCTGGGGGCCGGAGAATCCGGCCTGGGAGCTTCAGAGATGTTGTTTTCTCCTTCGGATCCCTTGGTACGAGTTGGAGTGCCAGGGGCGGATTGTCCGCCCCTTGGAGGGGGCGGATAATCCGGCCTGTGACTACCATCTTGTCCAGGAGACTGATGATCTTCAGCAGGTTGCGGTGTTGGTGCAGAGTTTTCTCCAACAGTAGGAACTTGTTGATCTTGTGAAGATGAGGGCTCCACTTGAGTGGAGCATTGTCCTTCCCGATCCGCCACAAGGGGTTCCTCAATGGGGCGGAAAAATCCCACACCCATTCTTCTTATGGCATCTTGGGGTATTTCAACATCTGCATCACAAACATCAACTTGCCCTACAAAGGAGCCATTATTTTCATCGAACTCCACACTACAAGATTCTACAACAATCCCAGTGAGCTTGTTGTAGACTCTATAAGTGTGGGATTCGGCACCGTAACCAACAAAAATGCCTTCTAAAGCCTTGGATTCAAATTTTGACAAACGGACACCTTTAATAAGAAAGAAACACTTACACCCGAATACCCTGAAGTATGAGATGTTGGGTTTGTTGCCGGTAAGTATTTCATATGGGGTCTTGTCCAAGATCTTCCTAAGGTAAAGCCGGTTTGATGAGTGACAAGCGGTTGATATGGCTTCAGCCCAAAAATTATAAGGAGACTTAAATTCAGCTAGCATAGATCTTGCCATATCCATCAAAGTACGGTTCTTCCTCTCGGCTACACCATTTTGTTGAGGGGTGTACGCAGCGGAATATTGGTGTCTAATCCCCTCTTCGCTAAGAAACTCGTTTAAAGTGTAGTTCTTGAATTCTGTGCCGTTGTCACTTCTAATTGCCAAGATGGGAACATTGTGTTGACGTTGAACTTCATTGGCAAAGTCGATGACAGTTTGTTGAGTCTCACTTTTCAGCTTGAAGAAATATACCCATGTATATCTTGAGTAATCATCGACGATGACCAAGCAATATTTCTTCCCACCAAGACTTGCATGAGAAGGAGGTCCAAATAAATCCACATGGAGTAATTCCAAGATCCTCTTCGATGACACAATAGCCTTCCTCTTGTGGGGAGAATCATGCATTTTTCCTTCAACACAGGCCCTGCAAACACGGTCTTTGGCAAAAGAGACATTGTATTTTAGTCCAAGAATGTGGCCACCCTTTTGGAGACTTTGCAAAGTTCTCATGTTGACATGGGCTAAACGGTGATGCCATAGCCAGCCCACGTCGGCCTTTCCGAATAGACACATCGGACCCGAAGTGGTTTTCCCCGAGAAGTCCACCACATACAGGTCATTTTCGACGTATCCAACGAAAGCGACCTTTACAGACTTGCTCCATAAGAGTACCACCAAATCATCATCGATAAAAACAGCAAAACCCATCTTGCCAAGGGCACGAACAGAAAGAAGATTGTAGCCAAGGGTCTCAACAAGCATGACGTCCACGAGAGAGATATCGTGGGCAACCACAACCTTGCCAAGACCCAAAACCTGAGATTTAGACTTATCACCATAGGAGACTGTGATATTATCAAGATTTGGACGCATCACCGTGATGATCTCCTTTCTTCCGGTCATATGACTAGTGCAGCCACTATACAGCACCCATTTCGAACCACCGGAAGCATAGCCCTGCAAGAAAATTACTTCTTGGTTTTAGGTACCCATTTTTCAATGGGTCCTTTCATGTTAGTAACAAGGGTCTTTGGGACCCAAATAGACCAAGCAATATATTCATCAAAAGGACCAACATAATAAGCATAAACATCTCCATAATCATCACAAAAGAGTTCATAATTAGGATTGTGAGACCCTGCAAAACCAATATTATTAGTCTTGTCTTTTGTGACAACCTTCTCAGCAGTGCTTGTCTTTAATTGCACATTCTTGGTCTTGTTCTTCTTGGTTTTCTTCTTCTTGGACTTGGTGACATACCCAAGTCCCTCTTTACCATGATTTGACCTTTGCTTGTCAAGGACTTCACCAAGCACACCTTTTTCCTTTGTAGTGATGTCCTTGATCACTCCTTTTTCCACGTTAGCATTTTTCTTGTTACTATATGTTGAGTTGGACGAGCTAGGAGTATCATATTCGGCCAATCGACTTTGAAGCTGATCATGTGACTCATTGAGGATAGAGAACTCGTTTTTCAACGCCTTGTGAGCATTGTCAAGTTTCTCCAATTCCTCGGAGAGTCTATCATGAGCAGCCCCAAAGTCAATCCTTTCCTTCTTTAACTTCTTTGCCTTGGTGACCGCATTATCACGTTCCTTAACGAGTTTAGTCACAATTTCTTCATGTGACTCTTCCATAGACTCAAGCCTCTCTTCAAGAGAGACCCGAGCTTCTTCTTCTTCTTCAAGAGCATTTTTTAGGGATGCAATTTCCATTGCATCCTCCCTTTCAATTCTGCCCTTTTCTTCGAGGAGTGCTTCGTTTTGGGCCAACTGATCCATAAGAGACTCAAAACGAACTTTGTGCTCACCTTGCAAGTTAGTATAGAAATAATCCAAGGCAATAATCTCTTCTTTAACCTTAAGACTAGCAGGATCATCCATGTCTATCATAGCCTTGGGAAAGGAAGAGTTAGAAGAAGTTACCTCGGAGTTTCTTGCCATGAGACAAGTAGGATTCTTGTTGATGATGTTTTCGTTTGGAGAGTCGAAGAGTGATGTTGATGTAGATGTGGTGGCTATAGCAGCCACCTCTTGAGAGCTATCGTCCTCGTCCTCATCTTCACTCCCCGATGAATATTCTTCTTGAGCTACTAGAACAATCTTTGGTTGCTTCTTGAAAGGAGCATTTTTCTTTACAAACTGTTTCTTACGTGGAGCTTTTGATTTGTCCTTGAAAATGAGTCTTCCTCCATTATCCTCTCTACTTTGATATGGACACTCAGCTACGAAGTGCAACCGGTCACCACAATTAAAGCATGTTCTCAGCTTGGGACCATTTTCTTTTCTTCCATAGGCTCCACTTTTGCGATCTAGTTCAGCTTTAGCCTTGGCTGGATCTTTCCAAAAGTTTCTTGCATAAAGAGCCAAGTATTGTCCGTGGATCCTTTTTATATCTTCGGGACAGTCCAGGCCTTCTACCGCATATTCATCATGATCAATCACACTAGTCTTCAAAGCCATGTTGACCCCCTTTTGTATCCCCATAGCTCGAGCACGAGCATCTTCGGCATTCTTGGCAGCCACTTTGAATGCAGCCATTTCTTGCATTACCTCATTGGATGACATGAGGTGATAATTATGCCTACCTTGGAGACTTTTCAAATATGTGGGCTCAAATGGCATAAGAGCATTGACATACTTGCGCTTGATCCAAGCATCATCAACATGAGTTGCGCCGTGGTTTCTGAAGGTAGTAGCTATTGCCTTGAGCCTCCTATACATGTCCTCGTGGTCTTCTCCATCCAGCATATAAAATCCTTCAGCTTCATTGCTCAAGGCATCATATCTATTCCTTCTCATACTTTCATTTCCGATGAAGAGCTCGGTAAGGGCATCCCAAGCTTCTTTAGCTGTGCTAAGATGCTGAATGTGTGGCATGTCTTTATCACCCACACCAAGCTGTATCATGTGTAGAGCTGTAGCATTGAGTTGGCTATCGACCACTTCTCTCCTTGTGAGATTGTTAGGATTTCCAACGTGAAGACCATTTTCAATGATCTTCCACAACTCTATGGAGGAACTGCACACATGAGATTTCATCAAAAATTGCCATTGAGAGAAAGTAGAAGTTGATAGTTTGGGTGGATCACCCCTATTATGTATGTGTGGGTGAGGAATAGGCGGATCAGGGGAATACACATGAGAAACCTCATTGTATCCATCCTTACCGCTATCCTTTTTTGAGGAGGAGCTCTTACTAGTATCATCACCTACCACTTCGTTATCTTTGGAAACAGTTTTACCCGTTTCCTTGGATTGCGGAGTGGTATCCTCAGAGTTAGATGGAGGTGATGCTGCGGATGTGGAGAGACGCATTATCAATTGGCGCATCTCTTCCATCTTAGCCTCCATTGAACTCACCAAGGTTGTTTCCAACGTCTTGAGATCGTTCATGGTGACTACCTCCGGAGCATCACTCCCATCTCCCTTGGAACCCATACTTCTCTTAGGCGGTTAAGCCCGAAATAAGAGCCGAGGCTCTGATACCAATTGAAATGGATCGTATGGGCACCTAGAAGGGGGGGGTGAATAGGTGCTAACCAATTTTTAATACTTTTTCAATTTTAGGCTTTACACGAAGTAAATTCTCTAGATATGCAACTACGAGAATTTCCCTATATGAAACCCTAACTACTAAGCACGTAAAGGAGGAGCGAGGAAACCGTAGTGGAGCACGCGGAGACACAGGGATTTGTTTTACCGCAGTTCCTTCCTTGTTAAGGGAAGTACATCTACGTTGGAGAGGTGGGCGGTTCTAAGACCACCACGCCACAATAGGCCTCACCCTATTCTCCGATGGATCTCGCCACGAGAGGCCTGATCCACCTTCTCCACTATTGGATCCCTTCGAGGCGGGAACCAGTGCCTTTTACAACACTATCGGGGCACACACCCACAACCGAATTGGGGGCTCCCGGGATGACAACAAGCTGTCACAAAAACAAGGTTTATCAATATAAACAAAAACGAGGATCTAGATCTTTGCAAGAAATACTAGATCGGAGGTTCTCCAAATGAATGGAGAGGAGATGAAGCGCTTGATTGCTGATGATGAAGATCGAGTTCTCCTCCTTCGATTCCCCAAGGGATGGGGCCTTTGGGTGTATCTAGGTGGAGCACTCTTGTATGAAGTTTTGAGATCTGATCTGTTCTTTTTCGAGATGAATCAAGAGTTCTGGCAGGAGGGGGATTGCTGGCTTAAATACCCCCTCCCCAGATCTGGCCGTTGCCCAACTTTGGGGGCGGATTATCCGCCCCCCACTTGGGGCGGATTATCCGCCCCCTGGGAAAACTCCGCCCCAAGGGCGGATTCTTCGGGGGAAACTCCGCCCCCTCTCTGGGGCTTGCGCCTTGGTGAAGCTTGGAGAAGATCTTTGGGGGGGGGGGGGATAATCCGGCCCCCCTGAGGGGCGGATTATCCGGCGAGGCCGGAAAGTCCGGCCAAAACTCCGCCCCCTCTCTGGGGCTTGCGCCTTGGCGATGAGCAGGAGGGGCGGATTATCCGCCCCCCTGAGGGGCGGATTATCCGGCCAGGCCGGAAAGTCCGGCCAATATTCCGCCCCCCCCTTCTGGGGCTTGCGCTTGCTTGGGCAGAGGGAGGGGCGGATTATCCGCCCCTGGTGGGGCCGGATTATCCGCCCCCAAAGGCAGAGTTCTGAGCTGCAACACTTCAACACACATTAAAAGATCCTTGGTATTGTTATCTAACACTCAAAACACTAGGGATTAAGAAATGTTCTTTCAAGGGTTCAGCTAGATTCCAGGCATTGATTACAATGATGTGTTCTCCCTAATTGTAAATCATAGTTCTATTCGTACTTTCTTTAGTATTGTGGCTATGCGTGATCTTGAGTTTGAGCAGTTAGATGTCAAGACCGCTTTTCTGCATGGAGAGCTTGATGAGAAAATATACATGGACCAACCAGAAGGGTTCATAGTGCCTGGTAAAGAGGTTTTTATGTGCAAATTAAACAAGTCTCTTTAAGTCTTAAAGGAATCTCCAAGACAGTCGTATAATAGGTTTGATTCATTTATGATCTCACATGGCTTTGAGAGGTCTAAATATGATAGTTGTGTTTATATTAAGTTTGTTGATGGGTCACCTATATACTTGCTGCTATATGTTGATGATATGTTAATTGATGCCAAGAGCATGAAAGAAATCACTACTTTTAAGGAACACCTAAGTAGTGAGTTTGAGATGCAGGATCTTGGAGCTGCTAAGAAGATCTTAGGTATGGAGATTACCCGAGACAGAAAATCTGGCTTGTTGTTTCTTAGTCAGCAAAGTTACATTAAAAAAGTTTTTCATCGTTTTAATATGGATGGTGCCAAGTCAGTTAGCACTCATATTGCTCCTCATTTTAAATTGTCAGATTCTCAATGTCCTACTACTGATGAAGAGTTTGAGTACATGTAAAATGTGCCATATTCTAGTGCTGTTGGTTCTTTGATGTATGCCATGGTTTGTTCTCGTCCTGATTTATCATATGCTATGAGTTTGATAAGTAGATACATGGCTAATCCGGGTAAAGAACATTGGAAGGTTGTTCAGTGGGTTTTCAGGTACCTTCTTGGCACTTCTAATGCTTGTTTGAATTTTGGCAGGACCGGTGAGGGACTCGTTGGCTATGTGGATTCAGATTTTGCTACCGATTTGGATAAGAGAAGATCGCTCACAGGTTATGTGTTTAATATTGGTGGTTGTGCTATTATTTGGAAGACTACATTGCAGGTTGTTGTTGCACAATCTACTACTGAGGCTGAATACATGGCTATTGATGAACCTTGCAAAGAATCTGTTTGGTTGTAAGGTTTGTTTGCTGAGCTTTGTGGATATGATTCTTGAAATACTTTATTTTGTGACAGTAAAAGTTCCATATACCTTACAAAAGATCAGATGTTCCATTAGAGAACTAAGCACATTGATGTCAAATACCATTTTGTTAGAGACATTGTTGCTCAAGGTAAATTAAAGGTATGCAAGATCAGCACTCATGATAATCCTGCTAATATGATGACTAAACATGTTCCTGTTTCTAAGTTTGAGCTTTGCTCGAACTTAGTTGGTTTAACTGATTAGCCCAAATGTCTATTGGAGCCGAAAGTATTTGCTTTGTTTGTTCAGGGAGATGATTGATGTTGATGCTACAAGAAGCAATTTGTCTCAATGTGAAGTTTGTTATATGTTGATCCAAATTCTACAAAGTATAGGCCAACTTCTGATGAGTGGATCGATGCCCGTCGCCGGAGGCTTGGGCCGAATGGAAGACCTAGGTTTCCACCGATATATAAACCCTTGTAGGTCGCCGGTTGGGATGAGTTGCATTTTTGAAATCCCCGGTGTTTGTAAACACTCTCCGAAATAGTAAAGTTTCGTTGGCTGGCGCCTGTGTTTTTTCATCTCTTTGTTGAAGAGTTTTTTCCACGTTAAATACGTGTCTCCTTGCTGTGATTTCGTTTTTCGTCCTTCGTTATCTTCTTGTCGCAATTATAACATTGACCACATGTTGTGGCTGATTTGGCACCACATGTAGCTCATTGAGTATTATCACATATAGATTGCATATATATCACATACTCCATCAGTAAATAACTTCTACCTCTTGCTCAAAATCATTTCTAAAAAATATTAACCAATTTTTTTGTTTAAAACATATATGAAACACTACAGGAATAACTCCCTACGCTGACGGCCGCCAGCCACGTCAACAGCAAAAAGTCAGGGAGTCGGCGAAGGTGGCTGGGATGGGCAACCGGGGAACGCGGCCGTCGGCCTAGCTTTGTCGTCGGCGTAGGATGGATAGGCTGACGGTAGCCGTCGACATAGACCGGGCCATCGGCGTAGGTGCTTAGCTGTGACGGTGATGTGACGGTGTCAAGTTTACGCCTACTAGCTATTTTTCCTTTTTGCCACATTAATCTTAGAAAAATCATAACTAAATCATTTTAATTCACACATATAATATATCAAAATTTGCAGAAAAATAAGATCTATGTATCTAAACTTAAATAATACATATTTTTCTTGAAAAAAATATAAAAATATTATAAATACTTTCGTATAACATATTTTTCCATTTTCCGAGGTCCAAAACAGGGTGTTTTGTGAAGCAAACACCAAATAAAAGTTTAAAAATAGCACCACCTATTTTTTTTAAAGTAGACCACCTTGCATGGACAATGTCCCAACCGAGTTATCTTAAACCTTTTCATCCATCTCTCGTGAAAAAGACAAATTCCTGCCGAATCGATAGGAAGTGAGTTAGATTTGAACTAAAGGTACATGATCTGATGCTCATGGTTTTTTAAAAAAATATTTTTAAGTTCGCAAGAAGACGTCGGCGACGAGACCTCCACATGACTCGCGGGCTTCGCTTCCACCTAGCACGCGCAGCCGTCACATCATTGCCGCTGCCATCTCCACCTCGGATGCGGAGATTGCGACGACCGAACAACTCCGGCCCAATCTCCGGCATACTCATTCGGTTTGTGTTCCTCTCCATCCTCCCTGCTCGGCGTGACATGGAGTAGTACCTTGCACTTGATTTTCCTTACGTCTCGTCAAGTACTTCTTGATTGTTTGTTTCCGTTTGCCAGACACGGCAATCGGCCGTAGAACTCATAACCCCTGATCTCGTGAGCTTTGACTCAGCTCGGTGTTTGCTCAGCATGAAATTCGTTGTCGTTCCGCAAGGAGAGAGTGAGGGGGCGTGTTGAGGTGGAGCCCCGGACTCCATAGCAGAAATCTCTTGCGATCCACGAACGAGCTTCACATACATAATGATATGATTTTCTCCTTTTCGTGGGCTGCTGCGTTAGTATTATTCAGGAACACATGCTGTAGTTCTGGTGGTGCTACTTTGCTACGGTTAGTATTAAATCCATGACGTCTCTTGTCTACTTAGTTTCCCATGTAGCACTTTGCTATGAGACCAACATCTAGAAAGTTTTTAGTTGCTAGCTGAGTTCTACACCACATAGTAGCGATTCTTTGTTTGCCTGACCAGGATTTTAGACAATAGCCAATCCGTTTATTCAAAACAATCTTAACACAACCGTAGGGATTCCCAATTGGTATCATGTTTTTATCCTGGTTCGAAAATAAGTAGGTTTTCATCCTGGTTCCCAAATCTAGATAGCCAAAGCTGAGAAGTTTGGATAATATTCAGATATAAACTTGTAGCACTTGTTCTTACAGTTAGAGTGAAAATATATGAATAACATATGACTTTTTTAGACTAAAAGGGATTTAACAATTGATGATTAACTTCTAGATAAATCTTGACAAAACATGTGCTTTTCATATTCTGTGAATTTACCTATATACACGGTAACATAGAGCAGCTACTCTTGCAATTAGACCCCGGATTGTCACATCGATGCTTCTTGTTTGGTATGTTTGCTATAAAATTGCATGGCAGACTGATCCCTTTTTCTTGATATTCTTCTATGGGCAATTGAAATATTGGTGGGATTGAGACCTATTATGTTTTTATAGGACCCTTAAGCTGAACTGTATATGACCTGTCAGTAATTTTTAACAAAGAAGAAAATAAAACTCTAATTTTTTCTTTGATGGTGGCAGACGCATACATGGAGAACGAGGAGCATGATGATCGCATACATGAAGAACGAGGAGCATGATGAGTATCTCCACGTCGTCAACAGTACCTTCATAAGTGAGTAGGAAGGATACGAGTTTTATAACGAGTATGCTAAGATCAAAGGGTCCAATGTTAGAAAGAAAGATGTGAAATACTTGCCAGGCACAAGGACTAGGTTCAGGCGGCGTTACATCTGCTTCAAAGAAGGAAAACGTACGTTGGCGAACTTTGAAAGGCCTGACCCAAAAAGAACCCCAAAGGCTCTTACTCGTTGTGGATGCTTAGCTCGTTTCGAGATCGAGATGAGTGCAACTACCGACGAATGGTTTGTGAACGATTTCGTGGCCAACCATAACCATCCACTCGCGAAGGAAGGCAATGCTGCTTACTTGTATTCTCGCCGCCGGATGACAGATGATGGTCAAAAGGCAGATGTAGTTTGGTAAGGGATTGGTGACCTCTGCACGCACTAGATAATGAATGTTATAGAGCATGCGGTGGGTGGTCTTGACAAGGTTGGGTTCATATCCCGAGATTTTGTATAACTTTGTAGCAGAGTACAAGAAGAAAAAGATCGAAGATAGAGATGCTGAATACGCGCTAAACTACATGGTGGCACATAAAGACAACGATGCAGACTTCTACTACAGATATGACACTGACAGTGACGGCCATCTGACAAACTTATTCTGGGAAGATGCACACTCACAGTTATACTATGATGCTTTTGACGCTCATATTTGACGGTAGTGTAGCCTCAGTTGTTTGTATTAACTGATTGCTAATGTTTGTTTTTAAATAAATGAGGAGACTGGGTGTTACCTTTGCTCAACACTGTCGGTACTTATCAATTCCATGTGAAAGGAATAATTTAGCGGCTGATTCAATATTTGTGTTGTTCTCTTCGTCTTGCTAATCCACCAAGTTCCTTTCTGTGTTCTTTCCTAGGTTGCGTATTCGTTTTGGATCCAAGTTGCTTTCACTATGCGCTTTTTCCTGCCACATTTAATGTCCCTTTGTTTGTAAATTATGTTCCTTCATGGACCTAAAAGCACTGGCATGCCAAATCGATCTCGTTTGTGGCAACATTGCGGTGCTACAAGTTCAATTGAAAATATTACCCAAATTCAAAAGACACACTGTAGATTTCAGTACGTACATAGCTTCATCTGTCCACACTGTTATACTTTTCATAGTAACAGCAATAATTATATGAGCAGGATCCACGGACAATTCATTACGTACATAGCTTTATCTGTCCACGCTGTTTCCATAGTAACATCAATAATTATATGAGCAGGATACAGGGACAATCAAGGAGTGGAGTGCCCATTACACCAACCAAACATGATCTTATACTTTCATGCTATTATTTCAGTACTTTATCTCTATCCAGTGGGAAATATTATTCGAGCTACGAACAATACTACCATTAACCAAAAAAGTGCACGGTATTTCCTACATTTATATTCTTCTTCTCGAAGTCTCATGCCTTGTTTGATGTCATGTCGTATGTGCTTCAACTTGCAAGAGTACAGCTGGGTACATGCAGACTCAAGTTTATTCTCTAATTGTACAATTAGTTCTTCCTTCCGACTAACAAGGTAGACCATTGAAGCTAATACATCTTGTATATTATTATTTGAAGCGGTTGTACAGTAGTCGACCATCTCATTAGCATACTTGTTGAGAAGGTCTTCCCGGATTGTTAAACCACAGCCCTGCATACACTAGCATTAAACAAAAATAAAATTTAGTGCAATGTTAATTACATAAAATTATTGTTGTAGAATACAAAAGAAAAATCACCTCTGTCAGAGTGCATTTTAGAAAGCAGAGACGTTCATATTTTCCCAGTAAGCTGGGCTGATTATTCGTCATTTCAAGCTTCCATAAGAATCTACAAGAAACCATTGCAATGATCAACAAGTCTCTAACTTTGACATGCTAAAATACTATGTGTCAAAAGAGTTGTTCATTCAAAGTTGTGGCTGTATGGCATGTTGACAGTAATGAGTTACACAAATATACTACTCCCTCCGACCCATATTAGTTGAGTTAGATTTGTTAAAATTTAGATGAACCTATATACTAAATATTATCTAGATTCATCCAAATCTAGACAATTTTAAGCCAACTAATATGCGTTGGAGGGAGTATAAATAAGTGGTCTTCCATTCAAAATGGGAAATAGAAAACAAACTAAGCTATGTTGTAACGTCTGGTTTTCTAGATGCCGCTATGCATAATCACCGATAATTCTATGATTAATAGAGTGGATTACATGCTAGAAATAGAAAGTCCCATTTTCCAACAAATTATGTATTCCCTCCCTCTCGAAATATACGTACGTCACATGTTTATCAAAATTTATATAAATCTATATATTGAATATTGTATAGATTTTGACAAATTTAAGACATCTATTTTAAAACGGAATAAGTGCTTGAAGTTTCTCAAACATATAAACCATAGTAGAGCTTTTACCCGTCGGATTCGTGGGTTTTGGGTACCCTTTGCATTCCCGATCCGGTGCCCATGCTACCCGCGCCCGTACGCCTTGCGGGTCCAGGGCATGCATCGCCCTTGGCCCCTTGCCCTTTGCTCCTCAAGTTCTCGGGCCCGTCCGCCTTGCAGCTCTGGGGCGTGCATCGCCGTTGCGCTTCGCTCCTCCCATGACCACCTTCCGTGCCAGCCCCGCCTTCGGCTCCAGGTCCTTCGTCGCCGTTGCGCTTTGATCCTCCCATGCCCACACTGCCTGCGCCTGTACCCCTTGCTGCTCCATGGCCTGCATTGCCCTTGTCCTCTGCGCCTTCGGTGCCTGCAACGCCGGCACCTCTGCCCCTTGCAGGTTCGGCGCGTGCACGGCCTGCGCGCTTTGCGCCACCGGTGTCCGCAGAGCCCGTGGCCTTAGCATCACCCGGCGCGCATCCAGGGACTGCACCACCGGCGCGCTTCTCGCCTCCAGTGCCCGCACAGCCCGTTGTCTTGGCCACGTCCGGCGCGCGTGCAGGGCCTGCACCAGCGGAGCGCTTCTTGCCTCCAGCGCCGGCACGGCCCGTTGTCTTGGCCGCGCCTGGCGCTCGTGCCGGGCCTGCACCACCAGCGCGCTTCGCGCCTCCTCCGGTGCCCGCATAGCCCGGGGCCTTGGCCGCGCCTGGCGCGGGTCCGGCACCGGCACTCCCGGCTTCCTTCTCGCCGGGCGTGCGTGCGGGGCCTGCACCACCGGCGCGCTTCTCGCCTCCAACACCGGCACAGCCTGTTGTCTTGGCCGCGCCCGGCGTGCGTGCGGGGCCTGCACCACCAGCGCGCTTCTCGCCTCCAACACCGGCACAGCCCGTTGTCTTGGCCGCGCCCGGCGCGCGTGACGGGCCTGCATAATAACCAGCGCGCTTCGCGCCTCCTCCGGTGCCCGCATAGCCCGGGGCCTTGGCCGCGCCCGGCGCGCGTCCGGCACCAGCACCCCCAGCTTGCTTCGCGCATCCCTGGCCTGCACGGCCGCGCGCGCCACCCGAGCCTGAACCTGAACGTGCAGTGGCGGCCGACGGCGGTGGCACGTTTCGGAAGAGATCCTCGAGCAAGCAGTCAAGGTCATACTCCGCGCGCCTCTCCGGGTCCTTGAGAACCTGCTCGATCAATAGATCGTCACGACCACAACGCAGAAAAATAAGGGATCGACCTATGTACTCCATGCGTGCGTGTGGATCACCACTTCAGCCGTTGCTTACCTCATAGGCCTCGGCCAACTGCTTGAACCGCCTCTCCGCCTTCTCCTTGTGGTGGTCGGCGTTCTTGTCCGGGTGCCATTTGAGAGCGCCCTTATGGTAGGCCTTCTTGATGTCGCCGGCGGTGGCCGCCTTGGACACGCCGAGGACCTTGTAGTAGTCCAGCTCCATGGTAGATTGGCACCCCACTCGCCGTCGTCCTTCCTCCTCTTCGACTTCTGAATCCCGATCGACCGCTTGGTTTTTGTGGGCCAAACGAGGCTGCGCCTACTTCGGTGGGCAGTTAGGCTATCCTAACGTTAGATAGCTTAGGCCCGTGGTTTGGTCCATCCTTTTCAAAATATAAGATATTTTAGATTTGTGTAGAAAATATATGTAGACTTATTTTTGTATATGTAGGTTCACTTTCAAACATAAATGAATCTACATACAAAAAATTCTACATTTATTTTTCTTCACAGACCTAAAACGGAGGGAGTAAGTATTTTCTAGGTATTTAACATATACTTCAGTTTTTAGAAATACCATAGTTTTAGATACTTTGAGGTGTTTGGCTCTAATGAAAACTGGAGTTTTAAATACTGCATTATTGGCAATACTGTGGTATTTGTCTTCGTTGTATCTAAAAAAAAGCCCCGGGCCACTTTTTTCTAAAACTGAGAAATGTTTTCTTCTTCCGCCTCTTTGGCAAGTATTGCAGGCCATCTTTTCCGAAATCTGTCAAGGTGCAATCCGTCGCTTCCTTGGATCACTAGCTAGCTATTGCTAATCCAACCTGATACCTCCTCCACGAGCGTTGCTACCTGAAATCAATCAAAAAGCCAACTTGTGCGTGGGTTCGTTGCTTCGGCCAATTGCATAGGCCATAAGTAGATAGACTAAATGCTCCATGACATACTCGCCAGAAAGTATTCAAACAAGTTTGTCATGTGCAGCAGCCTTTCCCCTCTAATTTCTTGCTACGGTTGCTCAGAGAGGGCGAGCGATTTGTCAAGATGGTTCACGCGGAGGCTCGTGCCCTGTCCCTGAACAACGCCATTGCGGTCCAGAATTTCACTGGACGAGTTCTCCTCAATAAAACAGAGCAATTAAATACCATAGTACATGCACATTTCCAGAACTTCGGATTTTTGGGCAAAATAGAAGAAAAATATGGTTTTCCAAAACTGTGGTATCTCATTGTCGGGCATCCGAATACTGCGGTTTAGACATCCATTTTAGCTTTGGATAGTGCTACGCGTTCTCACGGATGGAAACTTTCCATCCCGAGTCTCCGGCCGTCCGATCAAACTAAATCAATGGTCCATATTTCTCCTTCCCGACTTTATCTTGCTTTTGCTGCATTTGTCCTGTTTTTGCTACAAATAGCCCATTTTGCTACATGTAGCAGAAAACGGTTCGTTCCAAAAATAAAAACAGCAGACTCGACCCTGCCGGAGAATTCGCCGGTGACCTTGTAGCAGAAAAAATATCCTAATATAGCAAAATTGACCTAATCGGAGACTCGTGAAAAAATATCGCCGGAGACCTTGATAGCAAAAACTTTACTGCATAATCAGAAAAAGGTGGTAGCAAAAAAAATATAATAATGTAGTAAAAAAGACCTCACCGCATATTTTTGCCAGAAACTTTGAAGCAATTTTTTGTCATAATGTAGCAAAATTGACTTAGACGCGGACATCGTCGGAGACATTATAGAAAACATTTTGTACAATTCTAACAAAAACATAGAACATATGTAGCAAAAAAATGACATTGTAGCAAAAAATCTGACGCCGCTTGTAGCACAGCCGACGCCATGTCGTACAAACCTCGACGGCGTACACAGCAGCGCCCCTGTTCTTCGGTAGCACCGCCGGCGGTCGCATGTAGCAAATTCGTGAGGAGACGGTTGTTACATCAGCGACGACACATCGGCCGGAGGTCGCATATGGTAACACAGCCGAACGGAGCTTTCCAAGGAGGCGCGCTCAGGGTGGAGGCGGAGCAGCAGGAATCCCTGGGGCGGTGTCCATGGCGGATGTCCTCCATCTCAGGCGAGCACAAAGCGCAGCGGCGCGGGCATGAAGGCACGACTGGGCGGCGCGGCTTGGCGGCGGCGTGGGCGCGAAGACGGAGCAACGGGGCTCACTGGGGTTGCGCCCCATGGCGGGTGGCCTCCATCTTCGGCGGGCGCGGGCGTGGAGGCACAACTAAAGGTTGGTGGTGGGGGAGGGCGGAGGTGCAAGGGTGGAGGCCGACGAGGTTAAGGGACGCACCTGCAGCACATGGAGGTAGCCATGGCGCCCGCGAGGTTGTGCGGCAGGATATGATGCGCCAGGAAGAAGACTCGCGTGGGGATAAGAACGGTGGAGCCACACCTGTTCGCTTAGGCATCCGAACTAGGGGATCGTTTCCCCGGGGGAACCGTATCATTTTCCTTTAGCTTTTATATAGAGGGAGGACTCCCAGTCGATAGAGAAATAAGCTATTTCTAAAACCAATTTCTTTTTGAAAGAGAAACAGCCGCCACCTCCTAAAAAAAACCTAGCCGCCGCCTCCTCCCCTGCCAGTGATCGACATGTCCTCGCCTCCTCCTCTTCCGCTCACGCGGGCGGGAGGGGGTGGGGACCCAAGACCTACGCTCGATGTTCATCAAGGTCCCTAAAGTTAGCGTTTTTGTGGTGTCGTGGTGTCACAACTCACATGGCGGTGGATGCGCTACATCGAATAAACTCTTCGACCCCATATCGGCGACGTTTGTGGCGCTGAGAAGCATGTGGGATATGGTCTTCGTTGGCCGTGTGCTCCAGCTTTGTGTGGTGTTGATCCCATCGCCGATCTGGTCCTGGCGGCCTTGGAGTGCGGCGGTGCGGATTGCTGCTGGTTTGTGGTGGATGATGGAGGATCCGGTCGCTTGATAGGTGGGGTGGTTTTCGCCCTGGATCCGGTGTTGAAGATGTTCGGAGGGCTCCTCCGGTCGATGTTCCGTAGGAGCAGGCTAGATTCAGTCTTACGGGGCTGGTGGTTATTGCGGATCATTAGCACCTCATGGCCAAGAGTTTCTTCAGTGTCAAAGTGTGGACCAGCTACTGGTGATCTTCTTCTTCTTCGGCGACGGCGAAGGATTTGGGTTCTTAATAGTTGCGGGAAGGACAATTTGCAGCTGTTCAACCATTTGTTTTCTCCTTTCTTTTGCGTGTATGCGTATCATCGTGTTTTTTATAAATACAATTAATGTATGCGGTATGCCCATGGGCGTCCTTTCTTTGTTCCGCGATCGATTGGAAGACATGGTTGTAGATGCGCGTTTCTTTTCCAACTGAACGATTTCCACGCTCGCTTTTGTTTCTTGTTGGGTCTATTGGGCCTTTTGATTCCTAGGCTTCTTTTATTTTTCATGTACTTTACGAATTCTTTAAGAAGGAGTAATATTATCAAGGTATAGTTGTGCAAGTGTAATATTTTTTCTTTCAGTTTATGCAATAATGCTAGGGTCGTAATATTTTTTCTTCACTTTTTTTTGATACACTCTTTTGTTTACGGCGTAAAAGGAAGGACATAAGCGAGGGCCATGGTTATTTTTCTTCCCTTTCATCAATGTCTCGATTTCACAAACATAATATGCAACTAAAACATTCCTCAAATACACCTAGTGTGCAACTGGTGAAAATAAAAGTATCAACTTAAAAATTATTTGAATACAAGTACTTCCTAGTCTGGCCAAGCATTAGCTTAATTTCCAGGCAGTCACCAAATCTCTATTTCAATACACATGCAACTCCCATTCAAGGCGAATCACGGTGAAAAGAATCCAATGGCTAACAACATGTCTTTCTCAATTGCAACCCATTTACATCTGGAAAAAACTCAGTTATTGTCCACTTCTAACTAGAAAATCTCACTCGCAACCCACTTGCGACTAAAGAAGGGGCCAAAAGGCAGAGGATTATGGACAGCAGCAAGTATATAGTTTATTCGGTAAATTGGGGTAATTTTAAGACGGAAGGCTCGAACTGAGCTCCTCTTTGAATTAACGAAGCCAATTACAAGAACCTGTTGGGGATACCAAGTACACATATCAAGCACATATCGAAGCAGTAGAAGATAACAGGGTGAAAAAGACAAGCAAATCTAATTGAAGCACATCACAAAAGAAGATTGCTCGATCCTAGTGAAGGCACCTTGACTTCTGTTGCATGGGGACGAATGCCAAAAAAGTCCAATCCAAGAGACCTCCACCGCACCATCAATGCCACCACCGAGACACTTCGTCGGGGAAGAAACCTAGTGGCACTTCTGATTCAAAAGGCAGGGTACTTAGTGCTGCGGGGTCACTATGTAACCTTGAATGAGTTGTAATATTCTATGGGCGTTGTAATGGCCTGTCGGGCTAACTTTTTCTATGAAAATGATGCCGCGTATGACATATTGTTTGAAGAAAAAATCGATCGCCCTCTTGTGGTCGTGGTAGGGGTGAAAGAAACGGGGAGAATCATACATGGAAGCTCCAATCTGTGGATGAGACGGTTTTCAATATCGGACGCCATGTTGCGGTCTGGGAGGAGTTCAAATAAACCAAGGCTTTCCGTGGAGAACAAACCAACTTCGGGGCTGTTTAGTTCCTAGCTACATTTTGCCAAATCAAAGTGTGGCTAGCCACAGTTTAGTTAGCAAGCATTTGGTTTTAGCCACACTTTGGCTTGCCACACTTTATTGCACTTATGGCCCACTTGTCATAGTCTCGTTGATTTTGTCAACTTTTGCTAAAGTTTGGCTTCAAAAAAGTTAGTCACACTTATGTGACTGCACACTTTTATGGTTAGCCACACTTTGGTTTGGCAAAATGTGGCTAGAAACCAAACAGCCTCCCGCAGATCCTTGACCTGGAAAGCTTCCTCGCAGATGAACTGCTTTATGGACCTCTCATGGATCCCGCTGCGAACAACGAGAACATATCCTTTGGGGAACATCGACCGGGGAAGACCCCGAGCTTTTTTGGGACACCGCCACGCCTGATCCCATCGACCAGGTCGACATAGAGGAGCAACACCGCCCATCAGCACCCTCGATACCAGCATCGGAACCTCCAGCACCTGGAGCACGCCGGCATCGCCCGCCGACCAAACTCCTGTACACTTCCTCGCGAACTTCGTGGCGGCGTCGGAGCCAAACGCGACCACGTCGACGGAGTCAGAGGACAAAATCCGCATCGAAGTCACCGTCGCCGCAACGCCGACCTCGTCCGGACACCTAGCTCGCAGACTTGACACCATCAACGTCGAAGTCCATCGCGTGGAGTCAAAATCTGGAGCAGACTTATTGAACGCCACTACCATCTCCGTGAAAGACAAGAAGATGGCCGGCAGACTCCAAGCTAAGAAGACTACACCTAGTCTACTGCTATACAAGTCCGGGCAGCGGCATTGGCAGCTCACACCCCTCCGACGAGCACGAGGCCCTCGGGGGAGAGGAGTTACCGCCGCCACCGCCGGAAAAGTAAGCGACTTTCTCTTCGCCCTTTTGCTGGAGAGAGAAGGGAACCGATGTGCAACTTGGCGCGTAGTTGTTGGGATGACGACCGATGGCATTTGTGTGCAGGGGTCTCCAAGGGCTTCAATATAATTTTTATCTGATTGGGGTCCCTTTTGCAATGTGTCGAGACAGTGGGTGCTTCTGGAGTTTTCTGGCTGGGTCTAAATGTGGTGTATCCTGTATGTTTCTGGATTAATTGACATGTGGTACCTTCTCAAAAAGAAAAACCAACGCCGCCATGGGAACCACCCCCAACTGATATAGTGAAGGTCTGATGCTGCTTTCTGCTTTTTTCTGAAGGATTAGTGAGGTGTGCTTCGGGCTCCCCCTAAAGCTTGGGCTAATTTTTCTTTTGACCGGTCAAAACCTATATAAGTTTGTTTGTATATCTTTGTACAGGTATACTCGATCGATCTGGGTATACTTCACGTTCCCGGCGGCTGATCCGACCTCTCATTATCGTGATGATCTATGTCTTTTCATGCCATATTTTAAAATTTTGTTGTTGCTGCTATATACCTTTCGATTTCCGTCTCCCGCGGTACCGTGAGTATATGTCTAAGAGGACCATACGAATTTCATGTGGTTTCTACGGTAGACGAAACTAGTCGTTATCGAATTTTTATTTATTATAAAGTTTAAAAAGGAGGAGAACACCGAAGCAAAAGTGCCGGTGCAAATTGCAATTGGTGCCTTGGTGGTGACTGTGAAGATGATCAAGTTTTGCTGCTGCCGGCTATGTTGATCATGTGTGATGTGTCAGATCAAGTTTTTCTGAAGCTGTTGCTGTTGCCGGCCATCCACCACAATGGCCGGGGAAGGGATTTGGCTAGGGATGCAGAGCTGGGAATTAGGACAAGTGGGATACCATTTTTAGACTATTAGACTAATTCTAATTTAGGTGGAATAAGTGGGATAAGCGGGATATGTTAAATCTAGCTTATCCCACTTGTCCCACTTAGTTTTGAGTTAGTCTAATAGTCTAAAAATGGTATCCCACTTGTCCCAATTGTCCCACTTCTGCATCCCTAGATTTGGCGCTGCTGAACATCAATGGGCAAGCATAGGCCGCATTATTTTCCCCACCGATGCAAGCCACCTTACATCTGATGCATACGACCATGCAAAGCCGCCAGGGACAGCTTTTCCCGGATGCCAAATTACTTGTATGAACATCCTCTTTTATTCAGATTAGTGTGGTGTATGCCCATAGGGCTTGTAATAATCCTGAACAGTTACTGGCCACGATGGGTACAACTCGGATCCATGGCGACCATTAGACAGTGCGATGAGTGGTGATCGTTCTGTGTTTAATGAAACAAGTGGTGTTCCATACAAAAAGGAAAAACAGTTCAAAAATAATGCTATGATGTAACGTCTGGCTTTCTAGATGTAGAGAGTGTTTGGTTCTTTGCTAGATGTTTGGTTTTTTCATACTTTAAAGTTGTCATACTTTATTGTTCTTATGGTCCACTTGCCATAGAGTAAAGATTTTGCACACTTCGTGGCCTTCAATTTTTTAGCCATATTTGTCAAAATTAGGCTTGGCAAAGTGTGGCTACGAACCAAACAGCCCCGCAGTTATGCATAATGATCGTAATCCCATAGACTCATCGATATAGTAGTATAGTTGGTTCCATGCTAAGAAGATTGAGGGTCTCATTTTTTCAACTGAATTATACAAGTTTCTCAAACCTTAATCGTAACAGTAGAGGTTTTACCCACCGCGGTTCTTGGGTACCCATTGCCATGCCGATCCAATGCCCTGCTTGACACCCATGTCCGTACGCCTTGAGGGTCCGGCGGGGCGTGCATCGCCCTTGCGCTTCGCGCCTCCAGTGCTCGTGCCCGTACGCCTTGCAGCTCCGGGGCGTGCATCGCCCTTGCACTGCGCGCCTTCCGTGCTCGCCCCGCCTGCGCCTGTATCCCTTTCGGCTCCGGGCCGTTCATCGCCGTTGCATTTTGCTCTTCCCATGCCGGCATCTGTACCCCTTGCTGCTCCATGGCCTGCATTGCCCTTGTGCTTCGCGCCTTCGGTGCCCGCAGCGCCTGCACCTCTACCCCTTGCAGCTCCGGGGCGTGCACGGCCTGCGCGCTTCGTACCTCCGGTACCCGCACAGCCCGTGGGCTTAGCCTCACCCGGCGCGCATCCAGGGACCGCACCACCGGCGCGCTTCTCGCCTCCAGTGTCCGGACAACCCGTTGTCTTGGCCGCGCCCCGCGCACGTGCAGGGCCTGCACCACCGGCGCGCTTCTCGCCTCCGGTGCCCGCATAGCCCGTGGCCTTGGCAGCGCCCGGCGCGCGTCCGGCACGGTCGGCACCCCCGGTTCGCTTCGCGCATCCATAGGGAGGGAACCCCATGGCCTTAGCCGCGCCAGGCGCGCGTCCGGCACCTCCGGCTTGCTTCGCGCATCCAGAGGGAGGGAACCCCGTGGCCTTAGCCGCGCCCGGCGCGCGTCCGTCACCCCCGGCTTCCTTCGGGCATCCATAGGGAGGGAAACCCGTGGCCTTAGCCGCGCCCGGCGCGCGTACGGCACCCCCGGCTTCCTTCGCGCATCCATAGGGAGGAAACCCCGTTGCGTTAGCCGCGCCCCCCTGGCCTGCACCGCGCGCGCCACCCGAGCCTGAACCTGAACGGGCAGTGGCGGCCGGCGGCGGCGGCGGCGGTGGCACCTTTCGGCTGAGATCCACGTCGGGGGCGAGCAAGTCATGCAACATGCGCCTCAGCGGATCCTTGAGAACCTGCTCGATCATCAAGACACGCGCACCATAAAAGAAATCGTCACCACCACATCACAGACAACGAATCGATCTACTACTACATGGGTGCGGACTGAGGATCACCACTTCATCAGCAGCTGCTTACCTCGTAGGCCTCGGACAACTGCTTGAACCGCCGCTCCGCCTCATCCTTGTGGTCGGCGTTCTTGTCCGGGTGCCACTTGAGAGCGCCCTTGTGGTAGGCCTTCTTGATGTCGCCGGCGGTGGCCGCCTTGGTTACGCCGAGGATCTTGTAGTAGTCCAGCGCCATGGTAGATTGGCACCCCCAGTCGCCGTCCTTCCTCTTGGACTTCTGAATCCCGATCGGCCGCGAGGGAGTAACTATCTCTGCGAGGGATTCGCGGTGGCGTGCGGTTACTTATTGGGAAGGTGGAGAGACATGCTCAAGGTGGAGAAAGATTTTCTTCCATTGTAGTATCGGAAATACGCGAAATATTTGCATGGCGCGTTTCCTTCTTTTCTGGGTGAGGCCTGTTGGCTCGTGTACTGGAGACGGTAGGCTTGGACTTAACCTGCTTGTCCATTTTTCTTTCTTTACTGAAACACCGTCGCTATCTGCTGATCGACTAACAACTGGCCAGGCGTATCTGATGTCATGTCGCTTTGCAGTTTAAAATATAAGATGTTTCAATTTTTATGAAAGGGGTGTATCTACATACGTATTAGTGTATTAGTGTATAGATTCACTCCGAACCTACATACTAAGATGCGTCTAGATACATTTCTTTCACAAAAGCTAAAACATCTTATATTTTGGAACGAAGGGAGTATATACTAGTACTAAAATGCGTCTAAATACATTTGAATCTAGACAAATCAAAGTCAGTTATTTTTGGACGAAGGGAGTATATTAATACTTCATGTTTTGACTAGTTCTTAAGTCTTAACATTATGTTGGTGCAAAGACTTGTGCATTAGATATCTTTGATATTAACATATTCTCTTTGTTGAAAAAGAACACTTAGGATGTGGCAACAACATGTTTTTGAAGTTTTCTTATAATATATTGTTTGCAAGTATAGTTTAGCATAATTTGAGGTGTTTGGTTCTTATAAATATTGCAATTTTGAAAGCCATGGTATTCCGAGAGCTAGGGGCGAAGCCAGAAAAAAAAATCCTATGGGATCACCTCAAGAGCAATGGGATCATTCTATACAAATGAACAGTGTCAATCTCTAATTTAGTGAAGGATTTGCTGATTTTCGTTGGGGTCAGCTGACCCCAATGCTAACATGCCAGCTCTGCCCCTGCCGAGAGATTTTTTTATTAGTATTAGAAAAAGTGGTTTCATCCTCTTTTTTCTAAACCTAAGAAAGGGAAAAGCTTAGCCGGGAACTAAAATAATTTGGTATTGGGATACTTTGGGTTTAGAAAAAGTGAGATTCCAAACATAGCCGGTCTTCACCAAAACGATAATTGCATTCCTTATGTGTGTATGTCATAGGTAGTTTATCCACTAGGACATGAGTCTCCACACCATATATCCTTTGAAGCCGAAGTCTTTTGCTCGCAATCTGATTTGCATCACTATATCATCCTTGATTTAGCCTCCCATCTCACACACTAATTAATGTAAATCCCAATTTAAAATATAAAAGGGCCCATGGTAATCTTAGTAGTGTCATGGAAGAGTTGTCACTCAACCCAGCTCTAACTCTAGCAATGTCAGCATGGTTTAGAATCTCCAAGTCAATCTCCTCAACCACTCCCGACTAGAGCCTCCTTCACACACTCCTCTATGCTGCAGAAGTTCTTCAGAAAACCCCATGATCTAAACCTAGATAGGGTGCAATTTCTTCTTGGCTCTAGCAGCAGGAGTTCAAGAGAAACTTCAACAGATATGTTTGTGCGTCTAAGAATTTATTTGGAGAACATCTATAATTACTCAAGACTCTCAGTAGTTGGAAACTTCAACGAGAACCTATTCTCAACATTTGATTGACGTTAAACCTGTTCCAAACTATTAGGGTTTGGTTTCCACCATGGCTAACACATTTTTAGCATTTGCTTGGTTCACTTTCTTACACACTCGATGTCTAACAGACAATCAAAACCTTTAGCAGCAATGCCACCATCTTGGCACTATGCATATCATTGATGTTTATCACAAAGATTGCATGTATATCACATCATTGTCGCAAATATAACAAAAATAACTATAGAAGCATTAGGTTCTTGAACTCCATTGGGTTCACGAAAACAAATAAATACTATAAAAATCTAGAAGAAACAAATGCTTTCTTTTTTGGAATAAACCCAATGCACCAAATAATATTTGGTAAATTCAAATCATGTTTGATCATGGTTGTACCCAGGTAATGTTGTCAGGGTGCATGGGACACAAGATAAGAGTCGTTTACAAGAACATTTTTTGCAAGGTGGTCATAATTAATGAAGAGAGAGGTGGTTAGAGTATCATAGGTAGATACCGTATCATAGCACGTAAAACTAGAAATCATAATGGCAAGTAAATCTTATACACACATTTTACATAGAGATTCTACAAATCAATAAATATAGCACTAGTATGATACTACTCCCTCTGTTTCAGGGCTTAAGGTGTCCTCGTTTTGCGTTTTTTTTCTTTGACCAAGAATTATTCTAAATACGTAAAGAGTTTTGGTATAAAACTAGTATCACTGAAAAGTATTTTTTAATACGAATCCAACGGTACTAATTATGTACAATATAATCAAGATTTTGTTGCTCAATTCTTTTGGTCAAACTTTGCTTTGGAAAGCGTGTGCGTCTTAAGCCTTGAAACGAAGGTAGTACTACATGATACAATGCATTAGAGACATAGTATCATATGCATGATACTAGTATTATGATACTCCCACTATGACCAACCTAAGAGCAATGCACACAAATAATACCTTAGTTTTAGTGATTGCACTTCATAGCCCTTATAGTCACAATAAAGTCAACACAAGTTGTCACTTAAGTTTAATCAACATAGAAAAGTAAAACAAACGTTAAGAACATCACATGGAGAAAGAAAATGTTGCTCTCTTCTCCATGTCAACAACAATTACACATGAGACAAGGCATTGTCGCGCCTTTGGAGATACCCCAAAATCATTGGAAGTTATTTCATTTATCCTCGAAAGAGGCCATTATCATCCCCACCATTATCGTAGTAGTTGTCGTTACAAAGGTCGAGAACGTCATCGTAGTAAGTCCCAAACATAGTTGTAGAAGTCATCACCAATCAGGACACAATCGTCATCATAGACGACAACCTTAACATGTAGAGGTTATCACCACTTATATCATTGATGTCATAGGTGTCATGACTATCTAAGGCACCTCCCCGGTAGTGGTTATTACCAGCCCTGCCCTGACATTGTCGTATAGCCATAGACACTGTGGATATCAGCCACGACAATGCTACGGTAGTGGTTATCACCGGCCCTCGGCAGTTTCACGGTTAACACCAGCCCTGGCACAGGGGTGGTGGGCACCATTGTGGTAATGGTTGTGAGCTCGAGCACCGCTGAGGTAGTGGTTATTTATCACCAGCAACGGTAGCGGTAGCAGTACTTGTTTCTTTTCGATTCATCGCTGCTGCTCATGTGAAAAATGCTTAATGATGGTAAGTCACAAACATCTGTATATAATAAAGTGGTTCCTAGTGGTTGCCTATATATATATATATATATATAATGCTTGGTAATGGTAGCGTCTATACAAAGCATTTGTTTAAGTAATTGCACTTCATGTCCCTTAGAATCAACATTAAAATCAACGCGAGTCGATCGTCACTTAAATTTGTTCAACATAAAAAAGGTAAAACGGACATTAAAAACATCACACAAAGAAAAAAAAATTGGGTGCTATCTTTTCCACGTCAGCAATTACCCACGTGACAAGACAATCAAACAAATTTGTAGATACTCTAAGGTCCTCGGAAATCATTTCATTTTTCTTTGAAAGTGGTCGCAATCCTCCCCACCATCATCATAGTAGTCACCGGTCATCGCAAAAGTCCCACACATAGTTGTAGAAGTCATCACCAATCCGGGCACCATTGTCGTCTTAGCCGACACCCCTGACACCGTTTCGTGTGGAGGTTATCACCGTTTCCAGAACCGTTGTCGCAGTAGTCATCAAAATTCGAGGTGCCGTTGCGGTAGTGGTGATCAGCCCGGCCACCGTCACGGTAGTGGTTATCATCAGCTCTGGGACTGTCACGGTAGCGGAAGGCACCGTCGCCTGCCCTGGCACTGTCAGGGGAGCGGCGGTGGGAACTGCTGCGGTATTGGTTATCAGCGCGGGCACCCCAGCCGTAGAGGTTATCACCAGCCCTGGCACTGTCAGGGGAGCGATGGGCACCGCTGCTGAAGGGGTTATCAGTCTGGGCGCCATTGTCGTAGTTGTAATGTCCAGCCCTTGCAGTGTCAGGGGACCGGTGGTGATAGTAGTTGTCGGTGCTGCGGTAGTGGCTATCACCAGCCTTGGCCTTGGCCTTGCCATTGGCACGGTAGCGGTAGCAGTACTTGTTCCTTTCTGATTCGCCGGTGCTCTGCGGAGAATGCTTAACGGTGGTAAGCTGCGACATCAATTTGAAACGGAGTAGCCTAGTACTACACAGGATGCTTCATGATGGATGGCTTACCGTACGTGCACCACCAGTTGCAGGCCGACGCACGCTCTTCGCGGCTCTGGTGCCGGCGCCGCCTGCGTCCGTTTCCCAAGCGGCTCCGGGGCGTGCACTGCCGGCGTACGTCGCGCTTCCAGTGCCCCAACCCCAGTCCCAACCGCCCGTGCCTCCGGTATCAGCGCCGCCCGTGGCCTTTCTCGCGTCCGCCGCGCCACGGGAGGTTGCACGGGCAGCGGCGCCCGGCGGCGGCGGCGGCGGGACCTTCGGCTTGAGCACCTCCTCCTTGGCAGCGGCGACCCTGTCATACTCGGCGCGCTTCAGCGGGTCCTTGAGAACCTGCTCGATCGAGTCACACGCACCGGCGGCAAGAAACAGATCATCACGAGTAAGTACGTACAGGTCCAAAAATGCGGGAAAGATCGATGAAACTCCACGCGGCCGGACAGATCGCTACTACTCACCTCGTAGACCTCGGACAAGTGCCTGAACCGCCTCTCCGCCTCGTCCTTGTGGTCGGGTTCTTGTCCGGGTGCCACTTGAGCGCGCCCTTGTGGTACGCTTTCCTGATCTCGCCGGCGGTGGCCGCCTTCAGCACGCCGAGGATCTTGTAGCAGTCCAGCGCCATGATAGATATGTTAGATTACATGTGATATTGCTTGGCTTGTAACAATATTATGTAACGTATTGGAGTAGTACTCTGATCCTTCTAGATAGATAGAGATTACCTGTTGGTTTAAAATAGGAAGGAGGAGTTTCTATCCTTTGTAACAATCAGATCACGTTGATCTCTTTCTCTTGTAAGCCACGGCAAGGGCTCTTTTTGCCTGATATAAACATGCAGCCGGTGTCTCCAACGAGACCACCGTTTCACCCAAAACTACACGACTAATATGGTATCAGAGCCACCCCTTCCGTGACTCGCTGCCCCAAGATCGATCTCGATCAAACCCACGACAAAACCTGCCGCCGCTGCTTTCCCTTCTGCCGCCGCCGCCCTAACACAACGAAATAAACCCACGACCAAAGACCACGCCACAATCCCCTCCTGGTAGCCATGGCGACTCCTGGATCCTCGTCGTCTGCCATGCTTGCCACCACGCTGGGATCTCCTCCCTCTCAAAAGCTGACTAGGGCAAACTTCCTCTTCTGGAAGACCCTGGTCTTGCCGCCCCTTCGTGGCGCTCAGGTCCTCGAACTCCTCGATGGTACCGACGCCGCACCGGTGAAAACTCTGGAGGTTGAAGACGCCAACAAGAAGAAGACAATAATTCCCAATCCTGCCTACACGGTATGGTTGTCTCGGGATCAAACGGTGCTTGGGTTCCTTGTGAACTCCCTGTCGCCGGAAATCATACCCCATGTCGTTGGGCTTGACACTGCTCACGCGGTGTGGACTCGACTCACCGGCATGTTCTCCACCCACTCCCGCACCACGATCAATCATCTGCGGGGGTCGCTGAACAACACCAAGAAGCAAGATCTGTCTGCAGCAGAATTCTTCGCCAAGATGAAGAGCTTCGGGTCTGAGCTCGCCGCTGCGGGCAAGCCTGTTGAAGAAGACGAGATGGTTGGGTACATCCTCAACGGGCTCGACGCCAGCTACAACGACCTCGTGTCCTCTGTCAACGCCAATCCTGGTACTACCCTTGATGACCTCTATAGTCAACTTTGTGCTCATGATCTTCGGCAAGTTATGCCAGGGGAACCCGGACAGGACAGCGGCTTCACCTCCTCCGCCAACCTCGCTACAAGACCATCACGTGACGTATACCGTGACTCCCGTCCTCGTGGAGACCGCGCCAGGTCTCCTGACCACGGCTATCGTGGTGATCGGGGTGGAGGGCGTCGCCGTGATGATGGTGCTCGCGATGGAGGACGCAGAGATGGTCGCCGCGATGATGGACGCGATGATGGACACGATGGTGGACGCGATGGTGGACGCCGTGATGGTGGCCGTCGAGGTGATGACAGTGGTCGCCGTGATGGAGGGCGCCGTCGTGACGATGGAGGGCGCCGCCGTGGTCGCGCACCTACTCCCTTCGTCGATGTCACGTGCCAAATCTGCAAGATCCACGACCACCCCGCCAATGAGTGTTGGTGGCGCTATCAAGATCGCCATGATTCTAATGATGATGGCGAAGAGAAGGGTGCTCATGCAGCATCCTATGGCGTCGACACCAACTGGTACCCTGACTCCGGCGCCACCCATCATGTCACCTCGGAGCTGAGCAAGCTCACCACCCAGGACAAGTACAACGGACATGATCGTGTCCACACGGCAAACGGGAACGGTATGCAAATAAGCCATATTGGTCATTCAACATTATGCACCCCACAAAGTACTTTACAACTCAAAAATATTCTGCATGTTCCTAGTGCATCTAAAAATCTTCTATCTGTTCATAAGCTTACACTTGATAATGATGTTTTTCTCGAATTTCACCCACATTTCTTTTTTATCAAGGATCAGGCCACAAGGAGAACTATGTTTAAGGGACCATGCCATGATGGTCTCTACCCGCTAGTTCCTTCCTCTACTGAATCTTCCAAGCAAGCCTTCATCACCATAAAGCCGTCGTCTTCTACGTGGCATCGTCGTTTAGGGCATCCCTCCTCCTTTGTAGTTCAACAAATACTTAGAAAAAATAGTATTGCTTATTCTCATGAAATAAACCCATATATTTGTGATCCTTGTCAGTTAGCTAAGAGTCATCAGTTGCCATATCCTGTCTCTACCAGTGTTTCCACTGTTCCATTAGAGCAAGTCTTTTCTGATGTATGGGGTCCAGCTCCTGTCTCTGCTAAAAAACATTCATATTATGTGAGTTTTATCGATGATTTTAGTAAATTCACTTGGATCTATTTGCTCAAGAAGCGTTCTGAGGTTTATCAAGTTTTCCTTAATTTTCAGCAACTTGTTGAAAGAAAATTTGCTAGGAAAATAATTACTATGCAAACTGATTGGGGAGGTGAATATGAAAAACTCAACAGTTTCTTTCAAAAGATTGGCATCACTCATCATGTTTCTTGTCCCCATGCTCATCAACAGAATGGGTCTGCCGAAAGAAAACACCGTCACATTGTTGAAGTAGGTCTTGTTTTACTTGCCAATTCCTCCATGCCTCTCAAGTTTTGGGATGAGGCTTTTCTCACCGCCACTTTTCTCATAAATCTACTTCCTAGTAAAGTTATAAATCATGACACACCTGTAGAACGTCTTCTTCATACAAAACCCAACTATGAGTCTCTTAGAATATTTGGTTGTGCCTGCTGGCCAAATCTTCGTCCATGCAATAAACGAAAACTCACTTTTCATTCCACACGGTGTGTGTTCTTGGGCTATATTCCTCGTCATAAAGGAGTCAAGTGTCTAGATATTTCTACTGGTCGTGTTTATATCTCAAGAGATGTTGTTTTTGACGAAAACATCTTTCCCTTTGTTGAGTTGCACCCTAATGCTGGCTCACGTCTTAAAAAAGATATACTCCTTTTACCTCATAATACATCAAATAATGGGGTTGTAACTGTTGATGATTATATGCCTTTACCCGTTGTGCCTATTGTTACTAATGAGCAACAAGATGCTCCAGAATCTGATGCTCCTGCAGATATCAGCAACAATGGTGAAGAAACTGCACAAAATAATGAAGATTTACTGCAGAACAATTTTCCCCTGAGCAGCAATCCCGAATGTGATTCTGCTGCTCCTGCTGCCTCGGATCACGCAGAGGAAGATCCCGAGGAAAGATCTCCGTCCCGCGTGCGCCAGACCCGTACGCGTACACGTCTGTCGCTGTCCCCTGTGCGCACGTCGCGCCGGTGGACCCCGCCTGGAGCGCCTGGAGATTCGCCCGGGTCCTCTTCATGTGCTGCGCGTGACCCCGCGCCGTCGTTCGACACCACGTCGCCCACGCGGGATGTGTCTGTGCTGCGGGACCAGCCTGAAGATTCGCCTCGGACTCGGTCGGCTCGATTTCCTCCACAAGATGAAGCCATACACCCGCCAGTACGCATGCAGGAAACGTCAACTTCGCGGGTTCGGTCGCTGTCACCCAGTAGGACCACCTCGCCTTCCCGCTCGCGTCGGCGGACCCTGTCGCCGCCTGTCTCTGGGTGGACAAGGACGCGAGCTCGTTCACGTCGCCATCAAGTCATCATGTCACGGTCTCCCTCTCCGTCAGCTGACGTCAGAGAAGATTCGCCTCCTGCTACATCACCTGCTGACAGGGAAGGCAACGCTAGTGGAGACAACAATGGAGGATTTTCTGTGGCTGGCTCGCCTGCACCACCAAATCCTCCTCCGCCTTCGGAACCTCGTACGAGACTTCAAAAAGGTATACGTAAACCGAAACAATATACTGATGGTACTGTTCGCTATGGACTATTCACATCCACAGGTGAACCTCAAACACTTTCGGAGGCTCTTAAGGATGATCGTTGGTGCAAGACTATGGAGGAAGAGTACAATGCATTGGTCCAAAATAAAACATGGCACCTTGTTCCTCCACACTTCACGAAAAATCTCATTGATTGTAAGTGGGTATATCGCATTAAGAAACATGCATATGGTACAATTGACAGGTACAAGGCACGCTTGGTAGCAAAAGGATTTAAGCAAAGGTATGGTATAGATTATGAAGATACCTTCAGTCCTGTTGTTAAGGCAGCGACTATCAGACTTGTACTGGCAGTGGCTGTCTCCAGAGGCTGGAGTCTGCGGCAGCTAGATGTAAAGAACGCGTTTTTGCATGGCGTTCTGAAAGAGGAAGTGTATATGAAACAACCTCCAGGTTTTGAGTCTTCCGCTACTCCACATTATGTTTGCAAACTTGACAAAGCTCTTTATGGTCTTAAACAGGCTCCCAGAGCATGGTACTCAAGACTAAGTGCTAAATTGCAACATCTTAGTTTTACTACATCTAAAGCAGATACTTCACTTTTTCTTTATATTAAAGCAAAAGTTATGATATTTGTGTTAATCTATGTTGATGATATCATAGTTACAAGTTCATGTGATCAGGCTATTTCTGCTCTTCTTCATGATCTCAATACTGATTTTGCACTCAAGGATTTGGGAGACTTGCACTACTTTCTTGGAATTGAGGTAAAGAGAACTCAGAATGGTTTGCTCCTCACTCAAGAAAAATATGCTTCTGATCTGTTAGCTAAAGTTGGTATGACAAAGTGCACAATCTCTCCTACACCCTTATCGTCCACTGAAAAATTGTCCATATTCGAAGGAAGACCTCTTGGTCCTGATGACAGTACACAATATAGGAGTATTGTGGGTGTTTTACAATATTTAACACTTACAAGACCTGACATTTCTTTCTCAGTAAATAAAGTTTGTCAGTATCTTCATGCTCCAACAACTGCTCATTGGACAGCTGTAAAAAGGATTTTAAGATATGTTCAGGGAACAATACGTATTGGATTAACTTTTTAACAGTCTTCATCCTGTTTGCTCAGTGATTTCTTAGATGCAGATTGGGCAGGTTGCTTAGATGATAGAAGATCAACAGGACGTTTTGCTGTCTTTTTTGGACCAAATTTGATCTCATGGAGTGCAAGAAAACAGGCTACAGTTTCAAGATCTAGCACTGAAGCTGAATATAAAGCCCTAGCAAATGCCACAGCTGAGTTAATATGGATCGAAGCTTTACTTGGTGAACTTGGTGTTTAACTAAAGGTTAAGTCATGTTTATGGTGTGACAATCTAGGAGCTACATATTTATCTGCGAATCCTATATTTCATGCTAGAACTAAACACATTGAGATAGATTATCATTTTGTTCGAGAAAGAGTTGCAAACAAAATGCTTGACATTAGGTTCATATCAAGTAAAGATCAAGTTGCAGATGGTTTTACAAAGGCTCTTGCAGAAAAAGATCTAAATGAGTTTAAGCGTAATCTCAACCTTTCTGAAGGTTGTGATTAAGGGAGGCTGTTAGATTACATGTGATATTGCTTGGCTTGTAACAATATTATGTAACGTATTGGAGTAGTACTCTGATCCTTCTAGATAGATAGAGATTACCTGTTGGTTTAAAATAGGAAGGAGGAGTTTCTATCCTTTATAACAATCAGATCACGTTGATCTCTTTCTCTTGTAAGCCATGGCAAGGGCTCTTTTTGCCTGATATAAACATGCAGCCGGTGTCTCCAACGAGACCACCGTTTCACCCAAAACTACACGACTAATAAAATAGACTCGCGCGCGGTGCTTCCCTTCGACTTCCGAATCCCGATATTTGCGAGGTTTTCTTCTTGGTTATTTATTATGCGAGGGATTCGCGGTGCTGTGCGGTTATTTGTGGGGGGAAATTAGAGTTAATAGCATAGAACTACCGGTTTTTGGGCAAAATTTCAGAAATTTACCAGTTTACATTTTCGCAGCAAAATCTGCCACATTTGGCGTCCGTTTTCTCAAATCGCACTAAACTTGTCCTGATCGTGGATTGACATGGAAACTGACAAGGCTGGCCCACCCGTCAGGCTGACGTTGCAGCGCGAGACTGTGTGCCGTCTGAAGTTTTGCACGTAGGTCCTCAACTTTTGACAGAAAATTGCGCAGAAGTCCCTGACACTATTAAAACCTTCATAACTTTTAAATACGAATTCAAATGAAAAAAGTTTAAATACAAAAAGTGCTCAGAATTGTTTAAATCTTTTTTTACAAACTTTATTTATTATTTTATATAATTTAAATATACAAAATATTTTGTTAATTATACAAAAACTTTGGAAATTCATAACTTTAACTATATAACTCCAAATAATATAAATAATATGTCTAAATTTATTAGAAAAATCTAAGGAATCCATTTCTTATATTTATAATGCATGAATCATATCCGTTCCTCTCGGATATTTTGATTATGCAAGTAATCATAATAACAAATGTGTCCATTTTATTTATTCTTGCATATTTGGTTGATTGTTTACTCCCTCTACTTTGAAATCCTTGTCAGAGGATTCAGCAAGATCCATCAGTCTCACAGTCAGTGTGCCTGTCGAGCAGGACCTCGAGACGCGGCGGACGGAAGGTGGAAGCAGCGAGGGCGCACCGAGCAAGCAGACCAGAGGAACTCACGGCCAGCACCTACTGGCCGCGGCCATGAGCAGCAGCACCGTCGCCCTACCATGCCACGCCGCCCAGCTACACCACGGGTCGACGGAGATGGTGGTGCTGGGGGACCTGGACCCGGCGACGGCGAAGGTGGCGATCAGGCTGGCGGGGCCGGCGCTGTCGGCGTTTGGGTTCCTGTTCATCGCGCGGATCGTCATGTCGTGGTACCCGAGGCTGCCGGTGACCAAGTTCCCGTACGTGGTGGCGTAGGCGCCCACGGAGCCCATCCTAGCCGCCACCAGGAAGGTCATCCCGCCGCTGGGCGGCGTCGACGTCATCCCCGTCGTCTGGTTCGGCCTCGTCAGCTTCCTCAGCGAGATCCTCGTCGGCCCGCAGGGCCTCCTCGTCCTCCTCTCCCAGCAAGTCTCCTCTTAGCTTTTAGCTTACGGAAAATTACTACTAGCACAACGAAAGCAAGTGGCTCCCAGTCCGAATTTTTGTTTGAATATTTACCAAAAATCTTGCTGGAGCAAACAGGAAAGTTTCTCATTCTTGCTGAACGGTATTCATTACATCATTGTTACAGAACCATACTCACCATCCAAATGTAGCGGACTAGCACCGAAACCTGATAAGGAGAAAAATTCAGCACATCTCAACTCAAAAAAGATGAACTGTAAAACCATTCCAGATTTACTTCAGCATAAACGGCACATCCAAAGTCAATGCAGCAAGTCCACAAGTTGGAGCAACTCACGACTACTGTACTGTAAGTTAGTATACAACTGAGAGTGACTAAAAGCGATCGGCAGCAACCAACTAATGATTGATTGCACATAGCTCCCACTTCCCTTCGCCGTCAATGAGTTTCAGTTCCAGTGAACGGAAGGGTATCAGAGCAGGCCTCTGTAAAACAGATAAACGAGGCAATGCTTCACTAACACACGCTTAACATTAAGAAGAATGCGAATTCATAAGGGGCAAAACAAGGGGAACTAGAAACAAAATCACCGGTAGTTCTATGCTTTAACTCTCGCGAGGGAGACGCTGGTTGCATACTTTTGCATGATAATATGTCTACAAATATGTAAGAATAAATAAAATGGACACATTTATTATTATGATTACTTGCATAATCAAAATATCTGAGATGAACGAATATGATTCATGCATTATAAATATAAGAAATGGATTCTTTGGATTTTTTAATAAATTTAGACATATTATTTATATTATTTGGAGTTATATAGTTAAAGTTATGAATTTCCAAAGTTTTTCTATAATTAACAAATTATTTTTTATATTTTAATTATATAAAATAATAAATAAAGTTTGTAAAAAAAGATTCAAACAATTCTGAGCACTTTTCGTATTTAAACTTTTTCCATTTGAATTCTTATTCAAAAGTTACGAAGGTTTTAATAGTGCCAGGGACTTCTGCGCAATTTTCTATCAAAACTTGAGGACCTACGTGCAAAATGGCAGACGGCACACAGTCTCGCACTGCCACGTCAGCCTGACGGGTGGGCCAACCTTGTCAGTTTCCGTGTCAATTCGCGATCAGGACGAGTTTAGTGCGATTTGAAAAAACGGACGCCATATGTGATAGATTTTTGCTGCGGAAATGTAAACGGGTAGATTTCCAAAAAAAATCCTAGAAACTGGTAGTTGTATGCTAATAACTCGGGAAAATTAAGGTGGAGAAATATTTCCTTTCCTTGTACTATCGGAAATACCCAAAACATTTGCATGGCGCGTTTCTTTTTCTGGGTGAGACGGTCGTGGACAAGAAGTCGCATAAAAATGGAAGCTCAAATAAAAATATTTCCTTTCCTCCCTCAAGAATAAAAGATTTCCTTCCCTTGTATCGGAAATACCCAAAACATTTGCATGGCGCGAGTTTCCTTTTTTCTGGGGAGACGGTCGTCATAATCGGTAGAGTTGCACAAGAAGTCGCATAAAAAATGGAAGCTCCTCAGGATCAGGATTGCCCGCAACAAATCCTGTTAAGATTGAAGATTGCCCAGATTTGTTAGAAATTTTGTGTAACATCTACAGGCAACACAGCCGCTGATGTCTGATGACAAGGACACAGAAGTGGACTAGGCATATTCCTACACGGAAGGCAATTTGTACGCGTGGACAATAGAGTCTGAGCTGTGCATGTATGTGGGGTCCAGAGGACGGTGTGCGTGTGTGCTATATGAGCTTAGACAAAAGTCTGAAACGCTCTCTCTCTCTGTGCTTCTCTTCTTTTCCAAGTATCCAAATTCCCTGAAATCTCGCCGATCGTGATCTCACGCTCGACGATCCTGCTGTAGCCAGGGGATATAACAGTTGGTATCAGAGGTCAAGTCGGTCGCGGGATTTGTTCAGCCTTTAGCTGTAAAATTCCTGGTGGAGGGTCTCAGATTGGAGGAAAATTTCGATTTCGGTCGAGGTCGAGTTCTTCTCTGAATCGTGTCAATACCGATACCGGTTGGCTGGGCTGGACGAGCGAACACGACGGCGCCTCCAAAACAATCACCTCAGACCCAAATCGTCATCGAGATGATGGGCGAAATCGAGGGAAGAAGTGATGCCGTGTTCGAGAAGATTAACGGCAAGATCGACATGCTCTGCACCAAGATCTCCGCCATGGACACCACGCAGAAGCAGATGGCAGCCCAGCTCGAGCTCTCGGCGACGGTGCTGCAGAAAGCGGATCAGCACCAACACGACACGGCACTGCACTTCGCAGCGACGAACTAGCGTTTTGACGCGTTGGCCCGTCAAGTGGATCTGACGGCAGCAGCGGTGACGCGTATCCAACGCGAGCAGGTGGCGACAGCGCACGGCGAGACCGACACGGACCCCAGCCTCGACACCCACACTGACCGGGGAATCCTTACGGACCTGCCAGGGAGATTTCGAGCAAGTGAGGCCCCAGAACGCGGCGCGTCCAGCCATGTCGTGGGCGGTGGCGCAGTTGGCGGCGGGTATGGCGGTTGTGGCGGCGGTAGAACGGCCGTCGGGGGTGCTGGCGGCGGTAGACCAAGCGATGGGGGCGCTGGCGGTGGTTTGGGCGGTGGTAGACCGGGCAGACATTCAGATGAACACCATACGGGCGGTCGCGCTCCGATGCCCAAGATCTCTTTTCCCAAATTCGACGGTGAGCATCCACGGATCTGGCGGGACAGATGTATTGATTACTTCACTATGTTCAACATTTCCCCTGCACTTTGGTTCACCTCCGCAACCTTACACATGGAGGGCAATGCTGCTCTATGGCTACAGCAGTACAAACTACAACATCCGGTCCTAGCCTGGGTATCCCTCATGGCCGACGTGGAAGCAAAGTTTGGAGCTACAGATCATATGCAATTCATGAAGAATTTGTTGGCTCTGGAGCAAACCGCCTCGGTGTCAGACTACAAACAACAATTTGACAAGCTGATGTATCAAGCGTGTATGCAAATCCTCATTATGATGAGCCCTTGTTTGTCTCTCAGTTCATCAAGGGCTTGAAATCTGAACTCCATGGGTCAGTTGAAGCACAGCTGCTAGAAACGGTTGATCGCGCAGCTCTTCTCGCTGAGGTTCATCAGGACATACTTGCACGATCCAAACCATGGGCGCAACGGGCTGCGCCGCATGGCGTCGCGCCTGCTATCCACGCTGAGCGTGGCGAGGCACCCAGGCCAGCAACATCAGGCAGTACAGGGGAACTATGGAAGGATCGCCAGCTTTGTGATTATCGCCGTCAGCATGGACTGTGTTTCAAGTGCGGTGAGAAGTTTGATCCAACGCATCAATGTCAGCGCACAGCAACACAACAATTGAATGTGCTGCAGACTAAAGACATTAACACTGAACTGTCTGATGCAGTGCTCGAAGAGCTAGAGATGCAAGATGCAGCGACAGCTGAATTGCTCTATTTGTCTCTGAATGCCATGGCAGGTACTGAAGCAGCTAAAACCATTCGCATTCGAGCTCCTGTGAAGAACCTGATCATGCTCATTCTAATTGATTTTGGGTCTTCTGCGAGTTTTCTGTGTGCAAACTTTGATCGGCGTGTGGGCTGCAACATTACACCTGCTCCTATAGCTAGGGTCAAAATTGCAGATGGCACCTTCGTGATTAGTAATCAACAAGTACAAGCAATGGAATGATGGGCACAGGGAGCTACATTCCACATGGACATGCGTGTGCTGGAGTTGGATGGCTACGATGCTATTCTAGGCATGGACTGGCTCGAAGAGCACAGTCCCATGGTGTGTGATTGGAAGGGCCGTCAGCTGACTGTCCCACATGAAAGACGAGAGGTTTGTCTTCGAGGCATTCAAGCACAACCGCAGCAGGAAATTTCAATTACTCAATACTGCAAATGGAGCAAAGGGAACGAAATCTGGGTCGTCGCCTTGGTAAAGCCAATGTCTAAACCAAACACTGCAACTATTCAAACAACACCTCCTGAGATTCAATCAGTGCTGGATGATTTCCCTGATGTGTTTCCAACCACTCTGCCGCCCTCCCGGGAGTATGATCACACAGTGCCATTACTTCCCAACGCGACACCAGTCAACTCTCGTCCTTACCGATACTCACCATTGCACAAAGATGAGATCGAGCGCCAAGTTACAGAGATGTTGGCTGCGGGATTGATCAAGATCAGTACTAGTCCTTTCGCGTCACCGTTTCTCCTGATCCAGAAGAAGGATGGATCATGGCGTTTCTGCGTCGACTACCGTAGGCTCAATGCGCTGACTCTCAAAAACAAATTTCCAATGCCGGTGATCGACGAGCTGCTTGATGAGCTCGCAGGCACGGAATTTTTCTCGAAGCTTGATCTACGGGCTGGTTACCACCAGATCCGGATGACGGAGGAGGATGAGTTCAAGACCGCGTTTAAAACACATCACGGTCACTACCAATTCCGCGTCATGCCCTTCGGCTTGACAAATGCACCGGCTACGTTCCAATGTGTGATGAACTCCGTGCTCCAGCCCTTCCTCCGCAAGTTTGCTTTGGTGTTTCTTGATGATATCCTCATTTACAGCCCCTCTTTGTCGGAACATGCACAACACCTGGCTCTGGTATTACGTGCTCTGCGTGAAAATCATCTATACGCGAAGCAATTCAAGTGCTCATTCTCCCAGCGCCAGTTGTACGCGAAGCAATCCAAGTGCTCATTCCCCCAGCGCCAGTTGGATTATCTCGGACATATTATTTCAGATCAGGGCGTCGCCATAGATCCTGAAAAGACATTGGCAATGATCAATTGGCCCCGTCCTACATCAACAACAGAATTGCGTGGTTTCCTGGGCCTCACGGGATATTACCGGAAATTATAATAAAAAGAGTCATCAATTTTCTTTAGGTTTCTCTCATCAATTTTCCAGATCGTGCGACGAATCAAAAGAGTAATTATAATAGGCAGTCTCTCTGGCTAGTTTCCTTGCCGTGTATTTTACCTTCCGCTGTCGTACGCGCCAAGAGCTCTTGCGATATACTAGTTTATGGCCATTGTTTTGTACGCATGGACCCATATCAAGATCTGGCCACATTATAGATGTACCATAAGATACGATGTTGTCTTCACCACATTATAGATGCGTACACACTAAGCTTTGGACGTGCACATAACAACTTCACTTCATCGACGACACCCCAGACTCGATTTGTTGGAAGCTCACCAAGTATGGGAGTATTCTTGTTCCTCGGCATACAATGCTCAATTTGTCGGCACTATCTTTTCCTCCATGGACTCTTGTGCACAAGAATTGGACTCCCCCAAAATACAAGCTTTTCGCATGGCTTATCATTTAAAACCATGTTTGGACGGCGGGCCGGCTCCATCGAAGAGGATGACCGATGGGAAGAATTTGCCCTCTTTGCCGTTGTGCGGATGAAACGGCATGCCATCTTCTCTTCAAATGCCGCTACTCCACGAAAATTTGGCAAATGGCAAGAGATTGAACGGGGCTGCCACACCTTGACTCATCGGCCTGGGAGACATATGATGATGTTTTAGATTACTGGAGCAAGATGGTGATAAGCAATCGCTCAAGAAGGAAGGGAACGGTGTTTCTCGTGTAGGATATTTGAAATGAGCAAAATGCGAGAGTTTTCAACAAGTTTTCAATGCCTGTCTTTCTCTTTGATAAGATCAAATTAGAGACTAAGGCTTGGGCCCTTGTGGGTACAAAACATTTGGGTAACTTGATGCCGGGAGAGTGATTCTTATGCACGATGTGTTGTAATGAAACTTAGAACTTTTTTCCCTCTATTAATGAATCAAGGCAAGCCTTTTGTCTGCCTTCAAAAAAAAAGTTCAATTTTCATTCAATCTAAGCTAGCACCCCAGGATTGAGTCCAACTGATTACAAATTATAACGTGACTACGATCAAACCTTGCTGACTGACGGGCTGGAGCCTCTTCAATGGTTTAACCTCATCTTGACAGGAGTTATTCTGCACCGTCGTCCAGTGGACCCTATTTTCGTATTCCATTCATTGAATCTCATCTTGCACCACATGAGACATAACAGCATATCTGCACCGCAACTGGACACAGATAACAAACATGCTTGCTCGTCACTTTCGCTGATCAGAAAGTTCAAGGTGCTGATTTAAGGGATTAGGAGATTGGGGTACAATTTGGTCTACCACTAGAAGATCGAGGTTTAAGACATACTTCACTATTGAATTCCTGGTAAGCCCAAGTTGCCCAGCTGCTGTACAGTTTTCAAAAGTAAAATCGGTAGGAGTACCCTGTATAAGTTGACATGCAATCAGAACATTTCTAACATCTCACGTTCCTTACAAAGGATCGCAGCTACAGCCAACAAAACATGCAACATATCTTCCGGTCGATCAACTTGTATATACACGGGAACATCTAAGCTGTAAATAACTAGCATATGTATGTACAGGGCTGAAGTTCATAGGAGCAAGCAAATTTGCGCACCAACAATCTAATTTAACCTATTTCATTACCTGATGCCTCTTAAAGAGCTCCTTTGCTCAGCATTTGGCCATTTGACTGAAGGCAAAACTGTAGACCAGTACATTATTACTCACGGCCTGGAACCCTGGACCCGGTTCTTCTCGACATCTGTTAATCACTATACTCAGAAGAATAGGATGATCCATCTTCATCGTCATTTATGTTGCCTACTCCACCTTGACCACCACCAACATCGTCGTCGTCGTCATCCTGTTCCTCATCCCCGCTCATCTCAGTATCATCGTTGCCTTCGTCAGCAGGGTGTTCCGCATCATAGTCGACCCCATCCTCCTCACCCTCTTCATCCTCCTCACCATCATCTTCGGACTCATCATCCATCATCTGATGGGGGCTGGATCGAGAATTGTACCTTGAATAATCTGGAAGCTGCTCGTCAGAGTCCTCATTCATGGGCTCATCATTTTCCTCATTCCCTTCAGATTCATCGGATTGAGATACTGAATTGTTCTCATCATCCTCGACATATGCCCGTCTCTCCAAGCCCCACTCTTCTGCCCCGGAGCTCTGTGGAGAATGCACAGTGGTAGGCTTTGAATTACTTAGCATGCCAAATGACCCCAATAAGTTCGCCTTTGGAACTGATTGGGCTCCAAGCTCAGCTGGCTGCCTAGGCCTAGCAGTTCGAGGTCCTCGTCCACGGCCACGGCCACGCCCACGTCCGCGCCCACGGCCGCGGCCTCGACCTCGACCAGCTTGCTTATAGGGGGCTTTGTTATAAGACACATCGTTGTCATCCCTGAACTCAACCATGGGAGAGTTGCTTGAACCTCTTGGGACCTTGCCACCACGACTGAGGGATCTACCTCCCCTGCCACGCCCTCGGCCTCCTCCCCTGCCACGCCCTCGACCCCCTCGTCCACGGCCATTGCTGGAAGTCAGTCGTGCTCCATCATGATGATCAAAACCAGTAGCTCCAACCGGTTCAACTTGTTTGTTCTTAACAGCAGTATATCTTGATGGAAACTTCTGCATATAGAAACAAGGTATGATGAAAAAAGAACCATAAAATATCCAGATAAATCACAGCAAAGATGCCTATTACCAGCGAAACATGCAACTACCGTGAAAAGATTGATGCAATAATCATAAGGTAGGAGACTCACAGTAGAATCCCCGGCTTCTCGCTCTTTATTTAATCCTGCCTTTAGATCAAGTGTGTACGAGAGGGCAGAATCAAGGTCTAACAACCGTAATGTAACAGCAGCAGCAGTATTGGGTACCCATGGAAGTACAGCAACAGATCCAGAACATGCAACAGAATTCTGATCAGCAAAATCTGGGGTATTTGATTTAAGCAACTCAGCTGTCGTCTCGAAATTAGATGACAAGTAATCCCTTCTTAGTGCACCTTCCAGCACAGTTAGCATCTGCAAAAACATGACACCGCAGAATTCAGGTATGCAAATACAGACATATAAGTTTCCTATTAAGTTACTATGGCTATGAAAACATGGCAAAGTCGGAACTGCTAGAATACTCGTGATGGCAACTGAAGTAATTTTGGTGGTGATCGATTCCTCATGGTTTAAGGCGGCATCAATTTGACTATTACAGGGACTAAGTTGACTCTCATCTCCTGTCTGAACTATACTCTACATGAGAACTAAAGCACCGCATGTATTAATTGAGTGAAATAATTCCCAAGCATGTTCTTTGTTGACGAGCAAATATCAGGAGAGGCCCCAAAGGACGCCTCATGTCTAGCCTTAGATTGGTACTATTGCTAATACAGTAAAACTCAAGGCAACCGATTTCTACCAAACAAAAGAAACTACTTGGTTACATTGAGTATATAGAAAGGGAAAGATGGAGAACCTGAAAGACTTCCTCGATAGATGATGCAGAGAACAACTTTACACCCCATGATTTTCGATATCCATCCGTCCAAAATAGTTGGAGAGCTTCTGCTGGAACTGAGGCCTGAGACATAAAAAAGCTAACAACCTAAACGACAGAACTACTTGTGAAACATAAAAACAGAAGGCCAATGATATAAAACACGTTACTGACCTCAACAGTAGCTAAAAGCAGCTTCAGCAATCTCAGTCTTATGGGAACAGAATCATCTGAAATTTGTATCTTCCAATTAGCATTTGTTCTCCGTTGTTCCTCACACTGTGATGTGTGTTCCGAGAAACTGTGAATGGATTTGAGTGTCTTGTGGCAAGAAGAACAATGCTTTTCTTCAGTTAAATAAATCTGGTAACAATAATCACAACAATGTATCAACTCGGAGCACCGTTTCTGTCCATATTTCATGGCACGCGCAGATTGATGATAGTTGCACTCCCTCGACATCCACTTCAGAAACATGCATGCCCTTTTTGAAATAGCAACCTTCTCCAGATCATTACGCCCAAGCTCTACCTTGAAAGAATCCGAGCATGCCATTGCAGTATCAGACACCACACCTGAAAGGGTGCTGCATGGACTTCCAAATTCATTACTATGGTTCGGGCTTATGATTTCACTACTTCCATTTCTCAAAATCCTTCCAGCTGGGTCTTCTATAGTAGCACATTTTTTCCTCCCTATAGCGTCTTTAAAAGTTGACTCGATGCTTTGCAACATTGTATGCAGATGTGATTCCCGGATGCCACGAGTATCAAGGGAAGCTACTAAAGCATCAAATGCCTGCATTTATGGTAAAGCATCATGTTAAAGCAATGAGTCTAATACTGCAGATACATGTGTTAAAAAAAAACTGCAGATACCATGCAAACCAGATGATGCAGTTGGTTCTCAGAACATATATAATAATAGGGAGTGCCTAGATCTCAGGCGCCTGAGAATTAGTTATGTCTAAGTCGCTGATGTCATCCTAATATTTGTGCTAATTCTCAGTTGCAACCTAGTTGCAACTCCTAAGATTTGTACTAGTTCTCAGTTACAACCTAGTTGCAACTCATTAAATTCTCAGTTACACCCGAGTTGCAACTCATGTATAGCACGAATCACGAGGTAAATCAAACGGTGAAAGAGGCGACTGAGAAATAACTATTTCTCAGGCGCCTGAGAAATAGCAAAACCGATAATAATAACAGAAGACAACAATCTTTACAGTGACGCGGTACTTAATCAGGTCATAAAGAAACAATGTCCACTTGCTAGATGATAAAGAGATACGCAATGCTAATGACTTGAATAAATAACAACTTTTTCAATAGATTAGATGATGTTAACAGGTCAGAGGTTTGGAAGCATATACTCCAGCACCAGTCCAAACACTAAGAAGTCAGCAAGTAATCAACCATCAAAATAGTTACAAATCATCGTTTCAAGCCGGTCACAGCACACTCAGTTTCTAGCTGGTACCAGCAAAACTCTAACCGAGTAATACAATAGCACAACAATGGCCAAAGATGCCCAACAATCTTGAGAAGGGAAGTATTAGAACAGAAGAACAAAAATTAATATCTGCCGTTCGATTGAGTATACATGGTTCATGCAATGGGTTTTGTCTAATCTACCGACATCGGAGGGAGAAGCGGAGTCAGGAGCTGGAGGAAATAACACTTTTTGATGGACAGGAGAGGGAGAAGCCTGTTGCTTCATTTCATTCTTTGACCCGGAAGGTCGTTGTCATCCAACAAAAAATAACTACACTTCTCAAAAAGACACCGTGATTATTTCACTTTACTCTTATCAATTGTGCTATCCGACAACCGCACCCTCCAATGATATAGACACAAATCCACTAACTTTTGAGGTAACAATTCTCTTTCTCAAGTTTGAACGACAGTGTTCATGCTTAACATGCTCCCATAAACTAAGTTGCACTACTGGTTGATTATAACACACTAAAAGGACAAAACACACAAGCTGAGTTGCATTATACGTGAGCTGCTGTTGACAATATTAGGCAATAGAATTGTATTAAAGAGTTAAGAAGAAAATAACCACCTCAGCTGAGTCAATGAGCCTCCAGTATCCATCTCTAGATTCAAAAAATATTCTTCCAGAACCAGGGTCATTGGGTGATAGAGAAGTAGAAAACTGCCAATACCGATTCCGTCTCCGATCTTGTCCTAGGGGTAATGATCTGTAAACATAAAGTTGCTCTGCCTTGTGACCTATGAATAATTTCAATTGAGATCGCGTTTTCTCAGATGAAGCATATTGCTGAACAGACAAGCTCTCTTGGTTAGAATTGGATTCCCTGCTTACACCATTCCCCTCATGAACAATATTACCAGAATTAAGCTGACTTTTCTGGTTGACGAGCGAATCATTGTTTACTGAGCTGGTCTCTCCACCATTCTCTTTGATGTGGTTATGTACTGCATTAAGAGTACATTCACCGACATTATTTTCTTGATCAGCCTTCGAACCAGTGTAGGTGTCATGTTGCATTCTGCCTGCAAACTCTTCCCTTGAACGCCTTTTATCAAGTTGTGACTCTGCCCACATTTGCTTTTTCAAAGCATTAGCTGCCTCAAGACGTTCCTGCAAAGTCACTTGCTCAGATGCTGTTCAATGGGAAAATAACAAGATAGAGATGAGGCAAAATAAATACCTCCAGGACTGCGCGCATGGAATTTCCTTCATTGGCCACACCAATCAATGCAACCAATGCATTGAGGCGTTCCTCAACACTAAGGTCACAATAGTCGCCTTCAGCTAGCCCCTGAACCCAGGATTCCCCTTGGTTACTTTCATCGATCTCTGTGTCTTGTGAAGCTCCAACAGGTGGATCACTTGAAGTACTTACTGCAGTGGACTTATCTAACGCAAGCAGTGAGCCACTTGGAGATTTACTGCAAGGGCTTGGTGGCATTGATGTGTTACCCACACTCTTTACTTCATCATTTATGTCACCAGCTGCAGTTGGTATGCCATCATCTTCCGCCGTAACTACTGAAGCCTTGACATCTTTTTCCTCTATATTCACTTCATCGCCATCAGGATCATCATCGGCCTCATCACATTCAGAATCATCGTCCCCCCTTTCAGCATCATCCACATCCTTTTCCACTTCTTCACACTCCAAAATTGCATTCTGAAACACCCTTATTTTTTCCCTTGCTGCTGAGAACACAGCCTCAGAATCAGCTGGGTCTTTTCTATAAGGAGTTTTAACACAATATGTCGAGGGTGCAGTTCTTTCAAAAAGCTTGGTATCCCTTGACAATGCAGCAGATATGGACGCCTCAGGTGTCTTGCTTGTTGTAAGATCTCTCAGTCCAGAATTCTGAAGTAATATTCAAATCAAGGTCACATAAGAAAACAATGGCAGACAAGGGTTAGTTTGGAAGAAAAACTGGGATGTGGATGTACCTGAATTTTTTCTGCAACTTCCAGTATCGAGAGACCTTCGCTCCCTTCAAGTGATAGTACATGGAAAGCAGCAAATTTTACCGTTCCAGGTGTCAGACGGTGCCTAGACTTGCGACGATTAGTGTACCCTCTTTCTTTCATCAAAGCAGCAGATTTCACAGCTGCTGAACCATTTCGCAGAGTGGAAATAACATCCTCGCAGTTATGGCCCTGTCAACAAATTTCGCATTAATTTGGTCAGGATTCTGAAGCATATGCATTCTTTCTCTTGTCATGAACAACAAAAGAGCACAACTGTAGGTTTACAAAAGCTAAAGAGCTGCAAATATGCACTATAATTTTTAATTAGAATAACAGAATAAACTGTCAATGATCTTCACAAAACTAAGAATTGCGCATGATTATAGTATTATATATAATCTCAGGTCTGTTTACTCCCACCGATTGAACTAAAACCACTTAGGAGGTCAAGTAGACAGTTTAAATAAGTACAAAGGGGTTTACTGTCATGCTCGCGCATTGTGATACTCTGGGCTCAGCGGACATGGGCCGTGGGCTCACTGCAATGGGCTTGCTGTTTGGCTTGGTGACGATAAGAAGCTGCAGGTGCGAAGCAAGGAATAGAACAGAATAGAACTGAACTGGCCTTCTCCTCTCATCTCGATTCTTCTTACTCCGATCTGTATACTAGATTACTAGTCTTCTTCAGGTTCGTTCGCTACCACAAGCCACCATTTGTATCTAACGTCCCGGCAGTCGCTGGTGGCCACGGGATATGACATTTACTTGTACGGTTTTATAGTTTACAGGGTGGAATAGACTCACCCCCATATTTCAAGGGGTCATAGACTTTTTCTTACACTGTGGTCATACTAACTTTCAAGCTAAAATTATCTTATAGTATATATTATATATACATTGGAAACTTTCAGAATTCAATACCTCATCATCGTCATGGTATGCATCTTCAGCATTTCTTTTCTTCAACTGAGGCCCAAAACCAGCAGATAAACCAAATTGGCGCAATATTTCAGGCCACGTAAGATAAGTCAAGTGGCGCTGCCAGATAAGTATGTTGAACCCCCAAGCATATGCCTAACAATAAGAAATCAGTTATGTTAAATTATTGCAAATAACACTGGTTTCAAACAGAAAAACCTTTGTTCTAAAAAAGTAAGAGATATGCACGCACCCCTTCAACAATTTGTGGATGTCCACCCCCAGGACTAGCTGAAGTGCTCTGATTCACCCCTGAAACAACTGAAGAAGTTCGGGCAACATCCTCAATATCCTTTATGATGGATTTTAGCAAAGCAACATGCAATTCCCCCAACAACCTTGAATCCTGCCAAATGATAACAGCGAACACTTAGATTCAGCTATGCTACAGTATACAGCTGTTATGTCTCATGAAGCATACAGAAAAAAAATCTCAAAAAACTGTCACGACACAACAGTCAAATGCTAGTTCAGTCTTTAGCATACTTCAGTATGAATGAATTGGATAAAAGCCAAGGAAGCAGAGACAATAGACACAACCTAAAGTACAGATTAGTGGCTCTCAAACTGTAAACTGCTAATGACAGCATTTGAATGAACATAAACAGATGGAACCGTCTAGGGTATTATTCAATTATTTCCAAGAGATAACATATATATAGCAGGGTATAGCAGGGAGGAGGTCTCTCAGCATTCAAAGTAAACAGTACAAAGTGTCCAGCTTAACATCATAGATCGGGCAAATAACTTACATAATCATGAAGAGATTGCACAAACTCGTCGAGTGTGAATGATGGAAGCTCGAGCACATCCGCAAAGGTAAAGAAAAACTTCCACACCTGAATTTCATAAACAGCAGCTTCAGTTAAAAATGAATACACTATAGCAATATTTTCTTGGAAAAGAAGTCATTTTTTCGTACATAATCGCCAGAATATAAACCTTTCTAGAGGGGGAAAATGTCATAAGCTGCTATTCCTTATACACTTGAGAGAATTCCTTATTTGGGACTACCTAAATTTGTGATTCCCTATTGGCCCTAGAAACGTTTTTCTTCCCTAGGTCTAAATCTCTTTCCTAACTCTAGCTCATTCTGAGCACTAATGGTGTTAAATAGGGACATGAAGAGACGTTTTTGCCCCTGCTGCATTATGTGACCAAAATTTTGTACAAGACAAAAGGCAACAGTAGTGTGACATGTTTGGTCATGGTTAAATGCAAGGATTACAAGTCATGCAACTAGTCGACGAGTCGTTACTTAGAGGCCAACTAGAAGTGTCAACCCGACTCATGGGCCAAATCGAGCGACCCAGACGACTAGACACGACTAGTCAAGCCTCATGAGTGAAGCGACCACAAAAATGACCACACATGTCATGATTTTTTCAATATTAGCCTGCCCAGTTATGGTAATCTAGATCGAGCTGCCCAGTATTTCTGCTCAGTAATCTAAATCGAGCTGCCCAGTATTTCTCCCGTGAAACCATAGAGTCCCAACCAAGTCCTCTCCCTTTGGCGCCGTCTGTTCCTGCCAGCTCCTGATCTTCTCCGCTGGCTGCTGCTGCCCCAAGGCTCCTCACATGGCTGCTGGTCTGCTCCTCCGCCGGCGGCTGCTGCTCTTGCTGGTCTGCTCCTCCACCGTCTGTTGCTGCTCTGCCGGTTTCCCCCAGTCCCCACTCCTCAGCCTTCTATTGTTGCACATATCAAGATATTAGTATTAGACTATTAGTAGTTACTACGGTATTTTGTAGTGTTTATTGTTGGACTCATGCCAACTAGTCGTGACTAGTCATGTCTAGTCTATGAGTCACTACCCTGGATCAACTCCATACATTTGGCCAGATTTTAATTGACCAATGAGGCCACGTACGTTAGGCCATAGAACCGATCTAAATCTAAAACTTAGTGCTTGAATTTTAATTCAAAAAATGTTGTGTATTGATCGGCTAGTAATATATGTGGGTTCCAAGGGAGATGTAGCTGTCATTTTTATGATACACATAATACGAATTATATACAGCAGATGGGACCCGCATGTGGGGAGAGAGAAGCACAGACCAAATGTTTCCCCATCTCTCACAGGGACTCGGTTTCTCTACCGACAGTGGCACTAGTTGGGCAAAATCAGCGGAGGGAAACAAAGAGAGCCAGGAAAGGCGCAGTAGCGGATTCAGCGGGGGCGCGTGATTGTGCAATAGGTTGCTCGGCCGATTTATCCCGGAGAAAAGAAGTCGGTGATCGTATCCGAGTTTGAGCTCGCCTACATTGGTGCAGAGAGGAGCCGTTCGGTGCAAGGCGGCTGTCATAGAGCAGGCAGAGCACATCCGCTCGACCCATCATTTCAGCGCTCGATGTGCGATGTGACGAGGGCCAGACGGACCATGACCCGAACTCTGCAGCCCTGCCTTGGCCGCCCTCCGCCGCCGTGCATGGGTCAACGTTCAAAGTCCTAGATTGGCCACCCTCTGCTGCCGTGCCTGGGTCGTCCTCCCTAGCCCTGCCTTGGACGCCCTACGCAGCCACCGCCGGTCTGCTGCTATAACTACCCATAGCTCATAGCTTGTCAACCTTTCAGCCATAGCTCACCGGCCTGACACCATCGCTGCTATGCACCAGCACGCCCCTAGGGTTTTTCCTTATCGGCTCAGGGAAAGGGACAAGAGCTGTTTCTCTGGACAGGGACGATGTGATTATCTTCTTTTGTTCCAACGTTGCATACGTACTATCAGAGGGGTAGTTTTGTCCATGAAAAAATGACGGCAGAGTGTAACAGGATGGACGGCGATGTCATATTAGGCAAAACAAATTGACCAAGTGTCAAAAAGGAAAGAAAAACTTCTCCAAGGTCAAATAGGGAATCACATTTTTAGGTAGTGTCAAATAAGGAATTCTCTCTATACACTTTCCTCTTCACAAATGTGTCCTTGGTCTACACAGGGCAGCCAAACTTTTCTATCTTTGGGTTTGTGTGGGTAAATGGGTGGTGAGAGGATTTAGAGAAAAGATGAAAGATGTTGAAGAATCACATCAGGAAGTACCATCAAAAGGTTTCCAATGTTACTCTCAGAACTTGTCCACGGTTTTATTGAAAATGGCACCTTCAATCTCACAGCTTCAGTAGGAAACTGTGTCAGCATTCCTGTAGAAGAATAAACCACAATTTAGATGCTGCTACACTTCAAACTTAAACAGAGCCAATCTAGCAAAGAGGATAAAATAGCCCTTCGGTGATATTTAGCTCAACTAAAGAAAGTATTTATATGATCTAGGACCAGCTAAGCAGTAAATACTAAATAGTGATGAAATAATTTGACATACTCCCATTAGTTCCCTAAAAGCTGTCGTTTGGACATAGCCAAAGTCAATCTTTAAAACTTTGACTACCAGTATCTGAACATATTCAGATTGGACGCTTGAAAATCAATGTGCAAAGCATATAATTTTCTAGGATTTGAAGACCAATAAGAAACTAGAGGGGGTATCTGTTTTCACCCTGACAATGAAAATAGCTAGCTAGTTAGCCAAACTTTTATTTAAGGTATATAATGCTTCTTTCCTTAAATATTAAGACTAATAAAAATGGGAACAGCAGGTAAGGTCTAAATGTATTAACATATATCAAATTAAAGCACTTGAGATATTAAAATAAAGTTTTGCACTCTTATATTATATTGGATAAACCATGTAGCATCAGAAGTTCAAGCTGAAAATGTACTAACAACAGGTAAATCATAAATTTAAGATGATGATTCTTTTAGAATAGAATTTTTCTTTCATCATAAAATAGGTAGGTACCCAGTTGAGGAAGAGAATATTTAGTATGAAATCCGCATATGATTTATCTTTTTTTCAGGAAAGAAAACAAAGGAACCAAGGTCAGTCTACAGCATAAGCTTAGATCCAGGAGTGTAGGGCACACCTCTAAATGAATCAAGTTGCTGCAGTGTGTCGCTATCAAGAGAAAGCATTGATGGCAACCCTTTGCTTCGGGAAACCAGTTCCATCAGTTCTAGGCGCTCATCTTCCATGAGTTCCATGTACTCCCGTGCAATTCTACGTGCTGTAGCCTTTTCATTAGCAACCTTTTGTCTTGCAACTTCTTTCTCCTTTCGAAGCTCCTCTTTTTGTCTTAGTTTTTCAGCCTGTGCAGAGAACAGATTATAAGCTGAACAGTACCAGTGGTCTAAACTCTATGTCTGATGCATTTATAGTTTACAAGCTAGTGAACTAACTCTCATGGATTGTTTCACCAAAAACTTCTCCATGCGCTTATTTTCACGCCATATTTCCTTTTGGAGCCTCTCTTCTTCTCTTTGCTTTTCACGCATAAACCTCTCCTCTTCTTTCTTTCTTTCACGGTCAAGTCTCTCCGCTTCCTTCCGCATGTGTTCTTCTCTCTGCAAATATATTAAAATGTCAAGTGTCTCACCATGAAACATTAATTGATCTTCTATACATGAACAAGGCATACCTTTCTCTTCAATACATCTTGTTTCTCGAGTTCCTTTCTTAATCGCTTTTCATGAGTCTCAACTTCCTTCGCAATCTTCGTTTCCTCAGTATGCTGAAGAAAATATGAGAAAATTATCATACATATCAAATCATGCATACAGAAAAAAAACTACCATGAAGTAAGTAAAAATCATACTTTCCGCTTTCTATCTAGTCGGTATGTATCTTCATCGTGATAATCCACTCCTTCAGAGGATGCAAGGGGATTTTCATATCCAGCAACTTGAGGAATGCCAAACTGGCCTTCGATTGGAGCAGAACTAACATTAATATTAGATGAAGCCATCTCATAATCAGTGGATCCAGACAGGGAAATTAATGGTTTTCCATGTTGATTTAAATGGCTAGAACCAGATATTTGACCATGATATGCATAGCTAGATGCTTGCTCTACACCATGGAGTAAGTGTGATCCTGTAGACAGAGAAGATATCCTCGCATTTGAAGCTTCAGATGAAGCATCATAGAAGCGAGACTGGCTTGTCCTCTCATGTTTTTTGCTTGGCTGCTCTGGAAGAAACTGGTATTCATGTACTGCTCGTGAGCCGAGATGAGAAGAATTTCCAGCCATGTACTTCCGCTTCCCAGTAACTGTACTTGGAACAGAAGGGTTTATGCTAGGTAAGAACGTTGATGCCTGCAAGGGGAAAGCAGAAAAAAATCAGACTATAAAAGTCGAGAAGAAAAAATAGAACAGGAAACTGGAGCTGTTGTTAAATTGAGTATGAAGCATGATAAAAGTATTTAAGTGCTTACGGTTAAAAAAGGTTTTAAGAGCGATGTGATCAATCACGAGAGGAACATGTGTGTCGTAATAAAGCAAACAAGCAGAACCAAACAGGCAACCACCCATGCATTGGTCATTTGGTCCATAAAGAGAGCAAGTGATACAGTGTTCCTTTGTGTTATTATTCCCTTATAATGCAACAAATATATATACAAGGAATAAGCACAAATTCTTCCATTTAATAGAGTTGAGATTATCAATGCACAATTACTGCAAAAGATCATGTCCTCTGTACTGAGTCAAATTACCACATTTCCCCACTAATAACCACATTTACACATGAACATCAGAATATAACTTCAAACAGTGGTACTTGAACAGGGTCATATGCATTATCAGGAGCAAAAATCAACAAATAAACATGAACTAACTGGCATCAGACTAAACAATGATCCGATATGATTAAATCTTTTTAAGCATGTGAATGTAGTTCCAATGCAACAATTTACTAGTTACATACATTTTAAATTCATTTTACAAAGATGCCAAAAGCGTAAGCTCTAGGAAAATAATAGCAGCTGTCTCGAAACCATACTATTTTGGTTATGTTGCCCACAAGATTAGTTAATTTTGGTTAGTTCCAATGCAACAATTTACTAGTTACATACATTTTAAATTCATTTTACAAAGATGCCAAAAGGGTAAGCTCTAAGAAAATAATAGCAGCTGTCTCGAAACCATACTATTTTGGTTAGGTTGCCCACAAGATTAGTTAATTTTGTCCTTGAACAGCTAATCGAGCCAACCAGGCCAGGAAACAGTTATGAATATACATCACAATATAAATGTTTAGGCCTAGCCTATTAGGCCCACCCTGTCTGCAAAAACCAGTTGGGACTAATTCAGTCTGATCAAGTTATTTCTCTCTTTTGCTCTCCAATTTCATACAAGACCTAGGATATAACCAGTAGTATAAACGTGAAGTATTATCTCTCTTGTCTGTTTAAACCTAATCCATGCATCCAGATTTCAAGATTAGTAGAGATGATTGAACCATGTTCTATGAAACTCTGCTTGTGTTCCAATATCTGCAGAACTACCATGCATCGTGCAAATATGCAAGTAGTATCTCAAAAAGGATCTGCAGGTATTGAGCTGCGGTTCTGCATGAATTAGAATTAGAGTTCGCGCTTTACAGACAAACTGGGATAGATGAATGAACCTTCTCCTCAAATAATCTTTTAATGAATGGAAAACTGGGATACATGAATAGACACAAACCATCTATTTAGTAACAGGGGTGCATACAGCTCTGTGACTAGCAAAACTAAACATGTGGCTGCAAATGTAAAGAACGTACCTTCATGAGCTTGGGATCATGCCCAGAAAATATACTGGTCTCGTGTGATCGAAAAGGCTGCTCCTGAACTGCTCCAAAACATGAAAAATGAACAGCAGAAATCAAGTCAGAATATTGAAAGTATCATCGAACAAGTTGCGTAACCACCGATATTACAAAACGATGTATCTAGATCTTCAGGGTAAAGAAATTTTATTCAAGTTTATAGCCACTGAAATTTACTCGGACATGTCGTTAAGCATGCAACATCAGGGCAAACATAAAAATACAAAATGGAAGCCCGTGGTCATAACACTCGTACCAATAGGCGCTCCAAATGCACCAGGGGGAAGTGGATCAAAGTTAAGACCAAGCATTGGCCCATCCTCCCTCAGCGGCTCCCCTAACAGCTGTTCCACAGAATCGATCATCTCGTGCGCAGCTCGCGTGAGCTGCACCGGTGCCAGCGGAGGGAGCATAAGTTGCTGTGGCTCATAGTACCTCCTCCCAACCTCTGGAGCAGAAATTCTCGGCACAGCTGACGAGCGGCCAGGTCCTCTCCGGGAGCAGGGCAGCAGCTGTTGAGCATATGCGCTTGCAGAACCAATGGATAGCTCGCTGTGTGGCAGCACCTGATGCAGCTCAGGCGGGGGCGCCATGACTTGCACGGCAACCTCCTCCTCCTCCTGCTGTTGCCTCTTCCCTGGCAGCTTCCTGTCCTTGAGCCGCCGGTGGCAGAACCACATCTGCAGCTGCCTGTCCGTCAGGCCCAGTTTCACAGACAGCTCCACCCGCATCGCCTCGTTCGGATACGGGTCCTCTGCACCATCACAAACATAACTAAATTCCTCAGAAAAACGTGCAGAGCATATTTCGTTCAATAAATCGTCTGAAACAAGCATTAACGAAAACCCAGGAACTTGAGAACGTTCTGAAAAACCGTCGGCGAACCTGTGTAGGTCCTCTCGAGGACCTCCAACTGGTAGGGCGTCTTCATCACGCGCTTCGCCGGCACCCTCCCGCTAGATCCAGAGGCCCCACCGGCGCCAGCGCCCGCGGCGGGCGTCGCCGAGGACACCGGGGCGGGGCTCCCCGGCGCCGGCCCGGCTCCCTCGTCCCCTCCGTCGCCGGAGGAATCCATCATCCCCTTCAAATCGATCGATCGATCCGCCGAACGAGACCTAGATTTTCCTAAAACCTAACCCTCCTCCTTCCCCCTCAAATTCCACGGCAGAAAACAGAAATCCGGGCCCGCCCGACTACGACGACGACGACGAGCGGCTCGATCCGCGCCACGAAGACGAGGAGGAGGAGGGGAGCGGATGCGTGGCGGCTGCGGAAGCGGAACCCAAAGCGGAAAAGGAAGACGACGACGCGACGATTGGGAGAGAAAACGAGGAGCAACAGGGGAGGCTACTGGATCGATCTGGATCGCTGGCTGCTCTTGTTCCATGCTAATAAAAACCCTTTTCGGGTCGCATCCGACTTTTATTATTTTCCTCCTTGCTGCTGCTCCTCTTGCAGTCTTGCTGCTGTTGTTAATGGGAATAATGACGCGCGGATTCGCGACTGGATGGTGCGTGCGCGTTTGGTGGAAATTTCTTCTTTCTCGGGAGGAGATTGGATTGGATGGGGATGTGCCTTGCTTGCGCGCGCGTGCGTGCGTGTTCATAAGATGTTCCTGGCAACGTAGAACTTGGGCCGGATCTTCTGTGGCCGAGGGGAGGAATCCTCGGGTGCGCGCCCAAATTACCTCACGCTGTTTTGTTTCCTGCCCATATTTTGCCACACGTTGCCATATTTCAAATTAGAGAAGTTTGCGCTCTGTCAACCATAATTAAAGAAATTTGCTTTTATAACGGGTCTTTTTATATCGTAAAGAAATCGCATATTGCATGCAGTACAGTTTTTTTTTTTGAAAATTTCAGTAAATAATTTCAGCAGTAATAAAAAAATGTCAAAAGTAATAATAATTACAAATAGGTCCTTCAACCACCTAGCTACAATTATAGCCACGAGGGTGAGTTGACGCGGGCCGCTGTCCTCGACTCTCCATCACCAGAGCTGGTCAAAACTTGTCGTAATAGATATTGCTATTATAATAGACAGACGGAAAGTCGTCGTACTAAGAGCAGCTCCAACAGACGATGGAAAATTTGGCGCTGGAAAATGGTTTTGGTGCATGCTGGATCCAGTTTTACGGCACGAAACGTACAAGGCCTCCACCGGATGCGCTAAATATAGTGCGCGAAAACATCCGTCCACCGGATGCGCTGGAGCTTTGTCGCGGACGCCAAAGCACTATGTTTGGTGCGCCAGATGCAGCATGCTGGATAAATTTTTATGCGCGCCAGTTTACAGCGGCTGTTGGATTTTGAATTTTAGCCCCGCATGCGCCAGTATAGTTTTCTGCATGTTGTTGTCCACTGTCCAGTTTTCTAAATTAATGGTAGCTCCTCACATCACACAAAAAATCATGTTAAGAACAACTCTTTGTCCTCTATATGTACAAGAATTGGCAAAAAGTAATTTGACGTTCTTAAGTGGACGAATAAATTATGTTTCCTGCGTATGTTTTCCGGAATAAATTATGTCTTTTTGTTGCAACAGTGGTGACGAGGTTTAATCTCGTCAATGCCCATTGTTATGGACTTGGGTTTTGGAGAAGATGAGAATGCTGGAGATCGCGGAACGGTTAGCAAACAAGCAACACGGGGACACGAGGTTTACCCAGATTCAGGACCCCGGAGGAAAAACCTACTCCTACTTGTCTGCTCTTGATTACTGCGGAACCGAAGGTTACAGGGGTGCGCAGATGCAATCTGACGTTAAGGTGTGTATGCGGTGGTATTAGGTGGTGTGCGAGAGAGTGTAAGAGAGATCTAGATCTGTGGATCTGTTGTGGTCTAGTCTATCGGGGGTGCGCTCCTCGTTGGTCCCTCCTAGCCTTTATATATGGGGAGGCTAGGTCTCAGGTCTTGAGCTTTCCTTGTCTTGTGCTCTTGGGAGTCCGTGTCTATATGGGCTTCATAGCAGTCAAACTGTCATAGCGTCATGGACCCTGGTAGGTCGTCGAGTGGGCCTTCCGTCGGCTGGACCGGGTATGCTAACATCGGGTAACCGTAGGGTATAACCATGTCAATAGCCCCCGAGTGTTCAGTCGAATCGTAGATTCAGCTGAGGACTCTTCAATCTTTCGAGTGCAGTTGTCTCTGTTTACTAGAGAATGATCTAAGCGTGTAGGGATTGTTGATGCGTGTGCCTGACTCTCCTGATGGATCAGAGTCAGTTAACTGTCTTAGGACAAAACAACATGATCTTCTTCAGATTCGAGTCCCTCGACTCGAACCCGGAACATATGCTGGCGTTTCGACTCAGGTCGCTGAGGACTTACAGGAGTGGAATCCCAGTAAATTTTAAATGATGTACCCAACGCGTCCGTCAGGATTTTTCATCGCGCCTGCTGGCACGGATTTTTACTAGCAGAGCGCAGTCGTGTGCGTTACCAGGCCATCAGATGGTATCTATAGGTCTTATCTTTGCGTCGCAGACGCAGCATCCGAATATTTATCACCGCGGAGGTGTTTCGGGTGGCCAAGAAAGATGATATTCACTTAGCGTTAATTGGGGCAGAGTTGCGAAAAGTTTTGCATGCTGATCCGAAGGATCGCACTCGAAGAATTCATAGGGTGCGCGACCAGCGCTCCCTATGGGAGTAGCCCCCGATTGTCTGTTCGAGTCGTAGACTCGAGCAGAGACTTTAATTCAGCCGTTGTTTGGCTTCAGGTCCGTAGGACACAAATTTTTCGGATGCTTGAATCCATCGTCCCTATGGGAGTAGCCCCCGAGTCTGTAGTGGAGTCGCAGACTCGAAGTAGAACTCGAAGAATAGTTCAATGGCGTAGTACGCTATTCATGCTTCGGGTGCGCGGCCAGCGCTCCTGATAGGAGTAGCCCCCGAGTTTCTGGCGGAGTCATATACTAGGGCAGAGACTCGAGTCTTGTATCTTGTAGACGCAGTCGACAATCTCGTGGGCGTACCGCTGACCCGTAAGTACATCGGGTACGCGACCAACGCTCCTGATAGGAGTAGCCCCCGAGTGTCTAGTTGAGTCGCAGACTCGAGTGGAGACTCATGCGAGGAGAAACCGCTGACCCGAAAGTGCATCGAGTCAGCGTCTCACGCATAAGGAGCTAGGAGTAAACGTAGCGGAGTGATGCGGCATTTTAGCCGGAAGGACTCGACGTTGCGGATGAAGTCGACGTCATTTCTTCTGTCAGGTGCGCGGCCAACGCCACTCTTGTCGATGATTGATGTGGTCATCCGAGGAATGCTTCGACTCGGGCTTGGCGTCTTTTAACGTGACTGGCGCTGGTCGACTCCATTGGAGGACCCGATAGAATAGCTCGATGCACTCGACATCCTTGTAAGCTGCAAAAAAACATAAAAAGTTTTGAAGTACTTGTATCGTGTAAAGAATATTTGCCTATCGGCTTATATAGTAAGATTCTGGTGCCGATCGAGTCGACACTTTTGTACTGTATGCTAGGCCTTTTCGTTAGCCTGGTTACCCTTAGTCTCAGTACCTTGCCGAGGCACTCGGAGTTCAAGCATTCGACGATCAGGCAGAATCGGCTACTCGGGCTGTCGCGTTCGAGGTTACTCGAAGAGGGCACAGCCCCCGAGTGTTTCGAGTGCGAGTTAAAAAAGAAATCAGCTCCAAATAGAGGGAAACTTAACTTGGTTGGTAGTTGTCGTGTACGGAGTCGACGCGGTAGAGGGTCACGCGCGGACGTGGTCGACTCGGCGGACCATGGTCATAGCGGCGACGATCTCCGCATTCGAAGATTGTCACATCCAAAGACCATGTTGGGTCGTCGCAACCGAAGGATGTATCAGGTCGTCGCAACCGAAGGATGTATCAGGTCATCGCAACTGAAAGCCGCACCGGGTTACTGATGTCGAGGGAGCCCCAGAGTCGAAGACCACATCGGGTCACCGCAGCCAAAAGCCGCGGCTGGTCGCCGAAGAGGAGAGAGCCCCCGAGTCGTCGGAGCCGAAGATCGTAGAGGATCGCTGGAGTCGAAGGAGCCCCCGATTCGCGGTCACTGAAGCCGATGCGACCGGTCGCCATAATCGAAGATCACATCGGGTCGCCGCACCGAAGACCGCAGCGGGTCATGCCGTGGAGTTGACGCAGCCCCCGAGCGTAGAATTACCACGGTTGACGGAGTCATCGGGGCGTACGTGTGGTCGAGGTCGATGGAGCTGCATGTCGGACGATGTCGATATGGAGGAGTCGGGACAGCCCCGTGCGTGGAGTCGACCTGGAGGACGGAGTCGACGCGGCGGCGAGTCACGCGTCGTCCGGTCGTACGGGATCGACGTAACGGATGTAGTCAATCCACGAGGCCACGATTCATTGGTGTTGACGTGCCCTCCATTGCATACGTGATAGTCGTATTCTTATGATGTGAAGCCAAATTAATTGTACTGCACGTGAATCCTTGCCATGCCTTTTCTTCTTCTTAGCAGAAACGGATCTGGTCGACGGATCCTCTTTTTTGTCTAAAATAGAAGTAGTAGGAATACGTCCAAGGATCTAGAGACTCCAGATCGCTTCTCTTCTTGAGGATCGCTGGCATGCCTTTCCTTCTTGTTGAAACAAGGTCACGTGGGATCTTTTGTCTCCTGTGCGCATCACGTACAACTTCCACCGAGGCGACGAAGATAAATTTGGCCGCATCAAGAACATTGATGACAAAACTTCGCGTACCGCCATAGATCTATTCTTCGAGAGCCGACGAATCGTAGATCGCGGTGGATGGAACCGTCACGATCGCACAATCAGCACCCCAGATCCCACAGACGGCGCCAATTGATGAGGTTTGATCTCGTCAATGCCATTGTTATGGACTTGGGTTTTGGAGAAGATGAGGATGTTGGAGATCGCGGAACGGTTAGCAAACAATCAACACGGGGACACGAGGTTTACCCAGGTTCAGGCCCCCGGAGGGAAAACCCTACTCCTGCTTGTCTGCTCTTGATTACGGCGGAACCGAAGGTTACAGGGGTGCGCAGATGCAATCTGGCGTGAAGGTGTGTATGCGGTGGTATGAGGTGGTGTGTGAGAGATTGTAAGAGAGATCTAGATCTGTGGATCTGTTGTGGTCTAGTCTATCGGGGGGGCGCTACTCGTTGGCCCCTCCTAGCCTTCATATATGGGGAGGCTAGGTCTCAGATATCGATACGAGTAGGTTACAAGCTGTACTTAAACTCTAGTCTTGAGCTTTCTTTGTCTTGTGCGCTTGGGAGTCCGTGTCCATATGGGCTTCATAGCAGTCGAACCATCATAGGCGTCAAGGACCCTGGTAGGTCGTCGAGTGGGCCTTCCGTCGGGCCGGACCAGGTATGCTAACATCGGGTACCCGTAGGGTATAACCATGTCAAGTGGATTTTTTTAGCTTTTATTTTATTCTTTGTGGGTCTTATAAAAATTTGTGGATGTTAGCCACTTTAGAAACTCTCTGGATATTTGGAACAAAATTTATTATGGAGTTTTGATAGAAGCCCGGGTATTATCTTTTTACAACTAACGTCACCTCGTGGAAACAAACTTGGAGAGGTTTTGTGGTGAATAAGAATCATTCAAGAATAGGTGAAAACCATAAGCTTGAAGATACCCATGTTGTTGGGATATGCTATATGGGTATCCTCATAGCATGTCTCCTATCCGAATAACCCAGGTGGCCCACAGTTGGTAGCATGGCCCATGGCCTGCTGGGCGGCCCAGTTGGATGGATACAGAAGGGAGTCCCATGCCAGATAAAGGAAGGCTACGGAGGAGTCACCGACGTCCCCGGAGCCTTGGAGTACAAGACACGTTATACTGATTATATACTATGTAAGACTCTGTAACCTGTCTGGTTAGGACTTTCCCTGTAACCCTAGGTCCTGGCGACTATATAAACCGGACCTATGGGAGCCTTTAGGGTATAACTCAACTCATAGCTCGTACAGCGAACCAATCCCTGTAACTCGGCGTATTGCCATTATAGTGATTTATAGCAGGAGTAGGATTCCTCCACCGTCGTGGGATCTGAACCTGGGTAAGTTGTGTTACCTCGTACCTGTCAACCGTCCGCCTTACCCCACGTCTCTAAACACGCATTGTGAGGACCCCTACATGGCGTACTCGTCGGCAATACCACGACAATTGGCGCTCACCATGGGGCAAGAGGCGCTTCAGGCTCTACAGCGGGCGAGGTCCAAGATCTTCGCGGGAATCGGCGAAACCGTAGCCATCAATCGCGTTCTCTTCTCCGGCAAAGTTCCGATCATCCCTCCCGATGAGTTCTGGATCCCGGCGAAAACAAACCCTACCCGCTGCTCGATCGTCCCCGTCGGAGATATCCACCTCTTCATCGGCGAGACCAACTCGGGCGTTAGTTCCCTGGAAGTCGGAGGAGCATCAAGACCCGCACGGACCGCCTACGGGCAGGATAAGTTCGCAGAAGGATCGATGTCGGATCTCTCTTCGGAGTTTGCCGGCAAAGATCGGAAAAATTCAAGGCCCTCCCAAACCGCCCCTGTGCAGGATATAATGGTGGAAGATCGCTGCAAGTCCGCCGGCTTTGCCCGTGCGTCTGGACAACAGAGATCCAAGTTCGTCGGAGTGGTAACCATCTTCGATATGGCATGTTGCATGCAGAGAGAGGGTGAAAAACCCCGCGATTACCTTGCCAGGTGGCTCCGTATACGGGTCGACCTGGCACATTACCCCAATAATGATGCCATGTATCACTTTGTGGAAGGACTGGACCAAGGTACGCTTATCCGACATACGCTAAGGCGGCAGCAGGCTTCAGGACGCCTCACTTTCGAAAACATGGTGAACGCCGTCAATAACTACGCGGAGGCCGAGGAGGCAGCTCAGACAGTGCTCGCGCTCCTTGACGGCGCCCCTCCGCCTCAGCCACCGCCGCCACCGCCTCCGGTCGTCATCGCTGCAGCTGCACCACCACCTCCGGTCATCGTCGTTGCTGTCGCGTTGATGTCTACGCACTTCTATTCTTGTAGACAGTTGTTGGGCCTCCAAGTGCAGAGGTTTATAGAACAACAACAATTTTCCCTTAAGTGGTTACCCAAGGTTTATCGAACTCAGGGAGGAAGTGGTCAAAGGTATTCCCTCTCAAGCAACCCTGCAATCAAGATACAAGAAGTCTCTTGTGTCCCCAACACACCCAATACACTTGTCAGGTGTATAAGTGCACTAGTTCGGCGAAGAGATGGTGAAATACAAGCGGTAACGGTGCCAAAAAATAGCTTCTGAGTTGTTATTGACGTGGGGTAACGTGTATGAGTGCCAGAAAAGAGCTTGATAGTGAGGTAAAGACTAAAGCAAGCAAACATGCAACAGACCTAGTAGCAAACGGTGTTTCAATGTTTAGAAACAAGGCCTAGGGATCATACTTTCACTAGTGAACACTCTCTCGTATAAATATCCTCTCTTCATGATACTACTCTTAACTACTCTCCTGTTGGACACTCTAATCATCGGTAGGGCCTTCCCCAATCTAGATAACCCCACACTATCACCTTGAGCGCTAGATGGTTCCAACAAACACCACAATTTCATAGAGACATCCAACTCCAAATATAACTCATAACAAATATTCAATCTAGCCAAAGTGCCACACATGGTATGCACGCTGTCACTTTCACACACGTGGGGAGAGCAGAGATCTAATGAAGCACTTGAGTAGCAAGGTAGATCTACTTGATTACAAAGCTCATGACCACAACAAGATCATGCATAGAGAGATAGATGAACACATAGCTACCGGTAGAGCACTTAGCCTCGAGTAAGAACTACTCCCTCCTCATCATGGGAATCAGCAACAGTGATGAAGATGGCGATGGAGATCGATGGAGATGGCTCCGGGGGAACTTCCCCGTACCGTGTAGGGGTTCGTAGCATGGAAAACAAAAAAAATTACCGCATGCACACAAACAAGCCAAGATCTATCTACTAGATTGTAGCAACGAGTCGATTAGAGTACTCACCCTTGAAGATTCCAAAGCGTTTAACGAGAGCAGATTCTCGTGGGTGATGTAGTCGTACACTTGCCGATCTCAAGATCGCGTAGATGATCCTTCCGGCGCTGCGTTCCAGCAGCGCTTCCACAGTCGGTCACACATTCGGTACTCGATGAAGACCTTCATGTCACTTGTTCCAGCAGGCAGCGGAGGTTGTAGTTCTCCTCTCGCGATTCCGGCAGCACGACGACGTGGTGTCGAAAGTAGAGGGAAGACCCAGCAGGGCTTCGCCTAAGCCGCTGCGAGTTATGGTGGATATAGGGTTTTCCGGCGATCTAGGTTTAGAAGGCCGAAGAGGAGGAGGAGGAGTCGGCGGCGGCTAGGGCGACGGCGACAAGCTGGCGGCGGCACGGCGGCGCAGGGCGGCGGCGGCGCACGGGGTGGGAGGGATGGCTCTTGTGTTGTTTGGGGCAACCCTCCCCCTCTATTTATGAGAGGTACAGCCTTGGGAGGGTAGGGTTTGAATCCAAACCCAAACCCAAGTTGGATTGAAGGAAGGACCATTTTCTTCTTCCACTAGGAAACCATTATTCCAGTTTGACTTTTCAAACCTCTCATTTAACTTTCAATTTAGAGCTTTAATTCTCTCTCGCAAATGCCCAAACCAAGTGACCTGGGATATGATCCAATCATTCCACTTACCCATGACACATTCATGGACCATTCCCCTTCCGGTCCGGTGAACCTTCTAGAACCTCTCCGATGAAAACATCGGAATCATTCCCGAACTCCGGAATCGGACTTTCCTTATATGAATCTTAATCTCCGGACCATTCCGGATCTCCTAGTGATATCCCGGATCCCATCCGAGACTCCGAACAACATTCGGTATCCCTACTTACATTACATATCTACTAAACAACATTGAATCCTTAAGTGTGTCTCCCTACGGGTCGTGAATTATGCGGACCTAGTTCATATGGCTCCCACATATTTCTATGATTACTTTGCGATCGAATGAACCACTTACATACGATACCAATTTCCCTTTGTCTCGCGATAGTTTACTTATCCGAGGTTTGATCGTCGGTATCTCTGCATACCTAGTTCAACCTCGTTACCGATAAGTACTCTTTTCTCGTTCCCGTGATATGTGATCCCTTGTGAGCCAGTCACATTCTTGCAAGCCAATTGGATGACATTCCACCAAGAGGGCCCAGAGTATATCTATCCGTCATATGGATGGACAAATCACACTCTTGATCCATGTGACTCAACACATACTTTCCGAATAGTCAATGCCACCTTTATAGCCACCCAGTTACGGTGTGGTGTTTGATGTCATCAAAGCATCCTTCTGGTAATGGTGATTAGCATGATCTCATGGTCGAAGGAATTAGGTTACTATGTATCAGAAAGATTATAGCAAATGAACTATTGAAATGACTTGATCTTAATGCTACGCTTATCTATAGGAGTATGTCCATCATACCATTCTCCTAATGATATGATCTTGTTGTTAACAACATATCAATGTTCATGATCGGGAAACCATGATCATCTATTAACCAACAAGCTAGTATTACAAAGAGGCTTTACTAAGGACTCTAATTTAGTTTACAAATCACACAAGTATTAATGTTTCCGGTTAATACTGTTATAACATGAATGTAAACATTTATCATAAACACAAAGATATAATAATAACCACTTTTATTATTGCCTCTAGGGCATATCTCCAACATCCCGGTAGGGTGCCGAAACAGAGACTTTCTGTCCCCCGAATCTCCCTTTCGATGGCGGCGGCGCTGCGGAGGTTTTCGTGGATTTCTTCTGGCTGCCCTAGGGTTTTTGGGTTGGAGGCTTCTTATAGGCGCAGGAATCAAGGTCGGTGGGGGTCCAGGGGTCCCACACCCACTATGGGCGTCTCCAGGGCTTGCCCGTGCCTAGGGGAGTGCGGCCACCCTCTGGCCCCCCTCCAGCTCTGCTTCGTGGTTCCGTGTTGCTCCAGGAAAAATAATGAATTTGGCTTTTGTCCCGTCCAATTCCGAGAATATTGATTTATGCCTTTCTGGAACCAAAAACAAAAGAAAACAGGCAACTGGCATTGTGGCATCTTGTTAATAAGTTAGTTCCAGAAAAGATATAAAAACACCTCAGAGTGTAGACAAAGCAAAGAAAAAGTAGATACAAAACAAGCATGGAGCATCAAAAATTATAGATACCTTTCCGATGTATCACACACCACCACCGCCCATCATCGAGGAAGCCCCAACACCCTCCGACTCCGTGCTTGACGCGCTCTACATCGACATTAACGCTGACTCGGAGGAGATAGATTTCAGCCCGAAGGAGCTAGACTCTGCTATGCAGGAGATGGAGGAGGATTACGAACGCGACGAGCAGGACAACAACACCGTCACGTCCTGAGAGGTGTTCGTCGCCATTGGGACCGCGATGGATGAAGATCAACCCGGACAAGCTCCGCCTAAAGCGCTGGACAAAGGGAAGGGACCACTTGCTGCTACCAAAAATGATCGCGCAAAGGTCATGCCCCCTCCGCCTAACCCAGCGCAGCAGCAGCAGGAATTCAACACCGACCCGAGTAACAACAACACCGCAAACCTGCCGCCTCCGGCATCTACGTCTGCTGCTGCTCAAATTACTCCAGCTGATAGAGTAATGTACGACAACTTGCTCGTCGAGCCCATGACCGTGGACCATATACGGAACGTAGTCCAGCTTGACGAGAAGCGCCAGCAGCTATTGGAGGAAGCACATGCCATCACGGAGCAAGGCGCACGGCTAGATCGAGATCTGGCCAACGCGCAGAAGTCAATAGAGAAAGCTAGAGCAATGGAGGCCGAATACAAGACTCTGCTCAAGCAGCAGAAGGCTAAGAAAGCTCTGACTCGCGTCATCATTGATCCTGGTGTACGGCAAAACCTAGGATGGGCTCCCTCGAAGCCGGCACAAGCCAAGCCATACATTGACACTGAAGGCAGACAGGTGGTGCCCACTCCTATCCTCAACCTCGCTGTCGCCAAGACCCTTCTGGAGCAGGATAGATCACCCGCAGCGATGGAGCAGGTCTATGACCTCGTGGCCAAGGCGGTGAAACAATAGGAAAAGTCCACCTCTCAGAGGCTCGAGTCCGACCCAGCGTATTGTAGGGTTCGCAGCATAGAAAACAAAAAAATTCCTACGATGTGAACTATATACCAAGATCTATCTACTAGATACAAACAACGGGCGAATGTATATCCGTAGAGAACATACCCTTGAAGACCAACAAAGCTTAACGAGTTCAACTCGTGGTTGATGTAGACGATCTCTTGCCGATCTCAAGATCGAGAGGAAGTCCTAGCGCCGCAAATCAGCAGCGCATCCGTGCTCGCACACACGTTCGAGGCACCGAGCAACCTCCGTCTCCTCGCTCCAGAGATGCAGCGGAAGCACAACTCTTTCTTGTCGAATAGCCACCGGGAACATGTATCTCGCTAGTCCGAGACCATGGGGAATAAATTCTAGAGGGGGAGAGAGATCCTTCACGAGGAGGTGTGAGAGACAAGTGAGGAGGGGGCTCCTTTTATAGGAGGAGGGTGGAACCCCAAGGGGGTGGCCGGCGCATGGGGCTGCCCCCTTGCCCTCCCCTCTTCATGTGGGTGGACACTCCACTCACAAATCTCCTTTAAATTCCCTCCACTCAAAAGTCCACTCAAATTCCCATTAAATTTCCACCAAATTTAATGCAAACTCTCATTAAATAAAACTCTTTTATTTTATTCAGAATTTTGTCAATTACTTTAATGACAAACATTCACAAATAACCCCTTGCTAGAATTCTATTTCACATGCATAACCACTTTATGCAATTTCACCCGAAAACCTGTTTCGGTATCTAGTGAAATAAATTCCTGCGCTTGTTCATTCTTTCGACATGAAACATTTGCTCCAATTGGATGTCGGTGTCTCTTAAGTGTGTCACCCTACGGTTCGTTAATAATGCGGACATGATCGAGACCCCTCTCGGATCAATAATCAGAAGCGGGATCTAGAGACCCATACTGACTCCCACACATTCAACGATGACTTTCTTGTGATCGTCGGAACCTTTTACGCTAGTATCTTAATCCCTTTGTTTCACGATATATTACATGTCCTAGATTCGATCATCGGTATCTCCATACCTAGTTTTATCTCGCTACCGACATGCACTCTTTTCTCGTTCCTGTGATATAACATTCTAGTGATCAAATCACTTGCTTGCAAGCTAATCAATGTGATATCACCGAGAGGGCCCAGAGTATATCTATCCGTCATCGGGATGAACAAATTCCACTCTCAATCCATGAGCCTCAACATAACACTTTATTAGTTCTGAATCCATCTTTATAATCACCCTGTTACGGTGTGACGTTTGATGTTATCAAGAAACTCTTCCGGTGTTAGTGATTGACATGATCTCATGGTCTAAGGATTAGGATCACTTCGTAAGTTGTTATAGCAATATAAACTCAATGAATTTGATCGTAATGCTATACTTCGGATGAATGTTCATCACACCATTACACTAATGTTGTGATCCCGTTATTAACAACATCCAATGTCCATGATGAGGAAACCTTGATCATCTTGTTAATCAACGAGCTAGTTTATGAGAGAGGCATAACTAGGAACTTTCTGTTTGTTTATTAAACACACATGTATTAACGTTTCCGTATTAATACAATTATAGCATGCAAAATAAACATCTATCATATACTTGGAATACACATAATAAACACTTTATTATTGCCTCTCAGGGCATATTCCCTTCAGTCTCCCACTTGCACTAGAGATAATAATCTAGTTACATAGTGATAAATCTAACACCCATTGAGTTCTGGTGTTGATCATGTTTTGCTCTAGGGAGAGTTTTAGTCAACGGATCTGCTACATTGAGATCCGTATGTACTTTACAAATCTTTATATCTCCATCCTTGACATGCTCGCGGATGGAGTGAAACCGGCGCTTAATATGCTTGGAATGCTTGTGAGACCTTGGCTCTTTGGCATTGGCAATGGCACCATTGTTGTCACAATAGATCACCATTGGGTCCAACGCGTTTGCCACCACTCCTAGTTCGGATATGAACTCCTTCATCCAAACTGCTTCCTGAGCCGCTTCTGAAGCAGCAACATATTCGGCCTCCGTTGTTGATCCCGCTACCACAGGTTGTTTGGAGCTCCTCCAACTAACCGCCCCGCCATTCATGAGAAATACGTATCTGGATTGAGACTTAGAGTCATCCGGATCGGTGTCAAAGCTAGCGTCGACATAACACTTAGCGACGAGCTCTTCTTCACCTCCGTATACAAGAAACATATCCTTAGTTCTTCGTAAGTACTTAAGGATATTCTTGACCGCTATCCAGTGTTCCGAACCTGGAACCGATTGGTACCTACTAGTCAAACTAATAGCATGTGCCACATCCGGTCTTGTACATAGCATGGCGTACATTATAGAGCCTATGGCTGAAGCATAGGGGACTTTGTCCATTATCTCTCTTTCTTCCGCCGAAGCCGGACTTTGAGTCTTACTCAATGTCTTGCCTTGCAACATAGGTAAGAACCCCTTCTTACTTCCGTCCATTTTAAACTTCTTTAAAATCTTATCAAGGTATGTACTTTGTGATAGCCCTATTAGGCGCCTAGATCTATCTCTATAGATCTTTATGCCTAATATGTATGACGCTTCACCTAGGTCCTTCATTGAAAATTTGCTGTTTAGATAACTTTTAACACTGTTTAAAAGATCTATATCATTTCCGATCAATAATATGTCATCCACATATAATATCAGAAATGCCACATTGCTCCCACTCACTTTCTTGTAAATACAAGCTTCTCCATAAGTTTGGACAAATCCAAACTCTTTGATCACCTCATCAAAGCGGAGATTCCAACTTCGTGATGCTTGCTTCAATCCATAGATGGATCGCTGAAGCTTGCACACCTTTTAGCATCCTTAGGATCGACAAAACCCTTTGGTTGTATCATATACAACTCTTCTTCAATATTACCATTGAGAAACGCGGTTTTGACATCCATCTGCCATATCTCATAATCGAAATATGCAGCAATTGCTAACATAATCCTAACTGACTTTAGCATCGCTACGGGAGAGAAAGTCTCATCGTAGTCAACTCCTTGAATTTGTCGAAACCCCTTTGCGACAAGTCGAGCTTTATAGACGGTCACATTACCATCAGCATCAGTTTTCCTTTTGAAAATCCATTTGTTCTCCACGGCCTTTCGGTCGTGAGGTAATTCCACCAAGTTCCAAACTTGATTTTCATACATGGATTCCATCTCGGATTTCATGGCTTCTAACCATTTATTGGAATCCGGGCTCATCATCGCTTCTTCATACGTCGCAGGGTCATCATTTTCATCAACCATGAAATTCATGACAGGATTTCCATACAGCTCGGGAGTTGCACGCGTCCTGTTTGACCTGCGAGGTTCGGTAGTACTCTCTTTCGGAGTTTCATGATCATTATCATTAGTTCCCTCTTCAACAGGTGGATCCAACTCCGGAACAACTTCCGGCGCTGCGCTACTCGCCATACTTTGAAGAGAAGGTTCCACAACCTCTTCGAGTTCTACCTTCCGACTACTCACACCTTTCGCGAGAAACTCTTTCTCTAGAAAGGATCCATTCTTGGTAACAAAAACCTTGCCCTCGGATCTGTGATAGAAGGAATACCCAATAGTTTCTTTAGGGTATCCTATGAAGACGCATTTTTCCGCTTTGGGTTCGAGTTTATCCGGTTGAAGTTTCTTCACATAAACATCGCATCCCCAAACTTTAAGAAATGACAGCTTAGGTTTGTTTCCAAACCACAATTCATACGGTGTCTTTTCAACGGATTTAGATGGTGCCCGATTTAAAGTGAATGCAGCAGTTTCTAGTGCATAACCCCAAAATGACAACGGCAAGTCCATCAGAGACATCATAGATCGAACCATATCTAATAAAGTACGATTACGACGTTCCGACACACCATTTCGCTGTGGTGTTCTGGCAGGTGTGAGTTGTGAAAAAATTCCACACTCTTTCATGTGAGTGCTAAACTCGTAACTTAGATACTCACCTCCACGGTCGGACCGTAGAAATTTGATCTTTCTATTACGATGATTTTCCACTTCATTCTGAAATTCCTTGAACTTTTCAAAGGTTTCAGACTTGTGTTTCATCAAGTAGATATAACTGTATCTACTCAAATCATCCGTGAAAGGAACAAAATAACGATATCCACCTCGCGCCGACACACTCATTGGACCACATACATCAGAATGTATGATTTCCAATAAATCTGTCGCCCGTTCCATTGAACCGGAAAACGGCGTTCTAGTCATCTTGCCCATAAGGCATGGCTCACATGTATCAAATGATTCATAATCAAGTGAGTCCAAAAGTCCATCCGAATGGAGCTTCTTCATGCGTTTAAAGCCAATATGACCTAGACGGCAGTGCCACATATATGCGGATATATCATCATTAAGTTTAATCCTTTTAGCATCAACATTATGAATATGTGTAACATTATCATCGAGATCTAATAGAAATAAACCATTCATCATCGGTGCATGACCATAAAAGATTTCATTCATATAAATGGAACAACCATTGTTCTCGGATTTAAATGAATAACCACTTCGCATCAAACACGATCCAGATACAATGTTCATGCTCAGTGCAGGCACCAGATAACATTTATTCAAGTTTATAACTAATCCCGACGGTAAGTGGAGAGGCAGCGTTCCGACGGCGATCACATCAACGCTTGATCCATTGCCGACACGCATCTTGACCTCACCCCTTGCTAGTGGTCGCTTGTTCCGCAGCCCCTGATTCGAGTTACAAATATTAGTAACTGAACCGGTATCAAATACCCAGGTGCTACTGCGAGCACTAGTCAAGTACACATCAATAACATGTATATCATATATACCTTTGTTTGCCTTGCCGGCCTTCTTGTCTGCCAGATACTTGGGGCAGTTGCGCTTCCAGTGGCCAGTCCCCTTACAGTAGTAGCACTCGGAATCAGACTTAGGTCCAACTCGGGGTTTCTTTTCAGGCGCGGCAACAGGCTTGCCGCCCTTACTTCCCTTCCGTTTTCCCTTCTTGTCTTTCTTGAAACCAGTGTTCCTATTGATCATCAACACTTGATGTTCCTTTTTGATCTCCACTTCTGCAGTTTTAAGCAATGACAGAAGCTCGGGGAGAGACTTCTTCATGCCTTGCATATTATAGTTCATCACGAAGCTCTTATAGCTAGGTGGCAGAGACTACAGAACACGATGGATGCCTTAAGTCAATGGGAATCGATATTCCCAAGGACACAAGCTTATCGGCGTAACCCGACATCTTGAGTACATGCTCACTAACGGAGCTGTGCTCTTCCATCATGCAGCTAAAGAACTTTTCTGAAGCGTTGTATCTCTCTACAGCAGCATGTGTGTCGAAAATCATTTTCAACTCACCCATTGTATCAAATGCATTGCCGTTTTCGAAACGCTTTCGAAGTTCCGGCTCTAGCCCATACAATATGCCGCAATGAACTAAGTTGTGGTCCTCCTGACGAGTCTGATAGACATTCTTCTCCTCGTCAGGGGCATCATCTAAAGGTGGGGGGCCTAACGGCGCTTCTAGCACATATTGCTTTTGTGCAGTAGAGAGGAGAATCCTCAAATTCATGGCCCATTCGGTAAAGTTGCTACCGTTCGTTGCTAGTTTCTCTTTCTCCATGAACACATTGAAATTAAAAGCAGGTGGTGCCATCTACAACAGAATTTGTAAAGTTTAGACTAAGTGTATGATAGATTGAGTTCAACTAATCTATATTACGAATGAACTCCCACTCAAAAACGACATCCCTCGTGCCTTTTTGGTGATTACATGAACCAAATCCACTACACCAAGTCCGATCATCACGTGAGTCGGTATAGCTTCAAAGGCGAGCATCAAATGGGCATCATATCAACTATATGACTCATGCTTAACCTTTCGGTCCGTGTTCCGAGGCCATGTCTGTACATGCTAGGCTCGCCAAGTTAGAACCTTAGTATTCGCGTGTGTAACTGTTTTACACCCGAAATATGGTCATGGATCCAAGAACACCCGATCATCACGTGATGTCTTGGAGCGACAAAAACATAATCGGTGCATACTAAAGGAAGAACACATTCTTATCTTGATATTTAAATGAGGGATCATCTTATTATGCTAACAAAGCGCTAAACAAGCAATATAAGATGCTATCAAACATCATATGTTTATTAGTGAAATTATATGGTTCCCGCAGATGATCTCTATCATGTGCATCGTGGTATGATCACTATCATACCTATATGTGTAAATCCAAGGTCTATGGATTTTACATGCTATGTGTGTTGTAAGAGTATCATCTCATACTTCTACTTACAACACTACCATATCATAACACTAGCCCAGCAACAATCTAAACTAGACGCCTCTAATTTATCCATTGCAAGTTTTACGTGGCTTAGGGCTTTCGAGATAGAACCGTTCTTACCTACGAACATGAACCACAACGAGGATAATCAAATTGTTGACAACTCGCTTGCAAAATAGATATTGACTATAGTAGGAGAGACAGACACCCGCTAGCCACTTATGCAAACTAGTTGCATGTCAAGCGTGGAACAGGTCTCATGTGCGAGGACATGTAAAGTTTGTTCGGGCCGCTTCATCCCACTATGCCACCAATATCCAAAATTACAACAAAGGAGCAACAACATGATCATCATCGCCCACATACTCATATGTGTACTACCCGTGTAAAGTATCTACGCATAGATCCGGCTCTGATACCACTGTAGGGTTCGCAACATAGAAAACAAAAATTTTCCTACGATGTGAACTATATACCAAGATCTATCTACTAGATACAAACAACGGGCAGATGTATATCCGTAGAGAACATACCCTTGAAGACCGACAAATCTTAACGAGTTCAACTCGTGGTTGATGTAGACGATCTCTTGCCGATCTCAAGATCGAGAGGAAGTCCTAGCGCCGCAAATCAGCAGCGCATCCGTGCTCGCACACACGTTCGAGGCACCGAGCAACCTCCGCCTCCTCGCTCCAGCGATGCAGCGGAAGCACAACTCTTTCTTGCCGAATAGCCACCGGGAACATGTATCTCGCTAGTCCGAGACCATGGGGAATAAATTCTAGAGGGGGAGAGAGATCCTTCATGAGGAGGTGTGAGAGACAAGTGAGGAGGGGGGCTCCTTTTATAGGAGGAGGGGGGGAACCCCAAGGGGGTGGTCGGCGCATGGGGCTTCCCGCTTGCCCTCCCCTCTTCATGTGGGTGGACACTCCACTCACAAATCTCCTTTAAATTCCCTCCACTCAAAAGTCCACTCAAATTCCCATTAAATTTCCACCAAATTTAATGCAAACTCTCATTAAATAAAACTCTTTTATTTTATTCAGAATTTTGTCAATTACTTTAATGACAAACATTCACAAATAACCCCTTGCTAGAATTCTATTTCACATGCATAACCACTTTATGCAATTTCACACGAAAACCTCTTTCGGTATCTAGTGAAATAAATTCCTGCGCTTGTTCATTCTTTTGGCATGAAACATTTGCTCCAATTGGATGTCGGTGTCTCTTAAGTGTGTCACCCTACAGTTCGTGAATAATGCGGACATGATCGAGACCCCTCTCGGATCAATAATCAGAAGCGGGGTCTGGAGACCCATACTGACTCCCACACATTCAACGATGACTTTCTTGTGATCGTCGGAACCTTTTACGCTAGTATCTTAATCCCTTTGTTTCACGATATATTACATGTCCGAGATTCGGTCATCGGTATCTCCATACCTAGTTTGATCTCGTTACCGACATGCACTCTTTTCTCATTCCTGTGATATAACATTCTAGTGATCAAATCACTTGCTTGCAAGCTAATCAATGTGATATCACCGAGAGGGCCCAGAGTATATCTATCCATCATCGTGATGAACAAATTCCACTCTCGATCCATGAGCCTCAACATAACACTTTATTAGTTCTGAATCCATCTTTATAATCACCCTGTTACAGTGTGACGTTTGATGTTATCAAGAAACTCTTCCGGTGTTAGTGATTGACATGATCTCATGGTCTAAGGATTAGGATCACTTCGTAAGTTGTTATAGCAATATAAACTCAATGACTTTGATCGTAATGCTATACTTCGGATGAATGTTCATCACACCATTACACTAATGTTGTGATCCCGTTATTAACAACATCTAATGTCCATGATCAGAAAACCTTGATCATCTTGTTAATCAACGAGCTAGTTTATGAGAGAGGCATAACTAGGAACTTTCTGTTTGTTTATTAAACACACATGTATTAACGTTTCCGTATTAATACAATTATAGCATGCAAAATAAACATCTATCATATACTTGGAATACACATAATAAACACTTTATTATTGCCTCTCAGGGCATATTCCCTTCACGTATTGCTAGTCTAGCCAGCATAAGCCGCCAAGGGACCGATCTCCTCATGATGTCGGGTCCCAGACGGGTTCATCAGAACAAAGACAGAGGGATGCACACAACAGGAAGGACGCTATCCCCATATCCTCCAACCATGGAGGTAATGCTCATCCTCATCGCCCATCTCCACCGCCTGATCTCCCTGACATCGCGAAGACCCCAAGGCTCACCATCGCATGGATATGCCTCCGCTGCGACAACACGGAGCAGACCCGTCATGATGGAGAGTGCAACCAAGGACACAAGAGCAAGTCGCGGCATGACCCTCCGCGTCCGACAAGCAACCACGACAAGCGTGAGGCGTCGCAGGAGGGTAACAGCAAGAAAGCTAACCCACCGCCACCTCTGCATGTGTCGCCCCCCTAGCAGCCACCATGGCGGAGGAGGCCCGCATCGTTCACGCAGCCCTTCCCCTGGTGGCAAGAATAAGAAAGCAAGCCTGGAGCCATACGACGCACGTTCACGCATGGACAAGATTCATGAGGCCCGGGAAGGACAATACTTGGGACCACGTTGCTTTGGACCTGTAATACGGACTGCAACTTACCCCAAGGGTTTCCGGATTGACAAGACCATCAAGCCCTATGACGGAACCGCCAAACCAGCTACGTGGTTACAGGATTATGACAACGCGGTGGAGATCGCCGGGGGTAACCCCAACATCGTCGTCAAGTACCTCCCCCTAATGCTGGCGGGCACGGCCCGACAATGGATTAATGACTTGCCGGAGAAATCCATCTGCAACTGGTTGGTCATGCAAGAAGCGTTCACCAAGAACTTCGAGGGTATGTATAAGCGTCCATGTATTGTTGGCGATCTACAACGGTGCGTGCAGGAGAAAGACGAGTCATCTCGCGCCTACCTCTCTCGCTGGCTGGATATGAAGAATTCTTGCGCAGGAGTGCACGCTCAAACCGCCATGGCCGCCTTCATCGATGGGTTGGATAAATGTACGTTGCTCCGACATAAGTTGAAGCGCTTGTAGGACAATCACCGACTAGATCTCAGTCAGATGATCCAGATAGCTAGTGAGTTCGCGGCTACCGACGACGATGCTCGCGGCTCCCTGTCGGCAATGGTCGTTCCAACTCAATCTAGGAGGAACAACAGCACAAAGCATAAGAGCCCGCCAAAATAAAAGCAAACCTCTGACATGGTCGCTATGACGTTTGCAGGACGGGGTGATGGCGGACAACGTGGCCGAGGACGGGGGCTGGTCGTGGGCAGCAGCGCGGTAGTGAAACTACCCCGGCAGCGCTCCGCGTTCCCCAGACATACGAGGAGTACCGTGACATGCCATGCCTTGTACACCTCGACGCTAACGGAAAATCCACTCACACCAATCGCCATTGCAAGTTCGTCAACGATCTCAAGGAAGGCTCGGAGTCCGGCTACAAGCAAAGTCAGAAGAACAAACCATGGGGCAAGGGCAAAGGGAAGAAGAAGGACGAGGAGTCCAAGGATTCAAGTGACATGGACGAGGATGTTGACCCCAAGCACGCCGCCAAAGGCGATGGCAAGGGCAAGAACCCCTTCGAAAAGAAGGCGACCGTTTTCCACACTTTCCTTGGCACCCCCACTGTCCGACAACAGAAAACCTCTATGAGGATACTGATGGCCACTCTACCCCCCAGTTCCCCAATACCTGCACTGGTTGGAGATTCCAATTACTTGGGACAGGAAGGATCACCCAGACCGCATCCCTACGGAGAACCAGTATGCCATGGTCATCAACCCCCTGATTGACGGCAATGAGTTCACCAAGTGTATGGTGGATAGTGGAAGCAGCATCAACATCATGTACCTGGATACGCTGCACAAGATGAACTTGACGGAGGCTAACCTAAGGCGGACCAACACCATCTTCCACGACGTAGTTCCTGGTTGGGAGGCTCGGTCCCTTGGGTGCATCACACTTCAGGTCGCTTTTGGCGATGTTAATAATTACTGCCAAGAACGCATGACCTTTGAGGTAGTCCCCTTCAAAAGCTTGTACCACGTCATATTCGGACGCGACATATTCCACACCTTCATGGCCAAGCCATGCTTCATCTACAACAAGATCAAGATACCGGACCAAACGGTGTCATCACAGTATCCGGAAGTTTTACTAAAGCAAGGGACTGCGAGATTGGAGAAGCAGCCTTTGCAGAAGATGTCCTCTACAACGAAGAATTCAAGGAGATCCAGAGCAAGGTCGATGGCACGGAGATGCCGGCGTCGAAGAAGCAGATTTCCGACTCCGTCCCAGCATTCAAGGCCACCATCGAAACCAAGCCAGTGGAACTTGCGATAGGCGATGCCTCCAAGACCACCGCCATTGGGACGAACCTGGATCCCAAATAGGAAAGCGCGCTTGTCGAGTTCCTCTGTGAGAATAGGGACATCTTCGCCTGGCAACCTGCCGACATGAAGGGTGTACCTAGGGAACTTGCCGAGCACAGCTTGAATATTGATCCAAAATGCAAACCGGTGAAACAACCTCTATGACGCTACGGAGACGAGAAGATACGCGCCATAGGTAAGGAGATAGCTAGATTACTTAAGGCTAGTTTTATTCGAGAAGTCCTTCACACCCGATGGGTGGCCAATCCTATACTTGTACCCAAAAAGGGAACAAAAGAATTAAGAATGTGCGTTGATTACATCGGCTTGAACAAAGCGTGTCCCAAAGATCCGTTTGTTTTGCCTCGCGTTGACCAAGTCATTGACTCGACGGATGGCTCGGAGCTTTTTTGTTTTTTTGATGCATACTCAGGATACACCAAATTAAGATGAGGAAGCCGGACCAATTGGCCACTTCGTTCACCACACCCTACGGCACGTTTTGCTATGTCACGATGCCCTTTGGGCTGAAAAACGCGGGTGCTACGTACCAACGAACAATGCAACGTTGCCTACACGATCAAATTGGTTGAAACGTTCACGCTTATGTGGACGATATAGCGGTGATATCTAAAAATTCAAACAACTTAATCTCCGACTTAAAAGAAACCTTTGATAATCTCTGAAAATACAACATGATGCTTAACCCTAAGAAGTGCATCTTCGGGGTTCCAGCCGGCAAATTGTTGGGCTTCATCGTTTCCCAGCGCGGAATTGAGGTGAACCCAGAGAAGATCAAAGCCATCCTAAACATAAACCGTCCGACATGCCTGAAGGACATACAACGACTAACATACTGCATTTCAGCAGTTACTCGGTTCGTCAGCCGACTTGGAGAGAAGGCTCTGCTGCTATACAAGTTGCTGAAGAAGGCGGACAAATTTACGTGGACGGACGAAGCAGATGCAACATTGAAGCAGCTAAAGGAGATACTATCCTCGGTGCCTATCCTTGCAGCACCCGAGCCTATGGAGCCTATGTTAATTTAAATGGCAGCCACTAACCGGGTAATCAACATCGTCGTCGTGGTAGAGCGGAAAGAATCAGGCTATGAGTACGGAGTTTAACAACCAGTTTACTATGTAAGCGAGGTCTTGACAGAGTCCAAACAGCATTACCCGCACTACCAGAAGATAGCTTACGGAGTGTTCCTTGCTTCTCGGAAGCTAAGGCACTACTTCCAGGAGCACCCTATCACAGTAGTGAGCAAAGCTCCACTGTCCGACATCATCAACAACAACGACGCTACAGGAATGGTCGCGAAGTGGGGCATTAAACTTGCCGCCTTCGAGATCACCTATAAAAGACGCGACGCTATCAAATCACATATCTTTGCAGAGTTTATTGCAGATTGGATGGAGATGCCAGATGATGCCCCTATGCCAGAGCCAGAATACTGGGTGATGCACTTTGACGGATCAAAGCTACTCAATGGCTCGGGGGCTAGTGTACTGTTACAGTCACCAACTAGGGAGAAGTTACACTACGTTCTGCAGATCCACTTCGAGGCTACAAACAACATGGTGGAATATGAAGCACTCATTCACGAACTACGCGTAGCCAAGGATATTGGCATCAAGCGCATAGTTTGTTGTGGAGATTCGACTTGGTTGCCCAGCAGGTGGCTGGCACCTGGAACACGCGGAACCCTATGATGGCGGCATATCGAGACGAAGTGGACGAGATAGCCAAGAGCTTCTTGGGCTATGAAGTCAAGTATGTACCTAGGGAGCAAAACGAGGCTGCTGATCAATTGTCTAAGCTTGGATCAGGGCGCAAACGAATTCCGCCTGGCATTTTTCTGGAGCATCTACGGACACCATCCGTGAAGGGAGCGGACATCTACAACCCAGATAGAGTCGACTCTTTCATTCACACAGTGACAAAGGTCCCTCCGGCTTGGACACAGTCGTTCATGGAATATCTCGTACACGGAATTTTGCCCGACGACGAGGTCAAAAGACGGCAAATAGTACGTCAAGCAAAGGGCTATACCATAATCAATGGATAGCTCTACAAAAGAAGTACACTGGTGTATACCTTAAGTGTGTTTCCCAGCAAGAAGGTATCGAAATCTTACGTGAGATCCATCTCAGAGATTGCGGGCATCATGCCGCTCCTCGATAATTGGTATCCAAAGCCTTCTGGCAAGGATTCTACTAGCTGACCGCGAAGGCGAACGCTGACAAACTGGTTGAGACGTGCATGGGATGCCAGTATTATGCCCAACAACCTCATGTTGCAGCTGAAGAATTGTGAACAATACCAATAACTTGGTCGTTTGCAGTCTGGGGGCTAGACATGGTTGGTCCATTACAGACGGTGCTGGTGCTGGTTAGCACTTCGTTGGGAACCCCAAGAGGAAGGTGTGAAGCAGCACAACAGCAGTTTTCCCTTAGTAAGAAACCAAGGTTATCGAACCAGTAGGAGGAAGGAAACGTCACACAGGTGTTGCAAGCAACGCGGAGACCTGCACAACACAAACTCGAGACTTTGCCCCAACTAGACAGTGAGGTTGTCAAGCTCACCGGTTTGCTATAACAAAGGATTAAACGTACGGTGTAGAAGGTAATGGTGGTTTGCAGCAAGTAAACAAGTAACGGTGGAAGATGTATCAATGGTAAAGATTGGACCGGGGTCCATAGTTCACTAGAGGTGCTCTCCTTATATAAATAAAATGACATGAAGGGTAAACAAATTACAGCAAGGCAATTAACAGGAACTGAGCAAGGCATAACAATGCAATACTAGTCAGAAAGATCCTATCAGATTCGATTGGGAAATACAACAAGATACATAGACCGCCATCCAACTACATCTATGACTAGAAGTCCACCTTCAGGTTATCATCCGAACCCCCTCCAGTATTAAGTTGCAAGCAACAGACAACTTCTTTAAGCAAAGTATGTAAGGTAAACAATCCACTTGTTAAATGAACAAGAGGCTGTTGTTTTCTCCCTAGTAGCAACAACACATCTACAACCGAAGATATTTCTGTCACTTTAAACTAGAGGCATGGACCTATTGGAAATATGCCCTAGAGGCAATAATAAAGATGTTATTATTATAATTCTTGTTCATGATAAATTTTATATTCCATGCTAGAATAGTGTTAAGCGGAAACTTTAATACTTGTGTGGTTTATGAACAACACCGTGTCCCTAGTATGCCTCTATGGACTAGCTCATTGATTAATGATGGTTAAGGTTTCCTAACCATAGAAATGAGTTGTCAATTGATAATGAGATCATATCATTGGGAGAATGATATGATGGACAGACCCAAACTAAGCGGAGCAATTAGATCGTGTCATCGTGTTCATCTTTGCGAAGCTTTTCTTATGTCAAATATTGTATTCTTTAGACCATGAGATAATACGAATCCCTGGTATCGGAAGAAAGCTTTGAGGTCATCAAACGTCATCCTATGAGAGGGTGATCATAAAGGTGTCTCTCAGGTGATCGGAAAGTACCTGTTGGGTTGTATGTATCGAGATGGGATTTGTCCCTCCCAAGTCGGAGAGATATACTTCGGGCCCACTCGGTAATCGATATCAACACCGCTTTCAAGCATGTGGTTAAGGAGTTAATCACAAAGTGATATCGGATTACGGAACGAGTAAAGTACTTGCTGTGAACGAGATTGAACTAGGTATGATGGTACCGACGATCAAATATCGGGCAAGTAAAATATCGCGAGACGAAGGGAATATATATATGGGATTGAATGAATACTGGCATCGTGGTTCATCCGATATGATCATCGATGAATGTGTGGGAGTCAATATGGGTTTCCAGACCCCGTTGTTGATTATTGATGGAAGATCATGTCTGCATGTTCTCGAACCCGAAGGGTCACACACTTAACGTGTCTCGACGCTAGGATATATTGGATAAATTGGTTTATGAGTTTTTGTTAGGAGTCTCGGATGGGATCCGGGGCAACATGAGAGGTTCCGGAATGGTCCGGAGAATAAGATTCATATAAGGCAATGCAGTTTTTGGAGTTCGGAATTGTTTCGGGTTAATCGGTATTGTACCGGAAGCTTCTAGAATCTTCCGGAGGGGGACCAACGTGGCCCCACCTGCCGGGAGGGGGCATGGGCCTATGAGGGAGTGCCCTGGCCGCATTGGGCCAGGGGCACAAGGCCCCATAGGGCCCAGTTGGCGAAACCAAGGGGAAACCCTAGGGGAGCTTCTAGAAGGAGGGGGGAAACTTGCGCCCCACTCTTCCCTCCTTGGCCGCCGGACTAGGCTTGGGGGAGGGGCTAGGGTTGCCGCCCACCCCTCTATATAAAGAGGGCTGGGGGCGCACCACCCCCCACACCTCCTCCTCAAGCCCTAGCCGCCATGTTGCCCTCCTCTCTCTCTCCCTCCCGACTGCACGTAGGCGAAGCCCTGCTGCAGAAACTCTCCACCACTTGCACCGCGCCGTCGTGTTATAGATCCAATCTATCTCTCCACCCCACTTGCTGGACCGAGGAAGGAGGAGACGTCGAGGTGCCGTACGTGTGTATCTCTCGGAGGCATCGCCACTTGCGGTGTTGGATCGGATCTGATCGCGAGGAGGAGAAGCTAGTACGACTACATCAACCACGTTCCGTTGAACGTTCCGCTGTGCGAATATTCAAGGGTATGAAGATCTCATCTAATCCCTCTCGTTGTTTGCATCTCCTAGATTAGATCTTGGCTTTCCCGTTCGCATCTGTAGAAATTTTTTGATTTACTATGCTGCGAAACCCTTCAGTGGTATCAGAGCTCTAGATCTATGCGTAGATGTGTTTCAGGAGTAGAACGCAACATGGTTGTTGCGGGCGTTGATGTTTTTTGTTGCAGGCCTCTTGTTTGTGTTCTTCTTATGACGCGTGATAGTGAGATTGAAGCGGTCCAGGCCAACCTTACGCGACGTCATTCGCGAGACCGGCTCCGCACTTGACGTGTGGCTTGTTCCACACATGCGGCTGGTGGATGCCAGTTTCTCTCACTATAGTTGTCATGGGATTTACACCGAAGTTTGGCAACCATAATATCACCGTTGTGGCTTTCCGTAGGTAAGAATCGTTCTTAGCTTGCTACTCCCATAAGCCATGTAAAACATGCAACAACAAAGTAGAGGCGTCTAACTTGTTTTTGCTGGGAGTGTTTTCTGTGATATGGTATGGCCCAAGATGTTATGTGTATATTGTATGCGATGATCATGTTTTGTAATGTTTCACGACTTGCATGTCGATGAGTACACAACCGGCAGGAGCCATATGGTTGTCTTTATAATTGTGTATGACCTGTGTGTCAACTTCTTATACGCCATGTAATAGTTTCACTTTATCGCTAAGTAGTTAGCAATAGTTGTAGTTGCTATTCGTGGTGGAGGCAATCATGGTGGAGTGATGGAGATCATGCCGACACGCACAAGATGGAGATCATTGCGCGAAGATTGGCTATACCATGTCACATAAAGTTATATGCATGTGATGTTTATCCTTTTATGTATCTTATTATGCTTAGATCACGACGGTAGCATTATAAGATGATTCCTCACTTAAAGATCAAGATAAAACTGTGTTCTCCCCATGTATGCACCGTTGCGAAAGTTCGTCGTGTCCAAGCATCACGTGATGATCGGGTGCTATAGACTCTACGTTCACATACAACGGGTGCAAGCCAGTTTTTGCACACGCGGAAATACTTGGGTTTGACTTGACGAGCCTAGCATGTACAGACATGGCCTCGGAACACAAGAACCGAAAGGTTAAGCATGAGTCATATGAATGATATGATCGACACTTCGTTGTCCAGCATTGAAGCCACATCTCTTCTCGTGAAGATCGGATTAGGTGTGGTGAATTTAGATCATGTTCACTAAACAACTTGAGGGATGTTGAATTTAGTGGGAGTTCATCTAGTAATTTGATTAAAATTTGAACTAGTTATCATGAACATAGTCTAATTTGTACTTGCAAACATTGTAGATCAAATGGCTAAGTCCAACTTCAACTTCAACGTTTTTGCTGAGAAGGAAAAGCTTAGAAACAATGGGTCTAACTTCACCAACTGGTTCCGCAATCTGAGAATCATTCTCTCTGGCGGTCAAAAGGACTATGTCCTTGAAAATGCGCTAGGTGACGCTCCTGTTGTAGATGCGCCGGCTGATGAGTAAGCTGTCTATCAGTCGCGCAAAGATGATTATGGTGTGATTAAGAGCACCATGTTGTTTGCTATGGAATCGGACCTTCAAAATCGTTTTGAAGACTATCCCTGGCCCTTTGAGATTCTTGAGGAGCTGAAAACTATGTTTCAGACTCAGTCCCGTTCTGAGAGATATGAGATCTCTGAGAAATTCTTTAACTGCAAGATGGAGGAAGGGAGTTCCGTTAGTGAGCACGCCATTAAGATGTCGGGCTACACTCAACGCCTTGAGCAACTAGACTGCAAGATTCCAGAGGAGCTCAAGATTGACAGGGTTCTACAATCACTCCCTCCTAGCTACAAAAGCTTTGTAGTGACTCATAATCAGATTGGTTCCACTGATACGATCACCGATCTCTTCGCAAAGCTGAAGGCTGCGGAGGTGGACATCAAAAAGGATAATCATGTGTTGATGGTCAACAAGCCCCCCACCTTCAAGAAAGGCAAGGGTGCAAAGAAGCCCTTCAATAAAGGCGACGGCAAGCGCGTTGCCCCTGCTGAGAAGAAGCTCAAGTCTGGACCCAAGCCGGACACTGAATGCTTCTATTGCAAGGACAAGGGTCACTGGAAGCGCAACTGTCCGAAGTACTTAGGGTCTGTTTGTTTGGGCTGTGGCTGGCTGGCTGTGCTGCTGTGCAGGGAAAGCTACTTCTCTGAGTTTGACCGTTTGGCAATTTAGCTAGCTGTCTGGCTTTGTGCTAAGGTATTGTCTGTAATGCCCCTGTAATTCATATAACATGTATATTTTACTATTGAAGTGCATAAACACATATGTAATTATTAAATACCATATATTACATATTGGTTTGTCTAAAATACATATCCGACTATTACACAAATAAGATAGCATCATAATGAACATTGATATATCCACACCGATCATCTTCTTCTAGCATTATACATTGTGGTAGCGATGCGATCACGTATTGAGTTCATGTCTACTGTGTGTAGTCTACTCGAAGCGGTATCACTAGCTGATGTTACTCACGATCATCGTCACCACCATCCATTTAACGTGCGTTTGGTTCATGACTTGAGAAGGATGGGATGGACCATCCAGATTTTTGGGGATGGGACGGTCCAAATTAGGGGATTCCATATTCCGTTTGGTTCAAAGATCTAAGTGGGATGGAATGAAATGTGTCTAGGTTATAGTACTAGATAACTATTGATTAACAAATGTTTAATTGCTAATAATGTTTAATTGCAATTAGCACACAAGAAATTGGGAACCACACTTCACGAGCCTCGCGGGACGCCATCGATGTGCTGCTGCTCAGGCTCTGTAGACGCTGGTGAAGAAGGAGCACTAGCCCGCGGCGACCGAGCAGGTGGTGGAGCTCGTCGCCAGTACTTCTCTTGCACTGCCATGGAAGGGAGGCGGAGCGGGAACTTGTCGGTTGGCCGGTGGCAGGGTTGACATTTGGGACTCAAGGACGGGAGCTCGCCGGCCGTCCGGGCATAGGGGCGACGGTCTGGTTTCCTCGGACGTCCGGGCATAGGCTTGCACCGGGACCACGGTGGAGCTCCGTGAGTAGCGGACAGTCGGCAGGTCAGGGCGGAGGCGCGTCGATGGGGCAGCGACACCCGGCTGGACGACCTGAGTCTGGTGCGCGTACGACGGCGCTGAGGAGCACCAGCGGAGAGGAGGTCGGGCGGCGGGGGAGGTCCTGTGGCAGGAGGAAGCTCTAGCGGCGGGGAAAGTTCCGGCGGCGGGAGGGAGTAGCTCGGCGACGGGAGGAGCTCCGGCGGCGGGAGGGAGTAGCTCCGGCGGTGGGGAAAGCTCCGGCAGTGGGGCAAGCTCCGACGGAGGGAGGAGCTCTGGCGGCGGGAGGGAGTAGCTCGGCGACGGGAGGGAGTAGCTCGGCGACGGGAGAGAGGAGCTCGGCGACGGGAGGGAGGAGCTCTGGCGGCGGGAGGGAGTAGCTCGGCGACGGGAAAGAGGAGCTCCGGCGGCGGGAGGGAGTAGCTCGGCGATGGCGGAAGGTCAAGCGACCGAGAAGGAGGTCGGGAGGAGGAGCTCTGGCGGCGGGAGGAAGCCCCGGCGGCAGGAGGAGCTCCAATACAGGACGGGGTCAAGGTCGGGGGTGGGGGATTTTTTTTCTTTTTGGCACCGACGGGGCCGGGGTTGGATCGGCTGCGTACGCGTCTGTGGGTGGCAATCCAGTCGTAATTTTGACAAAAGATATGTCCAAAGGCACAAAACGATTCGACGGATTGCGGGAAGCCACGAGAAGCACCTGCAGGGGTGCTTTCCCAGGTTGGCCTATTCAGCGAAAGTACTTCGGCCGAAGCCAACGCGCAGCTGTGCCGTTTGGCTAGTTTTTCTGGATTTTTCTACCGGAAAGCCATCCAAATCCCAAACAAACACCCCCTTAGCGGACAAGAAGGCTGGCACTATCAAAGGTATATTTTATATACATGTTATTGATGTTTTCCTTACTAGCCCTCGTTGTAGTGCCTGGGTATTTGATACTAGTTCAGTTGCTAATATTTGTAACTCGAAACAGGAGCTACGCAATAGACGGCGGCTTGCGAGGGATGAGGTGACGATGCGCGTTGGCAACGGATCAAGAGTTGATGTGATGGCCGTCGGCACGCTCTCCTTAGTTTTACCTTCGGGATTAGTTTTAAACCTTAATAAGTGTTATTATGTGCCTGCGTTGAGCATGAACATTATTTCTGGATCGTGTTTATTGCAAGACGGTTATTCATTTAAATCGAAGAATAATGGTTGTTCTATTTATATGAGTAACATCTTTTATGGTCATGCACCTGCTGTGAATGGTTTATTTCTTTTGAATCTCGAAAGGGATGAAACACACATCCATAACATTGAGGCTAAGAGATGCAAAGTAGATAGTGATAATACTACTTATTTGTGGCACTGTCGTCTAGGTCATATTGGTGTAAAGCGCATGAAGAAACTCCATTCTGATGGACTTTTGGAGTCTCTTGATTTTGAATCATTTGACACATGCGAACCATGCCTCATGGGCAAGATGATCAAAACCTCGTTCTCCGGTATGATGGAGCGAGCAACGGACTTGTTGGAAATCATACATACCGATGTATGCGGACCGATGAGTGTTTCGACGCGCGGTGGATATCGCTATTTTCTCACTTTTACCGATGACTTAAGTAGATATGGGTATATCTATTTAATGAAACATAAATCTGAAACATTTGAAAAGTTCAAGGAATTTCAGAATGAAGTGGAGAACCATCATAACAGAAAGATTAAGTTTCTACGATCCGATCGTGGAGGTGAATATTTGAGTTATGATTTTCTCACGCATCTTAAAGCAAGCGGAATCGTTTCGCAACTCACGCCACCCGGAACACCACAGCGCAATGGTGTGTCTGAACGCCGGAACCGAACCCTATTAGATATGATCCGATCGATGATGTCTCTTACTGATTTGCCGTTATCATTTTGGGGTTATGCATTAGAAACCGCTGCATTCACTTTAAATAGGGCACCATCTAAATCCGTTGAGACGACACCGTATGAACTGTGGTTTGGTGCTAAACCTAAGTTGTCGTTTCTTAAAGTTTGGGGATGCGAAGCCTACGTCAAGAAGTTTATGCCGGACAAGCTCGAACCCAAAGCAGAGAAATGTGTCTTCATAGGATACCCTAAGGAAACTATTGGGTATACCTTCTATCACAGAACCGAAGGCAAAGTGTTTGTCGTAAAGAACGGTTCCTTTCTTGAGAAGGCGTTTCTCTCGAAAGAAGTGAGTGGGAGGAAAGTAGAGCTAGACGAGGTTGTTGAACCTTCTCTTGAGTTGGAGAGTAGCGCAGCACCTGAAATTGTTCCAGTGCCGCCTGCACCAACAGTAGAGGAAGCTAATGACAAGGATCGTGAAGCTTCAGACGATAGTGATACTGAACATCGCAGGTCGACAAGGTCGCGTGCCCCTCCTGAGTGGTACGGCAACCCTGTCTTGACTGTCTTGTTGGTAGAAGACAGTGAACCTACGAACTATGAGGAAGCGATGATGAGCCCAGACTCTGAGAAATGGCTAGAAGCCATGAAATCCGAATTGGGATCCATGAGCGAAAACCAAGTATGGACTTTGGAGGACCCTCCTAGCGATCGAAAGGCCGTTGAGTGCAAATGGATTTTCAAGAAGAAAACGGACGCGGATGGTAATGTTACCGTCTATAAAGCACGACTTGTCGCGAAAGGTTTTCGACAAGTTCAAGGTGTTGACTACGATGAGACTTTCTCTCCCGTAGCGATGTTTAAGTCCATTCGGATTTTATTATCAATTGTTGCGTTTCATGATTATGAAATATGGCAGATGGATGTCAAGACTGCTTTCCTCAATGGCAACATTGATGAAGAGTTGTATATGATGCAACCCGAAGGTTTTGTCGATCCTAAGGATGCTGATAAAGTGTGCAAACTTCAGCGTTCCATTTATGGACTGAAGAAAGCATCTCGGAGTTGGAACCTTCGTTTTGATCAAGTGATCAAGAGCTTTGGATTTGTTCCAAATTGCTACGAAGCTTGTATCTACAAGAAAGTGAGTGGGAGCTCGGTAACATTTCTGGTACTATATATGGATGACATATTGATTATTGGAAATGACATTAACATGCTTAACGATGTGAAGAGTTATTTGAACAAGTGTTTTTCAATGAAAGACCTAGGTGAAGCTGCTTATATATTGGGCATCAAAATCTATAGAGATAGACAAAGACGCCTGATAGCTTTAAGCCAGAGTACATACCTAGAGAAAGTTCTGAAAAGGTTCATAATGGATAAGGCGAATAAAGGTTCAGTGCCTATGTTATCAGGTAAGATATTGAGCAAGGCTCAGTGTCCAGCTACGGTAAATGATAGGGAAGCTATGAGCAAAGTTCCTTATGCCTCGGCCATAGGTTCTATCATGTATGCCATGCTGTGTACTAGACCGGATGTGTCCAATGCTCTTAGTTTGACGAGCAGATACCAAAGTGATCCAGGAGTGGAACACTGGACAGCCGTGAAGAACATCCTAAAGTACCTAAATAGGACTAAAGAAATGTTCTTAGTCTATGGAGGTGATGAACAGCTCGTCGTAAAGGGTTACGTTGACGCTAGTTTCGACACCGTCAAGGATGATTCTAAATCTCAGACAGGATACGTTTATATTTTGAATGGAGGAGCTGTGAGCTGGAGAGGCTGCAAGCAAAGCGTGATCGCGGGATCTACAGTAGAAGCGGAATACATGGCTGCTGCAGAAGCGTCAAGTGAAGGAGTTTGGATCAGGAACTTCATCACTGAGCTTGGCGTGGTTCCAAGTGCATTGGACCCACTGGAGATATTGTGTGACAACATTGGCGCCATAGCACTCGCTAAGGAACCAAGATATCATCCAAACTCCCTGGTATCGGAAGAAAGCTTTGAGGTCATCAAACGTCATCCTATGAGAGGGTGATCATAAAGGTGTCTCTCAGGTGATCGGAAAGTACCTGTTGGGTTGTATGTATCGAGATGGGATTTGTCCCTCCCAAGTCAGAGAGATATACTTCGGGCCCACTCGGTAATCGATATCAACACCGCTTGCAAGCATGTGGTTAAGGAGTTAATCACAAAGTGATATCGGATTACGGAACGATTAAAGTACTTGCTTTGAACGAGATTGAACTAGGTATGACGGTACCGACAATCAAATCTCGGGCAAGTAAAATATCGCGAGACGAATGGAATATATATATGGGATTGAATGAATCCTGGCATCGTGGTTCATCCGATATGATCATCGATGAATGTGTGGGAGTCAATATGGGTTTCCAGACCCCGCTGTTGATTATTGATAGAAGATCATGTCTGCATGTTCTCGAACCCGAAGGGTCACACACTTAACGTGTCTCGATGCTAGGATAGATTGGATAAATTGGTTTATGAGTTTTTGTTCGGAGTCTCGGATGGGATCCGGGGCAACACGAGAGGTTCCGGAATGGTCTGGAGAATAAGATTCATATAAGGCAATGCAGTTTTTGGAGTTCGGAATTGTTTCGGGTTAATCAGTATTGTACCGGAAGCTTCTAGAACCTTCCGGAGGGGGACCAATGTGGCCCCACCTGCCGGGAGGGGGCATGGGCCTATGAGGGAGTGCCCTGTCCGCATTGAGCCAGGGGCACAGGGCCCCATAGGGCCCAGCCGGCCAAACCAAGGGGAAACCCTAGGGGAGCTTCTAGAAGGAGGGGGGAAACTTGCCCCCCACTCTTCCCTCCTTGGCAGCCGGCCTAGGCTTGGGGGAGGGTCTAGGGTTGCCGCCCACCCCTCTATATAAAGAGGGCTGGGGGCGCACCCCCACACACACCTCCTCCTCAATCCCTAGCCGCCCTGCTGCCCTCCTCTCTCTCTCCCTCCCGACTGCACGTAGGCGAAGCCCTGCTGCAGAAACTCTCCACCAATTGCACCGCGCCATCGTGTTGTAGATCCAATCTATCTCTCCACCCCACTTGCTGGACCGAGGAAGGAGGAGACGTCGAGGTGCCGTACGTGTGCATCTCTCGGAGGCATCGCCACTTGCGGTGTTGGATCGGATCTGATCGCGAGGAGGAGAAGCTAGTACGACTACATCAACCACGTTCCGTTGAACGTTCCGCTGTGTGAATCTTCAAGGGTATGAAGATCTCATCTAATCCATCTCGTTGTTTGCATCTCCTAGATTAGATCTTGGCTTTCCCGTTCGCATCTGTAGAATTTTTTTGATTTACTATGCTGCGAAACCCTTCAGAACCCACTATCGAGCATTGATGACCCACAAGTGTAGGGGATCGCAACAGTCTTCGCGGGTAGTATTAGCCCAATTTATTGATTTGACACAAGGGGAGCCAAAGAATACTTGCAAGACTTAACAACTAAGTTGTCAGTTCAGCTACACCTGGAAATAGTTCTTGCTCACAGAAGTTTATCAGTAGTAACAGTTTGTAGTAGCAACAGCAACAATAACAACAACAATGAAACAGTAGCAATAGTAATAGTAACGGTAATAGTAGGATTCGAGTGCGGTAGGCATAGGGATGGATGGACGGGCGTTGCATGGACGAGTCTAAACATGTAACTTCAAGATCTAGGGTATTGCAGATAAATAATAACAAGCATCCAAGTACTAAAAAATCCTAGGCATGTGCTCCAAATAGTCATGCGTGCTCGCAATGAGAACTTGCACAACATCTCCTGTCCAGCCAGCCCGTGCCAGTGGGGCCTCTAGGGAACTACTGGCAATTAAGGTGCTCCTTTTAATAGAGCACCAGAGCAAAGCATTAACACTCCGTGAACACATGTGATCCTCACACCACAGCCATCCCCTCCGGTTGTCCCAATTATTGTCACTTTGGGGCCTTTGGATCCGGACAATGATATGTATACACAACTTGCAGATAAGATCACAAACAATACTATCATAATGATTCAATAATAAGTTCAGATCTGAGATCATGGCACTCGGGCCCTAGTGACAAGCATTAAGCATAACAAGTTGCAACAAAGTCAAATAGCACTAATAGAGATACTAGGCACTATGACCTAACAGATCTTATTCGATTACATCATAGAACTCATCCAATCCCTACCATCCCCAAGCCTACAGCGGGGGATTACTCACTCATGGATGAGGGAAACATCGGTGGTTGATGGAGATGCGTTGGTGATGACGATGGCGATGATCCTCTCCAAATTCCCCGTCCCGGCAGAGTGCCAGAACAGAGTTTCTAGATCTGAATCTTGGTTTCTGGTGGCGGCAACTTATAGGTGCAGAGGGAGGCCGAGGAGCTGCCTGGGTGGCCGCACCCCCTCCAGGCGCGGGGTCAGGTGGGCCCATGCCTGGGGTGGGTCTGGCCCCCCAGGCCTCCCCTCTGTCTCCCCTTCTGGCTCCGTGGATCTTCTGGTGAGAAATAGTTTTTGGCATATTTTCCAGGATTTTTCCTGATAGTTGATTTTATGCACAAAAACAAGACACCAAGGTAATTCTGCTGAAAACAGCGTCAGTCCATGTTAGTTGCATCCAAATCACACAAGTTTAGAGAAGAAACAATAGCAAAGTGTTCGAGAAAGTAGATACGTTTTGGACGTATCAAGCATAAATACCCCCTCTTGGAGTCACTAGCAACTACTCGGCCAAGATAGCTACTAACAACGGAGAGCATGCAAGATCACAAACAACATAGACATGATAGAATCATAAAGAGAAAACTATTAATCAAACCAACATAATAATCTCAATATCCATCGGATCCCCGCAGACACAATATGCATGATTACAAATAGATTAGATCTTGATCATGAACGGAGCTCACAAGATCTATACATGAAAGCACAAAGGAGGAGATACAACCATCTAGTTACTACATGGACCCATAGTCCAAGGTGGAACTACTCACACATCATACCGGGGAGAAGGCCTCCAGGATGATCTCCCCTCCGGCAGGGTGTCGGGAAGAACTCCAGATCCCCGCGATCTAGGGACGACGGTGGCGGTGGCTAGAGAAGGTTTCGTGGAATATTGATCGGGTACTTAGGGTTTCTGCATCAGGGGCTTCTTATAGGCGAAGAGGCGAGGCTGGGAGGCAGCCAGGGGCCCCACACCCTACCCAGGCGCGGGGCAGGGCCCACCCGTGCCTAGGGAGGGTCTGGCCGCCCTGGCTTGCATCTCCGTCTCGTCTTCTAGATTCTTGTTCCCCACGGAAAGTTATTGACTCTGGCTTTTGTCCTGTCCAATTCCGAGAATATTGATTTTCTGCCTTTCTTGAACCAAAAACAGAAGAAAACAGGAAACTAGCACTATGGCAACTTGTTAATAGGTTAGTTCCAGAAAAGATATAAAACACTTCGAAGTATAAACAAAGCAAAGAAAAGTAGATACTAAACAAGCATGGAGCATCAATAATTATAGATACGTTTCTGACGTATCAGACGTCACCATGTGGATTGACGCATCTGCTAGTAGTAGTTGATAAATTCACCAAATGGATAGAAGCTAGACCCATTAGAAAGCTCGATGGGGGCAACTTCCCTTAGGTTTGTCCGGGATCTAGTGGTGAGATTTAGTCTCCCACATAGCATTATCACTGACAACGACATCACCTGAGCGCATGGTTCCGACTAAGAGTTTTCCGACTCATGAAAGAGTTTTCCGACACATGAAAGGTCAAGCATAAGAATCATAGTAATGGATAAGCTAACACTTGCTTAAAAATTATGTACATGCTGGAACCAGTACTTGAGTAGCAGGAAATTACAATTATTGTTTTTTCGCCTTAAGTTAATATAGTAGTTTTTCGCATACACCAAACCAGAGGAAATAAATATTACAAAGTGTTTTTTCATTCCTCTGGCGCAAGAGACTTCGAGGCAGCGTCGTCGGCAGCAGGAGAGTCGTCATCTTTGAAGTCAATGGTCCTGAGGGACTCGGAGGAGCTCTGGTGGTCGCCGTCAATAACTTTGAGCGGCACGAACACGTTGGGATCGACCAACTCGGCAACCCTGGTGTCAAGACCCGCGAGCAATGCCTAGATAGCCTTGTGGTCAATCTTCTGGCCTTCATCGTCCATGTTGGTAAGACCCGAGGTCACCGTGTCGAGGTCGGCGTTTTCATAGTGTGCCTTGACCATCGCCAGAGACATCCTTGCGCTAGCCCGGATACATGAAGCTTTCTAGCTTACGATACGCTCGGGGGCTTGACACAAGATCTCCGAGTACTTCATCACGGAGTCCACCGCCTTGATATTGATGTTGAGGGGCTTGGAAATCTCCTTGGATTGCTTGACGACGGTGCTGATGAAGTTGCCAGCGAGGACCATGCATTCCTTTAGCGGAGGAGGCGACTTGGTTAAACCAATAGGAGCTGCATTTCCGACAAAGGAGCACATGAGTTCAGTAACATAAAATTCAAAGTACTTGGCTTACAGACGCCCAAGATGGAGAATTACTTACCAAAGATCCTCGCCTCTGCTTGCTGGAGCGTCTCCGCCATGGAATCCCGTTCTTGTCAGAGGATCTTGTATGCTTCAAGATTGCGCTGATTTTGCTCTTCGACAGCTTTCTTCTGCTCTTTCAACATCGCAATCTCCTCCTTCAATCGGTTGATCTCAGTATTGGCAGACTCCTGCAACGCCGCCATGGACTCCTCGTGCATCTTCAAGGTATCAGTGCTCTCCTGCTTAAGGATCTTGTTTTCGCTATCCAGCAACTGAATGTGCTTGGACTGCTCAACAATGTCCTTGGCCTTGGCGATGGTTACTGCAAGTCGGAGAAAATAACATTACACAGTGAGTAATCAGAGAGTGACTACACAAGACCAAGTCGGAGTACGAAAACGAAAGGAAAAACAGACTCTTGCTCTTGGTGATTTGTTCCTTCAACAAGGCAGTTTTACCCTTTTCGGCTTCCAACTCTACGCGCATCTTGTGGAACTTCTCGTTGGCGACGCCTCTCTGAGCATTCTCATTCTATGGAAAGAAGATCAGATTCACTTAGTTTCTTAGAGCATCTAGCCAGATAAATATCCACCTAGAGGCTTGGGGGCTATAGTGATAATTTCAAATTCGGCATAATGCTTAGTCTTTCTTTAAGCATCTAGTCGGAACTAATCCAGTTTTCAACTAGACACTTGGGGGCTATAGTACGAGTTTTTAATTCAGCAAACATGCTTAGTCTTTCTTTAAGCATCTAGTCGAAACTAATTCAGTTTCAACTAGAGGCTTGGGGGCTACAGTATTGAATTTTACAAACACTACATATGCTACTCTAATTCATTCAAATTACATACTTGGGGGCTACGGTGAGAAGTTTTCTAGCTTAGTCAGTCTTAGAGCATTCAGATGCAAAGACCTATGGTTTTCCGTCTAAATCCTCGGGGGCTACAGTGGGATACTCATATGAAATGCAAAAGGTAAATAAAACTTACAAGAGCGATGATCTTGAGATTGGTAGCGCTCTGGCAAATAACTTGCTGAAGGAAAGGCTATTTCCTTGCAAGATATCTGCTTGTCGAAGAAGCTCCTCAAGACCATAGGTCGGAGATGTTGGAGCTGCACCAGGAGCCAGAGTTGAGCTACTCGGCGTAAGCACTTGGTAGACTATCTTTGAAAGCTCTGTGGTTATCCTGGGTGCAGAGGCGCCTCCTTCGACAGACGTTCCGCCTACCACCATTGCCTTACCGCTGTCGATGGCATCCTTAGCCGGAGCTTCAGCCATTTTGGTTGCGGTGCTTTTTTGTGTCGCCTGTTCGCTGACAACAACGAGATCCGCGGAGGTAGCTGAGTCCACTTCCATGGCGGAAGGGCCAGATGCATCCTTAGCCGGAGAGCTTGTTGGAGCGGTAGCAGGCTGGACGCTGGAGTGACAGAGGCGATGGCGGGAGATGCTTGGTGAGACACATCACGGTGCAACACGTCTCTAATATTTTTAGAAGCCCCCGATGTTTTGGAGGTCTTCTTCAAACTGATACTGGCCTTCTTCCTGAAACATGCAAAAGTATAAGTACAGGAATAAGATGAGCAATGGAAAATGTCGGAGGAAAAGAGACTTACACAATAGTGGGTGCTTTGGTAAAAGGGATCCATGTAATCTTTCCTTTCTCCGCCTCCAGGGCGGCGGTAGTCTTCTTGGAGGCTCCACCCTCCATCTTCTTCTTCTTGCCTCCGTCGGCAGCGTCAGAGGTGGAGCTCTTCCGCTTTCGCGCCAACGGAACATCGTCGTCAGACACGACGGTGCCTTCCTTCATCTTGGGGTCGTAGATTTTGTCGTGGTGGTGGCACGGCAGATGCCATGGGTAGGCTAAAGTATGGGGCCAATGGATGCTAGTGGGATCTGGGAAGGGAAGATGTAGTTATTTCTACACGTGAATGACTAACATACAGATCTTTATTTCTCCTTTCTTGGACTACAAGTGCTCCTTGAGATGTATGCAAGAAGAGAAGATGAACTTTACGGGCCTAGCGGTGTAGAATGAGCCGATCCCTCCTCAAGGGTCCAAGTTTCCCCTTATAAAGGGGTGCCTTGGCTCCTCTAGGGCTGACGTGGCAAGCATATTCGAGGAATATGCTTGTCCCAATATAGTAACTCGGCGGCCTCCTTTCCGTGTCCCCCTTCTAATGACGACAAGGTTTCAGAGAACCCCACCTGCACGCCTCGGGCTCCAGGACTGTCACCTCCGTGACCTCCTTCTGCCCTTCTGATGCTCCGCGCCTTGTCCTTTGCGCTTGGCTCCGTTCAGATTCTTCCTAGCCTGTGACTAGGGTTTGACTTATAGGCACCTCCTTCTCCAGCAAGCTTCATGTCATTCGGCCCTGTCTCGCTTAACTCGGCTTGGCCCTCACCTGCATTTAGGTTATTCAGACTTACCCGGCCGACTTAAACCGTACGTAGGCCGGGTAACGTTCAGCCCTTCTCATAGGTGTCATGCTCGTGCTTACCTCGGCCGACCTTTACATGATTCGGCCGATATAGACATTAACTCAGAATATGACAGGGGAAACTCCTTTCGTCTTTCCCCATCATGACCCTATATGGGGTCACCTCCCCAACATTAGTCCCCGAAGCTGGTGTGGTCCTGCCCGTAACCTCGGCCGGGCCATATCAGTTTCCCAATATTTGTTTCTCCTTGTTTCCGAGTTATTTTTCCCCTGTCCGAGGTATCCGCGCAGCTTCTCGTGCACGCCTCGTCCTACGTGTAACACTTATCATTGTTTCTCTAATTTTTTGTTCCCCTACAGTGCCCACTGACAAGCTACAGTAATTACTACGCCTGTCGCGTCGGCGCTGCTACGCCTCGCGCACCGTATCGGTCAAGGGGCCTGATCGTCTCCTGCGTCGTGTGGTCGTCGGTGTGGCTCCACTCAGCCGCGAGTGGTTACGCCGCATACACGATCTACACGGTTAGTGCCCGCACGCACGATACCACTACCACCAAGGCCACGCGGTTATAAAGAGGGGCACGGGGCTAGAGGATTTACTTTCCTCCTTCGCTCACCGTTGCCCTTCTTCCTCCTTTCGCCCTTGCGCCTGTTCGTGCTTCTGCGGCCGCGCGCTCGTCGGAATCTTCGACGGCGAGGCCCTAATTCCTCTGCTCCGTCGACCTCGTCCCCGTACGCTTGCTCCGACACCGTCGCCGGTGAGTTTCTCTGTGGTCTCATTGCCTAGATTTTTCTCTAGACGTGTCTGCCGCTCTCTAGGTTCCCCGCGGCGGTTCCTTTTCCGCTCCGCCGCTGTTTTCGCCTAGGACCACGACGGGGCCTTGCACCTCTAGGCTTTGCTCCACCGCTAGTTCCTCTTCCGTGGACTCCTCCGGCGACCCTATGTCAAGCTCCGTTAGCGGCGCGCTCATCGAGGATGACCATGCAGCATCTGGTCCAGAGCGGGGCTCCTGGCAAGGTTCCACCGTTACCCGCTGAGAGGTTGAGTGGTTAATTAGAACTCGCCGGATTCCTGCCGAGGTAGCCTGTCGCTTACACGGCAGGGAATCTTCTCCCGTTCTTAACGAAGGTGAGTATGTTGTTTTTATGTCCCATTTCGCTCGCGGGTTTGGTCTTCCCCTTAGCGATTTTGCTAGGGAATTCCTCGATTACTTCGGCCTGCATCCGCATCATCTTCCGGTTAACGTCATTGCTTCTCTATCCGCTTTTATCTCGGCCTCGAAAGGATACTTCGGCCTCTGGCCGTCTGTGCATGTATGGTCCAAGTTCTTCCAGATCCGATCCAATGTCGTTCCAGACAAATCCCTTCATCCTTCCGAGAAATTGCTTACCCAGTGTGGAGCCGCGTCCATCACACCTCGGAGGAAATCCGAGTTTCCTCGCGTTGCTGGTCTCGAGTCATGCAAGAAATGGCATAGATCGTTTTTCTATGTCAATAATTCTGGGAAGGAAGACAAGATTCGGCTCCCTGCTTTCTCCATCGGCCCCCCTTCCAAGAAGAACTGGACTTATAATCCCAGGAAGAGCCATGCTTTGGCCGAGGCCTTTGAGATTCGGCTGAAGGAGCTGATCCGTGTCGGGTTACGTGGCGAGGATCTGATGACCACCTTCGTCAGCAGCCGGATCTTCCCTTTTCAGCAACGCACGCACAAGCTCTGCTATATGAGCGGTACCCTTGATCCCAACCGAGTCTCAACGGTTGAGCTCGATAATTATCTTATTTTCAAGCGTGTCCGAGCTATCTTTAAGACGGAGATGCCGGAGGATTGGACCTAGGGACTGAAGCCGTTCACCCACGGGAATGCCCCTCCCGAGGTAAGTTCACGCATTTATGTTTTGCCCCCCAATTGCGTTTGTGATTCCTTTTGCTAATTCCTTTTTGTCTCTTTTCTTGTAGAGATTTGCGGAGCAGAAGATTGAAGATGCCGAGGTTCTGGCCTTCCCGTGGACCGCAGATCGGAACACCCCGGATAGCGGGGAGCGTGACTTGGAGGAGTTTGTTCCCTAGTCGGACCTCGCTCCGGCTCGCGCCCGTGGCCAGACCTCGGCTCACGGGGAGGAAGGTGATTCGGACGACGTCCAAATTCTTGAGGTAGTCGCCGCAATGCCTATCTCTTATGCATTTCCGGCTTCTACTTCCCCAGCTAATCAGGCCGGTGAGGTGCACGACGCCGAGCCTCTCGCCTCCCAACCTCCTGCTACCTCGCGGAAGCGTGCCGCTCCAACAGGTGCCTCTGAAGCCGCTCCCAAGAAGCGAACTAAAAAGTCATCCCAGCACCTTCCGAAGCGTAAAACTATGCCCGGAGTTACTGGGTACGCTCATTTTCATTTGTATTTATTGTTTCTCTTTTTCCGTCTTTTGATTTGTTTCTGTGCTTTTGCAGCGCTCCTCTTTCTGTTAAGCCCAGTGGTCCAAGCATGACGAGTCATAGTACTCGGCTACCTTCTCTTCCGCCTCCTGAAGATACCAGAGTTCCTAGTCCCGCTCGCGTGGACTCTCCTCCTGCTCCGAGTCAAACATTACCTCGGCAAGATGCACCCATGGTTTCCGTTGCTGATGCCAACATAACACGGATAGTAGATCCTCCTACCGAACCCGCTGCCCCCATTGTGAACCCCGGAGTTTCCCCCGAGACTCCTTTGGCCCGCACAGTTTCAACCACAACTCCAACTCCAGCCGAGGATGTCACCATCTCGGCGCCCTCAGAAACTATACTTCCTCCTGTTTCCAAGGACGCCACCCCTAGTGCCGAGGTAACAGCTCCTGCCGACACCTCTTCTAAGGCTAAGAAGGCCGTCGTCACCAAACCTCCCTCATCTCAGAAAGGACTTGCCAGCTCTTCTCAACCTAAGATTGCTGATGCGCTCCGCAAGGGGGTTTCCTCTGCTAAGACCATTGTCACCCCGGCCGCTGATACTCATCTCACTCTCCACAATTGTCCCGCGACGGCGGTGGTTACACAACGCATCCGAGGTAAAGTCCTGACTCGTACTAAGAGTGGGAACAACCTCGACTCCTTGGTTGAGTATGCTAATAATTGGAACGCTGCTGATCAGCTCGAGGGCAATCCAAGCAGTCAGCCATTTCAACTCTCCGACATCAGCAGTCGCTTGCATCTGGCTGCCAAGATCGTGCTTGACAGCGATAAGATGAACGAGGTAATTGTTTTTATTGACATTTGATTAGTTATTCGGATGATATTATATATACTCTAGTCCCCGAAGCTTGCAACTGAATAACTTGTTATTCGTTTGGAAGCTTTATTAGTATTTGCCTGATTCGGATCCTTCTTAGTGTTCGAATATCCAGCCACCTAGATCCGAATTAAGCTTTGCTTGATTTGGATCTGTCTTAGCTTCAAATATCCAGCCACCTAGATGAAGGGTTTAGCAGCAGAGTAAATCAAAAAAATTCTACGGATGCGAACGGGAAAGCCAAGATCTAATCTAGGGGATGCAAACAACGAGGGGGATTAGATGAGATCTTCATACCCTTGAAGATTCGCACAGCGGAACGTTCGTCGGAACGTGGGTAATGTAGTCGTACTCGCTTCTCCTCCTCGCGATCCTATCCGATCTAGCACCGCAAGTGGCGATGCCTCCGAGAGATGCACACGTGCAGCACCTCGACATCTCCTCCTTCCTCAGACCAGCAAGTATGTTGGAGAGACGGATTGGATCTACAACACGACGGCGCGGTGCAAGTGGTGGAGAGTTTCTGCAGCAGGGCTTCGCCTACACGCAGTCGGGAGGGAGAGAGAGAGGAGGGCAGCAGGGCGGCTAGGGTTTGAGGAGGAGGTGTAGGAGGGGGGTGCACCCCCAGACCTCTTTATATAGAGGGGTGGGTGGCCAGCCCTATCCCCTCCCCCAAGCCCTAGGCCGACGACCAAGGAGGGAGGAGTGGGGGGCAAGTTCCCCCCCCCTTCTAGAAGCTCCCCTAGGGTTTCCCCTAGGTTTGGCCGGCTGGGCCCTATGGGGCCTTGTGCCCCTGGCCCAATGCGTCCAGGGCACTCCCTCATAGGCCCATGCCCCCTCCCGGCAGGTGGGGCCACGTTGGTCCCCCTCCGGAAGGTTCTAGAAGCTTCCGGTACAATACCGATTAATCCGAAACAATTCTGAACTCCAAAAAACTGCATTGCCTTATATGAATCTTATTCTCCGGACCATTCTGGAACCTCTCGTGATGTCCCGGATCCCATCTGAGACTCCAAACAAAAAATCACAAACCAATTATCCAATCTATCCTAGCGTCGAGACACGTTAAGTGTGTGACCCTTCGGGTTCGAGAATATGCAGACATGATCTTATATCAATAATCAACAGTGGGGTCTGGAAGCCCATATTTACTCCCACACATTCATCGATGATCATATCGGATGAACCACGATGCCATGATTCAATCAATCCCATATATATATTCCCTTCATCTCGCGATATTTTACTTGCCCGAGATTTGATCGTCGGTACCGTCATACCTAGTTCAATCCCATTCACAGCAAGTACTTTACTCGTTCCGTAATCCGATATCACTTTGTGATTAACTCCTTAACCACATGCTTGCAAGCGGTGTTGATATCGATTACCGAGTGGGCCTGAAGTATATCTCTCCGACTTGGGAGGGACAAATCCCATCTCGATACATACAACCCAACAGGTACTTTCCGATCACCTGAGAGACACCTTTATGATCACCCTCTCATAGGATGACGTTTGATGACCTCAAAGCTTTCTTCCGATACCAGGGAGTTGTATTATCTCATGGTCTAAGGAATACAATATTTGACATAAGAAAAGCTTCGCAAAGATGAACACGATGACACGATCTAATTGCTCCCCTTAGTTTGGGTATGTCCATCATATCATTCTCCCAATGATATGATCTCATTATTAATCGACAACTCATGTCTATGGTTAGGAAACCTTAACCATCATTAATCAATGAGCTAGTCCATAGAGGCATACTAGGGACACGGTGTTGTTTAAAAACCACACAAGTATTAAAGTTTCCGCTTAATACAATTCTAGCATAGAATATAAACTTTATCATGAACAAGAATTATAATAATAACATCTTTATTATTGCCTCTAGGGCATAATTCCAACAGTCTCCCACTTGCATTAGAGTCAATAATCTAGTTTACATTTGGCAACAATCTAACACCCATGGCACTGAGGTGCTGATCATGTTTTTCACGTGGAAGAGGTTTAGTCAATGGATCTGCGACATTCAGATCTGTATGTACTTTGCTAATCTTCAGATCTCCATCTGCTATATAATCTCGGATTATATGAAACTTGCGGTTGATATGCTTGGTCTTTGGATGATATCTTGGTTCCTTAGCGAGTGCTATGGCGCCAGTGTTGTCACACAATATCTCCAGTGGGTCCAATGCACTTGGAACCACACCAAGCTCAGTGATGAAGTTCTTGATCCAAACTCCTTCACTTGACGCTTCTGCAGCAGCCATGTATTCCGCTTCTACTGTAGATCCCGCGATCACGCTTTGCTTGCAGCTTCTCCAGCTCACAGCTCCTCCATTCAAAACATAAACGTATCCTGTCTGATATTTAGAATCATCCTTGTCGGTGTCTAAACTAGCGTCGACGTAACCTTTTACGACGAGCTGTTCATCACCTCCATAGACTAAGAACATTTCTTTTGTACTATTTAGGTACTTTAGGATGTTCTTCACGGCTGTCCAGTGTTCCACTCCTGGATCACTTTGGTATCTGCTCGTCAAACTAAGAGCATTGGACACATCCGGTCTAGTACACAACATGGCATACATGATAGAACCTATGGCCGAGGCATAAGGCACTTTGCTCATAGCTTCTCTATCATTTACCGTAGCTGGACACTGAGCCTTGCTCAATATCTTACCTGACAACATAGGCACTGAACCTTTCTTTGCCTTATCCATTCTGAACCTTTTTAGAACTTTGTCTAGGTATGTACTCTGGCTTAAAGCTATCAGGCGTCTTTGTCTATCTCGGTAGATTTTGATGCCCAATATATAAGCAGCTTCACCTAGGTCTTTCATTGAAAAACACTTGTTCAAATAACTCTTCACATCGTTAAGCATGTTAATGTCATTTCCAATAATCAATATGTCATCCACATATAGTACCAGAAATGCCACTGAGCTCCCACTCACTTTCTGGTAAATACAAGCTTCGTAGCAATTTGGAACAAATCCAAAGCTCTTGATCACTTGATCAAAATGAAGGTTCCAACTCCGAGATGCTTGCTTCAGTCCATAAATGGAACGCTGAAGTTTGCATACTTTATCAGCATCCTTAGGATCGACAAAACCTTCGGGTTGCATCATATACAACTCTTCATCAATGTTGCCATTGAGGAAAGCAGTCTTGACATCCATCTGCCATATTTCATAATCATGAAACGTAGCAATTGCTAATAAAATCCGAATGGACTTAAACATCGCTACGGGAGAGAAAGTCTCATCGTAGTCAACACCTTGAACTTGTCGAAAACCTTTTGCGACAAGTCGTGCTTTACAGACGGTAACATTACCATCCGCGTCCATTTTCTTCTTGAAGATCCATTTGCACTCAACGGCCTTTCGGTCGCTAGGAGGGTCCACCAAAGTCCATACTTGGTTTTCGCTCATGGACCCCAATTCGGATTTCATGGCCTCTAGCCATTTCTCAGAGTCTGGGCTCATCATCGCTTCCTCATAGTTTGTAGGTTCACTGTCTTCTACCAACAAGACAGTCAAGACAGGGTTGCCGTACCACTCAGGAGGGGCACGCGACCTTGTCGACCTGCGACGTTCAGTGGCAGCATCGTCCGAAGCTTCATGATCCTTGTCATTAGCTTCCTCTATTGTTGGTGCAGGCGACACTGGAACAATTTCAGGTGCTGCGCTACTCTCCAATTCAAGAGAAGGTTCAACAACCTCGTCTAGCTCTACTTTCCTCCCACTCACTTCTTTCGAGAGAAACTCCTTCTCAAGAAAGGAACCGTTCTTTGCGACAAACACTTTGCCTTCGGTTCTGTGATAGAAGGTATACCCAATAGTTTCCTTAGGGTATCCTATGAAGACGCATTTCTCCGCTTTGGGTTCGAGCTTGTCTGGCATCAACTTATTGACGTAAGCTTCGCATCCCCAAACTTTAAGAAACGACAACTTAGGTTTAGTACCAAACCACAGTTCATACAGTGTCGTTTCAACGGATTTAGATGGTGCCCTATTTAAAGTGAATGCAGCGGTTTCTAATGCATAACCCCAAAATGATAACGGCAAATCAGTAAGAGACATCATCGATCGGACCATATCTAATAAGGTTCGCTTCCGGCGTTCAGACACACCATTGCGCTGTGGTGTTCCGGGTGGCGTGAGTTGCGAAACGATTCCGCTTGCTTTAAGATGCGTGAGAAAATCATAACTCAAATATTCACCTCCACGGTCGGATCGTAGAAACTTAATCTTTCTGTTACGATGGTTCTCCACTTCATTCTGAAATTCCTTGAACTTTTCAAATGTTTCAGATTTATGTTTCATTAAATAGATATACCCATATCTACTTAAGTCATCGGTAAAAGTGAGAAAATAGCGATATCCACCGCGCGTCGAAACACTCATCGGTCCACATACATCGGTATGTATGATTTCCAACAAGTCCGTTGCTCGCTCCATCACTCCGGAGAACGGGGTTTTGATCATCTTGCCCATGAGGCATGGTTCGCATGTGTCAAATGATTCAAAATCAAGAGACTCCAAAAGTCCATCAGAATGGAGTTTCTTCATGCGTTTTACACCAATATGACCTAGACGACAGTGCCACAAATAAGTAGTATTATCACTATCTACTTTGCATCTCTTAGCCTCAATGTTATGGATGTGTGTTTCATCCCTTTCGAGATTCAGAAGAAATAAACCATTCACAGAAGGTGCATGACCGTAAAAGATGTTACTCATATAAATAGAACAACCATTATTCTCAGATTTAAATGAATAACCGTCTTGCAATAAACACGATCCAGAAATGATGTTCATGCTCAACGTAGGCACATAATAACATTTATTGAGGTTTAAAACTAATCCCGAAGGTAAAACTAAGGAGAGCGTGCCGACGGCCATCACATCAACTCTTGATCCGTTGCCAACGCGCATCGTCACCTCATCCCTCGCAAGCCGCCATCTATTCCGTAGCTCCTGTTTCGAGTTACAAATATTAGCAACTGAACCAGTATCAAATACCCAGGCACTACAACGAGGGCTAGTAAGGAAAACATCAATAACATGTATATCACATATACCTTTGATGGTGCCAGCCTTCTTGTCCGCTAAGTACTTCGGACAGTTGCGCTTCTGTAACATCCCTAAAATCATGATTTCAAAGGTTGCATATCATTCATGCATGCATATAATTTTGAGATCATTTTCCAACTATTTTCAAGAAAACAGAAGCACATAGTGCTATTATTTTATGTGAGCAAACTTAAATCAAATGACCATCCTCAATTGAGAGCATAAGTGTTTAAACCAAGTTTTGTTGGCTTCCTTGTTGATTGGATTGAATGTGGAGTTTGGACAAAAATTCATAGAACAAATTTGGTTTCAAAACCATTTTCAAAACTTTTCCAAATCAAGTGCTATGTCACTGTTCATTTTTATTTTATTCTAAATGACCAAGCTAATTCAAAGTAACCACTTGATTTTATGCCCAGAAGTGTGATTGTTGCACCCTACAAAATCCTGAAAAAGTTTGAATTAAAAAAGCTTTTGAAACCATTTGAAATTCATTCCAGAAATTCAAAACAGAAAAAGAAAAAGAGAAAGGAAATAGAAAAGGGCCAGCGCCGGTATTTTGGCCCAACTGAGAAAGCAGCCCAATAAGCCCACCCGGGTTCCCTCTCTCCCTCTCTCACTCGCAGACGCACCCATCGAGTGACTGACGCCAGGACCCCACCCCCCTCTGTTTCTCTCGCTGACAACTGGGCCCCGTCCACGCCACCGTCATCTTCCCCAAATCTCGCGAAGAACACGTCGTCGCGGTCCGTTGCTGGCGTTGATCACGCGGCGTAATTACCATTGAATCCGCAGGCGTTTCCTGTCGAGCCCCTGCCTATTTAACCCCCTCTGCACCGCGAACATTTCCCCTCACTCAATTTCCTCTCCACGCCACCAGGATGCCCGTAGTCTTGCCCATACCGCCGCAGCTCCGACGACCTCCGGCGTGCGATTCCGGTAAGACCCCGTCGCCCCTTGCTGTCTAAGTTTGCCAGAATGATCACAATAACCATGCGCATCTTCTCACCCTATTGGTGCATTCTAGGACCGTCTGGAGACTCGCCAACGATGACGACCGCAAGTGCCTGACGCTTTCTTCTTCTCCGGCGATCGATTGCGGTAAGCACTGAGCGCCCCTTGACCTCTCTCGCATACGACTAGGTTCGCCTTGTCCTTGCGCAACTACTGATGCCTCTGGTTGGTACTAGGAAGACCCAGAGCGTCGGCAACAACTTCGTCTGCAACCACCCGACGCCATGCACGACTCCGACGAGCTCCAGCAGCCCACTCCGTGCGCCCCTTGCCAAGCCGCCGCCAGGTTGAGCATCAGCACGTCGCCACGGTTCTGGTAAGCCCCTCTAACGACTCTAGGACGACCTTTAGCGCCGCGCCGCCGTAGGCAGAGCACGCCTCCGCCAGCGTCGCTGCTTATTGGTCAAAGCAATAGGGACCGTTAGATCTGCATCTGATGGCTTGGATAGGTTGACTAACCGAAGGGATAAGGATGAACCTGCGCCGTGCGATGTCAGTTAGATCCAACGGCCTACAACGCGTGATCCAAACGAAACGGTATCAGCGAGTAAGAACTCGACACGTGGCTCAGACTTCGTTTTAAAAACAGAAACTTTCCTATTAGAAGTTCAAATTTGAAAAATCTATAACTTTCAAACCACACGTCCAAATTTTGCAAATTTTATATCAATGGATTTAGAAAAACAAGACCTAGCCAACCATGCACTTTTTTTAGTAAAAATCTTCTGGTAAAATGTTTGTTTTTGCAGAAACTTGTGTATGCTTGTTTAGGATATAAAAATTGTTCTAAAATGTTTTTCAGGATAAAATCTTTGGCAAATAGTGTGTTTTGAACCTACTGACCATAGGAATCACTTTGTGGTTTCAAAAATATATTTGGTAATGCAAAAGAATGAATCTTGTATTTAAACCAATTCTAGTCAAATAAAAATATGGTTTAATTATTAAAAATGGTTTTGGAAGAAAACCTTTGAGAAATGTTTTGGAAATAAACTCTATGACCCTAAACACAAGATTTTATGGTTTGAAAACATTTTTTGTGAACCCTATAGATTAATGCCTTATTGAAAACATTTTTACACCACATAAAATGATACCTTGTTTTAAAAAGGGTTTATAAAGTGAAACCTATTGCAAATGACTTTGCCACTTTATAAAATGTCCAATAGGTGTTTACAAATGTTTACAACCTACTAGAAACCACTTTTACAAATAAAACAACCTATTGCATGCTTGCATGCATTACTTTGATTTTATCATTTTATGTGATGAATTGCTTGAATGGTAGATTGAAATATTGTTTGCTTGATTGAATTGTAGTGATTTGAAGTGAGTTAACATTGCAAAGATCAAGGAGTGAACTTATACTCTCTACCAAAAAGGCAAGTGATGCTTCATACTTTTGTCCCATTATTTTCACTATGCATTAGTGATATTTCTAAGTAAGACTTGCATGGAATTTTGCTAAGTATAAACCATGCTATGGGAAATCCTAGTAGATGAAACCTTAGTAGAATTTTCCTAAGTTAATATTTCTACTACTATCATGCTTAGCTTAGCTAGTAGAAAACAAGGGTGGAATGTATATTCACACTATGGAAAAAATTCTAAGTCTGAGGACTTGTGTTTTGTTTAATAAAACAACTAAGTGAATGAATCACCTGGGTGGAATGGAAGGAATGGTTTATGTTGAGTGGTTACACAAGGCCAGAGGACTGGTGAACCTTGTGTATCTCACTTTTGGATGTCCACCCAGGAACAAAGAGATTTGAGATGTCAAATGTTGAGAAGCTTCAAGTGCAACCACTTGGCATTATGGGCTTTGCCTGGATCATATAGGTTGCTAGAACTTAGCCATTTGGACAGTTGGTGGTAGTGGGAATGATAGGTTGGAACGCATCCATTTGGTCTAAGGGAAGGCTTCTGAAAGATCTTGTCTTGGGAAACCAAGTCTTGTGGGGAAAGTGCACCACCTCTGCAGAGTGTAAAATCTAAGTACTTAGCCATGTCCCTGGCAAAGGACAATTTGAGCATCAAGACATGGAAGCTATCAAGAATCTCATCATCCAAATTTCTAAGTTAAAAACTTGTGGATTGAACAAGGGTTAAAGGATCTTCAATCTTTGATTGGTAGATGCCTTGGGTGATTTTTGCCAAACAAAACTTAGTGTTTTCAACTGATAAGAAAATCTATTTTTGAGCAATGCAAGCCTAAGCTCCACTTAGCCAAATGCATATAGATGACAGATACTACTATTCTACCATAGTATCACTTGCCAATACAATTTCAAATGTATTGACCCTTGTGGTTGTAACTTGTTATGTTGCAGGTTTGTTTGATATTAGTGAAGTGTAATGATTAGGATTACAAGTCTACAACCAACATGTCTGCTTGTGGCACTTTTAAGATGAAGGACCCCATGCTATTGTTATATTCTGCTGCATTGTAATGTGATAGCCAAATGAGCTATGTAAGATGTAATAAAAAAATCATGTTATTCCTGGTTATAAAGTTGTATTATGACCTTTGTTTCTTGATATTACATCTTAAATGTGGATGCTAGCTATTGATCCAGGGACTAGCATTGTAAACACAGGGATCTCTACCTTATTAAAGGATGGGAACCTTACAGCTTCCAGTGACCCTTGTCCTTGCAATAGAAGCACTCAGTGTCCGGCTTAGGACCAGACTTGAGGTTCTTCTCAGCAGGGGCAACGCGCTTGCCGCCGCCTTTCTTGAAGGGCTTCTTTGCACCCTTACCTTTCTTGAAGGTGTGGGGCTTGTTGACCATCAACACATGATTATCCTTTTTGATGTCCACCTCCGCAGCCTTCAGCTTTGCGAAGAGCTCGGTGATCGTATCAGTGGAACCAATCTGATTATGAGTCACTACAAAACTTTTGTAGCTGGGAGGGAGTGATTGCAGAACCCTATCAATCTTGAGCTCCTCTGGAATCTTGCAGTCCGGTTGCTCAAGGCGTTGAGTGTAGCCCGACATCTTAATGGCGTACTCACTAACGGAACTCCCTTCCTCCATCTTGCAGTTAAAGAATTTCTCAGAGATCTCATATCTCTCAGAATGGGCCTGAGTCTGAAACATAGTTTTCAGCTCCTCAAGAATCTCAAAGGGCCCAGGATAGTCTTCAAAACGATTTTGAAGGTCCGATTCCATAGCAAACAACATGGTGCTCTTAATCACACCATAATCATCTTTGCGCGACTGATAGACAGCTTACTCATCAGCCGGCGCATCTACAGCAGGAGCGTCACCTAGCGCATTTTCAAGGACATAGTCCTTTTGACCGCCAGAGAGAATGATTCTCAGATTGCGGAACCAGTTGGTGAAGTTAGACCCATTGTTTCTAAGCTTTTCCTTCTCAGCAAAAACATTGAAGTTGAAGTTGGACTTAGCCATTTGATCTATAATGTTTGCAAGTACAAATTAGACTATGTTCATGATAACTAGTTCAAATTTTAATCAAATTACTAGATGAACTCCCACTAAATTCAACATCCCTCAAGTTGTTTAGTGAACACGATCCAAATTCACCACACCTAATCCGATCTTCACGAGAAGAGATGTGGCTTCAATGGTGGACAACGAAGTGTCGATCATATCATTCATATGACTCATGCTTAACCTTTCGGTTCTTGTGTTCCGAGGCCATGTCTGTACATGCTAGGCTCGTCAACTCAAACCCACGTATTTCCGCGTGTGCAAAAACTGGCTTGCACCCGTTGTATGTGAACGTAGAGTCTATAGCACCCGATCATCACGTGATGCTTGAACACGACGAACTTTCGCAATGGTGCATACATGGGGAGAACACAGTTTTATCTTGATCTTTAAGTGAGGAATCATCTTATAATGCTACCGTCGCGATCTAAGCATAATAAGATACATAAAAGGATAAACATCACATGCATATAACTTTATGTGACATGGTATAGCCAATCTTCGCGCAATGATATCCATCTTGTGCGTGCCGGCATGATCTCCATCACTCCACCATGATTGCCTCCACCACGAATAGAAACTACAACTATTGCTAACTACTTAGCGATAAAGTGAAACTATTACATGGCGTATAAGAATTTGACACACAGGTCATACACAATTATAAAGACAACCATATGGCTCCTGCCGGTTGTGTACTCATCGACATGCAAGTCGTGAAACATTACAAAACATGATCATCGCATACAATATACACATCACATCTTGGGCCATACCATATCACAGAAAACACTCCCTGCAAAAACAAGTTAGACGCCTCTACTTTGTTGTTGCATGTTTTACGTGGCTTATGGGAGTAGCAAGCTAAGAACGATTCTTACCTACGGAAAGCCACAACGGTGATATTATGGTTGCCAAACTCCGGTGTAAATCCCATGACAACTATAGTGAGAGAAACTGGCATCCACTAGCCGCATGTGTGGAACAAGCCACGCGTCAAGTGCGGAGCCGGTCTCGCGAACGACGTCGCGTAAGTTTGGCCTTGACCACTTCAATCTCACTATCCCGCGTCATAAGAAGAACACAAACAAGAGGCTTGCAACAGAAAACATCAACGCCCGCAACAACCATGTTGCGTTCTACTCGTGAAACACATCTACGCATAGATCTAGCTCTGATACCACTGAAGGGTTTTGCAGCAGAGTAAATCAAAAAATTTCTACGGATGCGAATGGGAAAGCCAAGATCTAATCTAGGAGATGCAAACAACGAGGGGGATTAGATGAGATCTTCATACCCTTGAAGATTCGCACAGCGGAACTTTCGTCGGAACGTGGGTGATGTAGTCGTACTCGCTTCTCCTCCTCGCGATCCGATCCGATCTAGCACCGCAAGTGGCGATGCCTCCGAGAGATGCACACGTGCAGCACCTTGACGTCTCCTCCTTCCTCGGTCCAGCAAGTATGGTGGAGAGACGGATTGGATCTACAACGCGACGGCGCGGTGCAAGTGGTGGAGAGTTTCTGTAGCAGGGCTTCGCCTACACGCAGTCGGGGGGAGAGAGAGAGGAGGGCAGCAGGGCGGCTAGGGTTTGAGGAGGAGGTGTAGGAGGGGGGTGGGCGGCCAGCCCTAGCCCCTCCCCCAAGCCCTAGGCCGGCGGCCAAGGAGGGAGGAGTGGGCGGCAAGTTTCCCCCCCTTCTAGAAGCTCCCCTAGGGTTTCCCCTAGGTTTGGCCGGCTGGGCCCTACGGGGCCTTGTGCCCCTGGCCCAATGCGTCCATGACACTCCCTCATAGGCCCATTCCCCCTCCCGGCAGGTGGGGCCACGTTGGTCCCCCTACGGAAGGTTCTAGAAGCTTCTGGTACAATACCGATTAACCCGAAACAATTCCGAACTCCAAAAAACTGCATTGCCTTATATGAATCTTATTCTCCGGACCATTCCGGAACCTCTCGTGATGTCACGGATCCCATCTGAGACTCCGAACAAAAACTCACAAACCAATTATCCAATCTATCCTAGCATCGAGACACGTTAAGTGTGTGACCCTTCGGGTTCGAGAATATGCAGACATGATCTTATATCAATAATCAACAGCGGGGTCTGGAAACCCATATTAACTCCCACACATTCATCGATGATCATATCGGATGAACCACGATGCCAGGATTCAATCAATCCCATATATATATTCCCTTCATCTCGTGATATTTTACTTGCCCGAGATTTGATCGTCGGTACCGTCATACCTAGTTCAATCCCGTTCACAGCAAGTATTTTACTCGTTCTGTAATCCGATATCACTTTGTGATTAACTCCTTAACCACATCCTTGCAAGCGGTGTTGATATCGATTACCGAGTGGGCCCGAAGTATATCTCTCCGACTTGGGAGGTGTCGTGGGAATGACCACGGCAGATGCTGCAATCGGCAGCGAGTAGTAGAACGAGGGGCAAGGGCGGCCAGCCATCTGCGGTGCGAGATGAGGGCAAAGACACAGGGATTTACCCAGGTTCGGCCCCCCGGAGGGTAAAGACCTACTCCTGCTAGATTGTATTATGGAGGTGATTACAATGGGCGAACTCGGCGACTAGGCGGCGAGTTGCTTGGGTGTATGAGGGAACGTGTCTCTACTCACCCCTTAGGGAGGTTTATATAGGCTCACCTCCCCTAGGGTTTACATATCTCAACCGATTCGGTTACAACTTTGGCAATCGTCTAACCTAGACCGACTGGGCCTATCTACTCGCCTGGGCCTTCAACTTCCAGTCGCCTGGTACCTTGCTGGGCTTTGATCCACTCGCCGTTCTGCAGGCCCACTCGCCAGCCCTTGGGCCAGTTGGAAACGTCCCGCTGAGTATACCCCAGTAGGCGTATCCCCATCAGTAGTCCCCGAGGCCGTCGTTGATTAGGCGTGGGTGGCTGCTGGCAGTCGGAGTATACGGCTTCAAGTTGGCATCCAGTCGAATCGTCGGCGGGCTCCTGCATGAAGGAATAAATCCGGCGAACCGAGGTGCGTCTTGGGCGAGTCGAGCCAACGGGACGCGGTCTCGGCGAGTGACTTAGCGAGCCGAGTGGCAGGAGGTGGACCGTCGGGCGTGGTCAAACTAGCCGTTAAGGTAACTCAACGGTAATTTTTGGCGTAATCATTGCGCGGTAACGGCCCCCTAATTTGGCGGGCAACTCCCGCTATATAAGAGGAATGGTAGGCTATCACAAAGCCAACCGCCCACCATTTCTTCCGAGCGCACACATCTTCCTTCCTTCGATTCCGCGATCCAATCGACCCGCAATCCTCCGACCTCCAAACAAATCCTCAGCCATGGCCCTCTCCACCGAACTTTGGGGTAGATCCAAGTGCACCAGGGCGCAGCTGGCCTCCTTCGAGGAGGCCGGAATCCTGTGGGCCGGCTGCTGGCGTATCCCCGCAGCCGGAGAAACGACCCCAAACCCGCGAGAGAGAGAGTTCATCTGTTTCACCAGTCACCTCGAGCGGGGGTTAGGGTTTCCCACATCCTTGTTCTTCCGGCGTTTCTGCGCCTACTATGGGATCCAGCCCTCAGATCTGGGTCCCCATAGCATCGAGCAGCTCGCCATCTTCGTGGCGTTCTGCGAGTGCTACTTGGGCTGCCGGCCCTACTTCCCCTTGTGGCAAGATCTGTTCCACGGACGGATCAGCCGCGAGGAGGCGGGCGGCCCAATGCTAGCCGCGGGCGGCTTAACCTTCCAACTCAAATCCAAAGCTTCCTTCTTCGACCTGATGCTGCCGGCCAAAGCAGCGAGCGACTGGAAAAAGTCATGGTTCTACGTGACCGAGGCGACTCCGGAGGACGAGGCGGCGATCCCGCGATACTCGGCCAACCGTTCCGAGCCACGCCATCTCCAGGTCGGCAAGCTCCCCGACGACCAGCGGATGGTCGTCGATGAGATGCTCCAGACCATCCGTGGTCTGAAGAAGAAGGGGCTCCAGACGGTGAACTTGTACAACTGTTGGCTTGGGCGGCGGCTCGTTCCGCTCGCCCAACGCGAGCATTACATGTACCAGTACACGGGCCGAGGAGACTCGACGAAGGCCTGCCTCGCCGAGTGGAAGCTGGAGGACTACCTCTCGGCGCTGAAGAAGATCACCCAGGCGGCATACACGGATGCGCAGGCCGGGGTCCCTCCCTACACCGCGAAGCGTCCGGCTCCGACGGTAATCCCTTTATCTTGTTCGCAGTCGCAGCGTGTGCAGTCGCGGTAATTCTAACTTCGTTTCGTGTTTAACGCAGCTGTTCCAAGTGGTGGAAGGGTGGCTACCACCCGCCGATGACGAGAGCCCCGGGCCATCCGCCCAGGACACAAGCGAGTCGCCGCCCGCCAAGGGTAACGAGGACGACGAGGGCGAGTCCGAAGAGGAGATTGCCCCACTGGTCCGAAAGACCCGCGGGCAACGTCAGCGCGAAATCGAAGCGAGCAGGAGCCTCGAGCGTCATGACGATGACGAGGAACTCCCAGAAACCACCTCGCGCCGTCAGGCCACTCCCGCGAAGAAGAAGAAGAAGGAGAAGGAAGCGAGGGCCCCCCTGAGGAGGAAGACGAAGCCGCCGAAGATGGCCTCACCGCCGCATTCAGCGAGCAGCTCCGATGCTCATAGCTCGCCCGGTGACGGCGCGGCCCCGGTGACAACCGCGCTAGATGCGCCATCCGTGGAGGCGCCGCTGGCTTCAATGCCTCCGCCCTTTGCGCCGGTCTCCGGGCTAGGGAAAGCTCCGGCTGTGGCGGCTTCGCCCCGCAAGGAGGTCCCGAGCGTGGCGATCCCGCCTCGCGAGGAGGCTCCGGCCGCGGCAGCTCCACTTCGCGAGGAGGCCTCCGCCGAAGGCGTCCCGGAGGCGCCAACCGCTACCTCAACGTCAAAGAGGCCGTCCGTATCCTGGGCCCCTGACGTCCTAGAACTGGGGCTTAGGCGCCGATTGGGCCCTGAGCTGGAGAAACCGGCCGGCCTTCGTACAGGGCTGCGTTTCATTCCAGTCGCCAAGTGAGTGCATTTGGCCTTCTCTGTTTTCTTTTAGTACTTCGATTGCCTTTTATTGATTTGACTCGACGTGCAGGACCGGAGTGAAAAAGATGGGCCACCCGACGGTGGCCAAGGTGCCCTCCGCCGCTAGCGAGGAGGATCCTTCCCGTAAGAGGAAGGTGGACGAGGTCGCCGCCTCCACGGAAGGCAGCAAGAAGGCCAAGGGCGACGACATCGTCGCTGTCTCTGATGACGCGGCGACCGCGCCGGCTGGACCCGCAATGGAAGCAACCGCGTCCACGAAGGAGGGCATTTCCTTGCCTAGACCGGAGGAAGCGAGTTCCTTTGGGGCGGGTGCCTCGATTGCTACCTTCCCCCGCTTCGTGACCAAGGCGGCCACGGCAAGCGGGGCTGCGCTTCCGAGCCTCACTCCAAGGACCGCCGACGCTGAAACCGACCAGCGTCGCGGGCACACGCCGGCGCTGCTCGCGTCTGTGGACGCAGTACAGCTTCATGGCATGCTTGGTGCGGCCATCCAGGTACCTCCAGTCCCCGAGGATCAGGTCGGTGCTTAGCAGCGGCTTGATCCTTATAATTTCTCGTTTTTTACTTTCGAGTCCAGTCCCCGAGTGCGTACCCGCTAAATTTTAGCGGGTATGCACTGAGGAATTTTCGTGGTTGCCAGTCCCCGAGTGCGCACTCGCTAAATTTTAGCGGGTGTGCACTGAGTAATTTTCATGTGTACTGACTTTGAAGGTGTACAGGGTCTGCAGCTGGAGTCGGCAGAGCGATTGGCTGCGAAGCAGCGTGCCGAGAAGGAGCTGGCCACTCTCCAGGAAGCAAACAAGGAACTTCAGGCTGCTGCTGCGCAGGCGGAGGTAGCTCGCCACGAGCTTGTTCCTGCTGGTGAGCTGGTGGTGGTGCGATCTGCGTTAAGTGCTGCTGAGCAGAGGGTCGCCGACCTCGAGCGCGAATTGCGGGAGGCAAAAGAAGAGGCAAATTCGGCGAATGGGCGAGCTAAGGCCGCCATTGCGGCCGCGGAAGAAGACCGCAAGGTGTCGGAAGCCCTCATTGTTGGGCTTCAGGACGATCATACGTCACTTCAAAGCTTCATCACGGGACTTGCCCGCCCGTTACTTGGTGAGTGCGTCTTCCCTGTCTTTCAATTGTATTGTTTGTGGTTTCCGAGGTACTCATAATTGTCTCCTTCTAGCAGGTCGTGTGATTGGTAGCCACGAAGAAGCGAGCTCTCTTGACGCGAAGGAGTGCGTAAGCATGCTCGTCGACTCGGCGACGCTGTCGGCGACGTGCATCCGCGCCTACCTTCAAGAGATGTCGCCCACGGAGGTTATTCCCAGTGACCTCGTTGAGGTGTGGGAGTACTTGGAGAAGGCGCCCGCGGTCGTAGAGTTCATGACGCGGTCGGCGTTTCGGCGCGGGGCGTCGACAGCTCTGAGCCTGGGACTCGCCCACTTCCCCGAGGACTTCGACCTCGACGATGTGACGAGTGGGTATCCTTCGTCGACTGGCGCGGTGGATCTGTCCGAGGTTCTCAAGCTGCAGGAACGTGCCGCCGCGTACTCGGAGCGTGTCTGGGCGATGGGCGACCTCCTTCCCTACCAGGAAACGGTCGTCGCGCCAAACGACCCCGAGCCGCCGCATCGTGACTTCAAGGTCGAGCAGCCTTTCCGCGCGGCGATGGCGGGTGAGCTGACGACGTATCCGTCACACCCGTACACCGCGTTCATCCGTAGGCGCCGGGACTCTGGTGCGTCGTCGTCGAAGCCTGCAGAATAGGGTAGTGTGCCTAGATAAGTTAGCAGCAGTTCTGCCGAGTAGGCATAGTTTGTAATGTAAGACAATGCGATGTGCGATTGAATTGGATGTTGTGTCCATTTTGCTAATAATTTGCGTGTTTTGGATTGATTTTGGATGAGTCCCCGAGCGCGTCCGCCCTTTTGTGGGGTTCACCTTGTATATGATGTTTGTTGTTATCATGTGTTTTGTTAGTTTAGTCGACTCGCCCGAGCTCGGAGAGCCAGTCGCAAGGCGACTCCCTTGAGCGCTCTGTACTTTACCGTTTTCCCGTACGCGAACGGGGTCGGGTGGCCGAGTCCCCGAGCGTGGTACTTGGTAGTTCGAGGCGCGACTCGAGGGTGGTTGAGGACTGAGCGCGTTGGTATGAGCGCGTCACTCCTGCCTGGCCCGGGGGGTCAGTCGCGTGGCGAGTCCTGGGCATGCTCTCTTACTTGACGTTTTCCCTGACCGATCGCGACGAACTGGTATTCAGTCCCCGAGCGTGGTACTTAGCCGTTCGAGTCGCTACGCCGAGGATGCGGAGGACCAAGGCCGCTGTAAGAAGCGAGGGCAGTTGTCTTGGTTTGCAAAACCAGTCGAGCTAGGCGACTCCAATGGGGCTCCGGATTGGCGTTTTTCGTGGACGACGCAGGACCTGAGATGACTCAGTGCTCTTACATCGCACTACTTGGCCGTGCCGGTCGCTGTACCAAAGGTTGACTTCTGCATGTTAGCATAACGCTGTTGTTACGAGTGCGAGTGGCACAAGGCATGGAGAATAGACGCAATTTGCGGTAACTGTTTCTTTTATTTCATAGCGACTGGAGAGTACATATGTGGGGTTCTAGGAGTAGAACTTCCGGAGGAGATTTACATTCCATGGCCGCTTGACATCGAGTTCGCCGTCCCCGCGGACGTCGATGAGGTAGTAGGCGTCGTTGCCGAGTACGCGCCCGATAGCGAACGGGCCTTCCCACGGAGGGGAGAGCTTGTGCATGCCCTTCTTGTCCTGGATGAGGCGTAACACCATGTCGCCTTCCTGGAAGGTGCGGGTTTTCACCCGTCGGCTGTGGTAGCGGCGGAGCCCTTGCTGATAAATGGCGGTGCGCGATCGGGCGAGGTCGCGTGCTTCGTCGAGTTGGTCGAGCCCATCTTGGCGGGCCAGCTCGTTTGCGGCCTCCGTGTAGTGGACGACCCGCGGCGAGTCGTGTTCTAGGTCGGTGGGCATGACCGCTTCGGCGCCGTAGACCATGAAGAAGGGAGTGAATCCCGTCGACCTGTTGACCGAGGTGCGGATTCCCCAGATGACGGAGGGTAGCTCGTCGACCCAGCATCCAGCGGTGCGCTCAAGTGGTACTTGGAGTCGCGGCTTCAGACCGTGGAGGATGCTTTGGTTGGCTCGTTCCGCCTGGCTGTTGGATTCCGGATGTGCGACTGACGCGAGGTCGAGCCGGATGTGGTGCTCTTCGCAGAATTCGGCCATTGCTCCCTTAGCGAAGTTCGTGCCATTGTCCGTGATGATGCTGTTGGGGAACCCGTAGCGGTATATGAGCTCGCGTAGGAACTTAGTGGCGGTCTTCCCGTCGCATTTCCGGACTGGCTTGGCCTCAATCCACTTCGTGAATTTGTCGACGGCGACCAGCAGGTGGGTGTAACCGGAGGGGGCCTTCTTGAAGGGGCCTACCATGTCCATGCCCCACACGGCGAATGGCCAGGTGATGGGGATTGTTTTGAGCGCCGAACTTGGTACGTGCGTCTGGTTGGCGTACTTCTGGCACCCAGCGCATCGCTGGACGATATCGACAGCGTCGGCGTGTGCGGTGGGCCAGTAGAAGCCGTGTCGCATAGCCTTGGCGACCAGGGAGCGCGCGGCAGCGTGGTGGCCGCAGTCGCCCGAGTGGATGTCGTGTAGAATTTTGCGTCCTTCAGCCGGTTGGACGCAACGTTGGAACACGCCGGTGACGCTGCGCTTGTGTAGCTCGCCGTCGATGATGGTGTAGGACTTACATCGGCGAGCAATCATTCGAGCGCTTGTCTCGTCTGAGGGCAGGGTGCCGGTCTCCAGGTAGGCGATGTAGGGCTTGGTCCAGTCGTCGGGCTCGGTGATGAGTGCGACCAAGACTGCCTCTGGTTGGAGAGGGACTCCGATGTCTATCTCCCTCGGGGGAGAGACTGATGGTTTGGAGATTGTGTCGAGGAACACGCCGGCGGGTGGTGCGAGTCGAGCCGACCCGATGCGAGAGAGGGCGTCGGCCTCTTCGTTTTTCCGCCTGTCGATCCACTCGACAGAGTAGCCGGTGAAGTGGCCGCCCAACTTGTCCACCTCTTGGCGATACGCCGCCATGGTAGGGGAGATGGTGTCGCAGGTGCCGGCGACCTGTCCCGCAACGAGGTCGGAGTCTCTGTAGCATCGAAGGCGATTGACGCTCATCTCCTTTGCGGCTCTCATGCCGTGGAGTAGGGCCTCGTATTCAGCCATGTTGTTGGTGCAGGACGTGAATTCGAGGCGGAGGATGTAGCGGAGCTTGTCGCCCTTTGGTGAAGTCAGCACTATCCCCGCGCCTGCACCGTCCGCGTTCTTGGAACCGTCGAAGTGTAGGTTCCAGTAATGGAGGTACGGCGGCTTTTCAGGCTGCTGGGCCTCCTCCCAGTCGGCGATGAAGTCTGCCACTGCCTGGGACTTGATCGCCCTCCGTGGCTCGTATTTAATGTTGTGGACGCCGATCTCGACGGCCCACTTGGTGACCCGCCCGGTCGCCTCGCGATTGCGGATGATGTCTTGTAGTGGTGCTGAGGAGACGACCGTGATTGGGTGCTCCTGAAAGTAATGCGGCAAGCGCCACTGAGCCCTGAAGACCGCGTATACTAGCTTCTGGTACTGCGGGTATCGCTGGCGCGACTCGGTGAGAACCTCGTTGATGTAGTACACCGGCCGCTGGACCGGGCGCTCCTTTCCTTCCTCTGGTCGTTCGACGACCATTACGGCACTGACGACGCGCTCGGACGCCGCGACGTAAACCAGCATGGGCTCTTTGTCAACGGGTGCGGCGAGTAGTGGTGCGGCGAGTAGCACCTTTTTGAGGTCGCGGAGCGCGTCGTCCGCCTCTGTGTCCCACTGGAAGGTGGGATTCTTGCGCATCAGGCGGTATAGGGGCATCGCCTTTTCGCCCAGGCGGGGGATGAAGCGACTGAGAGCCGCTACGCGCCCGGCCAGCTTCTGGACGTCGCGCAAGCACTCGGGTTTGCCGAGCCGGGCGATCGTGTCGATCTTCGTTGGGTTTGCCTCAATCCCTCGTTTGGAGACGACGTACCCTAGTAATTGCCCGGCGGGTACACCGAAGGTGCACTTGCCTGGGTTAAGCTTTATCTTGTACCTCCGCAGGTTGGCGAAGGTCTCCGCTAGGTCGGCGAGTAGGTCTCCTTGGCGAGCGGATTTCACGACCACGTCGTCGATGTAGACGTGGATGTTGCGGCCAATTTGGCTCTCGAGGCATTCTTGCATGCACCGCTGGTAGGTCGCCCCGGCGTTCTTGAGGCCGAAGGTCATGGCGGTGTAGCAGAATGCTCCGAATGGCGTGATGAACGCCGTCTTCTCCTCGTCCTCGACGGCCATTTTGATCTGGTTGTACCCGGAGTAGGCGTCGAGGAAACACAGCGACTCCGAGCCCGCGGTTGAATCGATTATCTGATCGATCCGCGGGAGGACGAACTGCTCCTTTGGGCAGGCGCTGTTCAGGTTTGTGTAGTCGATACACATTCTCCAGGTCCCGTTTTTCTTCTCGACCAGGACTGGGTTTGCCAGCCACTTGGAGTATTTGATTGGCCGGATGAAGCCGGCAGCGAGCAGGCGCTGCACTTCCTCGGCGATTGCTCGACGGCGCTCTTCATTGAAGGGCCGTAGCGACTGCTTGACTGGTCGCACTTTGGGGTCGGCGTTTAGTTTGTGCTCAGCGAGCTCCCTAGGGACACCAGGCATGTCGGAGGGTTTCCATGCGAAGATGTCCCTATTCTCACGAAGGAACTCGATGAGCGCGCCTTCCTATGCTGGGCTCATGCCTGTCCCGATCGTCACCGTCTGGCTGGGGTCGCCTGGGACCAGCTCGACGGTGCGAGTGTGCGTCGTGGCCTCAAAGGTTGAGGTGTTTGTGCCCTCGGAGTTGGGATTCTTGAGTATTGTGGGGTCGTCATTGTTGACCCCGCTCGCGTATTTGGCGAGCTCGTCGGTGTGATTAGCTTCTGCCGCGATGACGGCGTTAGCGAGTTCGGCTCCTTTGGCCTCGCATTCGGCGGCCATGTCGGGGTCGCCGTTGATGGTGATGACGTCGCACGGCCCGGGGAGCTTCATCGCGTTGTACGCGTAGTGGGGCGCCGCCATGAATTTGGCGAACGCCTGGCGCCCCAGGACGCAGTGGTAAGGGCTGTCGAAGGGCACCAGCTCGAAGACGATCCGCTCGGTGCGGAAGTTTGCCGGAGTGCCGAACGTGACTGGCAGCGTGACTTTGCCGATCGGGTACGCCTTCCGACCGGGGACGATGCCGTGGAACGTGGTGTGGGTTGTCTCGATCATCGACTGCGGGAGTCGCAGCCGCCTGAAGGTGTCGAGGTAGAGGATGTTGATGGAGCTGCCGCCGTCCATCAGTGTCTTGGGGAGCCAGTAGTCGCCAACCTTGGGCTTGACCACCAGGGCGACTCGGCCTGGGTACTCGATGCGTGGCGAGTGGTCTTGCCGGCTCCAGGTGATGGGTTGTTCCGACCAGTTTAGGAACTGGGGGACGTCTGTTTGGGCCACCGCGTTGACGGCGACGGCGCGGGCGATGACCTTCTTCTCACGCTTCGTGTTGAAGCCCGTGAAGGTGTGGAGCGAGCCGGCTACTTTGCCGAATTTTCCGCCATTCGGCGGGTCGTTGTCGGTGTCCTCCCGCGCGTTCCGTGCCTTCTCGATTTCCCTGAGGGTGTGGCAGTCGGCGGTGGTGTGCGTTGCGGGCTTTCCTTCCCTGCTGTGGAACGCACATGGTTGGTTAAGGAGTGCCGCGGGATCGAACCTTGGCTTGTTCTTGTAATTGCCGCCGTCGCGCCGTTGCCCTCCGTCGCGGCGGTAGCTTTTGGGCTCGCGTTGCGCGTGGCCAGCGTTGGCGACGAAGTCGACTCGCCCGTCGTTGCGGCGCTTGCCTGTGAGGCGGGTGCTGCTGTAGCGCAGGTCGGTTCGTCGTCCGCCGTCGTTGCCGCTCGTGCGGTGTTGCCCCCCTGACTCATCGTCGATGTCTTGGTTCGGATCCTCCTCGGCGTACCGTTTGGCGATCTCGAGGAGGTCGGGGATGTTGTCGAGTGTGCGGGCGTGTCGCTTGAGCTTGGCGACTAGAGGCTCGTAGCGGCACGAGGTCTTGAAGCAATGGATCGCGGTGTCCGGGTGGATGCCGACCGCGTTGTACCAGAGCTCTTGCCACCGTTGGACCCAGTTGCGGGTCGACTCGCGAGGTCCCTGGACGCATCGTTCCAGGTCCTCGATGGTGGTGGCGCGGGTGTAGGAGCATTCGAAGTGCCTAACGAAGGCGTCTCGCATTTCCTCCCAGGAGTCGATACTGTCCTGGGGGAGCGTGTTGATCCATTGCCTGCACGTGCCCTCCATCATCAGTGGGAGGTAATGGGCGGCGAGTAGATCAGTGTGACCCGCGATCCCCATTGCCATGAGGTATGTATCAAGCCAGACTGCGGGGTCGTACGAGGAGTCGTATTTTTCTATCTCCTTTGGCGCCTTGAAGTTTGGCGGGTACCTTTCGCCTCGGATCATTGGTCCGAAGCACTTAGGCCCTAGTCTACTTAGCGACCCCATAGGCTCGCCATCGCGGCGATTAGCTAGGGTGTGCCGCAAGTCGTCGGGCTGGCGTGCGCGCCAGTTTTGGTTGTTGATGATGTGAGTGCGGGCGTCGATGGGTTCTCCGTTAGCGGCGACGAAGTTGGTCGCCGGCCTGGGGTCGTTGGTAGAGAGTGCCGCGTTCGCGGGTCGACGCTGGAGCTGCAGTGGCTCTGGTGGCGGGCAATTGAGGGTGTTTGCCGCCGCTGGGCGGCCGCTTGAGGCCGCCCTGCTTCCTGAGGAGCGTGAGTATACTCGCCCTTGCGAGTCGGCGCCCGCTTTTTGCTGCTCCACGGCCTTTGCGAGCAGGGCCTTGACGTACTGGATTTGCAAGGCGCCGTCGCCGGTGGCCGTGATGCTGTCGGCTGCTGCTCGGCCTGCCACGAGGTTGTCCATCGGGGTGGAGAACAGCGGTAAGCCGTTCGCGTCTCGCTCCCTTGAGGAAACGACTATCCGCGGCTGGTCCCTGGGAGGGGTGCGGTTGGGTGGTGGTGGGGCCCCCATTGTTGTTGACCCTGGCGGGGGCCGGGCGCTCCCTCCTGGTGGCGCGTTCTCGCAGATCGCGCGCTCGGCTATGCGAGCCGGGTCGTTTTCGTCGTCGAAGTTCAGGGCGCGCCCCTGAACGGTGGGATTCAGGCGTGACCTGATCCGCTGCTGGTGGTAGCGTGACAGTTCCTGCGCTGTCACTTGCTCGAGGCGAAATTTTTCGCGCTCGGCCTGCTCTTTGCGTACTGCCTCTGCCAATTTCAGGCGGAGTTCCTCGACCTCCGTCGCCGTGGCATTGGGAGGGATTGGGGTGGAGAATGGATCCTCCGGCGGGTCGGCGCCGGTGGCCATGTAGGTCGCGGCATGGCGACCGGTTCCGTCGTGGAGGTCGGCGGAGTTTTCCGACCCGGAGTCGAAGTCGAAGATCCCAAGGATGGAGGGGTCCTCGAAATCTCCTGCGTTGGAGACCTGAACGATGGAGCCCGCGGACGAGGCCGCGGTGATGGATCCGGCGAGTGACGCCGGGGTCGCCGAGTCGGCGTCGTCGGTGAGGGCCGCATCTTCTGCGGCCGCTGAGCTCTCGGCCACGTTGTTGTGGGCCGAGTTGTATTCGGAGGCGAGGCGATGGATCGTGCGGACCTGGCTCTCGGAGAGCCGATCGCGTGGTGGCGACTCGCGGATGCGAGCCGAGTCCTCCGAGGTGATGACGTCGGTGAGGCCGACGAAGAGGCTGATCGTGCCGATCGGCAGGATCACGCTGTGCGTGGCGGGTCGTGCCGCCGGGACGTAGCTGCTCGGCAAGATCTGGAGCATCTCGCCGATCGCTATCATGTGGCCGGTGGCGACCGTCTCGTTGATGGGCAGATTGGATCTCGCCGCAGAACACCGGCCAGACCGGCCAGGCCCCACGGTGGGCGCCACTGTCGTGGGAATGACCACGGCAGATGCTGCAATCGGCAGCGAGTAGTAGAACGAGGGGCAAGGGCGGCCAGCCATCTACGGTGCGAGATGAGGGCAAAGACACAGGGATTTACCCAGGTTCGGCCCCCCGGAGGGTAAAGACCTACTCCTGCTAGATTGTATTATGGAGGTGATTACAATGGGCGAACTCGGCGACTAGGCGGCGAGTTGCTTGGGTGTATGAGGGAACGTGTCTCTACTCACCCCTTAGGGAGGTTTATATAGGCTCACCTCCCCTAGGGTTTACATATCTCAACCGATTCGGTTACAACTTTGGCAATCGTCTAACCTAGACCGACTGGGCCTATCTACTCGCCTGGGCCTTCAACTTCCAGTCGCCTGGTACCTTGCTGGGCTTTGATCCACTCGCCGTTCTGCAGGCCCACTCGCCAGCCCTTGGGCCAGTCGGAAACGTCCCGCTGAGTATACCCCAGTAGGCGTATCCCCATCAGGAGGGACAAATCCCATCTCGATACATACAACCCAACAGGTACTTTCCGATCACCTGAGAGACACCTTTATGATCACCCTCTCATAGGATGACGTTTGATGACCTCAAAGCTTTCTTCCAATACCAGGGAGTTGTATTATATCATGGTCTAAGGAATACAATATTTGACATAAGAAAAGCTTTGCAAAGATGAACACGATGACACGATCTAATTGCTCCGCTTAGTTTGGGTCTGTCCATCATATCATTCTCCCAATGATATGATCTCATTATTAATCGACAACTCATGTCTATGGTTAGGAAACCTTAACCATCATTAATCAATGAGCTAGTCCATAGATGCATACTAGGGACACGGTGTTGTTTACAAACCACACAAGTATTAAAGTTTCCGCTTAATACAATTCTAGCATGGAATATAAACTTTATCATGAACAAGAATTATACTAATAACATCTTTATTATTGCATCTAGGGCATAATTCCAACACTAGATCCGAGTTAAGATTTGCTTGATTCGGATCTGTTTTAGCTTCGAATATCCAGCCACCTAGATCCGAGTTAAGATTTGCTTGATCCGGATGTATTTTAGCTTCGAATATCCAGCCACCTAGATCCGAGTTAAGATTTGCTTGATTCGGGTCTGTTTTATCTACGAATATCCAGCCACCTAGATCCGAGTTAAGCTTTTGTATGGCTGCTTTTCGCACACAAGAAATTGCAAGAGAAGTATGAGAAATTTGTTCCCGTGGTGAAGAAAGCTGGTAATTTAACAAACTTTTGTATTGTCCCTAAAGCTCTTAATATTTTCGACTTCAGGTGTTAGCTCATTTTGCTGGTAAACAGGTAATATCAACAATCTTAATATCCGTCTTGAGAAGAAATTCAAGGCCCTGGAAGGTTAGTTATCCTTTCTTTTTAATGATTCCCGTCCGAGATTTATCCCGGGTTTCTTATAACCTTCCGGCTTTGGTATAGCCGAGTTACAAACTCTTGCAGCGTCACATCAAGAATGCATACCCATGCCTGATATGATGCTACATTTTTTAGAACAAGCCGCTACTCATTCGGCGCAGCTGAAAGAGAAAGATGACGAGATAATTCGCTTGCGCGCCGAGGTGGAGTCCCTCAAGCTCTCTCAGAAATCTGAGTTAGAGAAAGTTGATCAGGAGTTCTTCGAAGAGAAGAATCGGCTATGTCTGCAATTGCAGAAGGATAAAGAACTCCTCGAGGCTGCCGAACTTAAGACACGGACGATGAGTGAGGAAATCACTCGCTTTGAGAAGACCAAGGTTGATTGGGCTCAAGATCTTCAGAAAATGCTGAGCTATATTCACCGTAAGTCTCTAACCGTGGCGGAGTTATCTTCTTCTCTTTCTTACTTTTGACTGATATACTTTTAGTTTGCGTAGACCATTTTCCAGAAGCTAAGCCCGTGAGCTCTAGAGCGGTGATTAATGCTCACGTGCGCCGAGGTTTCCCCGCAGATGCGAGCCTGGGATACTTGATGGAAGACTTCTTGGTTGCCGTTGGCGCGGCCGTTGGTCCGATGAAGATTATGGGCAGGGATTTGGTGCAGGCAGCCATTCGGGCCTACCATGTTCTCTGGCCGAATACTTCTGGAACTCCTGATATTGATGATATCAAGATATTGGTGGAAAGATTAATGGCATCCCAGAACCAATTAAATCTCTGGAGGGAATCTGCTAGACGGGCTGGTGCTGATATGGCGCTCATAGTCATTATGTCTTGGTACAAGGATATTTCGCTCGATACCTTGATAAACTTGCGCAATGGCTCCCGTTGGGTTGAGGATCCAGAATTCGTCGCTCACGGACAAGCTCGTGCCTTCCAGCTTGTTGAGTATGCTGATGTGCATAACTGGATTGAAGGGCCGATTTTTCTTTCCAACCTAGCGGATGACGGCGAAGTCGAAGATGCCTCTGATAATAGTTCGGCCGATCAGGATGAGGGTGAGGGCGACTCGGACAACTCTGGTGATTCCAGCGCTATCTCGGATGGGGAGGGCGATGCGCGATCATCCTCCAAAGGGACTGGGCACTCTCAAGCTCAACCTAACGTTTCTCAACAGCCCCGGGCTTCCCCCGAAGTTGCTATTGGTTCTGTGGAGGGCGAAGTAACTTCGGCCGAGGTGCCGTCTACCTCGGAGCGCCTAGTGCCTGACCAAGTCGCTGCCCCTTAGGTTCAAAAAACTTTAAGTTATTTCTTATCCCCGGTATGTCGGGCGTGTGATGTGTGTGAAACAATTGTCCGACTTTCTGTGTGGTATGAACCTCTTTTGCCTTTTGCCGCTGAGGCACATATGATGGTGATCGTTATTAGTCTGTCTAAACAGATCTTGTTGGTTTAAATCTTTGCTTTGGTGGCCTTCAATCTCATAAGTTCGGATTGTGTGTTTTCAATCTCATAAGTTCGGCGTTTTAATATTGCCTGGCCTTTATAAATTTGACGGCTCAACCATTGTGTTCTTGATCTCTATCCGAGCTATAAATCTCGAAGCCCATATTTGGGGAAAGCGAAATAATATCGTTCAAGGTAGCTTTTGACCTGTCGTTCGGGGTGCCGAAGTTTAATACCCATTTTTGTAACAGGTGACCATCATGGGGCAATTCCCTAGTCAATGCGCTAGAAATCGAGGTTTTAATGCCTAATTCGAGATAAGGGATAATATGTTATAGTCCCCGAGTTCCCTGCTCGAGGTCCTGAAACTTAACACATAATTTAGGAATAAAAAATAACGTTGGGCAGTCCCCGTGTCACTGATCAAAGTGCATAACTCAAAGTGCCGAGGTTTAGTACATAACCCAAAATGAGAAATAACATAGGGCAGTCCCCGAGTCACTGCTCAAGGTGCCGAGGTTTAATACATAACCCAAAATGAGAAATAACATAGGGCAGTCCCCGAGTCACTGCTCAAGATGACGAGGTTTAATACATAACCCAAAATGAGAAATAACATAGGGCAGTCCCCGAGTCACTGCTCAAGGTGCCGAGGTTTAATACATAGTCGATACTTTGACCTGAAGCGTCACATTACAACGTATCATAGATGACTCATACGAGTAAAATGGACGAAGTAAAGCTATGTTCCATGGTCTTTTCGATTCTTCGCCGGCTTTGTTTGCCTTGTTATTTTCTGGTGACTGAGCATCAATAAGGTAATATGCATCATTGTGCAATGCTTTGCTCACGATGAATGGTCCCTCCCATGGGGGCGATAGTTTGTGCATGCCAGCTGTGCGTTGCACTAGCCGAAGAACCAAATCTCCTTCTTTAAACACTCTTGGATTGACTTTCTTGCAGTGATATCGTCGTAAGTCTTGCTGATAAATAGCTGATCTTGATAGTGCCAACTCCCTGGCTTCTTCTAGCAGATCGACATCATCTTGCCGAGCTACCTCATTTACCTCAGCGGTTGTATACTAGGTAACTCTTGGCGAGTCATGTATTATGTCGGCTGGAAGCACTGCTTCTGCTCCATATACCAGAAAAAATGGGGTATACCCTGTTGAACTGTTTGGGGTAGTTCTGAGGCTCCATAGTACTGCTGGTAGTTCCTCGATCCAACACCATGCCGACCTTTGAAGTGGTTCGGCGAGTCGGGGTTTTATTCCGGACAATAGTAGTCCATTAGATCTTTCTACTTGCCCATTAGATGCAGGGTGAGCCACCGAGGCGACATCTAGTCTTATGTGTTTTTCTTGACAGGATCTAGCAAAGGCCCCTTCAGCAAAGTTTGTGCCATTGTCTGTAATAACACTGTGTGGGTAACCATATCTCAAGATAATATCTTTGAGGAATTTTACTGCTGTGGGTCCATCACATTTTTTTATTGGTTTCACTTCAATCCACTTTGTGAATTTGTCGACCATGACTAAAATGTGGGTCATCCCGCCCCGGGCCGGCTTGAATGGTCCCACCATATCTAAGCACCATACAGAAAACGGCCAAGTAATTGGTATCGTTTTTAACTCGGACGATGGCATATGTATCTTGCTGGCATATCTCTGGCAACTATTACATTTTTCCACCAATTCTTTGGCCTCTTTCAACGCTGTTGGCCAATAAAATCCATGCCTGAATGCTTTGTCCACTAAAGCTCTGGATGAGGCGTGATGCCCGCATTCTCCTTGATGTATATCTAGGAGAATCTCCTGGCCTTCCGCCGAATCCACACATCTTTGCAGCACGCTTGTGACGCTCCTTTTATACAGCTCATTGTTTATGATTGTATAAGCTTTAGCTCTTCTCACTGTCTGTCTAGCCAGTACCTCGTTATTCGGCAAAGTCGCATCCTTAAGGAAGGAAAATATGGGTTGCGCCCATGTTGGCATGATTTTCTCTGGGATAATCTCACTGTCTATTTCCATATTTTCCGCCGACATAACCACCTCGGATTTTTCCATATCCATCTGTGCATCGGCCGGGTTCACTTTCGGAAACTCCGGGTTACATTCTTTGTCAACCTCCACCGGCATACTATCTTCTCTTGATTTCTCCAGAATAAAGATGGATTCGGACTCTGGTGATGGTGTTATTGATGGTTTTCTTAGGTGCTCTAGGGCGATACCAGGGGGAATTGATTGCCTGGTTGATCTGAGTTTTGAGAGCGTGTCTGCAGCGTCATTTTCTGCCCGAGGTATATGATGAAATTCACATCCATCAAAGTATCCACTGAGTTTTTGCACATGGAATGTATATAAGGCCATATTGGCATCTAGCGCATCCCAATTGCCTGATACTTGTTGTACTACTAGATCCGAATCTCCGTAGCATAAGATCCGGCGTATCCCAATCTCTTTTGCCACCTTCAATCCATGGACGATTGATTCGTACTCGGCTACATTGTTTGATGCGGCAAAATGTATTTGCAGTACATATTTCAGCTGATCTCTTTTTGGCGAGGTTAACACTATCCCTGCCCCCAAGCCATTCCTCAGATTGGAACCGTCGAAGTGCATTGTCCAATAATTCGTATCTGGTAATGGTGGCTCATATTGTACCTCGGCCCAATCCACAAAAAAGTCGGCCACAGCCTGAGATTTGATTGCATCTCGCCTATCGAATTGTGGAGCGTAAGGTGACAGTTCGATTAGGTAATATACCGGCATCTTCGAAGTAATGTTTAAGTTTCTTCGTCGACATGTATACTCCATATGCCATGCCATCTTTTGATAATGTGGGTAATTTTGCTCTGAGGCTGATAGTACTTCACTTAGGTAATATACCGGCCTTTGTACTGATTTATCATCTTCAATTCGTTCCACAACGATCACCGCACTTACCACTCTGTTTGTGGCGGCTATGTAAAGTAACATAGGCTCTTTTGACAATGGAGAGGCCAGGATTGGTGTCGTGACCAACATCTTCTTCAGTTCATGAAATGCGTTATCTGCTTGTGGTGTCCAAATGAACTTATCCGATTTTTTCATCAGTTGATATAGTGGTAGTGCCTTCTCTCCCAGCCGACATACAAATCGGCTAAACAAGGCCAGGCAACCCGTGAACTTCTGTACGTCATTTAGACATCTCGACAATTCCATCCTTTCTAACGCTCTTATCTTAGTTGGGTTGGCCTCTATACCTCGGCTAGACACGATAAAACCGAGTAGTTTTCCAGCTGGTACACCGAAGGTGCATTTTTCCCGGTTAAGCTTCATTCGGAACCTTCTCAAATTCGCGAATGTCTGCCGAATATCATCCAGTAGCGTTTTGCTCTGTTTGGTTTTGATAACCACATCATCTACATATACTTGTACGTTTTTTCCTATCTGGTCATGTAGACATTTTTGCATACATCTCTGGTATGTTGCCCCTGCGTTACGCAGGCCGAATGGCATGGTGCGATAGCAATAACTGAAGGGGTTTCGCGGCATAGTAAATCAAAATTTTCTACGGATGCGAACAGAGGGAAAGCCAAGATCTAATCTAGGAGATGCAAACAACGAGAGAGATTGGATTAGATCTTTATACCCTTGAAGATTCGCACAGCGGAACAGTCGTCGGAACGTGGGTGATGTAGTCGTACTCGCTTCTCCTCCTCGCGATCCGATCCGATCTAGCACCACAAGTGGCGGTGCCTCCGTGAGATGCACACGTGGAGCACCTCGATGTCTCCTCCTTCCTCGGTCCAGCAAGTATGGTGGAGAGACAGATTGGATCTACAACACGACGGCGTGGTGTATATGGTAGAGATTTTCTGCAGCAGAGCTTCGCCTACACGCAGTCGGGAGGGAGAGAGAGAGGAGGGCAGCAGGGCGGCTAGCTTTGGAGGGGAAGGTGTGTGTGTGTGGGGGGGGGGGGTGCGCCCCCAGCCCTATTTATATAGAGGGGTGGGCGGCTGCCCTAGCCCCTCCCCCAAGTCCAAACCGGCGGCCCCAAAGGAGGAGGAGTGGGGGGCAAGGAAACCCCCCTTCTAGAAGCTCTATCTAGGGTTTAAACCCTCTTTGGCCGGCTGGGCCCTATGGGGCCTTGTGCCCCTGGCCCAATGCGGCCAGGGCACTCCCTCATAGTCCCATGCCCCTCCCGGAAGGTGGGGCCACGTTGGTCCCCTTCCGGAAGGTTCTAGAAGCTTCCGGTACAATATCGATTAACCCGGAACAATTCCTAACTCCAAAAACTGCACTGCCTTATATGAATCTTATTCTCCGGACCACTCTGGAACCTCTCGTGATGTCCCGGATCCCATCCGAGACTCCGAACAAAAACTCATAAACCAATTATCCAATCTATCCTAGCGTCGAGACACGTTAAGTGTGTGACCCTGCGGGTTCGAGAATATGCAGACATGATCTTCTATCAATAATCAACAACGGGGTCTGGAAACCCATATTGACTCCCACACATTCATCGATGATCATATCGGATGAACCACGATGCCAGGATTCAATCAATATATATTCCCTTCGTCTCGCGATATTTTACTTGCCCGAGATTCGATCGTCGGTACCGTCATACCTAGTTCAATCTCGTTCACAGCAAGTACTTTACTCATTCCGTAATCCGATATCACTTTGTGATTAACTCCTTAACCACATGCTTGCAAGCGGTGTTGATATCGATTACCGAGTGGGCCCGAAGTATATCTCTCCGACTTGGGAGGGACAAATCCCATGTCGATACATACAACCCAACAGGTACTTTTCGATCACCTAAGAGACACCTTTATGATCACCCTCTCATAGGATGACGTTTGATGACCTCAAAGCTTTCTTCCGATACCAGGGAGTTGTATTATCTCATGGTCTAAGGAATACAATATTTGACATAAGAAAAGCTTCGCAAAGACGAAACACGATGACACGATCTAATTGCTTCGCTTAGTTTGGGTTTGTCCATCATATCATTCTCCCAATGATACGATCTCACTATTAATCGACAACTCATGTCCATGGTTAGGAAACCTTAACCATCATTAATCAATGAGCTAGTGCATAGAGGCGTACTAGGGACACGGTGTTGTTCACAAACCACACAAGTATTAAAGTTTCCGCTTAATACAATTCTAGCATGGAATATAAACATTATCATGAACAAGAATTATAATAATAACATCTTTATTATTGCCTCTAGGGCATAATTCCAACAATAATCCCCGTACGGGGTAATAAACGCAGTCTTTATTTGATCAGCCGGATTTAACGGTATCTGGTGAAAACCAGAATACGCGTCTACAAATGATAACATCTCACAACCAGCGGTAGAATCAATGACTTGGTCTATTCTAGGTAAAGGAAAAGGATCTTTGGGACACGCCTTGTTCAGGTTCGTGTAATCAATACACATTCGCCATACGACGGCTACATTTGGATCATCCTTTTTCTTTTCTACTAACACCGGGTTTGATAGCCAATCCGGATAAAGCACTTCCATGATGAACCCGGCCGCAAGGAGCCGAGCTATCTCATCCCCTATTATTTTTCTCCTGTCTTCAGCGAAGCGGCGGAGAGGTTGCTTCACCGGACTTGCTCCTAGCCTTACATGCAGAGAGTGCTCAGCCAACTCCCTCGACACACCTTGCATGTCTTGCGTTGACCATGCAAAGATGTCCCGATTCTCCCGGAGGAAGTTGGTGAGCTCGCCTTCCTATTTGGCATCTAGGCCGGCACCAATAGTGATGGTGCGTTCTGGGAATTGCTCATCTATATGGACTTTTTTCGTTTCTTTAGTCGGCTGGAAGGAAACGCTTCCATGTGGGTTGGCCAATGCCGGCATATTCAATTACGCCGACTGAGCGAGAGCCGCTACCTCTTGAATCCTTCTTTTTTCTCTTGCGATCACCAATGACTTGGTCAGGTTTGATCCGGCTGAGGCACATTCCATCGACTTCCTGTAATCTCATGCTACTGTTATCACCCCTTGTGGTCCGGGTAGCTTCATTTTCAAGTAAGTTATGAATTTGGCCAATGCTGGCCGCCCGAGTAAAGCATGATAGCAACTCTCTAGATCCACCACCTCAAACTCTAAATTTTCTGCTCTGCAGTTATCCCTTGTGCCGAATAACACATTTACTCGAACCTTTCCAATGGGTTCGCACGAAAGTCCCGGCACTATTCCATGGAACATGGTTCTCGTAGATTGCAGCATATTCTGCGATATTCCGAGTTTATGCATTGTATCCTTGTACATGATATTGATACTGCTCCCATTGTCAATGAGTACTTTTGAAAATTTCACATCAATGCTCGGTCCGACAAATGTCGGATCTAGTACGAGTGCGTACGACCCCGGATTCGGCATTATTTTGGGATGATCCTTTATGCTCCAAGCTACTTCTTGATCTAACCAAGGCACATATCTTGGTACTGCTGGCATAACTGCATTCACCTCCATATGCCGGCGTTGTACACTTTGCCTGTCTTGCTGTTCTGTTGTGAACACGCAGTATGATTGATGACGTTCCCTGTAATCATTGCATCCATTATTTCCGGGGTTTGTCCTTCCATCCTGACCCTGATTTATCACTTGATGCACTGCATCTCTCCGGTCCGAGTTATCATACCTCGGGGGAGGAGGGGGTAACATTAGTTGCTGTGCATTTGCCCCAGTCAACTGCGGCTTCTGCTGCTAATGTGCCTGATGGGAAGGTGCTTGCATGCCCGCCGGGTTCCCCATTGCATTTTTCATCCAGGCGCATTGCCGAGTTGTATGGTTGGCCGGCTTGGCCGGGTTTGGAGTGTGAAACTTACACGGTTGATCCAACATGGACTCAAACGTGTACTTCGGCCTTTCCTGCCATTGCTTCTTATGTTCTTGTGTCCACTGTCTCTTCCCTTCATTCCTTGGTGTCCATTGCTGAGGACCATTCTTCTGCCGCTGACTGTTTCCGTGACTCGGCTGATCTTGCACTACCGCTGCCACCTGATTGGAGTCATATCTGTAATCCGGTCTTTCCTCTCTTCTTCTACCTCTGTACTCAATGTGCCTCGATGATCCGACCGCATCTGTTGCATATTGATCTTGATGCTCCCGATGGTCTGCCGACATCAGCTCTGGTTGCGTCGGATCTCCCAATGCATACGAATCCGCTATCCTGATGGTTTCTGCCAAGGTGGTTGGCATATCTCTTTGCAGTCGCTGCCACAAGACACTGGCATAACGGCATCCTTGAGCGAACCAAGCTATCGCTTGTGATTCTATAACTCCCTCGCATGAATTCCTGAGGTTACACCACCGAGTCAAGAATTCTCTGTCTGTCTCATTCGGCCTTTGCTTGCACATTGCAAGCTGTTGTGGCCTATTTGGTCTCTTGTACGTGCTAGTAAAGTTGCTGACAAACATCTCTTCAAAATCTAGCCAGCAGTTGATACTGCCCGCTGGCAGATTATTCAACCACACTCTAGCCGGTCCTTCCAGCATTTGCAGGACATATCTTACTGCCCATCGCAATTTTCCGCCAGCTATTTTTACTGCAGTGGCATAGTCAATTAACCAGTCTTGTGGTTTGGTGCTCCCATTGTATGTTTTCGTGCCCCTCGCCAGCTGAAAATTCGGCACAGGCGGCTCGCCCATGATCCGAGGTCCGAAACATGCCGGACCCGACGGACCTTGCTCCTCTAACAACTCGGACCGGTACAACCTGTCCAGTTTTGATCTTGCGTCATTCAACGGAAAATTTCTGTAAATGATTCTTTCCTGTATTCCATAATTGTTATTCCCACCGTGCCCTGCATACTCCATATCTGAGTAACCATCATTGTACCTCTCATTTGCCTGATTATGGTGAGCCGGTCTCGCTTCTCGTTCTTGCCGAGGTTCATTCCTCGGCTGAGGATTAGGCGGTAGGTCTCTCCTCCTTTCCGTCGGGTCATTGTTCTCATGATTTCCTCTTCTGGTGTCTCCATTACCTCGGCTTCCATTGCCTTAGTTGGCACGGGCGGGATTTCTTTCGCCACTGTTACCTCGGCTCCCATTGCCTCTGTTTTCATTTGCTTTTCCGGCTACTGCCGGATCATACGGAACAATTTGCTTATTTCTTTTTCCCGAAGTTACTGCTCTGTCTTTTCATGCATTGTTTCCGAGTGAGGATGCTGCTGCCACATATAGGGCGGGTGCTGCACCAGCCGAATGAACCATACGTGAGGCGCCAGGCCTTGCCGGGTCTGCCCTAAGCATTTCTTCATTCTGCTGGTTCGCAATGCGCACCATCTCATTCACTCTTTCTTGCTGTTTCTGCCAGGCTTCGTCGGTCAGTCCTTCTAACTCTAGTGCAGCGGCATTTGCCGCCCTTAGGTTCTTTGCCGGGGTGCTATACCTCGGCAAGCCTAAATCGACCGAATCTGCCTTATGAGTCTCATGCTCTTTATTGATATCATCCATGAGGTTCTTCCCTCTCAATCTTAATTCATCAACCCGCTCGGGGCGACATCCAGCTTATTTGCCTTAGCATATTCTCGCAGGGTCCTGTTTAAGGACTCCCGCAATGCTGACACCTTTTTTGCCTCTACCAGTACTTTTTGCCTGGTTTCTTCTAATTCTGCCTAAGCATTAGCTGGATCAAGTATTGGCGCTACAGGCGTAGTCAGATTATCTATAGTTGCCTGGAGATTATTGTCTGGTCTTTCCAGAGGTGGCCATCTTACCCTTGGTGCCTTCAGGGTCGTCTCCTGCACCTCGGCTAGGTTGGCTGCCGAAGGATCTACCTCGGTGGGTGGTGGAGCTGCCTGCTTTGTGGTCACCTTTACTCCCGTCGTCAGATCCTTGCTTGATCCGACGCCTGCTGCTCCCGCCTGCACCCCGACTACGACCATCACCTCGACACTGCCGACGGGGCGTTCTCCACGCGGACCGTTTGCGGCGCTAAGGGGGGGCTCTCCTGCAACAATAACTTGGTGAGGATAAATGCCGGAAGTGTCGACACCAACGAAGATCTGGTGCATGCCCAAGTTGATGAAGACGCCATTGCGCGGAGGAGTTTTTCCCCTGAAGCTGCCTGCGTTATCGCTGACATAGTCACAGAGATCAAATCTCCGGACTAAGCCAGAGACAACGCGCTCGCCAGTGTGGATGAAGTTTCCCGTCTGGATCATGACTCCAGCTAGCACCGCTGCTGGCCCCATGGTGGGCGCCAACTGTCGTGGTGGTGGCACGACAGATGCCATGGGTAGGCTAAAGTATGGGGCCAATGGATGCTAGTGGGATCTGGGGAGGGAAGATGTAGTTATTTCTACACGCGAATGACTAACATACAGATCTTTATTTCTCCTTTCTTGGACTACAAGTGCTCCTTGAGCTGTATGCAAGAAGAGAAGATGAACTTTACGGGCCTAACGGTGTAGAATGAGCCGATCCCTCCTCAAGGGTCCAAGTTTCCCCTTATAAAGGGGTGCCTTGGCTCCTCTAGGGCTGACGTGGCAAGCATATTCGAGGAATATGCTTGTCCCAATATAGTAACTCAGCGGCCTCCTTTCCGTGTCCCCCTTCTAATGACGGCAAGGTTTCAGAGAACCCCACCTGCACGCCTCGAGCTCTAGGACTGTCACCTCCGTGACCTCCTTCTGCCCTTCTGTTGCTCTGTGCCTTGTCCTTTGCGCTTGGCTCCATTCAGATTCTTCCTAGCCTGTGACTAGGGTTTGACTTATAGGCACCTCCTTCTCCTGCAAGATTCATGTCATTCGGCCTTGTCTCGCTTAACTCGGCTTGGCCCTCACCTGCATTTAGGTTATTCGGACTTACCCGGCCGACTTAAACCGTACGTAGGCCGGGTAACGTTCAACCCTTCTCATAGGTGTCATGCTCGTGCTTACCTCGTCCGACCTTTACATGATTCAGCCGATATAGACATTAACTCGGAATATGACAGGGGAAACTCCTTTTGTCTTTCCCCGTGATGACCCTATCTGGGGTCACCTCCCCAACAGATTTGGACAGCCATGCTATCCTCCTCTAGACTTTTGAGATGTTAAGTGAAATCCCAAAGTGTTAGATGAGATGATAATGGATAGACGGGAGAACTGGAGTATATGTCATACACAAAAAATAAACAGGTACCTCTGGGCACTTGCCCTCCTCGAACATGTCATAGGTGATGGTGAAGCCATGCTTCCTATCCTTCACCTTGACAATGTACTTGAGGCGGAGCTTGATGGAGTCACTCGAGAAGTTTTCCATGGAGATGCGAAGGCTATCCTTACTATCCTTGGTATACTCATGCATCAGCTTTGTGCGGTGCTGCAGAGGCTGGATCCGCCTGATGAACCAGCACATGGCTAGGTCCAACCCGGCCAGACCCGTCTCTACGAACCACTCTATCTGCCTTATGCCGCGGGAAGCGTTGTTGTTGGAGGGAAGGGTGGCCTGGGATCTCCATGTCGGGGCTTTAGCGGTGGCCCCATCGACTAAGTCCAGGTATGTATCTTCTCGGTCAGACAGAGGGATATCTGGGCCGTAGAAGTATGACCGCTGCCAGTTCTTGCAAGATTCATGGCCGGCGATGTCGGGGAACCGCCGGCCAGGCTGGATCTTAAAACTAATTGTTCCGCAATTCCTGAGCTCGTCCTTGCTCGCTCCGGCTTCCCTCTTGACGGTAAAGAAGTAGATGAACAAGTCTAACCTAGGCTTAATCCCTAGGTAACCCTCACAAAGCGTCGCGTAATTGCTAAGCGTGAGGATGCTATTAAAGGAAAGGTTTTGATGTTGAACCCGGTAATTCTTGAGGACAGCAAGGAAGAAGTCAGAGATGGGGAGGGAGATGCCGCGTACCAATTGATCTTTGAGGTACACCTTCTCTCCGGCTTGGGGAGAAGGGGTGACCTCGCCGGCCGGTGTCGCCCGCCAGACAAGCCCCTCCGTCGTGGGAAGGTAGCCTTCGATGAGCAGCTCCTTGATATCGTTGTTGGTGATATCAGAGCCACGCCAATCCCCCTTATGGGAATCGCCTTCTTCCTCCAGCAGCTCTAGCGCCACTGGGTTATGGTCGCCGCCGGTGGATTCCACCACCGCGGACTTCGGCAGCACCAGACCCTCTAGGGGCACGTGGTGTTGGAGATATGCCCAAGAGGCAAGAATAAAGTGGTTATTATCATATCTTCATACTTATTATAAATGTTTACATACCATGCTATAATTGTATTAACCGGAAACATTAATACTTGTGTGATTTGTAAACATAAAAGAGTCCCTAGTAAAGCCTCTTGTTAAACTAGCTTGTTGGTTAATATATGATCATGGTTTCCTGATCATGAACATAGAGATGTTATTAACAACAGGGTCATATCATTAGGAGAATGATGTGATGGACATACTCCTATAGTTAAGCGTAGAATAAAGATCAAGTCATTTAATATAGTTCATTTGCTATAAGCTTTCTGTTACATAGTAACCTAATTCCTTCGACCATGAGATCATGCTAATCACCATCACCGGAAGGATGCTTTGATGACATCAAACACCACACCGTAACTAGGTGGCTATAAAGGTTGCATTGAGTGTTCGGAAAGTATGGGTTGAGGCACATGGATCAAGAGTGGGATTTGTCCATCCATATGACAGATAGATATACTCTGGGCCCTCTCGGTGGAATGTCATCCAATTAGCTTGCAAGCATGTGATTGGCTCACAAGGAATCACATACCACGGGAACGAGAAAATAGTACTTATCGGTAACGAGGTTGAACTAGGTATGCAGAGATACCGACGATCAAAACCTCGGATAAGTAAACTATCATGAGACAAAGGGAAATTGGTATCGTATGTAAGTGATTCATTCGATCGCAAAGTAATCGTAGAAATATTTGGGATCCATATGAATTTCCAGATTCCTCTATTGGTTATTGATTGGAGAAGTGTCTTGGTCATGTACGCATAATTCACGAACCGTAGGGATACACACTTAAGGATTCAATGTTGTTGAGTAGTTATGGAATGATGAGTAAGAGACCGAATGTTTTTCGGAGTCTCAGATGGGATCCGGGATATCACGAGGATATCTGGAATGGTACGGAGAATAAGATTCATATAAGTAAAGTCCTGTTTTAGAGTTTGGGAATGATTCCGGTGTTTTCACCAGGAATGTTCTAGAAGGGTCTAGAAGGTCCGGCACTCCAGAGGGGAAGGGTACATGGATGTGTCATGACAATGTGGAATGGTTGCATCATGTACTAGGTCACTTGGCTAGGCAAAATAAAGAGAAAAAATCAAATCAAAGTTTGAAAGTCAAACGTCAATTTGAAAAAGTCAAATCTCAAGTTTGCTTGGTGGAGGGAGAGTAGGCAACCTACTTGGGGAGGAAGTCTGTAACACCCCCGGTCACTCTGGACCGACGGCTGTCACTTCTGGCAGCTCAATAGGATCTCTAGACTAACCCCACAGACCAACACTAGTCTTTTCTGCGCACTTTGTCCTCACTCGTGCGCACCCGGTTACCCACTTCCCGGTCGGTCACCCATCCTAGAATTGCTCTAGGCCAAGTACGCTTAACCTTAGAGTTCTTTTCGAATGAGCTTCCGGAAAAGAAGTTGCAACTTGTTGGTATGAGTTTCCTATCAATCCTATTGAGCCATGCGCTAGGGTCTCACATACACCCACCCTTAGAAGATCGACGTCCTCGTCGATCAACCACAAGCCATGAACGTCCCCTCTTGGCACACGTCTATGCATCTAGTGCCGGCACATGTGCCATGTCGTGTCCACTCCGGGCCACACGCGCCATGCGCCACATGTCCGCCACTGACCGCACACACCCATTTAACCGCGAGGTTCGGCTCTGATACCACTCTGTAACACCCTCAGAATCGGCCCTATGCAAGTTTCAGCGATCCTTGCCAAACCCTCATAGAAACGATTCAAAGGTGCCCACCAGGCACTTTCGTGCGGGTGGAAAACGAAGTAATACTATTACACAATCCGTGAATAACTGACATAGTTTTCTAAATAAAACTTGTCTTTTTAAGAAAACGTTTTTGAGAAGTCGGATAATCCTAGGATCGATTATCCATGGCTGTAGATAGCGTATCAAACACTTGAATTATTTAGAACCAAATGAATGCTCGTACTCAACCGTACCTTCTTAACCCTTGCTAAACTGTGAGAAGTCAAAGACGTCATCTTAACCCAATACGATGACAATGGTTGACCACTGCGAGTAGTAAGGACCAGTTGACATGAGTAAAGTAGTCAATAAATGTATGAAAGAGGGTGGAAGCCAAGATGGAGCTGAAGGACTTAGTGCCCTAGAGGCAATAATAATGATTATTATGTAACTACATGTTTGTTTTTTATGTTTATCACTCTATGTTAAAATTGTTATGTGTCTTGATTGTGAGAATTAAAGGACAACTCATATGCAGATGTAGAAAGATGAACACCAGGTTGTTCCTAGTCATACCTATAGGACTAGATCATGTATTGTGAGATGATTCGATTTCCTGATCATGGGTATAACTATTATAATAACAAAATATACTAGCAATATTGGGAGTACATTATTGGATGAACAAGGGTTTTGAACTAATCCAACAAAATATTTACTATGAGATGTAATTGTCATGTTAATTAAAAGAATCATCATTGTTATCTTATGTATGAATCCTTAGAACATGAGAATATCAAAGGTATTTCCATTTTCGTGTCCCTGGTTCATTAGTTGTACTCATTTTTTCCCAGCTGCTTAATTTTTCTTTATTTTTGCCCATCTCCTTCGCGAAAATCAACAAAGAGCTCGAACGGCAACTGTCGTTAGGTTGACCGTTGGCTGACGTGTGGGGTCGCATGGTGTGGGACCACGTGGCCCCGGTTGGTCAGGAGCGTGTTATGCTGACGTGTGGGGCCGTGCCATCTAGGACTGCATGGGGCCGGTTTGTTGGGAACGCGTTATGGGGGAAGTGGTGTGGGACCACGTGGGGCGTATTTGGTTGTTACATGTGCCATGTCGTCTAAATTGGAAGTTTTATTTTTGTTATTTTTATGATTGGTCTTTTTAAGAGCGTCTTTTCTCCCTCGATCTCACTAACAGTTGTGTTTTTTTACCCAAAAAGGTAGCGAATCTAGAGCATCTTCTCTCTTCATTTTGTTCCTTTTGGCCCTTGTTTTTTCCGAATCTGGTAGAAAATCTAGAGCAGCAAATCTAACTGGCACCATAAATACATTCAGTAAACAGATCAGACATAAAGCAGCTAATATAGGATATATATATATATATAGTATGGTACTTAACGAGGTTCGACAATTAGGCTGCTCAGCAGCAGGAGCGGACAAGTTTAACACGGACAATTAGGTTGCTCAGCAGCAGGATCTCTAGATTGGCCCCCACAAACCAACACTGGTCTTTTCTACACACTTGTCCCTCACTCATGCGCACCCGGTACCCACTTCCCGGTTGGTCACCATCCTCGAATTTCTCTAAATTCAAGCATGCTTAACCTTAGAGTTTTTTTAGATGAGCTTCCGTAAAATAAGTTGCAAGTTGTTGATATGGATATCCTATCAATCCTATTAAGCCATGTGCTAGTGACATGGAATGACCTATCGGGTCCCTATGATTAGTTACCCCAGGCGCATAAAAGCTTATGGCCCACGAAGGCCCAACAAAGTCCAAGAAGCACCCGAGGGAATAAAGATTTGCCTTACCAATTAAGGAATAGTCATGAACTGACATAGAGTTCATATTGTAAAACATAAACTTGTAACCTCTCTGGCTAAGGATTCAGGACCCAGCCTCTCATATAAAGGATGGGAGGACCCGATAGAGAGGGCACCTTAGTTTTCCAGCAATCCGACGTGAGCTAGACCGCAACTAGCGAACCAACGATTTTGTAACCAAACTTTCTCAATAATCATACCATATCGACTTCTTGTTTGTTTGATCAGCCGACGAAATCCGCAACACTCTCTTTTCCACGAAACCCTAAGTCCATAACAATGGGCATTGCCGAGGCTACCTCTCGTCATCCAAGATCTCACAATTTGAAAGGTATAAACCCAACTTTATGTATGCATAAATTAATTTAGAGGAAGAGGCAAAGCCTATTGTTGATTATCAACACCGTCTCTATCCAAGAATGAAAGAAGTGGTAAGTAAAGAGGTAATAAAATGTATTGCAGCAGGTATTATTTATCTCATAGCTGATAGTACTACAATGTTGTTCATTGTGTACCTAAGAAAGGTGGAACCACTGTTGTTCCAAATGATGAAAATGACCTTGTAGCTCAATGCACTATTACTAGTTATAGAATGTGCATTGACTATAGAAAACTAAATAAAGCTAATCGTAAAGATCATTATCCTTTGCCCTTTATTGATCAAATGTTAGAAAGGTTGTCAAAACATTCACATATTTTATTATTTAGATGGTTATCCAGGTTTCTCTCAAAATCCTATGCATAAGAATGATCAGGAAAAGACAACCTTCACTTGTTCATTTGGAACGTTTGCTTATAGGAGAACGCCTTTTGGTTTATGTAATGCTCATGCTACCTTTCAAAGATACATGAATACTATGTTTGCTAATTATACTAAGAAAATGATGGAAGTATTCATGGATAACTTTTATGTGTATGGTACCTCTTTTGATAATTGCCTATTCAACCTTAACAAAGTTCTACAAAGATGTGAGGAACAACACTTGGTCTTGAATTGGGAGAAGTTTCACTTCATGGTTATAGAAGGTGTTGTTCTTAGACACTATGTTTCGGAAGAGGAATTGAAGTGGACCGTGCTAAGATAGAATCTATAAATAAGCTACCATATCCCAAAGATATCAACACTATAAGAAGCTTTCTTGGACATGCAAGTTTCTATAGAAGGTTTATTAAAGACTTCTCTAAATATCAAAAACTCTAACTAATATTTTGCAAAAAGGATGTTCCTTTCTCTTTTATTGATGACTATATAGATTCTTTTAATGTTTTAAATAATGCTTTAATAAGTGGTCCTATAATTCAACTTCATGATTGGGATTTACCTTTTAAAATTACGTGTGATGCTAGTTGATGGCCTACAAGAGCACATGTTCATCAGAGCATGTTTTAGTTTCAGTTTTTATATCGATTCTACAAGGAGCATAGGAAACTGTTTATCAAAGGCATGTCTGTCGCACTCAAGGTGTCACTTGTCTTGAGTAAATTGACTGTAAGAATTGAGATGGAAGAAGGTGAGTGTGAATGGTTGATATTTGTGTATTGAGAAGTAGTAAATGTATGGAACATAAAAATAAACAAAACCAAATTTTCCTTGAGTTTCCTACAGATGAGAGATTAGGCACGAAGAGATACAGTTCATGGGGATAGTGAATGTTCCTGGTGGAATAAGTGATTATAATACTTCTTATTGATATGCAAGTAGGCAAGCAACCCATAATATAATGAAGACTCCTCTTGGTAGATTAGTTTAGCTTCAATAATCCATTTGCATGTTACCACAACCATGGTTAGTGAAACTATTAAGGTCATGAGACCAGATCAAGGCTTTAAACTCACTAGTTCCTTGTTTCTCCTCGAGTTACAATATCTCCTCTTTGATACCGTCCGTGTCACTCGGGGGTCGCCGATTCACTAGCAAACAAGTTCATGTCTTTCTCAGGATCGTGTTGTCTGGGCCCTTAAATTAGACGACAAGCATTAGTCACACAAAGAAAATCATTCTCACACAAAATAATCACAACAATCACAAATGGATGGAAAAAATAGTCACATCACAACTCATCAATTACCTACATCCCCCACGCCTATGGGGTTTTACTCGCACATGAGAGGACAATAACACAATAATATGATCATAATGTAAACAGAGTTCATCTCGATATTACCGTATCAAGCCACAATAAAGGGAAGATCAAATCCAATACAAAGTAAAGTATGAATAGAGTCTCAAACCCCAATCTGACAAGTGTGAATATATCTCTCCCTCAATCTAGTGCAAGGGGGATTATGGAGGAGTGGTGATCTAGAGGCTAGAGATCTTGGATAGGATCGATGAAATTCTTCTTATCCTCTAGATCTCTTCTTCATTTGTTCTGGAATGAATGGGGGCGGTTGTATATGTTTTTCTCTATTGACCCCTTCACGAAAAGTGCTTATAATGACCGCACGAAGGCGGCTACATGTGGTACGGGCGTACCGTACGGGAAAGTTCCGTCTGTACTGATACTCGTTGACAGTTTTGGAGCCTCAAATCAGGGGGCTTTCAATTAGAGATTTGCTTCATTTATTCCAATGTGCTCATGAATGGCCTTGGATCCTTCCAAAAGTGTAGAATCTGGAACTCACATAAAAACTACAAGGCTTCCAAAAGTAGTATTACAGATATATGTAGTCATATATTAGACTATGAATCACTTTTTCTGGATTTTGATTGAAAAAATGAACTTATCGACGTACCAATGTGTCATGGAGGTTTTGCAGATGTGATGTATGAGTCTAAGTTATAATGTTATAGTCAGGCCTAGGACCTGCGATGTTTCTGTTGTACTATTCTATTGAGAGTAATGTTTGTGAAATAGTGTTTTGTAAGTGTTATGCTAACGACTTGCACACCCAACATTGCAGTGGTGTGTTGGGTCACCACACTTTTCTCATTTTAACCTATAAAAACGTAGATACAATCCACTTGCAATTGAAAAAACCCATTTACAACTAAAAGCATGTCACTTGCAACCTACTTGTAACTTACGGCCAACACGAATCACAACACAAAGATAAACATTTTTTGCCGGTTACAACCCACTTGTACTGGAAAAAAACTCAATTAAAACCCACTTGCACTCATTCCAACACGAATCACAACACAAAGATAAACTTTTTTTGTCAGTTACAACCTACTTGTACTGGAAAAAACTCAATTGAAACCCACTTGTACTCATGCCAACACGAATCACAACAGAAAGATAAACATTTTTTGTCAGTTACAACCCACATGTACTAGAAAAAACTCAATTGAAACCGACTTGCACCCATGCCAACATGAATCCCAACGCAAAAGATAAACATTTTTCTTATTTTTAACCCACTTGCAACTGGGAAAAATGTCGGTTGCAACCGTTAGATCTCAGTTGCAACTTCTAGCTAGCATTAACCATAACACAAATCCATCGGCGAGTAACATGTTCTCTTAGTTACAATCCACTAGAAAAATCTTGGCTGCAACTTCCAGCCAGAACGAACCATAACACAAATTCAATGGCTATTAACATTTTCTCACAAGTGCAACCCATCTTTTTTTATGAAAATGCTGACAACACAACTTTTCATTGATTAAGAGTTGAGAAGAGTTGCAGCTACAAGTGCAACCCACTTGACGTTGGAGAAAAAGTCGGTTACAACCCACTTGCAACCTAGAAATCTCGGTTGCAACCCACTTACATTTTCACACTAACACGAATCACGACGCGATCCAGCTATCGAGGAGTCGTCTGTGCCCCAACTTAATTATCGATGGTCCGAGAATTCGGAACGAGATAGGTGGCGTACACAAAATTCGGAACGTTAGAAAAAAAAAAGGAAGGACTCGCAATAGTCACAAGATATATTAGGGTGCTTCTAAAAGTTCTAATCCAAGCAAAGGTAACTTGTGATGAAAACAGAAGGCCCAATCGGCTGAAGGTCTGTCAGTACTGCTCAGGCCAACAGAACATTACAGCACGGGAGAACGCTAGACATATTATGGCAAGCTGATCGTCACGGTGATTCTGCACTAATCTGGATGAAAAAACGAACTGTTCTCACGTTGACTGAGATTTAGCACGTTCTCAGTCGTAGGAGAGCTAGCAAATATGTTGAAACGCCATGTAACAACCAATTGTATCTGCTAGAAAAGCGACTTAGATACCATCGATATGGAAGTTCAAGTAATCGAACGGGCTGAATGAATCATAGACCGTAATAAGACAACACACATATTTAACAATGAAATACAGTACTCCAAATTTTTTTAGTGCTGCGAGAGCGGGAAGCCAATGCCGTGTCGTGTGGTCGGGAAGGTGACGAAGAGCATGCTCCCGACGACCCCGATGGCGATCGGCAGCACCGTGAGCACCTGCCTCACGTCCTCGGTCGGCACCGGGTAGAAGCACGACACCACGTTCTGGTCGAAGAGCGCGACGGCTCCGAACACCATGACGGTGACGACGGCGTGCACGAGGTCGAGGAACCTTACCCGGTACGGCGCGGCGGCCTGCGCGTCGAGCTGCGCGCCGCCGTCGATGGCCCAGAGGCCCCTGAGCGTGGCGAAGCCGTAGCGCACGGCGCCCTTGCCGTCGCGGAAGCTGTCGGTGAAGCAGAGCACGAAGCAGGAGAGCGCGCAGAGCGCCACGAGCGCGGCCGCCATGGCGCGGTTGGAGGACAGGCAGCGGCCGTTGTTGGTGACGACCGGGGAGAGCAGCTGGAACGCCAGCACGGTGCCCGTCGGCAGCAGCGTCGCCAGGTGCGCCGTGCTCTGGTACGTCTGGCTGATCGCCCTCTGCATCGGGCTCATCCCGCCGCCGCTCTCGTCGCCGCCGAGGGCGCGGACGGCCGGGGCGGGCGATCGCTTCGCCAGGAGAGGCCGCTCCTCGTCGACGAGTATCTGGTCGTGCTCCTCGTTCTGCTGTTGCGGCGCCACCACCGCTTCGTGCTGCGTTGCCGCTGGCGCCGTCGCCGCCATTGCTTGCCGCCGGTCTGGCTTGGACCTATGCTCTGAAGAATCTTCTTGGCTGCGAGTGAATCGGGAGGATCGGAGGGGGATGCGATGCGAATGATCCGTGGTGCGGGGTAGCGCGAAGGAAGAGGGAATTTTAAAGGAAATTCGCGGGGAATGCAGGGCGCGGCGTGACGGCGTGGATCGGGCGTGCCGGGGCGTTTTGGTCGGCAAGCACTTGCGCTTGGCTTGCAAGAAACAAGAACCTCGAAACCGAAACGAATCCAGGCAGGGGGATTTTCCCGTTGCTTGCAAGGGAGATGGACCGAAACGCCGGACGGGAGCCTTGCCATGCCTTCGGTTACTTCCGGGCGCACTCCAGCCGCGGCCACGGACGGGGAGAGCGCGCGCGGCTGTTGAGTAACGCAACAACGGGTAATGCAATTACGCCACAGTTGACAGCCATTACTGTGCACGGAGGCTTTGGAAGTACATATCAATTAGGCAAAAGATTTGAGCAGGTAGATAGATAGACGTGCGTGCGTGTCATGCGCATGTGTGCGCGCCACTACCCCACGGGACGCGTGATTAAGTGAGCAAGTCTGAGAAGCTCACGATCTCGGGTAAACATCACAAGAACCACAACAAAAGCGGCATGCGGTGCTTTTCATAGAACACCACGCTATGGTATCTTTATCGCTCATTTCCAAAGGTACTTTTTTCTCCAGAGAGCCTAACTCACAAATCCCAAAGCGTTCTCACAAGAGACGCGCTGGTGGAGCATCGTTGGATCACGAACATCCATGACGCTATACTATAAGCTCGCTTGCCCTCTTTCAACTTTAGATTAGGGTGCGAGGTTTTGGATTTTTGGCGGAGTCCAACAACATCCTCTGGAAGTGGACGGCGGATGCTCCGTACTCTTCCAAGTCCTGCTATAAGCTTCTTTTCGAGGGATTCATCGTTTCAAGATCTTTGAAGCTAAACTAGCGCGCCTAAGCCCTGCCCGAGTCAAGTTATTCGTGTGGTTGGTATGCCAAAGACCAATGTTGGAAGGTTGAGAAGCTAGTGAGATGGGGGCTCCAACACCATGAGATACCTTCTAGTAGGCTGCCCTTTCCCGAGGGCGGTCTGGTACGAGGTGCTATCCTGGACCCGATCCATGGCCACACCACCAAATGGAGAGCACGACTTCTTGGACCGGTGGTTGCGAGCATCCCGGACTAGCCTCGATCCTTGCTTATGGATACGTCATTGCTGATCATGTTGGCGACATGGTGGATTTGGAAGCAGCGAAACACGGCCATCATTGTCAATGCGTGCATCTCCTACTATGTGTAGTCTTTTTGACATAGACGCGATCGGGTTACAAGCTTTGATCCCTACCGTTGTGTAGTCTAGGTCTATGGGGCTGAGCTGTATGTGGTGTTCGCTCGCTACGATCTTGTAAACATTCGTACAAACTCTATTTTTTCATCGATGCATTGAAACTCAAAGTTTTTACGTTTTTGTGAAAAAAACAGAGACTAAATAAATGACTTCTAAACCGAAAAGCAGATCCCAACTTTATATCGTCCAAAATTAATCGATGCAGACTTGTCTAGATATAGATGTAACTTGTCAAGATATAGATTTGTACATACCTCCGTATCTAGACAAAGCCGAGTAGAGTAATTTGAGACCAAGGAAATATAAAGGCAACCATCACAAATACAAGGAAATATACATACATGTATTGTATTACCTTAGTTAGAAAAAAATAAACAAAGGCAAAAGGTTTGTCTTATTCATTAATTAAGAAGAAAATATCAAGTTAATTAGCTGAAAACCAGGTGAAGACCATAGAGCAAAGGAAAAAGCTAAAACAAACACCAACACCAAGAGGTCCAACCGATATCATCGTCCATGTATCCAGGGAGAACGAGTACTAAGACCAGTGTCAAAGAACGGTTCAAAATATTGGTAGGACGAATTCATAGACATATATCACTGTTTAACTAAAACCATGGACGTAGGGGGCAGATGCCCCCTCCCCAATATTTGTGTTGAATAAAAATCATGTTTGTCAGCTATTCAAGCATTTCAATCAACATCTGATCGAACAACACAAAATAGATGCTACAAATAGAAGATAAAAGCAACTTATGTAAATAGAAGTAGAACCTACTAACCTACCGATGATAAAGCTTTGATGCCTGCAGAAACTCCTATGTAATGACAAAGTTCTAACATTTAAAAAAAATCTTTCTTAATTTAACCAAGATCAAGACTTCTAAACATCCCTCGCTCAATATAGCACACTCATATGAACATAGCTATGTAATTTTGAAGTTTTTATGTTAATATTTATGATATTTGATAAAACAAATTATATTTTTTGGGACCAACATATTAATAGTTGTAAGAGTTCAGTAGTTTGTCATTCACGCTATGATGTGAAGTAATTGCATGGATATTAGACGAATTCTAAAATAGCATGCAATGAAATTCAGAGTATGTCAAAATATGTCCCTCCATAGATCAGCAAAAGGCTTTAGAAAGATCATGCCAAATGAAAAAGAATCAAAACATAGAAGTTGCATGTATTTTCCAAAGAATTTATTTGCCTATTTAAACGTCCAAATGTGATTAGAAAGTCTATTTTAATGAGCAAAAAATATCAAAAATTATAAACACAAAAAAATCTATATATGTAAAAACAAGGTATGTCAGCCGCCCTAGATTGCCCTAAGGGGAGCTTCGCCGCTGACCAAGATCCTTTCAAAGGCAGTTGTCATGGATGCAGTCAAGGGCCGCTCCTTTCGATCCATGTTAAGTACTATCTCTATTTCATAACGAACTTTTCTAGTAGTTTTTTTGTTTTGAAATTAGGCAATCCAGAGATCAACACCTAAGACAAACATGCTTGACAAACAACTTTGCACAAAGAATCCCGCAAGTAAAATTATAATTTCACCCTTAGAAAAACCTGTGTCTCGTCGAACCGTCGTGTATCGTCCTCCGCTGTCACCATGGTAGCGTCGGAAAAAGAGGCGAACAACAACCATACCTAGATCGAGGAGAGCATCATCGCATACGAGAATGCTTTTCGAGCTGATGAACCGAGTCGTCACAAGCGACGAGACTTTGTGGCACCTCGGTCGGGGATCTTCCACGTGGTCACCAGATCCCAACACCGTCGTCTTCATCCGACGCAGTCAAAGAAGAGAAACGATGCCGTCTGCCGTCTTCCACGCGCATACAAGACGTCAAACACTACTGCAGCAGCCGAGGCGACCGCCATCCGCGAGAGTGACGAACACATATCTCACCAGATCCAGAGACCCATGAGAAGACTAGACCACCTACCCCCGACACCAAGATGGAGGAAGAATAGGGACAAATTATTCAAATTATTTCAACGACATAAGTCTCCTATATGAAAGCAACGGATCCACGTGCTTGAGAATGCCGTGCTGATTTTCCGATCCATCTCTGCTGCGTGCGGTCATTTGGCCAAATGGCAAATGAATTTTGTGCTCGAGCTGTTACTTACCATTGAATTGTTTTTAACACTTGCAATGCAAATATGCCATGCTACGGCAGAGGCCAATACAAGTTCTCACGAACCAAGTTATCAAGCACACACACTGAGTGATACATTCGCTGTTTCACATCTTGACCTAAATCGTGTCATCAACGCTGAACCCTATTAAGAAATCTAGGGAGTTAACTCAATTGCATAATGTTAAGGAAGCAGTTAAGAGCCAACGACATGCTTCTCATACAAGGCGACGATCTCCTTCTTGTTGGGATTCTTCAGCTGCAGCAACTGAGCACCAAAACCATGCTTCGTGAGCTCCTGCTTCAGTTTCAGCACAGTGAACTTGGCGTAATCTTCAGTCTCCGTCTCCTCCATCTGCTGGCTCACATTATCATTATCTTCTCCAAAAAATACAGATCCACCATCCTCCGTGTGATTATTCTTGAACGGGCTTGTTGTGCTCTTTGATCTTTTCCTTCGCCTCCCGGAGTTGTCATCATCCACGTCCATATAATGGACAGACTCCGTTGCTTCACCCCTGCGCCTTGAGTAGGAGGCCTTAACCTTGCTATCGAGGGCAGTTTCATTGAGACGAACAGATGTCAGCTCCTGCTGGAGCATATCCAGCTTGCCTTGAGTGGCTTGCAGCTGCAGTGACAAGGCCTCGGCCCTCTTATTTGCTTCAGCGCAAGCTTCACGTTCTGTCTCTAGCAGACTCTCAAGCACTTGGACCGTGCTGGACCTCTGCTGATTATTCTGTTCCAACATCTCCCCGATCTGCTTTTCCCTCTCATCAACCCTTTCATCAAGCATTCTGACCTTGGCTACAGCATCCGACTCAGACTGTTTAAGTCCCTCGATTTCTTCCACCATCTTACTTTTCTCTCTCTCTAGACTCTCGACCTGTCTCTCCATCCTTTCAATTAACGCCATTCTCTCCATTGCTAGTCGCTGTGCTTCACCCTTGTCTCTCTGAGCAGCAGCAGCTTCTACACGAGCCAAGTCAGCCAATTCTACTGCTCGTTTAGCCTCCCTTTCAGCTTCCTTGCACCTCCTGTCTGCCTCATCAAACTTTTTGCACTCTGATAGGAACTTCTCCTGAAGATGATTCTTTTCCTGTTCCAGGATCCTCACTTCCTTCTCACGCGACTGAGCTTCAGTTTTAATGGACTCCAAATTACCAGTCAATAATCTGATCTCTCCCTTCAGAGCCACCGACTCGGACTCGTAGTTCTTCACCTTTGCTTCAGTAGCCTGGATTTGGTCATTATACAGATAAGATGTCATAAACATTTGAGGGAGAAACGGAGGGAGGGACAGGGAGAAGGTTACCTCAAGCCTCGAGATCAAACTTGTAGCTTGAACTTCAGTTTGGTTAATTTTTGCATTTAGTCTTGTTATCTCCTCATCCTGTTGATAAAACAGGAAAGACAGAAGTAAACAAACAGGCACCTGTGAGACTTGAAAAGGTAAGCAACTGTGAGGGTCAAGAGAAAGGAGTACCTTCTCATGCAGGTGGTTAGCAAGTTCTGCCCTAAGCGCATCTTCCCTTTCTTGCACTTTCTTATTTGTGCGTTCCTGTGCTACAGCTGCTTTCTGAAGAGCTGTTTTAGCCTCACCAGAAGCATATTCATATTTCCTTTTCCACTCTGCAGCTTCCTCTTGAGCAGACTCGGCCTGCTCCCGTATAGCAGATAATCTGCCCTCACTGATATTCGTCCTAGACTCGAGAGAAGCAATTTGGGACTTTAACTTGCTTTCATCTGCCTTCTGCTGTAAAATGTTGCGATCATATTTGCTCTTCCAATCAACAGATTCTCGTTTTGCTTGTTCAAGAGCAGAAGACAAGCTCATGCAACGTTCTTCCAACTTGCTACCCTTGTTCTGAAGTTCAGCCATTCGAGCAGCGTAATCCTTTGAAATTTTCTGCTTATCATTAATAGATTCCTCATAGCGCTTTAAATACTCAGCTCTGTGCGTCTCACTTGCCTCAAGCTGCTTCCTGAGCAATGCTAACTTATCATCATTTGAACTGCATTTCAGTCTCAGGGCGTTCCTTTCAGCATCTATACGCTCCAATTGTTTTTTGAACAGGTCTAGCACGGGCCCCGCCAAACTATAGCAATTGATGAAAATGAGAAAATGAGGGTATGGTTAAGATGTTCAATAGCATACAAATTGCAAGGATGATAAGAAAAGATCGATTTAGTTTCCACAACTAGAAGTTTAAGCCATAACATCATGCAACCAGCTTGAACACAAAAATCCGAATTGAATTGATCAAGTTGATGGTGCACATTATGATATATGATGTCACATAAACATTGAAAAAAGAAGAGGTGCTTACCACTGATGCAGAAATGAAGCAAGCTTTGCCCATTTCTTGGGCCCATAAGAAGTAGACTCGTACTCCGTGAGGAGTCCATCAAGGAGCTGCATTATATCAACACAAAAGACAAGTTAGTATTATATTTAAGTTAATACTGAATACATCATTCGAATGGGTTATGACTGAGTCTAAGCAAAAAAAGCTTACAACAATCTTACCCTGACTACGTCATCCAACTTTGAATCGGGACGGTTACATGCTGCCCGCACTTTTGACTCCATGCTCTGTATTCTATTCGAACATTGCAAATCAGCCTCCAGAAAAGTATTCCTTTTGTAATCCTGCATTCATATCATAATCACTTAGCCTGCTGGCACTTTCGTACTAATGAGAGCTGATTCACAGTATAAGTAGTTTTGGACATTGTCACGGTCATCAAAGTAACAATATGACCATAACCTTTTTAAAACATGTTGTTTTGTTTCAAACAAATATTATATATTCTGAAATCTAGTGATGTCAATTTGATATGGTTCATGTTGGTAATTCTTTTTATAACAATGGTCAAACCTAAAAATGTTTGGCTGACAGAAATTCTAAAAATGCTTACATTATAAGAGGGGATATTTTAAAAACTACCACACATGGATAGACATAAAGTTAATGAGAAAGTCAAACAAAGTGGTAGCGGAGGAGCGACAATCAACTGATAGTGGAACCTGTGACAAGTTTCTGTGTATGGAAAAGGAAAGATGAGGAGCGACAGTCACCTCAAAACTCTTCCTTAAAGAAGTCTGGAGAAGCTTTTCAAATTTCGAACGAGCTGACCCAGCACCAACAGCAGAAGCATTAAAAGCACTAATAGCCTTATTCATCGCACTTTCATGTGCTTCTCTCAAAACATCCTGCCAAAACTGAACCTGTCAGAAACCTCCCAGAAAGTGAAAGAAGAAAATGCATGTTGCTTATCAGCAATACTACCTCTTCTGCTGTTTTTTTGCGGTCAAAAGAAGAATTGTAAATATCCACAGCAGAATCATACGCCCTACGACATTCTGTTTCTTCCACACTCTGCACAAGCAAAATTATGAGATGATTTCCTCCCTAACAGAAACCAGTTACCCAAATCATGATTGAATAGTAAAAACTAAAAAGACAACAATGACAGAGCAGAAGATCAGCTACAAAAAGATAATAAGAGCAGTACATGAGTACCTCCACTAAGCTAAAATAGCTGTAGTTGCCCACTAACCACTATTGTCACTTCATATGTCTACTTGTTTCTCATTTCCATAAAGGTAGAACAGTCCTTCCATTCATTATAAATTTAATTTAATACTCCCTCCGTTCACTAATGTAAGATATTCTAACTTTTTTCTAAAACACGTGTACGTACACAGGTTTTAGTGTGTAGGTTCACTCATTTTGGAGTGTATCTAGTCCATTTTAAAATATCTAAAAGGTCTTACATTAGTGAACGGAGGGGTAGTTGAATCTGACACTGTATTTCTAAAACAAGAGCTGGCCCTTGATTCTCCATGTTATTATCTTTAATTTTCTTACTCCAATAAGAAATTATGCGAAGTGATTAATTCACAGCATGCCATACATAAAATCATAATCACCAAAGAATATTTGTAATAACACAAAAATCTAGTGCATATATAACAAATATCACTAACTCCAAAGATTACAGAGGAGTTCTACAACAGTTAACTATTTAAATGGTTAAATTGAAATGGGAAGAAAGTTGAGAACTATTCAAATGAATACATTGAAGATTTAGAAGTTTTTTAATAAAATTGTCGTAATTAAGCTGCAAGCAACACCAAGAACTGGTTGTGTAAGATATACAAAATGATCAACATAAGACATAAGTCGTAATTCCATCATCAATTCAGGCATACCTGCCATGACGAAGATATTGTCGGCACTGCACCAGTATTGATGGCATCAAGAAATGATTGTGTCAATCCAGCAAGGATGGGGCCAGTCATGGTACTAGCTCCAAGTTGTTTAGGTCTTGTTCGATCGAACACAAATTTTGTGAAAGCATCCAGGCCAGATGTGAACTCTGGACGAAAAGTACTCAGCTGCAAACAGGTCAACGAATTAAGCATGCGAAAAAAAGGGTAGAAAACATGAGAACAGCAATCAGCATCAACCACTTAAACAAATAAGAACATATTAAGTATTTACCATAATTTTAAAGCACAGAAGACTGGAAGCATAAAGCATCCATTACTCTCTAGTTTCTTACTAAACCAAATTTGTACAATCTCCAGATGATCTTCCTTCATCAATTTTTTCTCAAGAAAACTCAGAATTTGAGTCTCATTTCATTTTACAGGAAGAGTTTAGAGGTACAAGTAAAACCTCCTGTAAAGCTAATAAAAATCTCATAGTCTATAAACCCTTCATGGGTAACAGTCAGTCCTAGTTTTATAGGAAGCCTTATTGCTAAGTTAATAGATTATAAACAAAGCTTGACAAAAATTACAATTCTAACTGAAAGGACGAACATAAGTATATCTGTTACAGTTGAAAGGACTTATACTTACAGGAAGTTGATCAAGGCGCTGCAGATCTTTCTCATTGTTCACAGGTCGGACAAGTGTAAAGCATTCCCTGTCTGGGAAAAGAGCACGGATCGACTCCCGTATCTTTCAGATATGTTAAAAAGAAGATACATCAGTAACTGTAAGATATGTCAGAAAATGATACATCACAATAGCATGTATGCTAATTTATTACTTATAAGCCGAATTGCATTCGAATAGAACCCTGGTACCCTACCGCATTCTTAGCAGATACATCTCTTCCGCCAGTTTGAACAGGCCTCAGAGCTAGTTCGAGGTAATCTCTCGGTGTAATTTTTCTGTTGTCTTCTGACAGATCCAAGTAGAAGTCCTGTAGGTGCCAGACAGGGCATATAAGTGATTATCAAAATGTACCACAGGAAATGCAGGTAATGGTTAAAAATAAATAATGCAGAGTGCAAAAAGATTTTATTACGACAAATCAAATCAATATCTTACCCTCAACAACCAAACAAAGACAGGTGAGAAGTGCCCAAGTTCAGAAGCAGTGGACCTTCCACCTGAGGCCCTAACACGTATGTGCTTTGTCATTTCTGTGACCAGTGAAAGGCGGTCTATTGATGCTTCATCTATCCCTCCCATCTGAAAGAAGAGACAAGGTTTCAGGGAAAGAGGTTAGAGTAATCAATAAAAAACAATCTAGTTTACTTCAGCATCCTAAATATGACCTTCAACATTAGTCTAGCAGGCCCTCGAATCAAAGAGATTGCAGAAAGCCAAGTCATTAGTCCAAAATACCTGGTTGTATATAAACATGCTTGATAATAGAACAGCCAACGAAAATATTTGGATACTATAGGTTCCCTGTCAAAAAAGAAAACAGTAAAGACAAGATAATTAAACAGAAAGCAGAAGTAATTTGCATTACAGTGCACAAAAGCAACCATAAAAAATTCAGCAGAAGAAAAAATAAATGGCAACAGACATTCCTCAAATTTACAATTAGGAAACAGGACCTTTGATGGGTAAACGGTATACAAAAAGCCTGTTATTAGTTAGCAACCTATCATTGAACAAAAAGCCAACATCAAGAGAAGGGGTAATATAATAACTCAAGAGTTCTGATCATCTCACTAGGGAATAGTTACAAGAAATCATTACAGAATAAGTCTGATGGTGCACTTAAATGTGGTGCCAGACACATACATGAGATTGTCAACAGAAACTAACATCACACTCCTACGTCAGTACATGCATTGATAAAAGTAAGTTTTTATCAGATCGTCAGGTGAGATAAAAAAGAGAACCACATCAAAGTTCGAGAGAGATTATTTGAATCAACAATAGATTGAATTAGTATGAGAAATTTACATGTCCCTTTAAATCATTGTCATGATCTCAGCAATAAAGGAAAACATAGAAATACTGAAAGTAGAAAATCTTTTGACCTTCACCATGTCAAAATTCAACTACCCACTCAATAAATGTGGACCCAAATAAACAATGACATTTTCCAGTACCATTCAGCCGAACATTAGATTGTGTTTAAGGAAAAATGGCTCAATTTTGAAGTAAAGCTACATGACATACCGTTTGGTCGTAAGCATCAATTCCTTCAGTATCCAACAATACAAGATTGTATTCAGTTCCATCAAGTCCAGTCCTCTTCAGAGGTGCACTCCACATCCAAAGTCCCTTGGTGCAAGGTCGATGTGTTGATGCAACTTGAAAACCACTGGTTCGCCCTAGAAGCTGCATATGGAAGTCATAGTTTATGTCTGATGCCAAAATGGAGAACGAAGTAGAAAAGCATGTAGCAAAGAAAAAATATTCAGCAAGTAAACACAAAGGTACGAAAGAAATATGTAGTTACAAAACAAATTCCAAGTACACCCAGCCATCCAAGAAAAAACATTCTGACATAATTTGATGGATTAGTAGGATAAGGATTTGAATACAAGATTCTTCTGATGCAGCTGATTAAACTTAAGTGGATACTTTTGAATCAGAACTATGTACACATCACGCTAGCAGATACGAGTCACTATTTCTACTAATGACCCAGCAAATTTTACTATGTTTACCCGTGTGCTTTATTGTGTCCAACTCTCTTTTAAGACGTACAGATCAAATGTCATATATGTACTCTGCAATAGAAGTAGTATAAACCTTACACACATCCTGATGTTTTAGCACCTAAAGTTGTGAGGTTATGGACAGATACACCCAACAAAAGTACCAATGACTTTGTGAAGATGAGATTGTTCACTGCATTCCAACTTCAAACAATCTTTCCAATTAACTTTTGCAGTGTTATTACCCTGTCAAACAACTCTGCTTGTTCTACCAATTTCATTGCTCCACTATTCCAAGATATATCTGAGGTTCTAATGCCAGACAACGGCTAAAAATTCTGTAAGCACCAAACAGGACAACAAGACTAGGATCTACAGCGCAATACACAATGTTTGAAGCACTTGTTTACTACTGAGTTCCTCACAAATACTACCATGTATCCTCTATAATTGACATAAACAGCAAGTATTCATGATTAAACGCTGCATCCACCCCGACCTATGGTGTTGCTAAATCTGCACTCTTGAGCTCCAACTACCAAATCCTTCCAAGTCTAGCAAAGTGAGCTCACGGTGAAAACCAACAAAATCGCGAGCGCGTGGTCCAATCCCAAGAGTAACTAAACCCTAAAACAAAAAATTCACCCAAACCCCAACTCGTGCTGCTAAATTACCCCTTCTATCTTCCAAACATGCTGTAAAACACGCCGATCTATCAAACTGCGGAGGCAGGGCCGAAACCCTAGGGGCGCATTGCCATGAGCGCTCCTCGAAACCCCGAAAAGGGAAAAGAGCGCAGCAGTACCTGGTTGAGCACGAAGCTCTTGCCCTGGCGCGCGCGGCCGCAGACGGAGACGACCCCTACGGGTCCCTTGACGAGCTGCAGCGCCGCGACGGCCTCGGGGTCCATCACGAACTTGCCCTTCTCGTCGCAGTAGACCAGCCGCAGCGGCCGCCCGAGACCCCCCGCGCCGCCGCCGTTCCCGGCGGCCGCAGCGGAGGGGGAGGCGCCGGCGGACCCATCGGCGGTGGCGCTGGGGCTCCCGCGCAGGCCCAGCCTGTGGAGCATCGCGTCTTCGCCGCCGACGGCAACGAGGGCTTCTCCGTGTGTTTCTCTGTCGCGCTAGTCGTTTCGAAAAGAGAATGCGAAGATGGAAACCGTGTGGGGAGGCTCCGTGGGGTTTCGGGTGTTCGAGTAAACGCTGCGTCGGGAGCGACGTGGCGGTTGCCTTTTGGGCTGGATGCTATGCCCGTTGCGCTGGACATGGGTGGAGCTTGGTCGGTTTACCTGGCCCACTTGGGTCGGTCCGCTACCCAATAGTTTTTTTCATAAATAAATAATATCAAAAAGGTGCGATTTATGGGCCTTATGGGCTTTGATTTTGGTCCCTTTCTTCGTTTGGGTTGTTATAGGGCTAGTGAGTTCTTCTTTTGGGCGCCTTGTGCCTCTTTCACGGCCGCTCATCTAAACTAATATTAAATATTAAAAGACTCAGAGGGTCAAATCCAGCGAAGCTGGTTCACACGATTAAATTATCCAACGTTTCGTATTGCTTCAGTCTTTATCGGGACTCATTGTACGAGCGGACTATCCAGGATGAAAACCACCAGACGACCGCCCCACGACTCACGTTCTTCCTCAAAACAAACCTACAGTTCCAAAACAACGACACCATCCAACCACCGCTGGTGCTTCTGCGGCTGCGACTCCAGCCCCGCCGCGCAAGCCCCCTCCGGCGCTGCCGCAGCCGCGTCGCCCTAGCCCCACCGCCCAAGCTCCCGCCGGCGGTACCCCAGCTGCGACGCCCCAGCCCCGCCAACCAAGCCCCCGCCGCCGCTGCCCCAGCTGCGACGGCCCAGCCCCTCCGCCCAAGCCCCGCCACCGCCCGCGCAAGCCCTCGCCTGCGACGCCCTAGCCACGCCACCTCCAGCCCCGCCGCGCATGCCCCCGCCGCCGCTGCCCCAGCTGCGACGGCCCAGCCCCGCCACCGTCTGCGCTGCCCTAGCCCCGACGCCCAAGCCCCGCCACCGCCCGCGCAAGCCCCCGCCTGCGACGCCCCAGCCCTGCCACCTCCTGCGCTGCCCCAGCCCCGCCGCGCAAGCCCCGCCACCGCCTGCGTTCGCCCAGCCGCCGCCCAAGCCCCGCCGCGCAAGCCACAGCGCAAGCCACCGTTGCAGGCGTAGCCGAATCCGTCGTCGCCCCAGCCACATACGACGCGTAGGCCACCGCCAACACACGCTGCATCCCCGGACAAGAGGCCGCCTTCACACTGGTGCGCCGACAATTTCTTCAGGTTCTACTTTATCATGCGCGTATTATTGTCCTGCAACACGAATTAGATTTTAGGATGATACTTATGTGCTCCCCAATTCATTATAATCTTTCTGAGTATGTTAAACATGTGCTTATTAATGACCCGCTAGAAGCATTAGATTTGAGGATGTTACTTTAAACTTCTAGGTATCCCTTCTGATGGCCAAATAAAAACATCAACAAACCTCACATCTCTGTCAAATGGAGCAGTACTAATTATACCTCAGTGTTTATAAAATACTGAACTTCCATAGCCAGTTTTGACAGCTCATTTCCTTCAAGCAAGTTGCCGATAGTTTCTTAGGATGTTCTCCCACATCAACCATCGCTAGAGGTTGCCGAATGCTTCAGGAAATTAAATAACCTTTTTAGGGAACTGACGCATCACCAAAATCTGTTTCCTAGCAGTAAAATTCATAACTCAACCAGTTCAGCAGGAGAACAAAGTCCTCAAACAGTCAGGAACACATTTTTAATGTTCCTGGAGTTTATTTGTAAATCATGTTGTTTACCTTCTTAAAGTTTGATTTAATCTTTCAGTGCTAAACTTGTTCCTACGTAAACTCTCTGACAGCAGAAAGTCAATACCGTTGCAAGTAGTTTATTGCTTAAGTTGTTCTGGAGTGAATGTCTATTTCCTGATTATCTGCTTCCAGTCCATGTTAAGGTTTTTTTATGGAAGAGTTTATGCTGCTCCTCTTGCCGTGGCCTCCATATGCTACACATATGCAGCTCAAGCATACTCAGACCTGATTCTTGTTGTTGCTCACGGTATTACATTGTTCCAGGAAAGATTAGGCTGACTAATATATGATTTTATATTCTTATTTAGTCGTTTTGGTGCAGTCACATTTTTCACATTTAGCATACCACATTATTTAGGAGACGTGAGAGTAATCAGTAGCAAGACATACTGCTGTTATCTAAGAGAGCAACTGCAGTCTGATCCATCAAAATTCACTTGAATCTGTTCTTTTTTCCTTTCGCGTGTTTCATAAAGATTTAGAGATAGAAAACCCGAAGTATTTTTTAATCCACCATGGTCCACGGTCATATACTTTCGATAGTACATAATCGATGCAATCAGCAACAAACTTGAGATTTCTATTTTACTTCTGGTTTGTCTAAATTTTGAACATGTGCGATGGTTCTTTCTTCAAGCAGTTATTGGGTTCACTAACCAAGGATGACTACATTGCAATGTGACTTGGTTTGGTAGGCAATGATATATATTATTAGGCCATGGAATACATGTAGTTGCAAGTTTATCTTGTTGCTGATTACTGCTACCTGTTGTAGAGGCTCTGAAAAAGGATTACAAGAGACTAGAGAGTTGTTGGTATAAGGTAAGCAAAATAATAAATATTCATTTACTAGATTTCTTACTCTGAAACTTTTTTTTCTTTTGAGTAATGAATAATTGACTAGGATTTGTTTCATTTTTTACTACATGGGAATGGATCCTGTAGTATCTTGTTCTTGTTCATCTATCGGACCTAGACCTTTTTGGTATGCTCAAGTAGTATGTACGAATAATTAAAAATAATATTATCTTGTACTAGAGAAAGGAATGAATCATAAAGTATTCTTGTCACAATGGAATATTATTTCTCAAATTATTATTGCTTGAAAAATAAGTACAAATATTTTTATTTCTTATGTATGAAGAAAATTATGCATTTTTTAATACGTGCATGTGCACGTGCCCGATTACTAGTGCAAGATTAACACTACGGTTAATTAGGTAAATTAGGAAACATACTCATGTGTTGTAACGGAAGAGATAAATCTAACAGCATGACTTGATAAAAAATACTATATAGTTACACTTTTGCATCTTTATTGTGTGCTAATCACCAAAAGTATATCTACCAGTAATTGGACATGGGTTTGAATGCACCAACATTTAATAGAAAATGATGCATAAATATATGGCCCTATGAGAAACAAGGAAGAAAGCAATTTACCTCCAATTGTTTAATTTTTGGTATTGTTCTCATATTGATTTGGCAGCAACTTCTCTGACAGAGAAGAATTTCAATGTTAATTTCAGCTATAATGTCTCAGATCAGGATTGTATGTATAAATATGTCCTTATCAATAGTTTTTCTTTTTCCATAAAAACCAAAATTCAAATAAAACATCAATATCTTGTTGCATGTAGAGCGGTACATACCACAGGAAAAATTTAGCATTCACACTTGATCTTTTTTTTTGAGAGAGAGAGACACTTGATCTTCTCTTGTTACTATTGCTGAACGTTCTTCCCTATAAAAATCAGCATTGCGATTATGCTTTACAGATTGATGTGCTCCCCATTATCTGCGCTACATCATAGAATTTGAGGCTCCCGCAGAAATACTTATCCACGGTAGACCACGAACTTGTATGAAGTGTGCATGCAGGGAAGAGAGAGACAAAAATTAATACCGGATGACAATTGCTCCAATTGGGTTTTGTGGAATTGGTGAAGGAAGGTGACAACATCTAGCAGTCACAAGATCAAGAAGTAATGGTCACCACATATTTTCCAGTATGTTGTCTTTGCCGGATCCAATTAATATGGTTCGGTCTGACTGAACACATGAGAGCATGGTCCTTGTTTGCGATCATCGGTACTTGTGTGAGAGTTGGCTGAGAGCTGAGTGGAATTGGTACCGGAAAATGGGAGATAGCCGGCCATCGCTGTTGGGCAGCACAAAACCTGTATGTCAGAGAGGCCCAGTGTATGCAGTGACGGATCCTACATAGATCAATATGGGATGCTATATCGAGAAGTAGGCTTGTCACACTTACACTTTGGATCTTTTATTCTAGATGGTCACAGTAGCCTCTATCGATCTTGAGCATGTACTGAGAGAGGAAGAGATTGGTGAGAGGGGAGAGAGACTACCTGCACCGGTGGAGCTCGAGGAGCCCGAGCCTGTTGCCATGGGAAGGGTGACGGCTTGAGCGTGGGCAGTGGTGGCAGTGTCGGTGGTGCTTCCCGTCGCTCTGCGCGAGCCCTCGATCGGAAGGGCGTGGGGAGTGGCGCACGACGAACCTCGTTAGTTGTGCCATCGGACCCCACCTCTTTATATATACGCAGGTGACAGGGGCCCACCAACCGGGAGGTTGGGCGTCCCCGATCAGGACGTGGTCAAGGGGTGTGATCGAGCCGTTGGGCTCGGTCACGATTGAGATCAATCTAACATTCTCCCCCTTGATCTCAACTTTACTTTTAACTTTATATTTTACTCGTTTCATCACAGATCAGTACATAGAGCATGTTTCATCGTCACAGCTCAATTGCCGATAGAATTAGACAGCCATCATATACTTTTCTATTTTGAAACAAATCATGTTACTTTTCGGCCTTGGTAGTTCAGGAATCATAGGCTTTCCCTTAATCCCGTGTCGGCTAAGTGTTCCTTGAACACATTGGGAGGTAAGCCTTTCTTTAGCGGATCTGCAAGCATATCCTTTGTTCTTATATGCTCGAGACTTATAGTTTGATTCTGGACTTTGTCCTTCACAACATAATACTTTATATCTATTGACTTTGTAGCATTACTCGACTTGTTGTTGTGAGCATAGAATATTGCGGGCTCGTTGTCACAGTACACCTTTAGTGGCATGCTGATGCATTAGCCTGAGCATGGTGCAAAATTATTATTGACCTAAGCATTAGCCTGAAAATAAAAATATAAGATAAAGTCAGTGTAAGATTTCTTTTAGTCAGAACCACATGGCCAAACACCATCACAATTTTCACAGGACAATTGTTCAAGAAGCTGTAATACCCCAACCAAAAAACCTTATGAATGAAATGATCAAATCAGACTAATTTATCTGCACCAATTTATCTTTGTATTACCGTAAACATTAAATAACATATGAGTACAACAACTAACCAACTTATGTAATGTATTGACCAGAACGGCTTTCTCTTTCCAGATATGCTTGGATCTAGAAATACTTCAAAATGGCCAACTGTTTTATCTGTTTGGTTTGTAAGTCATAGGTTGACCTGAAGACAGTAGTATACATTAAGCAAATGAAGAAATTTTTAAAACCATTGTCGTTATATATGTAATATTTGTGCACCAATGCCTAGTGGTAGATACGAATCATAAAAATAAAAAGAGAAAAAGGAAACATGACTGCTTCAAGAAATCATAATGTACATAAAATTTGTATTTATAATCCCCTACTAAGATCAACTTAAACTTTTTGTACATGCTCAAGCATGCAATTCACCGTTGCAGATGTAACACAAGTTTCCATGTGATAACAACGGGAAAGTTTGAGAAGCCAATGAAAGTAGGTTATCATCCAAGAAAACAGGGTTCAAACAAAAATGGTAGCTCGAGAAGACTAAGGACCAGAGAGTTAGTTCAAGGATGTGGTAGAGTTGTTGTTTAATGTGGACGGTAAGCTAAGATAATCTTTTTTCACGGACAAACCTCTCCAGCCAATGATCTATTAAAACACATTAGCGTACAATATGGAACTTGTCCTAGTTAATTTATTATAGTTTAACATTGAATGACAAAGTAGTATATTGCACCACCCAAATGCAAACTGATATTTTCTAGCCAAAATAGTTATAAATGACAGTTCTAGCAAATTAGGCTGATGGTGCATTCTTAAATGTGTAGCAACATCTTCTTTATATGCTTTCTCAACATGCATATATGACCTTATTAAATAATCCAACTTGGCAAGTGCTTTGTATACATGCCTGAATAAACCATTTTAACTTAGGCCTTTTGGATGCTACTTGCTCTGTAAGGAAGAGAACAAAAGGACATTAGTAAATCTAAATCTCACAAAATGACAATTTTCTTTCAAAATCAACATGAAGTACTAAAAACTTACGGACAGTAGGGTCTCTCCAAAATTCCAAATATCCTACTTGTTTCGGATTAGTACTTTTCAACGTGGTATAGGAGCAAGATTTATAATTTAGCAGCAAAAGGACAATCGTTTATCCTGAGAAATCCTATACTTTGATATACTTTTGGTTTCTACATTTAAAAAAATAGTCATTTTTTATCTGAATTCCTTACTGATATTATTTTTTGCTTATAAATTAGGTCTTATAAATCATTATTGCCGGCCAGACATGAAATACCATCCACCTCAACAAAACCATAATACTAACTTGGCAAGTGCTTTGTATACATGCCTGAATAAACCATTTTAACTCGGGCCTTTTGGATGCTACTTGCTCTGTAAAGAAGAGAACAAAAGGACATTAGTAAATCTGACAAAATGACAATTTTCTTTCAAAATCAGTATGAAGTACTAATAAAACTTACGGACAGAGTGTCTCTCCAAAATTCCAAATATCCTACTTGTTTCAGCATAGTACTTTTCAACGTGGTATAAGAGCAAGATTTATAATTTAGCAGCAAAAGGACAATCGTTTATCCTGCGAATTCCTATACTTTGATATACTTTTGGTTTCTACATTTAAAAAAATAGTCATTTTCATCTGAATTCCTTAGTGATATTATTTTTTGCTTATAAATTAGGTCTTATAAATCAATATTGCCGGCCACACAGGAAATACCATCCACCTCAACAAAACCATAATACTATAATATTAGATCTGGGGAATAAGGCATTGTCACATCTACGAAGCAAGAGCTAAATGCATTCTGAACTGTCTACTGTACCAGAATGTAACATGCCACACCTAACTCGAAGTGCAAGTTCCAATCCACTCATTGTCAACAAATCAGCATAAAATTATGCTTGTGAAGCACACGAAAAAGTTGTAGAGTAACCACCATCTACAAACTGAACTGGACTTCTGAAAGATTTAGGTTCAGTTTCTAGACCAAGATTATGGACATCTACAGAGCAGAGGAACTGATTCAATTACATATGCATAAGCTCAACAACCAAGAATGTACTTGGGAAGATGGGAGATGAATTCGACGGGTGGAGAGGCTGGCACGAGGGAGAACGACTACTTATGGAGGTAGGGCGGCATGCTCCGCGAGGTCTGGCGCTCTGATGACCCACAAGTATAGGGGGTGTATCGTAATACTTTCGATAAATAGGAGTGTCGATCCCAACGAGGAGCAGAAGGTGTTGAACAGTTCTATGGAGCAGGAAATGTAGGGGTTCGTAGCATGGAAAACAAAAAATTTCTACCGCATACAAACAAACAAGCCAAGATCTATCTACTAGATTGTAGCAACGAGTCGATGGAATAACTCACCCTCAAAGATTCCAAAGTGTTTAACGAGAGCGGATTCTCGTGGGTGATGTAGTCGTACTCTTGCCGATCTCAAGATCGCGTAGACGATCCTTCCGGCGCTACGTTCCGGCAGCGCTTCCGCATCGGTCACACGTTCGGTACTCGAAGAAGACCTTCATCTCCCTTGTTACAGCAGGCAGCGGAGGTTGTAGCACTCTCCTCGCGATTCCGGCAGCACAACGGCGTGGTACCGGAAGTAAAGGGGAGATCTCGCAGGGCTTCGCCTTAAGCCAGAGCGAGTATGGTGGACTATGAGAGAAAGCCTCGGCGATCTAGGGTTTAGACGCACCAAGGAGGAGCAAGGCCGGCGGCTAGGGTTTGCCTAGGCGGCGGCAGCAGGAGGTGGCGGCGCCGGCGGCTAGGATTAGGGTTTGCGGGGCGTGGTGTTGTGTGCTTGGAGGGGCAGCCCTGCCCCTCCTTATATAGGTGGAGGGCGCGCGCCAAGGGGAGGGGAGTCCCTCCCCAACTCGGTCTCCAAGTGGGCCGACGGTGGAGGGAGGGAACTCCTCCCCAAGTAGGTTTCCTACTCTCCCTCCACCTCACAAAATAGTCGTTTGACTTTTCAAATTGGCACTTGACTTTTCAAACTAGGATTTGATTAAACCCTTTATTTTGTTCAGCGATGACACCTAGTACATGATGCAATCATTCCAACTTGTTATGACACATTCATGTACCCTTCCCCTCCGGAGTGTCGGACATTCCGGAACCTTCTAGAACATTCCCGATGAAAACACCGGAACCATTCTCCAACCCCGAAACAAGACTTTCCTTATATAAATCTTATTCTCCAGACCATTCTGGATCTCCTCGTGATATCCCGGATCCCATCCGAGACTCCGAACAACATTCGGTATCTTACTCATCATTCCATAGCTACTCAAACAACGTCGAATCCTTAAGTGTGTCTCCCTACGGTTCGTGAATTATGCGGACATGATCGAGACACTTCTCCGAACAATAACCAATAGAGGAATCTGGGAATTCATATGGCTCCCACATATTTCTACGATTACTTTGCGATCGAATGAACCACTTACATACGATACCAATTTCCCTTTGTCTCACGATAGTTTACTTATCTGAGGTTATGATCGTCGGTATCTCTACATACCTAGTTCAACCTCGTTACTGATAAGTACTCTTTTCTCGTTCCCGTGATATGTGATCCCTTGTGAGCCAGTCACATGCTTGTAAGCTAATTGGATGACATTCCACCGAGAGGGCCCAGAGTATATCTATCCGTCATATGGATGGACAAATCCCACTCTTGATCCATGTGTCTCAACCAATACTTTCTGAACACTCAATGCCACCTTTATAGCCACCCAGTTATGGTGTGGTGTTTGATGTCATCAAAGCATCCTTCCGGTGAAGGTGATATGCATGATCTCATGGTCGAAGGAATTAGGTTACTATGTATGGTCGCCCCCGAGAGGCGGCGGAAATCTATCTATGGTCGCTCCCTGAGGGTTAGGGTTCCAAAGGGAAGATATAGGCGAAGGGGGAGAGTCAGAGGCCGGGCAGGTGGGCCACACCTGCCCTAGAAGCAGCCTGATGTGGGCCCGTGCCTAGGGGGGTGTGGCCCCCCCTGCGGCTCCCTTCGCTCCTCCATCTGGCTTCCTGCGTCCTCAGGTAAAATAATATGTTTCCATATTTTTCTGGTACTTTTCTGATCTTCATGAAATTGCACCGAAACGCCTTCTTTTCCATCAGAATCCAGACTCCGACAGTCCATCCTTCAGGAATCATCCAACATGCATAAACAGATGAAAAGCCATAAGTAATACCTCATAATAAGACAAATATCAATGAATAGATGTAAATTATGATATAGAATGGTGATGCAAATTGGGCGTATCAACTCCCCCAAGCTTAGACTTCGCTTGTCCCCGAGCGAATACTGATCTTAGTAAACATGTCCACAGGTTTATGGAGTGAAGTGTCGATAAAAGAATACGAACAAGAAGCATCACACTTACTATTGCACAACTCATAGAAGAAAGCAGCTCACCATTATATAACTCAGCTTGCAACCAAGTACAACAGTCACAAATAGAGATGCATAAAGATAAATCATAATTGGAATTGGCAAACTTGTTCTTGGTCAGAGAACACCTGGCAAACAGTTTCACAAAAGCTTTTTATAGAAGTTTCAAAACAGGAACACTCTTTGCTCAAAAAGGTTTTTCACAAGTGAATGCTTTCAAAGTAATACTCAATGGATACGAGTTTTGTGCAAAAAAGGAAGATAAAAAGAACATGATTGAATAAATCACCATATGAATGCTTGAAACACAACAACAACTCAAAAGCTTGATGGAGATAGAGAGGAAGTAGGTTCACTGACTCAAACTGGTAGTGGGAGAAAGGTCCCTTCTTAGAGGGTAGCAGGGATTACAAATCATAAAGAGCTTCCAAAAGATTATGGTACTTACTAGCTTTGAGACCTCATTGCCCCTATCATAAGCATCTTGAGATGATTAAGTTTAAAGTGCACAAAGATGGAGTATATGCTTGACGAAATATAAGTTGGCAATCTCATGTCCCTTGAATATGAGGGCCACTCCTCGTGCATACTCAACTTTGGGTCCAGGTAAGTTCTTGTCATTGTAAGTATTTCCATATCATTGAGAACCGCCAACGGGGACCCCTTACACATGGTACATGAGCTTTCCCATAACCAAAATGACAAGGCAAGCAGACAATGAGCATCTCAACGATCTTTTTATTTACTATGTGTACAACTTTTTATTGAGGATGCTTCATAGATGACTCACTATGGTGATGCCGCAAGTTTCCACCATGATTAGGCATGGCTTAGGCTAGCGGCCCAGGCATTTCTCGAACACATAATACAAACTCCATGGACTTACAAGTTTCCTATTTATTTCACACCGTTGACATCCATAGACAAAAGAGCATGATATCAACTGTGTACAAAGTACAAGTGCAACGTTGAAAACGTTCCCCGTGACAGCATGGTTCCGCTAATCCCAACGCATAGATGCAAGCATATACAACTTCGATGTCCACAATGGTTCAAGTCTATTAGGAGCAAGTAAATAAAGTGTGCCATCAAGTTCGTGAGAGCTTTACTAACTAGTTTTCACATAACAAAATACTTTTTATTTTGAAAGGTAGATGAAGCTTGAGAATTTGCTAGCAATAGCAAAAGCTACTAGGTAGATATGGTGGACACAAGTGGCAAAAGTTTCGGGTTTAAAGGATTTTAGAAACATGAGAAGTATGCCTTCTCAAAACAGGTTTTTGGCTAGCAAGGCTGGGTAGCAAGCAAGAGAGCTGAAAGAAACAAGCAAACATACAAGTAATAAAGTCAAACATGCAATCTTACTTGAAGACACAAAAGAATCTTAAATAAAGAATACCAAGCTTATGAGCCAACAAGAAAGAAAACAATTGATACCAAATACCTGTAAGCTCTTTATTTATTTTTCTTTCAAACTAAAGCCACCGACCAAAACTCGGTTTTCCAAAACCAATTTAGATCCACTTGATGATCCCAAAGTGGTGCCAATACTGAACAACAAGATCCATTATATAATAGAGATTGCAAAATAAAAATAAGAAGTGCAAAAAGTAAAAGCTGAGACTTCTCATTAATATTCCAATAAAGGCACTCACACCAAGGGATACATAGATAATCAACTAAAGGAGAGATACTTCCACATGTAAACCAAACTATAAGATAACCCCTCTACCATAGATATGAATCAACTAAAAAGGGAAAAAAATAAAAGATAATGGCGGTGATACCGCGACACTCCCCCAAGCTTGGAACAAGCCAAGGGGATGCCAAACCTGATGACGAATTACTCCTTCGGTGGTGGTGGTGTTCTCTTGATAAGATCCTCAACAAGTTTCTTCAAATCCTCCATATCGAAGGCTAAAGTACGAATTAACTCCGAATTATGCTCAATGCAGCCCATGATCAACTCGAACCGAGGATCCCAGTCCTTGTTATTCTTTCTCCATTCTTCCAAGTTAGAGTGTTTCTTACCTGCACGGTTAGAACAAGGGGTACTAGAAAGAAGTGTGCGTGGAGCGAGGATATGACACGGAGTTCTCCCTCCTGTAGACACCCGTGCTGTCCTCTTAAGCTTGGTAGATTGTGCCACCAAACCAATGCTTGCGACGGTAACACGGGGGTCCGGTTGCTTGTCCTCCTCCATGTCTCCTTCATAACCTACCGGAATCTCCTTCTCCTTTGGAACTTGAGGTTCTTATTCTTCGGGCTTCTTCCCTTTATCGTCGGCGGAGGCCATGGTGCTCTAAACTTGAGAAGATTTCCTGACAGAAACATATCGAAACGAAAACACGATGAGAACACGATGCAAGAACCTCGGGGAACCCGGGGGGTTATATATTATGAAGTTTCGATGCATAAGGAAGGTTTTGACACGGAAACGAGGCGGAGACGGAGTTCGAGGGTGGCAAACACCCTCCAGGCGCGGCCAGGCTGGGCCCGTGCCTGGGGTGGGTTTGTCCACCCCTGTCTCCATTTCTTCTTCAGTTTCGTCTCGTAACTTCCCTTATGTATTAAAAACATAAAAATATATAAAAAGATTGGGGTTTCACGAACCTTCTGTTTTCACCACTTTTACCTATTCAAAGACGAAGTCTGCAGAAACCTTTCCTCTTTCTCCTGAGAATTTCCTTCATACAAACCCTTTGCACAAACTCAATGACAGCATTAGTGTAAGCAAAAACAATAAACCATTGGTACACACTTCAACTAAAAACCCATCAACACAAAAGCTTCAATAAGAGGCAAATGCAAAAGACGGCAGAAATCTGTCAAAACAGACCAGCAGGTAAAGGTTGATTTTTCCGAAGACCTTCTGTTGCCCAAATCAAAAAGTGCAGAACTGATGTAAGTTGGGTAACAACCTGGAGAACAAGCTTAGAGAAATGCAACTCAATCCGAAGTACTGAGCTTCCTCACGATTTTTACAATGCAACACAAAAATCTGTCCCACGACAGCAACTTTTCACAACTCCTCTACTTCACAAAAGTAGTTGAACTTGACACAAAAACCAAAAAAAGGATAAGGAGCGGTTATTGCTGAGGTAATAACTTCCAAGACTCGACAAAAACTCTTGGTTATCTCCCAACAAGTACTTTTCTTTAATGCCTTTAAGTCAGGCTTGAAACTTACAAAGATGCTCACATATTATATATATATAATATGGAGTGAAAAAGAGCATCAAGACGCAAATAGCCAACACACTTGAGTCTAACCCACTTCGTATGCATGGGGGTATCATGAGAAAACGAATTATTGAAACAAAAAGCCACAAGCATAGGAAGACAAAACATATGCAACTTTAAAGCTCTCAACATAAAACGGGGAAACTTAACATCATTGAGATGCATAAAACCATGTTTTCCTCTCTCAAAATAACTTTCAGTAGCACTTTGAATAAAGTTGACAATATAACTGTCATTGGAAACAACTTTATCATTAGAATAAGCATACTTACAGTCATCAAAAAGAGGTCCTAGGTCATAGGCTGGATCAATTGAAGCAAGTTGTTCCATCCTGAAATCTTTATTAGGCAAGCTATTTTCACAAGGAGCTTTAGCAAATTTATAAAAGTTAAACTCATAAGAATCTCCATCAAACTTAGTTAAAACTTTTTCCTTCTTACAATCAATAATAGATCCACAAGTATTCAAGAAAGGTCTACCAAAAATGATAGGACAAGTTTTGCTAGCTGCTGAATTAAGCACTAGAAAATCAGTAGGATACTTAATCTTACCACAGAGAACCTCCACATCTCTTACAATGCCAATGGGGCAAATGGTCTCCTTGTTAGCAAAGTGAATAACCACATCAATGTCCTCAAGCTCACAAGGACCAATCTCATGCATAATTTCCCTGTAAAGCTCATAATAAATAGCACTAGAATTAGCACCAATATCACATAAACCATAGTAGCAATGATCACCAATTTTAACAGAAAGCACAGGAACACTAGCTTTTCTAGCCTAAATAGGATGAGAGATCATTTTACAAGCGTCTTCACAGAAGACAATATGCTCATCCTCTATATTTCTAGTGACAATGTCTTTTACAATAGCTACCACAGGTTCATCACTCAAATGCTTATCAGGCTCCATAGTTTCCATTGTACCTTTGTTATTTGCACTAATAATCATAGAATACTCCTTTACCTTAGCTGGGAAAGGCATTTTCTCAACATGGGGTTCAGGCACAATATGATTAGTAGTACAAACTTGAGTACTTCTAACGGGAGCATGACTAACAACATCTTTATAAGGAGCATGGTGCTTATTCCACTTCTTCTTGGGAATTTCAATGTAAGAGGAAAAGGCCTTAAAATAGCTGGCAATACTTTGGGAATCAAGACCAAACTCATTGCTAATATCACGGAAGCTATCAGTTCCCATAAAGGATTTAATACATTCATAATCATAATTTATACCTGACTTTCTTCCTTTGTCATTCTACCAAGCTTCAGTGTTCTCTTGAATACGGTCTAGTAGATCCCATTTCGCTTCTTCCTTCATACGTGTGAATGATCCAGCACAAGAAGCATCTAGTAAATATTTATCATGAAGAGAAAGCCTAGCATAAAAGTTATTGAAAATAATATTGTTAGGGAGTTCATGAATAGGATATTTAAGCATTGGTAACTTCAATCTCCCCCAAGCTTGAGCTATACGCTCTCCATCAAGAGGCCAAAAGTTATATATAAGATTTCTATCCTTATGGATCTCACTGGGAGGAGAAAATTTAGAGTAAAAGAGAGATGACATCTCCTCCCATTTCATGGATTGTCCATTCTTTAACAGCTTATACAATTCTTCGGCTCTCCCTTTCAAGGATATGGAGAGTAATTTCTTTTTCACCTGTTCAGTTGTGATACCTGCACACTTAAACAACCCGCATAATTCATGAATAAAAAGCAAGTGATCACCAGGATGGACAGTTCTATCCCCAAAATAATAATTATCCATAACACGATTAACAATATTTGTAGGTATCTTAAAAGGATCTATCTCAACAGATGGTGACTCATCTATTACCCTAGCAGTGGTAGTAGTTTTCCCAAACAGAAAAACAAGTGGGTTATCCATATTGGAAACAAATTAACATGCAGTAACAAAAGCAATACTCACAGTGAAAGTTTTCCTTACCAGTTCCACTCTTCAATAGCGCTTCACTCTCCCGCAACGGCGCCAGAAAATAGTCTTGATGACCCACAAGTATAGGGGGTGTATCGTGGTACTTTTGATAAATAGGAGTGTCGATGCCAACGAGGAGCAGAAGGTGCTGAAGAGTGGTATGGAGCAGGAAATCCCTGTGAATACTTAGCAAACGGATTTTTAGTGTTTTTCTGACAAGGCAACAAAACAAGAGCAAGTAACAAAAGTAACGAACAAACGGAGCAAGTGGCCCAATCCTTTCTTAGCAAAGGACAAGCCGGTGGAAATACTTATAAGGACCAAACATTCTCGAGGACACATGGGAATTCTGTCAAGTGCTTTCGCTTCAAATAGCTGAGTACTCTTCTCTGGTGTTTGTAAGTGTTATGTGGGTGAACCTGTGCTAACATACTGCTCTTCCTAAGACTAATACATACTTGTGATTAAACACCCTGCAAACATCCGTAACTACAGGAAAGTAATTAAGATATAAATCTAACCACAACCTTAAACTCTGAGATCCTACATTCCCTTGTGCAAAGGTGTCCTAACAGGGGTTCAGGTTTCTGCCACTCCGCCAACCCCACGATTAGTAGCCAAATACACAATGCATTCCCCTAGGCCCATAAATGGTGAAGTATCATGTAGTCGACGTTCACATGACACCACTAGAAGAATAGCACCACAACTTAAATACTAAACCATTGAATAATAACTCATCACAGATTCACTACTAACAACATGACTTCTCTCATGTCCTCAAGAACACAACGAACTACTCACAAGACATCATATGGATCAAGATCAAAGATGATATGATAATAGATACCAATCTGAATATAAACAATAATCCAATGGTTCCACTCACAAGCATCAACTACAACAGTAATTAACACCAGGAAAGTTTCCCCTAATTGAACTAAGCAATATCCAACACAATTGTTACAGCGGGAAGGAGTGATGGTGCTGGTGCTGGTGGAGATGATGGTGTGGATGATGATGATGATCCTGATGAAGCCTAGCTTGATGATGGTGTTGATGGCGACAGTCTCCCCTCTTCAAGAAGGAATTCCCCCGGTAGAAATCTGTCTGCCAGAGAGATCTTTCTCTCTTGGTGTTTTCCGCCCCCAGAGGCGGCGGAAATCTATCTATGGTCGCTTCCTGAGGGTTAGGGTCCTAAAAGGAAGATATAGGCGAAGGGGGAGAGTCGGAGGCCGGGCAGGTGGGCCACACCTGCCCTAGGCGCGGCCTTAGGTGGGCCCGCGCCTAGGGGTGTGTGGCCCCCCTTCGCTCCTCCTTCTGGCTTCCTTCGTTCTCAGGTAAAATAATATGTTTCCATATTTTCTGGTATTTTTCTGATCTTCACGAAATTGCACCGAAACGCCTTCTTTTCCATCAGAATCTAGACTCCGGCAGTCCATCCTCCAGGAATCATCCAACATGCATAAACAGATGAAAAGCCATAAGTAATACCTTATAATAAGACAAATATCAATGAATAGAGGTAAATTATAATATAGAATGGTGATGCAAATTGGGCGTATCACGCTCCCCGTTCGCGAGTGCCCCACGCAGCGTCGTGATGTTCCGGCGGGCGGTGGGCGATGGGTTTCAGGGCGGCGGTGTGCAAGGGTGGGGGCGGGGTTTGGGGAGGGATTGGCTTCTTCAGTTTTTTTTGAGAGGTTCGTTTCTCTGTGTGGCCAAGTCCCACTACAATTTTTCCCAAGTCCCGCTAGATATTTGGACGGGTAGTCTTGTTTTTTTACTCTTTATCCATATACAACTAAAATTACATCAAAAGAATCACCAAAAGTAATGCAAAATTCATTTAATACCTATAAATAAAACATAGAAAAACATTAAAATCACAAAAATATATGATAGTTTATAACATCCCGCCTTTCTGTTTTATCATCTTCAATAATCTTCTCAATTGTAGCCTTTATTTTTGCTCCAGCATGTGCGTAATCAACCTAAGTTACATGACTAGGTAGTTGCCGTCCCGTACCTATCTCTCGTTTTCCCTGCAGACATACACATTGATTAGGGATTGATATCCGCTTGTGCCGTCTATGCTTCGTCGCATGGAGCAAAAGGTGAGGGGTGGCATCGGGCGTTATGGTTAGGTCAGTTGGCAGGAAAAAAAATAGCTTCTTTTTTAGGTCCCTTTTGGCCGACCTCCACGGAAAATACTAGTGACTGGTATATTTTAAACCTGTCACTACTCATAGTGTCTTCAGTGACAGATTTTTATAGGCGCCTGTCATTAATAAATTTTTCCATTCGGCCAGCCTTCACAAAAAATACTAGTCAAATTTATGCGTTTGTCACTAGTGTTTTGTCTTAGGGACATGCTTATCTGTGCCCGTCACTAAGAATACTTACTAGCCAGTCACTAACCACCTAGAGGCTGTAAGCCTTTCTGCAGTAGTGCGACATGCTGCATGAGATATATGGGTCTATCTGTACACAAAATTGACCTATTGATATATAAAAACATGTCCCAGAACAACCGGAAACAATTTCATCTTTCAATATATAAAAATTAGCTGCGAGAATATATACAATTCGCCAACGAAGACATGCTTACACTGTACCGCAGCAATGCACCTGATAAACAGAAGAGTAATCAGGTACACCAGGCTACCCTTTATGCTTGATCTTCAACTCCTAGGGTAAAATCAACATATATGACAGTACACATGATGCTGAAATGTTAACTGAATTCCTACATGGTAAATGAATACAGAAAATAGCAAGCAAAACATGCAGCAAACAGGCCGACGTAGAAGTATTCATCATAGTCGATTTCAGCCCGACTCATGCCAACGGCAATAAGATATGTAAATATACACGGCTCCAAACAAACGGAGTAATCCACGAGAGACAACATGAACTAGGCTTGCGGTTTTTTTTTCCGAACCATGTAGGCTTGCGGTTTAAGTTAATTGAGCCAAACTGGGGTAATAAGGTTAACTGTGCCATTTTGGGGAATAAGCTTAATTGAGCCTAAATGCAACAGCCAGGAGTAGTACATAAGACTGAACCAAGAAGTGATGCCACTAGAAGAAACACTGTTGCTTCATTAGCAAAGCTCTTACAAGTGAAAATTCTACGAAGTTCAGTGCTAAGCTTCCGCTAATTTTAGTTTGTTCTTGCAAGATTCTCCACGGCCAAGTCACTATTACTAGCCAGAGGTCCAGTAGAGGAGTTAGCAAGCTAGAGTGCTAGACCAAACAAAACCAAAATAAACAACTATACTAGTCAGACGGAAAAATTGGTTGGATCTGCAGTAAGGCAAAATTCGGCCGATTGTTTGCTCAGTCAGACGGAAGAACGGGTTCAGGGTGTTTACCTGGAGAGGGAATGGACGAGGTTGGTGCGTGAGGTCGATGAGCTCGAGTGTGCGGAGGTTGCCGGAGGTCGTGGAAGGCTGGTCGACGAGATCGAGGAGGCTGAGTCTCTGGAGGTTGGGGCTGACTGCTGAGCCTGATGAAGTGATGAGTCACTGGAGCTCAAGGACGTGCTTCAGATTGACAGGGTCCCTGCAGATCGGAGCCGCCGGGTGGGGTTTTCTTCCCGCAAATACGTGCGCGCGAAAGAAAAGCAAAAGGCATTGAAGGTTCCACCTGTGTGTCTCCTAGCTCCGTCGCTCCTCCCCGCCTCTCCCAGCGCTGGCCGCCGCTCCTCCCCCACAGCTCCGCTTGCTCCCTGCTGCTGCTGCTGCTCCCCTGTGCCAGCCGGCTGCTGCTCCTCCAGCCGGCGTTGCTAGAGACGTTTTTTTTTTCTGAGGGGATAGACGTGGCGGCTGCCTTTTAGTTTGGGCTGGATTTTCTTCTTTGGACTTGGGCTGATCGGTTACTTGGCCCACTTTCTTGGCTCAGGTCCAAAAAAAACATCCAATGAAAATGATAGTTCTCTGTTGAGCCTTATGGACTTTGTTGTTGGTCCGATATGAGATTTTGCACCCTTTGCCTGTTAGTTTCAGGCTTTCAGCCTATAAATGTTGGCACAGACAGTTCTACAAAAGTCGATCAATATTGGCACAGACCGTTATACTTTGCGTAACAAAACTCGCATCCTAGATTATCCCCGGATGGGAAAACAGAAAGGTAGCATCTAGGATTAACTAATGTAGATGTAGACTTTTGGGCATATATACTCCTGCTAGCTCTGCATCTACGTGTACTCCTATACGATTCATCATTCTCTTGTTCATGTAGCCATTATTGGCTTACCAGATAGATCATGCAAAGCAAACCAGTTACCTGTTCTGAATCTGAAACAAAGACACGTCCCATCGTTACCAGATTTGCAAAAGATGGGTTTCTGAAATACCTTGTGGCCCTTCCGGAATTGCACCCCGATGTCTCTTTTTCTTTGTGCAGGACCATTTGCAACAGAATAACAGCTCCCCCCACCCTCCCACCTCCTCCCACCCTCCCCTCCTTCTGAGAGTTCCTCACCTCAGGCCGGGCCCCTTCCATGGCCTCTCCGCCGGATTAGCTGGCTGGAGTTGGCAGGGAGGCGGCACCGGAGTAGATAGGTTTAGGGTTTGTGGCGTTATGCCGGTAGTGGTCCTCGTGACCGTTGATGCTTGTGCTCAGATCTGCTGCAGCCAGATCTGGAGAGTAGGGCTGTTGTTTGCTGTTCTTGAGCTCCTATGGCCGGAGCAGAGGATGGCGACGACGGCTACAGCATCCCCAAATAAAGCTGCTGTTTGTCGCTCCCTATATCCTGTTGTATCCTTACTCCTCCTTTCTGTGGCCGGCCGTGGCGGCGAGGGATGGAAGGTGGGAAGGAAGTGGTGCTGCAGCTGCGGGAGCGCTGGGAGTGTCCCTATTCTGGCGTTTTGGCGCGTCGCCAGGCGGTGGTTGTCCTCTCCTGCTTTTCTTCTTCTTCCGGCCGGCCGTGGCGGCGAGGGGAACAAGAAGGACCGGCGGGGGTGGGAAACCAACTCCCCTCCATCCACGCGCGGCTGCCGTCTTGTTTACGGCTCTCCCTCTGTTCTTCTTCTCTCTGCCGGCTATGGAAGCGGGAGAGGAGTGAAGGGCATATGTTGGGGCGCCGTCCAAGTCGGAAGCTTTGGGGTGCATCTGGAGCTTGTGCCCCCTTCGGCGTCTTCCAAGCAACGCCTCGCCGCTGCTATTTCCGGCCAGATTGGTGGCCACGCCGAGCTCGTCGCTGTTGTTAGCGCGAGCGTTTTCATCCTCTGTGAGAGGATCTCTGCCAGCATCGTGGCGGCCTTCATGCCCCCCGCGCAACCAAGTGGTTGTGTCCCCGGTTGGTGCTGGGGCGGCGCCGCCGTGATGCTGTTCGTCGCCGGCGGATGCCAAGGACCTGATTGCTTTTTATCAATCCTTGCTAGGGTGTGCTTTGTAAGAGTGAGGGGTCTGGTTGTATTTTCTACTTTTATTTTAGATCTCATTGTAATTGTTCGCCCGCCGCTGGAATAGAAGCTCCTGGTCCTTCGGGACCTTTCCCGTTCAAAAAAAATTTGCAACGGAATCTTTACAGACGCCGTTTGGTCGGGTGCGATGCGTATCGCTCCAATCATAGCTAATAATCACGCTTTTTACTATAGTAGTATATGTAAAAACTGAAGATTGTATGTTCTACTCCAGTAAGTGATGGTTGCGTCCTGAATCCTGTCCAGTAAGCAATCAAACACTGGCTAGCTACATATTTCCATCACAGTGTACTTATCTGCAACACTGAAACAGCGAGAATTAAAAGGGGCGATTTCGCCGTGACGATCGAACGGAGTGCCTTAACAAATAATGGCGACAGCAGTGAGTTGGGGGTTAGAGGAGAAAGCTACTTAGATTAGTAACTAGTTGATCCTTATAAACCGGAAAAGTGTGGGAGGTAGGCCAATCCAAAGAAAGTGAAAGCAAAATGCCACCGGACAAAAGAAAAGGCTAGATCTGACATTTCCAAAGATTTTAGCCTCCAAAATACTTCCTCCGTTTCAAAACATAAGATATTTTAGGTTTATGAAGAAAATACATCTAGACTTATTTTAATATACAAATTCATTCCAAACCTAAATAAATCTACGTATTAAAAAAATTTAAATACATTTGCTTAACAAAGCTAAAACAACTTATATTTTAAAACACAAAGGGAGTAGCTAGCACTACTGCACTAGCTAGGTTCCCTACCTTGTGATTGCCTAGAGCACTTGCTTAATCTAGCCTCTCGCGCGCCGCCGCTGATTCAAAAAGGAGATTGCAAAAGATATTCTGTTTTTTTTAGAGAGAAACTGTTTAAGGATCTTGCTTTTTCCTAGTAAGGCATTGTTTATTTTTTTAATATTTTTATCCTTAAAAGATGTGATAATATGCGGGGAATTGGTGTTACCAATATTCTCCGATCACTTTAAATACCCTTTTCTAAAAATATTCTATCATTATGAAGAGTTTTTAATCTAACCAAACGTGCACTAGTATGGAGGGAATTTATAGAAATATTGCGGGATTATCTCCTCCAAACTCAGCCTATAAATGAACTATCGATGAAATTCCAGAATACGAAATTGATAAGCCTAGCTGGTTCCTAGCAAGTTTGGAGTCTACCATGCATAGTGGGCCCAGATGGAAAGGATTCTCTGCACGCGTTCATGAGATTCCAAAGGTGAAAATTATTGTTACATGTACTATTTGTCCAACAGGCTTTGGCACAGACGCCTTCATCCAGCAGACGTCACGTCGTTTGTTCTTTTACTACTGGCGCAACATTTTCCAAGATCTTCAAAAGACGAACAAAAATTTACTTTATCCCCATGTGACAGACATCAAGTGGTACGGGGTGCATCCTTGTACTTATTACAGTAGTAGTAACTCGTAAAATACGGGAGTTTTATATCTCTTTCTGGCGTACTCCCTCCGTTCGGGATTATAGGTCCTGCGCGTATACCTAGGTTGTTAATTTGACCAATAAAATATAACTTATATATTATAAAAATTATACCATTAGAAAATATAATCTCTAAGGTATCTAATGGTATAATTTTTATACTATAATATGTATATTTTGTTGTTCAAAATGACAACCTAGTTATCCGCGCGAGACTTATAATCCCAAACGGAGGTAGTACAGTACAGGATTGAGGCCCCTGCTTTATTCACGTGTGGTTTCCTATGGTCTGTATTTGTTCGAATGCACGCCCTTGCACATCAGTGCAGCACGTACGTATGATCGTACAATACATGCAACACGTACGTACGCCCTTGCACATCAGTGAGTAGTACGTACGTGCTCACCGTTCGATCGCTGGAAGGAGGAGGATCGGACGCGTGGGGTGGTTCCATGCAAGACGGAGGGAGGGAGGACACAGGGATATCCGCCCCATCATACGGCCAATCATGAAGACTGCTGCCAGCCTCCCGTGCCGGGCGGGCGGGCGGTCTGTCCGCGCTCTCGGCGCGTCGCCATCGCACCCAGGGGCGAAGCCAGGAAAAAAGGTCGCTGGGGTCAACACAAACAAATAGAAAAAATACATGTCCATAACGTACCACTAATATATATTTGCGTAACTTAGCATGGCTAGATTCAATGCTAGTATATTAATTAAAAATTCTATAGTGTATATTGTAGCAAACTTATATAAATAAAAACAATAATTATTGATATATCATATCAAAACAAAGTCGGATTACAAAAGCAATTACCTCTATTTCTTTTGACCTTTACGGTCTTTCATCTTTAGAAAGCGGTCTATCACAACATTACGTGAAGTTGAATATAGAAGTCTTTGCTCCAAAAAGCAAATGATGCAGTGATTCATGAAATCATCACCAATGCGATTACGTAGCACTGTCTTCACTATTTTCATTGCTGAAAAACACCTCTCAACAGATGCAGTGGCAATAGGAAGAACTAGCACAAGCGTGAGCAGTTGATATACCAAAGGAAATGCCAAATGCTTGTTTGTACTAACCATCAGCTTAGCAAGTTCAGAGATAGTTTTCAGACCGAAAAATCTTTCATCCGCTCGCACATTATCAATGTAGAATGAAAGCTCATGGGCAAGATCTTTCAATTGGATGGAATCAAAATCATCTGGATATGACTTAGCCAATTCCACTAAGGTCTCAATTTTGAAAGCATCAAAGGAATCCTTGGGACTAAATGCAGCCATCTGGGTAAGGAGAGTTGAGTTTACCTCAGTAAAATGGTCACTGAACTCTCCAAGTTGCAAGTCAATAACAGGGTTCAAGCAATCAAACTTGTAGTGCTCATAGTTAGTGCGGTTGGTCTTCTTCCTTGGTTTATGCCGGTCTATATATTGTTCTTCCATATCCAACTTCGGAATACCATACTCCACACAAAACGAGTAAGTTTTTTGCAATAAAGAGTCCCAACCATCGTCTCTAATTTGCTGAAATTTTTTCTTAGTTAACTTCACCTCTTGCATAGCCTCCAAGATGTCCTTATCTTTCCTCTGCAAAGATAGAGATAAAGCATTCGCATGTCCTAAAGTAAGCAACATCAAGTGTAGATGAAACACAAAGTCAAAATCATTGACATAATCCAAGAGACCACGAGCTTGGCGTTTCTTTGCATCACTTGGTCCATCTTTCTCAACATATTTGAGCACATCAATAACATCTGGAAACAAGTTATTTATGCTTAGAAGAGTTTTATAGTGAGATCCCCAACGAGTGTCTCCGGCTCTTTGAAGAGATTGCTCTTGATTTAATCCTGTACCAGTGCTAAGTTGTCCACATCCAATGGCTTTCTTCACTCTCTCCTGTTGGCTCTCTCTTATCATGTCTTTTCGCTTACAAGAAGCTCCGGCCACATTCATCAGAAGAGCTACCATGTCAAAAAAGTCGCTAACATCATCATTCTTTTTAGCTACTGCCACAATGACTAACTGAAGCTGATGAGCGAAGCAGTGGACATAATATGCTGAGCTATTTTCCCTCATGATCAAAGCTCTCAAGCCATTGAACTCACCTCTCATGTTGCTCGCACCGTCGTAACCTTGGCCTCGAACTTGTTTCATGTTCAATCCATACTTACCAAACAAGTAATCAATATTAAACTTGAGGCATAAAGCAGACGTCTCATTCACATGAACAACACCAATAAGTCTCTCTTTGATTGCTCCAAACTTGTCGACATACCGCAGAACTACCGCCATCTGTTCTTTGTCAGAAACATCAGCAGACTCATCAACCAACAAACAAAACACACCACCTCCAATTTCATCAATAATAGATTTAACTATGATCTGCACACAAAAAATATTTTTATAACCATAAGAACTCACGACATTTATCACATGTAAATAAGAAAGGAAAGTAAATGACAAAAGCAACAAATTATTACCTCGGCATAACATTCAGCAATGTCCCTTTGAATTTCCGGAGCAACCATTTGAATATTTTTAGGAGTGTCGATCAACACGATCCTCCTTGTGTCCTCATTTTGCTCCGCCAAAGTATGTGCCAACTCTCGAAAATTTCCTCTATTCTTAGACTCTTTAGACTCATCGTGGCCACGGAATGCTAAACCTTGATGCAGTAAGTATCGGGCAGCAGTTATGGAATTATTTAGCCGAATCATATACTCCTCTTGAGTGACTTTACTTTGTTTGTCTAGAGCAACAACAACAGACTGGCCATGTTTTAGCAAATCATTACATCTTTTGACTGCCGTGTTATGAAAACTATTAGGAGATTCACCCACATGGACTTTTAGTCGCTCACCCTTGTTCCAATAATTAAAACCCTCGACTACAAATGCATCATTCCCCCCTTGGCCTTCGATACAATCTCTGAACAAGTAGCAATATAAGCAAAATGCAGCATCCTTCTTCACACTGTACTCTATCCAATCATATTTTCTATACCACTTAGTACTAAACCGGCGTTGGAGATCTCCTATGCTCCTCTGTGGATACTTAAAACCAAGTTGTGGCCTAAATGGACCTCTAACCAAATATTTCCGTCTTATCTCATCTTGTAGCTTGGGTCCTATATATTCTGTTATCCTCTTCCTATCTGCCGGATCATATGGAAGCTCGTTCAGATTAACTGTTACCTCTCTTGGAGTTGGAGGGACCGGCAAAGGGCAAGGACGTATGATACGACTAGTGTTGGATGAACCTTCATGATCAGGATCATTGGTCGTGGGGGGTGGCGATTTTCTTTTCAAATTCAAGAAACTCTCCATAAATTTTCTACTACCTGTAAAATTAGCAAGAGGCTATTATAATCAGGAGAGTGCAAAAAGCCATTACAAAAATACGTATGAATTATACCACGGTTCAATTTAGCAAGAGGCTAGTATAAAAGTATGTATAAATTATAAAGTATATATGAATTACATTGATACTGTAGAACTGGTACGGGGTTAGCAAGAGGCTATTACTAAATTAGCAAGAGTCTGTTACAAAAGTACAAAAGTACGTATGAATTATATACTTCTTTCGATCTAAATTAGTTGACTCAAATTTGTTAAGATATAGCTAAATCTAATAGTAAATATATCTAGATACAGTCGAATTTAGACAAATCTAAGTCAACTAATTTGGATCGAAGGGAGTAGATGGAAGTTACTATACAATGTCCTTGTTTGATTACCTGACATTACCGCTGGATTGCTCGGAGAATTTGAGACCTAATTTATTTTCTCTAATCCACCGTAGTGTCTCACTGATTATTAATACTCGCCCAGACCTTCAAGAAATTAAAAGATCAGCAGTCGTCACATGAGAAACCCTAAGATATAATTAAAGAATTGAGAATGAGAATGCTTTGGATCAAGTTTCAGTTAGTGGTACTTACGGATCTCGTAGAGGAAATTGTTGTTTTTCTCGGAGGATGAGAGGGGTGGTGAGTCGAGGCAGTGCCGGCGAGGGCGAGGCTGCGCCTGCGATCCACCGGAGGAGATGAGAACTGGTCGAGACTCGTAGTGCCGCACCACGGAACAGCCGCCTGTTCGTAAAAAAAGGAATACGAGGCGATAACCAGCGACCGAGCTAGGCGATCGACTGGGCATTCAGCAAACTATGGGCTGCCAAAGCTGGACGTGTGTGTATTGGGCCTGGACGTGAATGTAGTGTAGTTAGCGGGGTCAAAATCAGTTTTTAAGGGGGTCATTTTATTATACCTGGGCTATACATACAAGGGTCTGGGCCAAAATCGATGGGGTCAATTGACCCCAGTTTTTTACTGTAGCTCCGCCCCTGATCGCACCGTCACATGCACTGCTGCTGATGCACGCTCTGCCGGCCGCGGTCCACCCCGTCGTCCTTGTTTGATTGAATTTGGATTGGAGCCTTGGAGGTGGACAACCGCTGCGTGGAGCCAAAGCATCCAATCAGGGACAGAGCGCGGTGAGCAACGACACAGTGACTAGTGTTGTAAAACGGTGCGGATAATTTCGGCAACCGAACCTGAATCCGAAACCATTTTTGAGTACATGGTATACAATTTTAGGAATCTGCCGGATATGGATGAGGAGACGGATATTAGTATGGCAGATATCCGATCGATCGATATGGTATCGCTACGGGTGCAGATTATCTGCTATATTTCAAGGATTATCCAAGCTATACAATTAGGATAAACCAATTATTTAGCTCCATGGAGCAGAACAAATGTCCAATTAATTCACTAACTTATTCCCTCATGTGAGTGCCTCTCCGTCCGTAACTAAAATTCGCTTAGTATGACATGCACTCAATTCATTTCTTCGTCATACGCTAGTGACTCCGTGCTCCCTTGCACCATAGGTCGCGCGGCGGACAAAAATGTTGCCGACGGTAACGACTCAGGAGGTGAGCTCTACTATCATGGTGCTAGCTTCAGTGGTGGTGCTCATGTCAGTGGTGATTACTGTGGCAATGGCGGCTCGTTGGCATGATCGTATTCTTCGTGTTTGAATGGACAATTTAGCTTTTTTTAATTCGTGTTTGAACCGAGCTATCGATTTGTATGAACTATGATGCACTAATGTGTTTGACTATGCTTTTGGTTTTAATATGGTCATTGTATTTGTGTTAGTTTCAATTGAAACGTGCTTGCATAGTTGTGTTGACAAGTAGAGGTGAAATGCACCAAATTGATTTTTTTGGAGTGAGTTTTTGGGACTGCTACGAGCCAAAATGCACTTCTCTAAAATCCTAAAATATCACCCGTCCTCTCCCACAATGCACTTCTCTAAAATCCGAAATTTTTCTCTTTTCCTATTTAGAATTAGCACTGATCCATTCTTTCTTTTTGTAAACACGAAATGATTCCATGGCCCCAAATAGGAAAATAAAATGTTTGCACCTATGCATTAATAACAATGTAAGATTCTGTTGCACATGTACATGATTTATTCTCATGTCCATGTAGCCATTATTGGCTTACTAGATCATGCAAAGTAAACTTGTTACCTGGCTCTGGCAGAATCTGAATCAAAGACACGTCCCGTCGTTACCAGATTAGCAAAAGACGGGCTTCTGAAGAGACATGTGGTCCTTCCCGAATTGCACCAATGTAGTTTTTCTCTTTTCGAACACCATTTGCGAAAGAATCTTACAGACGCCCGTTTGGTCGAGTACTACTCATCACGCTTTTACGATGGTACACATATGTTGGTCCTCACAAACCGGTAAAGTGTAGTAGGAGGTAGGCCAATCCAAAGAAAGTGAAAGCAAGATGCTATCAGACAATAGATTCAGCTGCCGAAAAGTGAAAGGCCCCATCTTACATTTCCACAGAGTTCAGCGTACAAAATGGCTAGCTAGCTAGCTAGATACTCTATCCAGTGATTGCCTAGCGCGCTTGATTAATCTCGCCTCACGTCTTCCGCTGTTAGTGAAAAGAAGAAGGACGTACAGCCTACTAGACAAGATAGTGTGTCATTTTGTAATCCTACATCTAGTTAGTGTGTTTGCCAATTATAGTTAGTGCGATTGCCAATTGTAGTAATCGGTGCACGATGTGTTAGATTCATCACATTCCTGTGGGTGCTCCAATGCGTTAACGAAATGACTAGAAGTGACGTGTACAATACTGTGGCCTCTTTAGTTTGATTCACCGTGTTCACATGATTTCAAAAACACTGGATTACGATCTCATAGTACGTGCTGTTTTCTATATATTGTCTTCTCTCGTTTTTTGCCATCCAAAGATGCCCCGCGCATGCCAATCGGAACAAACGCAAGAATCGCTTGCCGTCAATGGACCCCTAACCTAAGCTAGTCGGCGCGGTGTCCAGAGTCTCGTCAATCCCGCTTTGTGTTTTGTGAATTATGATGTGGTCACCCATATCCCACTCGATCACACTGCCGCATGCCGGCCATTGGCTGACCGGCGCAGTGGGCATACGCTACCGACGAGGCCAAGATGCTCTGCCCAGTGCCCTCCATCACAGGGCAGTCGGGCCGTCGCATCCCATGGCCAGTACGCTCGTGGCGTCACCCGACGCGCCTCCCGTCTTTTTGGGGAAAATTCCTGCGACCTCTTTCGAGTTCGCGCAGGCCCGGCTGGTCGACTGCTGCAGTCCATCGCCCTGCATGGTATCGTTGCAACTTGCAAGACTAGCGTGGTCCATGGCCGTGCACGCAGGGCCAGCTGCCTGCCTGCTGCGTGATTGCACATCTGCATCCTCCGAGCCATGCCCTGCCAATCTCAGCACACACGCACCGCCCAGGTCCGTGCCCTGTGAAACGCAGCGGCGGCAGCAGGAGGAGGGATTGTTTACTGTTGCGGCGACTCGTTGGTGTTAGATAGATCTCAAACGTGAACGGGCCCAACGGCCCGTCACGTCCCTATTCGCACCCTGATCGAGGGCGCCCAACCCTATCTGGTTGGTGGGCCCCTGTCGCCAGCGCTATATAAAGAGGTGGGGAGCCGGCAGTACGCCTCACGAGGTTAGCCGTGCCCTAGCCGTCCCACCTACAAACCCTATCCGATCTAGGCTAAGCGCTGCGCCAACGAAAAGCTCCACCGCCGCCACACTCACCCCCTTAACACCCATGGCCAATGACGGAGGCTCCAGCTCCGGCACCAGCTCGGGCATCCCCTCTGGCTCATGCCTGTCGAGCCAGGGAGCAGGTAGTTCCCCTATCCTTCACTCTCTCTCCCTCTCTCTGTTTCGATCTAGAAAGGTAAAGTGCTACTGATGAATCTAGACTAGATCCATTACATAGTTGTGTTGACATTGGTATCAGAGCGGCTAGTCGTTAGATTTTTCGGTGCAAAAGTAGAAAGAGAAAGTCCAAAGAAAAGAAAACCCTAGATCCAAAGAGCGCCTGCCCTATGGTCGCGCCTTTCCTCTCGATCTAGATGTGCATCCCTTTTGGGAGACATCTAGAAGAAGAAACACCCCTTCCGGGGCAAAGCAAACCCCAGATCCCATCCCAAACAGATCAAACCCCAAAGAGATCCCACAAATGGATGCCCAAAATCCCAAAGAAACTAAAAAAAAAAGGGATTTGAGGATCCCACAGATCACACCGGCCGCCGCCGTGCGCCGGCAAAGGGCGCCGTCACTGCGCCGCTTGACGGTCGTGCGCCCACCCACGGGTGGACGCACCGCCGCCAAGGGAGGCAGTGAGGCGCCATGGCTCTGGCCAAAGACAATAGAGGGAGGGGCTCGCCGGAGCGCCGGCCACCTCACCTCGTGCATGCACTACCACAAAGGAAAGAAAAGAAAGAGGTGGCGATGGAGGAGAGGGAGGGGACCGTCGCCGGCGCAGTCGCCGGACGAACGGCCGCCTCCCCCCCAACACCGCCACAGATCGACCTCCTCAAGCGCGGGGCTTGCATGCCGCCGCTGCCAGGGCCAGAGGGAGGGGCGCGCCACTCGCAGCCACCTCGCCTCGACTCGGCCTAGCGCGGGGCTTGCGCCGCCAAGAGGGAGGGGCCGCCGGATGGCGCCGCCTCTCATCAGGCTGTGCTCGCGTACGTCACCAGAGCCAAGGGAGAGGGAGGGGCCGCCGAGGGCGGCCGCTTCGCCTCGGGCTCGCGTGCGCTGCCGGAGCAGTTGGAGAGGGAGAGGCACGCCGACCGGCGGCCACCTCACCTCACCTCGGCCTCACGAGCGATAGCCGCCGGAGCCAAGGAAGAGGGAGGGGCACGCCGAGGGGGCCGCCTCACCTCAACCTCGCGCGGCACAGCCGCCGCCAGAGAGAGGACTCACGGGGGGGAGGGGAAAAGTGGCGCTTAGGGTTTGGGGGCGGGCAGCGGCCTGGGGTTTTTATCCCTCCGAAACGCGCGCCCCACCACAAGATCTAGGGCGACCGCGAATGGACGGCCGCGATGGGGCGGCGCGGGCGCTGGCGGGCCAAGTGGGCAGGCCGCGGAGCGCTGGCGGGCCCCTGCTGGGCCACGGCTATGGTCCGTCTGCAGCGCGCGAGCGACGCCTAACGCGCGTGGGACCGAGGCCCCTGTGGGCCTTCGCGGGGCCCCGCTGGTTGAGCGGTTGGAGCCTAGCGAGCGCGCGCGCAGCAGGCTGCTGGTGGGCCACTGGGCCGCGCTGGGCAGATGTTTTTTCTGTTTTTTATTTTTCAGAGGCTGTTTTGACTGTTTTTGCTTAGTTTTTAAGCAATTTTGCATAGTTTTCTCTAGTCATCTTATTGCAAGTATATTTTGACTAGAGAATGACTTAAAGGCAGAATTTTTTCTGTAAAGTTCAAAGTATCGTGAAAGTCATTATTAAGTTTCCGCTGCAAATGTATGTTTTAAATTGCAATGATGCAATAAAAGTTGTTTAAATTTTGTTATAAAGATGTGATAAAGTGATTAAAGATGATTGTGTTCCATGTTATTAATTGACCAACGTTGTTAATAAACATGATCATGATCTTTTCCATTGAGTATTAAAAGGTGCATTTAACTTTATTTCTACCCAACGGCGATGTAATTTTAAATAGCACAAACAATTTCATGCATAATTTATACCAACGTTAAATTAATGCATACAGTTGTTTTCCTTGGTGATCTCACGTCTTTTGTGGTTTTCAGGAGGTCTCAACCACATGGCTTGTTTAAAGGACATCCCGCTGCTGTGGGGGGGGGGGGGGAAACTACTCCGAATGGAGGAAAAAGGTCGATTTGGCGTTCGTATGCGCCGAAGTGGATTGGGTGGTTGACACCAAGCAAGCTGTCAAGCCCGCTGACCTTGTCAGGGGAGATGCTGAGGAAAGTGCTGAGTTTGAGAAAAGGAAGAGGGGCCATGCTCCATTGGAGCTGGCCTACTCGATTGATAATGAGAAATGGGTGAACGCCAACAAGAAATGTTTGGCCTTCGTAAAGAACACAATTGAGAACGCCATAGTGGGGTCAATTGGAGAGTGTGCCACCATGGGCGAATACCTCGCCAAGATAAAGAGCCAGTTTACTGGCTCTTCAAAGATGTATGCGACCCAACTGTTAAAATAGCTGGTGACTGAAAAGTACACGGGAGGACCCACGGAATAATAGAGCACATCTTGAGGATGTCAAACATGGCAGCGAAGCTGAAACCCATGGATGAGGACCTCGAGCTAAAGCCTGCACTCTTGGTGCACCTAGTGATGGACTCTCTTCCACAACCTTTCGAAAATTTTGTAATAAACTATAATATGTCCCCTGAAAAGTAGGACATAGAAAAGACCATTGGGATGTGCTCCCAAGAGGAGGAAAGGCTGAAGGCCTTTCACAGCGGTTCCGTGAACTTCGTGAAGGACAATAGGAAGAGAAGCTTCACAAACGGCAATCATGGTGGCTCACCCTCCAAGACACATGGCAAGGGTCCAATGCAGCACCAGTACGAGCATCACCAGTCCACCCCTGGGGAGAAAGACCAGTGCCATCACTGTAAAAAGCCTGGCCACTACAAGAAGGACTGCCCAGTTTGGCTGAAGTACATCATGGCCAAAAATGGTAAAGATATAGTTTCTTTTGTTAATGAATCTCTGTATGAAAAGTTTACTAGATCTACTTGGCGGATTGATTCTGGTGCAACTATTCATGTTGCCAACTCTTTACAGGGGTTCCATTCGACAAGGATCATGCCAAAAAGAGAAAGACTCATTAAAGTGGCGAATGGGATTGAAGCAGAAGTGGAGGCCATTGCTGACGTCCCTCTGGAGCTGGCTGATGGCTCTTCTCTTTTGCTCAAAGATGTTCTTTTTGTTCCCTCAATTCATAGAAATTTAATAAGTGTGTCGTGCTTGGACAAAGATTCTTATGAATGTTATTTTGGAAATGGCAAGTGTGCCATTTGGTTAAAAGATATTTGTGTGGGTGTTGCTACCTTATATGATAAGTTATATTTATTATCCTTGCATGAGAAAGTATTTTCTGTGTGTGATGTGAATGAAAAAGTTCCCTTGTCGAACAAAGAACAAAAGAAAAGAAAGCGAACTCTTGACTCATCGAAACTATGGCACTACAGACTAGGCCATATTTCGAGGGGAGGAATAGAAAGCCTCGTTAAAAATGACATTCTTCCTCCGTTAGAGTTCTCCGACATAGAACAATGCATAGATTGCATTAAAGGAAAGTATGTCAAACAAATTAAAAAGGATGCAAACCGAAGCATAGCTACACTAGAAATAATCCACACAGATATTTGTGGACCGTTTCCGGTGAAAAGTGTGGATGGCTATGATTCATTCATAACATTCACGGATGATCACTCCCGGTATGGTTATATTTATCCAATTAAAGAAAGATCTGATGCATTGGATAAATTTAAAATTTTCAAAGCTGAAGTAGAAAATCAGCATGATAAAAGAATTAAAATAGTTAGGTCCGATCGTGGGGGGAGTACTACGGTCGGCATAGTCCATATGGTCAAGTACCAGGACCCTTTGCAAGGTTCCTGCAAGAAAATGGAATAGTCGCCCAGTATTCTATGTCGGGCGAACCTCAGCAAAACGGAGTAGCTCAAAGGCGCAACCATACCCTTATGGATATGGTGCGCAACATGTTGAGCTATTCCACCCTCCCATTGGGATTGTGGATGGAGGCACTTAAAACCGCCATTCACATTCTCAACAGAGTACCAAGTAAGTCGGTGCCCAAAACACCGTATGAATTGTGGACAGGCAGAGTTCCCTCTCTGCACCACTTGAGGGTCTGGGGGAGCCCAGCTGAGGCAAAAGTTTTCAATCCAAACATTGCAAAGTTAGGCCCCAAAACAGTATCTTGCCATTTTATTGGCTATCCAGATAAGTCCAGAGGCTATCGTTTCTACTGTCCCGACAGATACACAAAGTTTGTAGAAACGAGACATGTCGTCTTCTTGGAGAACGAATTGATGAGGGGGAGCACGGTAGCTAGGAAAATTGATCTTGAGGAGAAGAGGGAGCATGCACCTAATCCGATGACTCAAGAGCCATTTTTCTCGCTACCTGTTGTGCCACCGTCTACAACCCCTGAGGTTGTGGTGTCGGCACCTGTTGTGACTCCACACGTGACAACAATAGGCGACAGTTCGAAACCTGTCCATCAGGAGCCACCTGAACCCACTGTTGAGCACGAAAGGGAGCCAGAACAGCCACCTACTGTAAATGTGCCTGAACCCGAGGCAATAAATGAGCAAGAGTCTGATGAACTCAGATGGTCTAAAAGAGAACGAAGACCAGCCATTTCCAAAGAAATCTACAAAGTTTACAGTGTAGTTCATATGGAGGGCGATCCTACCTCATATGAAGAAGCCATGAGTAGCCCTCACTCAGCCAAGTGGGTAGAGGCAATGGAAGATGAAATGAAATCCATGAGTTCCAACAATGTTTGAGACTTAGAGGAAATTCCTAAATAAGCCAAAACAGTAGGATGTAAATGGGTCTACAAAACAATGTATGACTCCAATGGGAATGTAGAAAAGTACAAAGCTAGACTCGTGGCAAAAGGCTTTACGCAAAGAGAAGGCGTAGATTACAATGAGACTTTTTCTCTGGTCTCATGTAAGGACTCCTTCAGAATCATCATGGCACTAGTTGCACATTTTGATTTAGAGTTACATCAAATGGATGTCAAGACGGCATTTCTAAATGGAGATTTAGAAGAAAATGTTTACATGAAACAATCCAAGGGTTTTTTCATGGAGGGGAAGGAACATATGGGATGTTGTCTAAAGAAATCCATTTATGGGTTAAAGCAAGCCTCTAGGCAGTGGTATTTAAAGTTTAATGATACCATTAAAAGATTTGGATTTAAGGAAAATGTTGAGTACAACTGTATTTATGCAAAGTTCAAAAGTGGGAAATATATTTTCCTAATTCTATATGTGGATGACATTCTGCTTGCTAGCAGTGATGTTAGTCTACTACTAGAAACAAAGAAGTTCTTGTCATCAAACTTTGACATGAAAGACCTTGGTGAAGCCTCTTATGTTTTGGGCATAGAAATTCACCGAGACAGAAAGAATGGAGTGTTAGGACTGTCGCATAAAGCGTATTGTGAAAAGATTTTAAAGAAATACAATATGCATGCGAGTAATTCAACACCTGCTCCCATAGTCAAGGGAGATAGTTTTGGGAAATACCAATGTCCAAAGAATCAATATGAGATCGATCAAATGAAGTCAGTACCATATGCTTCGGCTGTTGGAAGCTTACAGTATGCACAAGTGTGCACTCGCCCTGACTTAGCATTTATCACCGGGGTACTCGATAGATATCAAGAGAATCCAGGCTTAGAGCACTGGAATATGGTAAAGAAAGCTTTGCGTTATGTGCAAGGCACAAAAGGCCTCATGCTTACATATAGACGATCTGATTCCCTAGAGATAAAAGGGTATTCAGATGCGGATTTTGCGGGAGATAAAGACGACCAAAAGTCCACGACAGGGTATGTCTTTACTCTCGCAGGAGGTGCTATTTCATGGAGAAGCGTCAAACAGTCGATAGTTGCATCATCTACGATGTATGCAGAATTTATAGCATGTTATGAGGCCATGGGACAGGCGTTATAGTTAAAGAAATTCTTACCCGACTTGAAAGTGGTTGACTGCATCAGCAGGCCACTAAAGATGTACTGTGACAACGAGCCCGCAGTATTATATGCCCACAACAACAAGTCGAGTAATGCTACAAAGTCTATAGATATAAAGTATTATGTTGTGAAGGACAAAGTCCAGGATCAAACTATAAGACTCGAGCATATAAGGAGAAAGGATATGCTTGCGGATCCGCTAACGAAAGGCTTACCACCCAATGTGTTCAAGGAGCACATAGCCGGCATGGGTTTAACGGGAAGCCTATGATTCCTGGACTATAGAGGCCCAAAAGTAACAGGATTTGTTTCAAAACATGAATGTATATGGTGGCTGTCTGATTCTATCAGCAATTGAGCTGAGACGATGAAACATGCTCTATGTATCGTTCTGTGATGGAATAAGTAAAGAACAAAGTTAAAAGTAAAGTCGAGATCTAGGGGGAGAATGTCAGATAGATCTCAAACGTGAACGGGTCCAACGGCCCGTCACGCCCCTATCCGCGCCCTGATCGGGGTCCCCCAACCCTATCTGGTTGGTGGGCCCCTGTCGCCAGCGCTATATAAAGAGGTGGGGAGCCGGCAGCACGTCCCACAAGGTTAGACGTGCCCTAGCCGCCCCACCTACAAACCCTATCCGATCTAGGCTAAGCGCTGCGCTGACGGAAAGCTCCACCGCCGCCACACTCACCCCCTTAACACCCATGGCCAATGACGGAGGCTCCAGCTCCGGCACCAGCTCGGGCATCCCCTCTGGCTCATGCCTGTCGAGTCAGGGAGCAGGTAGTTCCCCTATCCTTCACTCTCTCTCTCTCTCTCTATATTTCGATCTAGAAAGGTAAAGTAAAGTGCTACCGATGAATCTAGACTAGATTCGTTACATAGTTGTGTTAACAGTTGGAAGCTTGTCTCTGTCCTGTTACGCTAGACAGGCCCGTAGATCCCTCACCGTAATACTCCTATTTTGCATTTCACTCACCAACCAATCGTACTTCCATTGCTCAAATTTTCTATAGGCTAATAGAGATCATTCATGAGTGCAAGTGTTTTAAAAAACCATTCTATTCAAACCGTTAGTGCGGCCCACACAAATCTAGCTTTGTGTGTAGTTAGTAGGTGCCTCCTCCTACTACAAATCTAGCTTTGTGTGTAGTAGTTAGTAGGTGCCTCCTACTAGTAGTATTTGCTTTGGCAATCAAATGCCGGCGCACCAAAGCTAAAAGGACAGGACGCTCGCTCAGGCTGGTCATAGTGCTAAGTAACTAAGACTAGTAACTTGCACATGTTACTAGTTGATGTTACTACCTTCATAGTGGGTGATAACATAGGTATGGTGTCATGCAAGAGCTAATTAATTAGGTTGTAGACTCATATGATCTTGATATGTGTGATGTTATGGTAACTAGCTAAGTTACTACCTCCCTCTCTTTCTTCATTAATTGTCATGCCATGTCACCAATTTGCTTAGTTGGCATTGCATGTACATACATGTTACTACCTAAGTTACTTCCACTATGACTAGGCTCAGCCTTTTACCAAACCGGGGATCAAAATCATTTGGTCGGGCATTCGTTCAGCACTTCAGCTATTGGTAGATAATTAATCAAGCTTGCTGTCAGTAGAGACATTTGTGTGGACTCTAAATTCACAGACATCATGCTAGCTTACCGATCCTGAAGCCTTAAGAGATTCTCTGGTTAGTTCTCATGATAACATCATTTCGTAGTGAAAATACAAATGACTCGCAAAAATGCAAAGCCTACATTTGTGTTTCTGTGATCCGCTCTTTATCTATTTGCCCCAACAGAGAAACCTTCAACCGGAAGGGCACCAAGAAGAGGAATCCCGTGAAGCGGATGCATGCAAACTAGCTTGTGTCTTTCCATGAAGCACTGTCGCTAGCTTTGATGTATACATGCGTCCTTTTTAAGTGTACCTACCTTTGCGTGCATCCTATCCGTTCCCATGAATCTAGTCTGCATTCCGGCCAATTCATCCTAGTTTCCGCTAGCTACTACTACCCCGTACCACATAGGCAATAGCAATTCACTTGGTCTAAACGAAAAAAAGGTAATGGCTAAATCACTAGTAGACCGCAATCATCATGGTTGCCACAATCAAAAGAGCATTAGGCAATCCTATAACCAGTGTGTCTTTCCTTAGAAGAAGAAAGATGAATGCTTATTAGGCCTCCTTTGATTCATAGGACCTTTCTCATAAAGTTTGTAGGATTTAGACCCTGTGAAAATTTCCCTTTGAAAGGTGTTTGATTCATAGGATTGTATCCAATAAGAACCGTTCCTGTAAAAAAAACTCCGTACTGTACTTTCACAGGAAACTAGCATGAGGTCTGGCCTTGTGGAAAAAAATCCTGCAACAAGTTGATGACTTTCTGTGATTTTTCGTAAGTGCAATCAAACAACGATTTGTGAGAGTCCCTAAGATTCCACCGGACATGACTGAAGGTCCATCCACTAGCTCGGGTATATGTACATCTCTTTCTTTCTCTTCTGTCATTATCTATATACAGATGCAACATCTCTTTCCTTCTCATCTGTCACTATCTTTTTACATGCATACAGTGTCACGCGCTCGGTGGGTTTAACGTGATTTAGTAATACAGTTTATCGAGTAGTATTAAAGTGGTAGCACTGAATCGAGAAAGATGAATCGTCCGACTATCGATCGATCGAGCCCGAGGGAGCACACGACGGCGACAATGCAGGCGGCAAGATAAGGCCCGGAGCATCCTCCGGCCTTCCCTGTGCGATGTGGGCGCCCGCCATGTTATATTACTTCCTCACACCTAAATTAATTGAGTTAGATTTATCTATATTCAGGAGTATGTAGATATGTTTTACCGCCACATACTGTGAATCTAGACAAAATTTCACGGGTTGTTTGCGTGCACACATTTCTGGTCATTTGCGTGTGTTGTCTGGGAAGAGCTAGCCCGGCCCGGCAGGGAAGTTAATGGCACTTCTCGCAGGAACTGTCTAGTTTGTTTTTGCTTGCTTTGCCCGACCGAAAATAGTGTGATTGATCGTTGATGTGTCACGGCGTGGGGGCAGCAGCAACTGTTCTCGGATCTTGCCTTTTTTCTAACCCAGGGATGCCTTGCGGCTGACCTATCCATAGCTATACTGTCTCCTGAGATTGCTGGGCTATACTAGCCTAGAGTCTACAGAGTGGGTCCTGATGAAAAAAGATTCTTTGTACACAGATTACGAGTAAGTTTCCAAAATTGAAATTTTCTGCCCAGCAGGGAGACGTCACGTCGTTTGCTTTTGCATTTTTGGCGGAGATTCTGTGGGCGACAATTTCCGAGATTTTCTGCAGAGTGTGACGAGGAGAGCAGTACATGCATACGACATATAGAACCTGTCTCTTCTCGCGCGTAAAAAGAAATGAGAAAAAAGGGGGCTTTGTCTTGTCCCCATGTGACGGACAGCACGTGGTATGCGGCGTATGCCATGTAAAAAAGACGAATTTCTACGTACCTCTTTCTGGCGTACACGACGAAGAAAGTCAAAACCATATTCTCCGTCAGGCGCAACGCAGCGGCACCAGCAAGCACGCAGCTCAATCATATTAGCATTGGAGGCACAAATACTTGTAAATAAGGAGCAAACTCATACAACATGTTGTAAAATGGGGCTAGACAATACACAACCTATATTTTCGGATTGGATTTGGTACACAGCTCTTCTGCAGCCGACATGTGTATGCCATGTCATCTCCACTGTATGCCATGTCATCTTCACCCTGGCGCGTAACATTTGCAGGAAACCCCCTAGCTTCGCCACTTATTTTGGCACATATTAGCTCAGCGGTGGCCAGATAAGACAGACTGCCGCACCACGCGGTGCCCTGTCTCCACACGTTGTGCCTGCACCTGTCGCCACACGCTGCACTAGCTTCGCCGCCTCTCCTCTTCCTAGCTCCGCCGCCTCCTCGCCGCTTATTCTGCCTCAGCTCCGCCGCCTCCTCGCCGCGATGCCTAGCTGGAACGACGGGGAAAGTTCCAGCCAATCGGGGCTCGGGGTAAGTTTCGCCTCTCTCTCTCTCTCTCTCTCTCTCTCTCTCTCTCTCTCTCTCTCTCTCAGTTAGGGTTCATAGCAATTTGGGGAACATCCATGACTTGTCAACGATTGGTTCGATTGAGCTTGTGTATATGTTTGATTAGGAGTTCATGGCGATAGACTACGCTCCAGATAGCTGCGATGATCCCAATTTCAATGGGATTGCCAGGGGTGCTCAGAAAGGTGTTATGGGCATAATCTAGAGCCAAAGAGATGTGTTGCATTTGAAGGCACAAACACTGGTAGAAGATTTTACATGTGCCCTATTGAGAATGCGAGTTTTCTGCCTACCAATGTTTGTATTGTGTGTGCTTTTTACATTTGTACATGGAGCCAAAGAGATGAGTTTTCTGTTAGGACTGCACAATACACTTTTAGTTAGTGCAGGACTAGTGCAGGGTTTCAGTTAGTCCCAATAAGATGTCAGTAACGGGAGGCCTAAGAAGAATAGAAAGAAAACACAAGAGGAGGTAGAAAAATTGTACATACACTGCACTAACTGACATCTTATTGGCACTACTCCTGCACTAACTCACATCTTAGTGACTAACACAAAAATGTACATACACTGCACTAACAAAAATGTACATACACTGCACTAACTGACATCTTAGTGACTAACTGACATCTTAGCAAACAAAAATGTACATACACTACACTAACTGACATCTTATAAGCATTGTGTTAGTGCTAATAAGATGTACATACACTGCTTGTAATTTCTCATATGCTAATATGATCAACGATGTGTGCTAATATGTCCATATGGTAATATGCATTCTTATATTTTCTGCCACTTTCATGTGCTTTGTATTGTGTCTTGAAAAAAGCTTGAATTGTTTGCACTAAATTTATGTGCATTTTTATTTGTAGGATGCCTTGAACTGTGGTTTTATATCTTGGGTAGATGACCAAGATTGGCCAGATGCCCTTCATAATGCTTTGGCAAAGCTCTGGTCCATGTATGGTGATGCCAACACTTGCAGAATTGAGGAGAGGGTGGAGAATGGCAAGCTGATGTCTCAACTAGCTGAGGAGAAGACCAAGGCTGAGAAGAAATATGCAAGCCTGATGGCTCATGTTGGTAGATTTGTGGATGATTCTTAGAAGAAGGTGATGGAGCAAAACTTGGCACTGCTGAATGGTGAGACTGAACTTGAAGTTATGGAGATGGAGAATGAGAGGGATGCTCTGAAAACTGCAGTGGATATGCTGAAGCATGTGCAGAAAACACAGGCAGATGTGATGAAGACAAAGGAGAAGAAATGAGAGGAAGAAATGGATGCTCTCAAGGCTGAAAAGAAAAAACTGGAATACATGTTGTATGATCTGCTCAAAACTGGTGATGACAACAAGGAGAAGGTGAAAAGGATCAATGCCATAGTTGATGAGTGATTTAAATGCAATTTCTTAGAATGCAATGTACTGTCATTTTAGTCTTGTTGGTAATGACAACAAGTTGTGCAATTCATGTTGTAATAGTACTTGTTGACCTGCTGTTAAATTTGAACAAGTAATGTTGCAGTATTTGTTAAGTTGTTAAATTTGAATGTGCATTCCCATCATGTTTGAGTTGTTAAATTTGATTTGTTAAATTTGAATGTTGCAGTAATGCTAGCAGTGCATTGTCAACAGTGCATTGCCATCATGTTTAGCAGAGTGCAGGATTTTTAGCAGAGTGCAAGATGCCAACAGTGCATTGCCATCATGTTTAGTAGAGTGCAGGATTTTTAGCAGAGTGCAAGATGCCAACAGTGCATTGCCATCATGTTTGATGTTGAAATGTGCCACTGTGTTGTAACATCACCATATTTTAATATGCATTCAATATGCACTAAGAGGGCACAGAAACCCTCTCCTCTGTTCTCCCCTCCCCAGTTCTCCTCTCTTCTTTTCCCCTTCGACGCAGAAACCCTCCCCTGTTCTCCCCTGTCTGAGCTCAGCCGCCGATGATGGAAGTGCAGCCGAAGGAGGAGGTGGTCTGGTACCTGCGCACTACACCATTGGAAGTGCAGCGGAAGGAGGAAGCAGCTGCGGCGTTGCTTGGTTTGGCTCGGGTGGCGAAGGAAGAGCTGAAGCCGCCGCGGTCCCTGGTCGAGCTCGTACTGCTGGGGCCAGAGCTTAGGCGCAGGGGCAGCGAGCTCGTCATCAGGCTATCATCGGACTTCAAGAGGAGGATGATGCTCGAGGTGCATTCATGTACAATGTCATTCATCAAAGCTCAAGCGACAGCGTCCAGCTCATCCACCGAGCAGCTCTCTGAGGTGATTAAGATCACGAAGCTCGTAGGACAGGAGCAACCTTTGTGTCAGTTTGTTTCTAAGCAAGATTTTGAAGTTTTGCTCGAGCAATGTCGTCAGCTCCCAACTCCTGAACTGGCAGTGCCACCTTCATGGGTTCCTGGAGTTACAGGGCTGCACATCCCTGGGTGCTCCTGCAAGAAAAGTGCAGGAATAGTCCAGGAGTTACAGTGACACCAGCAATGCTTATATTCAGAGGAGAAGAAGTACAGGAGTTAGTTGCCTTTTGGGTAGTTATTTGCCTTTTGCCTTCAGATAAGTGCAGGCAGTGGCGGAACTAGGAGGTATGCCAGGTTGGCCACGGCATACCCTGGTCCTTCAGGCTTTACTAGTAATATATACTGTAGATGCGCTAATGGCCGGAGATAATTACATGATTAAATTAGCCCATGTACTTATGCCCCGTATCTAATCCTCTGGCTCTTTTAATATGGCTACGGCTAAGCCTCAAAACGAAGCCCATGTTTATGCGTATGTTAGGCCGTCATGTAGAAGCCTGGACCTTTTGCCTAGACCTAGCGTAGGTCTCCATATATAGGTTAATCCTTTGACCACCGCCGCACGCGCAGCTGACACCGGTGCCATGCCGTCGTGCAAGCCACGGCCGAGCTGCTTCATCATTCCGGTGGTCTTACTGCCATGAACCGGCGTGCCTCAGTACTCAAATCCAAAGGTACACGCCTACGTTCAGTGCTTATCTGTAGCAGTTAAATTATTTAGTGGATCATGTAAAGTATATCGTTAATTGGTTATAACTATCTACTTTGATATATATAAGATAATGTATTTGTCAAATTTGTTGACGAAATTGACTCACAAGAAATTTATACATAAAAATTTCACCTGTACGAATCGCGAAAACAAATATCTACATTTATCTTGAAATCTTGACGGTGTCAAAATTTTGGTCTGGCATACCCTTTGATAAAAACCTAGATCCGCCACTGAGTGCAGGTGTAGTGCAGGAGTAGTGAAGGTTTCAGTTAGTGCAGGAATAATGCAGGGTTTTAGTTAGTTCAGGAAAGCAGTGTTCTCGCTGGTGTAGTTTGCTTCATGTTCAGAGAAGAAGAAGCAATGTAGTGGGCTTCAGGTTCAGATAAGAAGAAGCAGAAGTGTAGTTTGGCACTATGTACTTTGCAACCTTTTGGTAAAATATGAAGAAGATGGTGTGTTTTCATATCAGATATTGAAACATCCAAAATTACAGTACCCAAGTTCAATGCCAGTTCACTCATGAACTATGGCTTACAGTACCCAAGTTCATATATGAACTAACCCAAAAAATACAGTACCCAGTGTAGTGGGCTTCAGGTTCAGACAGGTGCATTTTGAGTAACAACAACCTCCTCCTGGGTTTGCTCAGGGATTGATTCATTCAAATCTGGGATAGCTACTCTTTGTTCATGCTCATCACCAAAAAGTAGGTAATGAGCTGATCCAGGGCCAGTTCTGTATCCCCTTTTCCTTGGTCTTGTTGTTGATGGCTTTGGATCAGTCTTTTTGATGGCTTTGCCCTTCCTTCCTGCCCCTCTCCCTCTAACTGTTGCTGCATTCCTGCCCCTACCCCTTTCAGCTGCTGCACTATCTCTTTCAACATCTACATTCTCTCTTTCTGTAGTGGGCATTCTTCCTCTTCCTCTTCCCCTCAAGATACCTCTTGCAAGAGAAGTAGTCACTCTTCCAGACCCAGATGGCATTGCATATCTTGCAGCAACAACAAATGCACTCGCCCCAGGGGTAAGGGTCCAGTTTCCCTATGTAATGGTACAAAAGAAGTCTCCTGCAATAATGAAACATTACAAACTGAATAAGATAAAGCCCTAAACTTTTGACAATTGGTAGAGTACAAGAAGACAACCTCCTGGCCCATCCTATATACCATCATGTGGGGTTGATTACTTGGATCATTGGCAGGTCTAGGATTTTAGGGGATAATGTGTTGTGAAAGCAACAAATTCAGGTAAGAGTTTATATTGAGAGCAGTATATATGATGGCAAGAGTTCATATTGACATTATAAACCTGGAGAATGTGTGGATTGTCATGTTCATATCCATCACTGTCATCTCCATTCTCTTGGACATTGGCATTACTTTCCATGTATTTGTCATGCCCTTCCTTATTGTGGTATGCATTTCCACATAGAGAACAATGCATTGTCAGGCCAGCCCTAGTAAGAGTCTTGGCACCATTTTTTCTACCTCCTCTGGTGTTTTATTTCTATTCTTCTTAGGCCTCCCCATTACTTTGGTAAATAGTGGTGGGTGTACAACCACTCCATTCATCTTCTCCCAATGGCATCTAGCTCTCAGTGGATACAAGTAATGTGCATATGCCTTCTTGTGTGTGTCAATGGAGTAGCAGCTATGCACAAGTTTTTCAGGGTCATTTCTGTCCTCTCTTAGCAAGCAATAGCATGATGACAAGGTATCCCACTTAGCTGCCATTTATTACAGTCACAGGTCCTTGCTTGAAGATCAACAATGTAGCCACCTTCTACTTCTGATGAACTCACTCTGAACACCCCTCCACCAGCACTTTCCACTGGACAGTTCCTGCTCCAGTTAGTGTATTTGTCTAATTTCTTCTTGATTTTTGGACAAATGATGCTAGGCCAATCTTCAGATTCCTTATTTTTAGTAATAATCCTATGCATGATCTTGTAGAACACATTCTCTAGCATGGAAAGCATTGGCATTTCTCTTCCCTCTAAGATGTAGCTGTTGAACACTTCAGAATGGTTGTTCAAAAGCATATCACATTTTGGGAAGTCATTGAAGAATGCTTTAATCCATGTATTTGGTTGTAATTCTTCAACCCAAGCAAAAGCTTCTTCACTATCTGCCTTCAATTTGTCCATCCTTAGCTTCCACTGAGGTATGTTGGTTGCCCTTGCTATGCTCCATCGATCATTCTTGAGTTTCTCCCCTTTGTGCTTCTTGTGAAAGTTTTGGTACAAATGCCTAACACAACATCTGTGCTCAGCATCTGGGAACACTTGCTTCACTGCCTTAATGAGGCCCTTTTGTTTGTCACTCCTTATTGTGAATGTGGATGTATTGGTGATGCCCAAGTCATCTCTCAATGTGGTTAGGAACCACTCCCAAGAACTAGTACATTCCACTTCAACAATCCCAAATGCTAGTGGGTAGATGCAATCATTGGGATCAATACCCACTGCTGTTAGCAAAATCCCCTTGTACCTTGTTTTGATGTGACAACCATCTATGCAAATAAAAGGCCTACACCCTTCAAGAAATCCCCTTTTGCATGCAGCATATGACCAATATAGTGTAGCCAAATGCTCCTTAACTTCTCCATCTTTTGTGGACTGATTTGTGGTAAGGAAAAATTTTGAGCCAGGGTTTTTTGTCCTCAACTCATGGCCATAGTCACACAGCAAATTAAACTGTTGTGCCTCATCACCATGTATTTTGGTCAGAGCCTGATTTCTTGCTCTTCTTAATTTCCATCTGTTGGGAGTCAAGTTGAACTTTCTCTGGATTTTAGTTGCAAAAGTTGGTAAACCCATCTTCTGGTAGTCTCTGAATTCATCTATGAAGTACTCTGCTAGAAAAGATGATGTTAGTGCCTTTAGCTCCCAAACTCTTTCACACTTGTGTGCACCACAATATTATCTTACTGTCATTGCTTCTGTCCTGCTATCTTTTGATGCCTTTAGGAACCATGTGCACACTCCTGTTGAACACTTTCCAACACACACAACATTGAGTCTGGCTTGCTTATTTCTAATTTTATGAAGGTTCACTCTTTCATTAATGCTGTATGCTTTGGTTGCTTTCCTTAGCTCTTCTATGCAAGAAAAGACCATGCCAACCTTGAATTGTGGCACCTCCATGTCAACTTCTGCTTTGAACATTTGAAATCTGTACTTCAACTCCTCCTCTTGCTCTTTTGTCAAACTGAGGTCTTCATACTGATACCCTGCATCATCCTCTTCTTCAACCATTTCCACCATTTCATCATGATCATTCACATCCTTGTCAACTGTTGCTTCCCAGATGTCATCATCACCATCTTCTGCATCATAATCACTGTCATAGAAATCTGAATCTGTATCTTCTCCTTCTTCTTCATACTCTCCCATGCCAAGTTCATGTACCCTAGCCCTCTTTGCCACTCTAGTAGCACTTCCATGGCCATCTTCTTCATCATCTTCTGCCCAAATAATAACACTCTGCTCTTTCTCAACTGCTGGTTGCTCCAGTGCACTCTGCTCTTTCTGAACATTGCCATCTGATGGGTGCTGCCTTGGATTGAGAATTACATCTGGCCTGAGCCCCTTGATAAAATTCCCATGATCAACTAAAACTTGCAAATGTTTGTGCTTCTGGGCATCTACAATCATTGACACAATATCAACATCTTCCTCAATGCACACAAGCCCACCATCTTTGAGTTCTTTCCCAGGTAAACACCAATACAAACTTAACCTCTCAGTTATCACACACCCTAGCTGGACTAGAAAATCATGTATCCATAGTAGTGACCATGTCTCACATCTGCAATTGTCAAAAAAGTCAACTATCCCTTCCACATAATCTATATCACCTTCCAATCCACAGAAGAATCCATTAGCTCAATTGATAATGTAAACTTTTCTGGGTCACCACCTGCATTGTAGTACACAATCCATCAAATAACTGAATAGCAGTGCTAAATTCAGACCACTAGAGTGCATAAATTCAGTTAACCGTAGTACAAAAAAAAGAAGCTTTCATGCACACCAATCACACATAGATCATATCCAAGAACAGATATATAACAACAAATCACTGCTATCTGTATTTTTGTTGCACAAAATTCACCAAGTAGACCACCTTTCTCTGAATCTGAAAACAGGACAGAAATTTTTGGTGCATCCATCAAATTCAGAAAAAGACCACATTTTTCTCTGAATCTGAAAACATGGCACTATCCATCGACATCTCTAACATCTGGAACAACATCTCAACATGCCCCAAAGCCGTTCAACACCATTAATTTTGCACAAAGGGGATCCGAACACAGGATCGATGCCAAGACAGGGGGAGGCCAACTTCTACATGATGAACAACAATCTGACCACAAGACACTAGGGGGATCATGGCCATTACCCTGACCATGTCCATTACCCTGACCATGGCAGCCAAGAACCCTAACTAAACAGACGCAACCAAGAACCCTAGGTAAATCCATGGAGGAGGACGAGCTAGAGCAGCAGAATCGGACAAAGAAGTATGTGAGACACATACCATAATCGGGCGCCTCCATATCCCACCGACGGTAGTAAGGATCGTCGGCCATTGCGGCCTAGCTCCGCTCCTCGTGGGCGGCGGCGCTCCGCTCCTCGTGTACGCCGCGGCAGTGACGAGAGGACAAAGCGAGAGGACAAAGAGTACGAGGTAAAGTGCAGGACGGGAAGGCAGTGGCGACAAAATAGCCGATCACACACAGACCAGGTGGGGGTGGGTCCCAGCTACAGTACATGTACTAATTCATTAATTGGTCGGAACAAAGGGTTCAAGTCATTAAATGTCACCCCCTTGTCTCCAACTGCTGAAATGTGAGATTGTCCAACTAGCAAAGGTTATTTCTGCAAAATTACAAATCCTACGTGGTCCTAGCTGGACTCTTTCGGACTGTGATATACTAAACTAGCAAGCAAAGTATAGATTGTGTACTGTCTGGCCCCATTTTACAACATGTTGTATGAGTTTGCTCCTTATTTACAAGTATTTGTACCCCCAATGCTAATACCTCTACATTCATACTCCCTCCGTTTCAAAATATAAGATGTTTTAGGTCTGTGAAGAAAATGAATCTAAAATTGTTTTAGTATATAGGTCCACTCAACTTTGAAATGAATCTACACACTAAAGGCTTGTTTGGATACGAGATTTTAGCAGAACTACTTTCCCCTAAAATAAGCTAACTGCCTAACAAATTAAAATCTTGTTTGGGTGCCATACCAAAAACGGGTATACATAAAACTAGATTTCCACAAAGCCAGAAAAGTGGGCATTGACAGAAATGAGTATTACTCGTTTTTCCACAAATGCGGTTAGACAAAACTCAATCGTAACATTCGGTATGGTCCTCAACAAAGTCCACGGTGGCTCAACAAACTCCTTACGTGGTGGGATAGATAGACCAAACATGGTGCATCCAAAGCCCTTTTTAGCCCAAACATATTTTTTACTTATACCCGTTCTTAACAGAATTTTTAGCAAAACGGGATTCCACAAAATTCTACCCAAAACACGTTTTATCAAAACTCAGTGCTAATTCTGTATAGCCAAATAAGCACTAAAAGAAATATAGATTCATTTTTATTTACAAACTAAAACATCTTATATCTTGAAACGGAGAGGAAGTACTACGGAGAATCATGAATGCTGGCTGCTGCCTCCCGTGCCGGGCGGGCGGTCTGCGCTCTCGGCGCGTCGCCATCGCACCGTCACATGCCTCTGACGCTGTGCAGTCCACGGGTGACGGCCGGGACGCCTCCCCGTCCTTGTTGAATAGGAATAGGAGGAGTTAAATCCACTGTTAGCCATCGAACTTGCTTAGCGAAGTCAATACGGTTATCGTACATTGAAAATACAAGTTTACTGTCACTGAAAACGCATCGGAGCATCACCCGAGGTCACCGCTTGTGCCGAGAGAAGTATTTGACCACGTGACGAGCTCAGTACCCATTGTCACATAACTGAATATATATACATATAAAATAACCACCTATAGGAGGGCTTTTTTGCAAAACAGGAGCGCCGAGGCAGGACAGGTCAAAGCCTTGATCTGTGTTCATCGAGGCCGCCGCCGCTCCTCGCCACCTCGTCAGCCAAGGAGCCACCGGGGGCGAACTCGAGGAAGAGCTGGTAGGACCCGTCGCGCTCGGCGCGGCCGCCGATGCAGGACACGACGCACGGCGAGCGGAGACCAGACATGATTCCCTGCTCTCGCCTCAGCTCTGCGGCGCTGGACGCGCGTGCAGACTTGACTGCGAACATCTCCCCCGACGCGTCGTCCGCCGCCAGGAACACCTCAGCGCCGGACGTGCCGCGGCCTAGCGTGCGCGCCCGCGTCCACTCGCGTCTCTCTGTGTTTACCAATCTGCTCTGGCTCGTGCTCAGCTTGTGCAGATGAGCTCCTTTTCTGTGGCGGGTGGGCGTATATATAGGATAACCTGTCGAACAACTGCTCATCGGTGTCGACGAACTCTGCCATTCCATGCACACCCTACAAGAAATAATGTGGGAAATGGATTAGCAAGAACTGATAGACTCTAGAAATCGAATCGATAAACTAGAGACAAGGCTGTTTCGATTTCTTGGTGAAATACCAAATCTTGAAGCGGAACCTGGCAACGAACAATAGATCAAGAATGGGCAAGAATCTGAACTCACCCCAATGAACTGTTCCAGTTTCCTGTCCTAATAATCCACTACAGGAAAATTTTGTGGAACGGGTGGGCGAGGCGCCCGCCTCCACTTCTTGCTTACTCGCAGTTCCTTTGGTAGGCGCTCGCAACAAACCGAGCGACGACGGAAGCGCGAGGTGTTCTTATAGGCTGCCGCATCATGTGAATCTGGACCCTGGTGCGTGCTAGGCGCATCTCGCACACGCGCGGCGACTCCGCGACGCAGGGTGTGCAAGGAACGGATGGAAGAAGCGAGGGGAAAAGGAGCTCATCTGTGCTCAGCTTGTTCAGGGCGACGTCCATGTCAGCGAGGACGCAGAGTTCGTCGGGAATGCCCCTAGAGAGGCGGTTGTTGCTGAATGCTGGTGTCAAAGAGCTCTAGGACGTAGGCACCCCCGAACAGCTGCCTATGTCGTCTCCGGGGGGAGGCGTCCGGAGTAGCAGCTCAAAGAGCAGGGGAGGCGGCCGGAGGTGAGCTCTGGAGGTTGGGAAAGGGCACAGAGCGGGGGAGGCAGAAGAGGATGGGGTGGCTTGTTGATGTATTTTATTTGAGGTGCCTTTATGAAAAACAACACGTCCTGTCAGTGTGTTTACTCAGCGCCAAATCATCAAATACATAGCTCCGTTTTGAGCGGTGACCTGAGTGATGCTCCGATGCGTCTTTGGTGACCGTAAACTTGTATTTTCAATGTACGATGACCATATTAACTTCACTAAGCAAGTTCGATGACTAACCATGGATTTAACTCGAATATGAGTGGCTATGCGTGGACGCTGCGTGCAGACAAAGCATCCCATGGAAAAACAAGGAGGTGTGTGAACTGATGACAAGGGACCTTGCCTGATGAATACATACCGAATGCAGGAACAGCGGGAGCTTTGCTTAAATCCGTGGCAATATAGTTGGAACAGTGGGAGCTTGCTTGTTTGAATTTTGCATCTTTTACAAAGGGTAGTGCTACGTGTTTCCTGTGGATAGGAACTTTCCATCCCATGGGTCCCCACCCGTTGGATCGCCTAGATGTACGGTCAGATCATTTTTCTATCGGCTCATCCCGCTTTTGCTATAACTAGCCCCTTTTTGCTACATGTAGCAGAAAACGGTTCAATCCAGGAAATAGAATAGACAGACTAAATCTCGCAGGAGAGTTTGACAGAGGCATCGCCGGTTACCTTGTAATAAAAATTTGTACTAATATAGCATATCCGACATCGCCGGAGACTTCCGCCGGTAGACCTCACCGGAGACCGTGTAACATAAACTTTATGCTATTATAGCTTGCAAAACAGTGGTAGCAAAAAAAAATCATATTGTAGCAAATCCGACCTCGTCGGACACCTCGCCGGAGATCTCGCCGGAGACATTGTAGCAAAACACATGATACACTTGCACCGCCGCTCGTCTGGACGTAGCAAATCTCGACGCCATAGGTAGCAGCTCCGCTAACCCCATATAGCAAACCTCGATGCCATAGGTAGCAGCGTTAGTGCCAGTAGGTAGCAGTGTCGTTAACCCGATGTAGCAAACCACCCATGTTCTCACCACCACACATGGCAGGCATGTCCGGCGAAGTGGCGGCCGGCGGTGGGCTAGACGTGTAGGTGCACATGAGATGGGGCCGACAGCCAAGCAGTGTCGTGAGGTGGGAAGTCGACGGGAGGTCACACACGGAGCGGCGTGTGGGCTCTCATGGAGGTGGCGGACCGTGGCCGGGCGTGCTCGTGGAGGTAGCAACGGGGGCGACGAGGCATGGCTAGAGACGGAGCTCGGTGGCGCGCGAGGTAGTGGCCGCGGTGGAGGTCCGGCAGCGGACGGAGGATCTCGCCCACGTCGGTGGCTTGATCCGGCGACGGGAGGTGCAGCAGAGGAGGGCATCAGAGGAGGCATCGCGGCTGAGATGCCCCGAGGCAGCGGCGACACGACGAGGCCAGGCTGCAGCGACGACGGGGTGCGGGACGAACGACTGCGCGGGACGAGCGGCGGCGGCGTTGGGTTCATTCCCAGAATAGTATCGTTTTCTTTTTACAAAGTGACAAGTATCTTTCTGACTTTCTTTGCTATAGTACTGTAAAGCTTGCCATGAAGACAGGGTGAGCAAGTGACAAAATCTTTGCTAAAGCTAGCCATTCAGCCAGTCAGGGGCACCGTCAAAGACTGAAAAGCATTTCAATGGCAAGAGCCAAAGACGCATTCGTGTCGCTGAAAAAGCTCAGGTCAAAACACACGTCGACACTTGCAAGCAGCTTTGCGCTCGCATGTAGTGGAGCTCGGAAAGCTATACAAAAGTCGCGCCGTACTCTTGTTTGGGGGGACACGGGCTCACGGGATGGCACAGGCGACGCCAAAGCAGCACAGCGACCGCGCAAGCTACAACAGTCACAAAATGACACATCTACCCCGTTCACTCCTATCTTCATCAAAATGACATTACTGCCCCCTGACCGTGTCATGACCGTGACTCGCAACATCTCTCAGGTCACTAATAATTAAGAAAAGTGTCGTTAGAAGTCAAGTGGCAAAACTTCCATCTTAGATTAGCTCCAAATAGGAAAACAAAAAGGCCGCCCCTTCGCGATTGATAGCTGTACACCTAGCCATATGATTTATTCTCACTTATATTCCTCCACCAATGAATATATTACTCTCTCCGAAGGCTTTTCACAATGGATGTATCTTAGATCTATATCTTAGATAATTTGTTTATGTGACACCTTAGTTAATGATGAAAGAGAGTGGAGTTGTATCTTAGCTAAGCTACACCTCTTGTACGCAACAATAGGCAGAAAAATTGGCTAGCCCAATCCTATTCATGCATGAGCTCCAAATCATTAAATGTATGAAACCTTTAGATACACCCTAAGGGCTTGTCATAGGATAGGAAAAGTATAGGAATAGGAAAAACATAGGATTGAGATGTCATGCCAACTTGAAACCTATGGAAAGAGGAATTTTGTTTGATGTAGCAAAGGAATTTTTCCATGAGGTATGATCTAATGTTTCTTTCCTATAGGAATTGCACTACAAGATTCCTATAGGATTAATTCCTATAGGATGTGTTCCTATGAATCAAACAATAACATAGGAAAAATTCTCATAGGATTCAAATCCTACACAATTCCTATGCAATTCCTATGAATCAAACAAGCCCTAAAAAATAGCTCATTGTACTAACCGTTTCTTAGAATATGTTAGTGCATATGATAGCGTGCTAAGAAACAGTTCGTTGTAAAAGGCCTAAATGAGTGTTGCAGTTTCGAGCTAGAGTTATTTCAAAACTGCTACACTTATTTAGGATAGGAGGGAGTAATAGATTTTAATCTAAATCTTTATTTAAATTTCCAACAACTTTATATAAAGAAAATTGCAATATTTTTATAGCACCAAATTAATATCAACAGATGCTTCTTGTGATGTAGTTTCATAATATATTAATTCCATAGCATAAATATTGCTATCTAGTTTGTCAAATTTAACAAAGTTCGATTATGAGACAAACCTAGAAGCAATCTTTTTTGTTGATGGATGTACTCCCTCCGTTTGGAAATATAAGATGTTTTAGGTTTGTGAAGGAGATGTGTCTAGACAACTTTTAGTGTCTAGATTCGTTGGAACCTATACACTAAAATGTGTCTAGATACATCTCACTCACAAACCTAAAACATCTTATATTTCTAAATGGAAGGAGTAGTAGTCATATGCGTACCGATGGCCATTATTGGTTTTACCAAGTCATGAAAAACATACTCGTTATCTGTCTAAATAAGAACCAAAGACAAGTCCATTCTTTACCTGATTTGCAAAAGAATGCCACGTGGTCATGTAGGAATTGCATCCATGAATTTTTCTTTTTGCAGGACCATTTGCAGCAGAATCTTACATACTCCATTTGGTGGGGTGCAATGCGTCTCTCAGATTTCAACTAATCATACTTTATAATCAGAGACGGGCTAATGATGATTATGTGTGCTACCATAAGTATTTTGTTCGATGAAGGAGGCTCCAAAAATACTACACGTAAAGAATTTGAAAGGAGCGATTTTGCCAAGAAGAAACGGAGTACCGGCGACAGGATTGAGTCGGGGTGCTAAGAAAAGGCTGCTAGATTAACAAGTTGATCCTTATAAACCGGGAAAGCTTATGAGATAGGCCAATCCAAAGGAAATGAAAACAAGATGCTACCGGACAAAAGGTTAAGCTGAGAAAAAAAGAAAAGGCCCAAGCTGACATCTCTCATAGAGTTCAGCGTCTAAAATAGCTAGCTTGGTTCTCTATCTTCTGATTGCCTGTAGCACTTGCTTAATCCTGCCTCCAGCCTCCGCTGATTAAAAAACGAAAAGTTGCTACTCCCTCCTTTTTAAAATATAAGATGTTTTATCTTTGTAAAGATGTATCTAGACTTTTTTAGTATATAGTTTTACTCATATTTGGAGTAAATCTATACAGTAAAATAAGTTTGAATATATTCTCTTTATAAACCTAAAATAATTTATATTTTCAAACGGAGGGAGTCGATTGCAAAGTGGATTATCGTTTTTCTTTGACAGCCTAGCGTTAGCGTGTCATTATGTAACCCTACACCTTGATAGTGCGTTTTCGACATGATGAATTCTGGTTCCTCGCCCCTTATTAATATATTAAGGAACTGACTAGAGGCGTCTATAAGGCATTATGATTGAACAAATGTTAGGGTCGGTTTTCAGTATTTTAAAAACGAGCAAATAGGATATATTGCAGTATTTTTTTTAGGTAATTTTAAATTTTTGCAGTTTTTTTTATAAAAGTTAGGAGTAATAGATGTTGGCTGCTAGTTGCGTCTTGTGTCGTGAAAAAAAAATGAAGTGTGAATCTTCTAGAAGAATACATGATGCCAGCCAACATTTTCTGTTTTGATAAAGGGAATTACATCATGAGTAATTCATAACGTCGAGGATCCTAGTTCAACAGGTTGCTAAATGCTAATACGAGGAATATATCATGTATGGTCAAGTGAGACGTACGTGCTAGTTGAAGGCCATTTTGGATTGTTTGTGTTGGAAATATAGCATGCAATAGAATTGAAAAATTCTAAATTTATGTGACAACAAAGATAGATCTTACACATGTGATGATGAACATGAAATCTAACATGGCACAGCAGATCGACATGGATCTCAAACCCCCTTCTAGAACACGAAAGAGAGGATCACGAGATTGATTTCTTACAGTGATGCAGACGAACGTTGATAAAAAACAGTTGGGAAAGATGAAGCAGACGGTCGGTGCAGTCGATGAAGAAGAAGCAGCCGTGCGAAGCACTGCCTAGAAACTTTATCGCCCGGCTCCCTCGTGTGGGACTTCAAACGCCAGGGAAAGTCCGGAGACTACTGCTTTCCTCTCCCCGCGGCACGGCAGGGAAAGGATCGGTGAAGATCGGTGGCGGCTGCAGAAGAGAACGGAGTAGGGTTTTGTGTATCTGGTGTCTTCTGTCGAGAGGGACGTCTTCCTCTAGACTCGAAAGGATAACCCCCACGCAGCATGTTCCGCCTATATTCCATGATGCGCCCCCTGGTATATCTGCATCACGAGTGATCTCCTAAATTCCCTCAACGGGAGCAAGACACGCGTGTGATGTACACTTAGCATAGCTCTCTCTAGTCTTTCCAACTAGTCTCACCATGAGATGTCCCTTTATAAGGAGGTCAAAATCTTGCTCCGTTGACAATGTGGGACTAAACTCTCACAACCTCCACCTCCTTGACTTCTCTCCAATTTCTAAAATTTATATGGGCCCAATTCTTGTAGAGACTCATTTATTCCAACAGTTTGAATTTCGTAAGGGTTTCAGAGGGTTGGAATCCGAATAACCCGCTCCGCCGAATGGACTCCTACTTTGGATCAAAGAAGTAGTGGTACGACCTGAATTTCTATGGATCTACTGTTTCTCTGTGCATTTTCCTGTTTTGCATCGAGCGACAAGTCATGTGATCAAGATAGATAGGCCCCGCCGTGCACGCTGTGTGGAAGAACAAGAACGGTTGCGATCTATCTGGACCATGCTCACCTAGTCTATGCACATCTCTACGTGCATCAAATCGGTCCTACAATCTCAGCGATCTGGCTTTGCGCGTGTCATGCGTGGTCACCCATCCACCCGACCCGATCGACGGCTTCCCCTATCCCTATAGCTATAGCCCCTGACGGACAAGATCTGCCGGCCATTCGCTGAGCGTTGCGGGCTACAACCGCACGATGCCCTCCACGCTGCTAGTGCAAGCTCCGTCGGTCGAGCCCCGCCATGAACGTACCCCCGCCTTTTTCGGGGCGATTCCTGCGGCCTCTTTCGAGCTCGCGCAGGGCACAGTTTCAGGTTGCAAGACTAGCCCAGCTTAGCTTATTTTAGCGTGGTCCATGGCAGTGTATGCAGGGCCAGCTGCCTGCCTGCTGCGTGATTGCATATCTGCATGCTCCATGCCCTGCCAATCGCAGCACCGCCAAGGTCAGCTGTGCCCAGTAGTAAAACGCAGCGGCTGCCAACAGATGAGGGTGAGCCGTTGGGAGCTAGAAGTCCGAAGCTTATCCCTTGTCCTGTTGCCGACAGCCCCCTCGGTCACTCGCTAGCTAATCTGTGGAGTTGGTTGTCAGTCACGCCGGGCATGTCCGGGAAATGCGTAGGAGTCTGCACATTTTGGTGGTGACGAAGATGATCTAGGTTAGTTTCTCTTATCTTAGCCTGACTAGGAGGTCAACTGCACTACTAGTATTTTGCATTGTCTAACCAAAAGCTAGACTTCACTCGCTCAGAAACGTATACATGTACTAGATGTATACTCCCTCTGGTCAGTAATAAGTATAAGACATTACAAGCTTTTCTCTAATAATTTCCTCTAACCTATAGGTTCTCTCATTTTAGAATGATGAATCTAGTCCACTCCGAAATATCTAAAACATAAACAGTAAGCCAGACAAACCGATACGCAGGCGGGTCACACCAGCTAGCTTTATTGTGTGTACTCGCTCGATGGCGCATCCTCCTATTTGATTTGGTACATGGCAAATGAAAGGTGGCTTTTATATATCTTAGGTGCGCCGCATTTGATTGCTAAAGCTACAAAAGGACAGGACACGCTCATCCTTTTGCCAAACCGAGCATCAACATCATTAGGTCGGGCATTCACCGATTGCTAATATTTGCACACATCGTACTACTGAGCCTGATGCCGTGAGATTCCCCTGGCTGCCATGGTGTGAACATCCATCGTTGGACGTACGGTTATCGTACATGCATGATACAAAGCTGAAACAGGAATCCCTGGCCTGCATGCTACTAGTAGTTGTTGTGCTTCAACAGTATTATTATTTGCCACCAGCAGATCCGATCCTTATGAATAGCAGCAACCCCCATTGATGCGTACGTTGCCCTGAAAGAGAGAATCCTTTAACTCGAAGGCGGCACCAAAAAGAGGAATCCCGTGAAGCCGATGCATGGTAGCCAGCGAGTTCCATTTCCATGGAGCAATTGTCGCGAGTATCCGTTCCAGCTGAGAGTCATCCTAATTTTAGCCGACGGCGACCGACCGATCGACCCGAGGGCCCTGGCCGGGAAGCACATCGATCGACGGCGGGCTGCGGCCGGAGATTTATCGTCGGACATTTTTCACGCGCTGCTTTGCTGCACACATTTATACTAGTTTGCTTGCGTGCTATCCTGACGCGCGCGTCGCCTTGTCTGTTTTCTCTTGTTTTGCCCGATCAAACTTATATAGGGATCGATCGTTGATGTGTCACTGTGTAGGGGCGGCATCAGCTGTTCTCGGATCTTTGCCTTTTCCTAACCCCAGCCATACCTGTCCCTCTGGCCTATCCTAGCTCCACTCTCTCTCCCTCCTGAAATAGCTGGCTCCTAGTCTAAACGCTACACTGGGTCGAAATGAAAAAAGATTCTCTGCACCACACACAATTCACGACGTAGTAGTCTGTAAAAACGACGTTTTTTCCTGTCTTTATCCAACAGGCTTTGGCGCGTTTCCTCCAACACATGTCACGTCGCCGTCTGTTTTCATCCGCCAGGCTTTGGCACGGGAGAGGTCACATCGTTTGTTTTTACATTTAGGTCCGGCAGGGTTTGACACGGGGGATGTCACATCGTTTGTTTTTTTACATTTAGGTCGGGGAGATTCTGTGTTGCATGCGTAGCCTACTGGCTCAACATTTTCCGAGAGTTTTTTCAGCAGGGTGTGAAGAGGAGAGCAGTACATGCTTGCGATTGCGACATAGAGAACCTGTCTCTTCTCGCGGCGTGCGGAAAAGAAAAAGAAAATTGTACTCTGTCCCCATGTGACGATCGAACAGCAAGGGGGGGCACCGGTTGTTCAGCCTTGTAACATGTAAAATAAGATGCGTTTCTATATATCCCTTTCTCACGGACACAAGGGCGAGGCCCTGCTTTATTCACGTATGTGTGGTTTTTGGCATGTGTATTTTCTACGTATACCAACCGCAAGAAAATGTGGTAATCGTAACCCCATTTCCCACAAGTAGACTCAAGGAGAAATGCAGCAGCAGCGCACGTGGTATCGATCGGGTGCATGCATTGGCGCCTGAAAGATCGACGCGTCTCCCCTCCCAGGGAAAACCATTCACGTGCCGCAGGAGCACGAGCTGCTGGTGAGATGGTGCAAAACGGACGGAACACGCAGCGCGCGGTATCGTCCAATCATACGGGGAATCATCAAGGCTGGCTGGGTGCTGCTGCCTCCCGTGCCGGGCGGGCGGTCGGCTGCACTCCGGGCGTCGGGTCGCCATCGCACCGTCACATGCGCTGCTGACGCGCGCACCCTGCCGCGGGCCGGTCCTTGTTGGACACGATTGATTGGATACGCATGGACGTTGCTGCATGCAGCCAAATGAGAGGGAAAGAGGGAGGGGCGTCGTCTACCTCTGCCTGCTGCGTGAATTCATGGCACTGATGATGTGCGGGTCCCTCTTCTCAGTAGGCCTAAAAAAATGGTTTACTCGACGTGTCGCGGTTTTGCGCCAAAATAATCATAGAGTTGTTATACTTCCTCGTAACAACTGCCCCAATTAATACCTGCTGTTTTGCCCAACTCACTCTGGCCCAATTGAGTACGACTGCCATCCACCCCTGTCGTCCTCAATTCGTCCTTGACCTTTCACCGACACTGAAAATTATGTGCTAGCCTATCTCTGTTCAATGTTTGTAGTAGTATAACATTATGACCTGGTTTTTGGATGGACAGACGTGCCAGCGGGGTACTCCCTCTGTTAGGGATTATAAGGCCTATGGACCATTTTAATGGGATTAAGAAAAGCAATAACTCACCCTTCTGATTACTACATGCACCAATAGTTATGCATGCATGAGAGAAGAGAAAAAAAAAGAAGACCATGCATTGGATGAACAAGCGGTAAAATCTTTGCTAAAGCTAGCCGTGGATATAGTACGAGTAAGTAAAAAGCCTTTGCTAAAGCAAAGCCATGCAGGCGACTCAAAGAGGGATCTCAATGGCAGTAGACTGCAGAAAGACACATTCGTCACGGAAAAAGCTCAAGTCAAACACACGATATATATGCCAGCAGCATTGTGAACTCGCACGTAGAGTAGAGGTCTGAAAACTGAGAGACGAGCCTGATGGGTCCCGCGACTGGTGACAGCGCGTACAAAAGTCCTCCCGACCGACCCAGTAGTCTTGCTCGCTCGGGGGACATTCATGGGCCCACGGGGTGGCGCAGGACACGGACACGACGGTCCTTTGATCGAAATCAAACAAGAGAAGACAACACAGAACGGATCAGAGCGACTGCTGAAAGCAACAGCGATGGTGTATGTGTCAATGCGTGTGTGTGTCTATCTGTGCTCACTCCCCCAAAAGCAGAGCGGCTTCTCCCCCAGGCCCGTCTTGTCATCCTTGGTGTCTCGCCACGGCAGCTCACTCCTAGACATCGCCCTAGACTAGCTTTCTTTTTAACAAAACCCTGCCAAATAGACTAGTAGCTTTTTTTTAACAAAACCCTGCCAGCCTTTATTGATCAACCATAATGTTTATATGTATGGATATTACAAGGTTATGCGCTTCGAAATGTGCAACTCAATAGCAACTTAGAAGATAACATATCTTGGAAATTCACGGAAACTGGGAAATATACGGCGGCCTCGACGTACGAAGTGCGATTCTTGAGATCGATCATCTCCAACATGAACATGATGATTTGGAAGGCTTGTGCTCCTCCCAAAACCATTTTTGTAATTTAACAAAGTTTGTCAAGTTTAACAAAGTTTGTCTTCGGAAAAAACCTAGAAGTACACTTTGTTTGTGGATGATGGGAATAGTCATGTTAGTGCCGACGGCCATTATTGGTTACACCAAGTTATGAAAAGTGTATCCTTTACCTGTCTAAATCAGAACTAATAATATGTCTCTTCTTTACCTGATTAGCAAAAGAATGCCATGTGGTCCTGTCGAAATTGCATCCATGATTTTCCTTTTTTCTAGGACCATTAGCAGCAGAATCTTACATACGCCATTTGGTCGGGTGCGATGCGTCTCTCAGATTTCAACTAATCATGCTTTTACGATGAGAGACAGACTGATGATTATGTGTGGGGATATAACTATTTTGTTAGCTTCAATGAAATTATAAGTTTTTTTTTCAGGTAATGAAATTATAAGTTTGCATCACGTAAATACAAATCATAGGAGCCTACGCCCGCCTCAACATAGCTACGGTACATACAACAGCTGAAAATACTACTACTGTCGCTGAAAGTAATATACATTTCATAGGATATACTCCCTCCGTTTCAAAATATAAGATGTTTTAGGTTTGTGAAAGAAATGTATCTATACTTATTTTAGTGTATAGGTTGACTTCACAACTGTGTCAATATAATACTAAAAAGTCTAGATACATTTGCTTCACAAAGATAAAACATCTTATATTTTAAAACTGAGGGAGCACATAACTTAAAAGGAGCGATTTTTCCGTGAACTTCGTACAGAGTGCTGGAGACAGGAGTGAGTTGGGGTGACAAGAAAATTCTGCCAGATTAACTAGTTGATCCTTAAAAACCGGGAAAGTGTATGAGGTAGGGCAATCCAAATAAAATGAAAGCAAGATGCTAGCGAACAAAAAGTTTCAGCTGAAAAAAGAAAAGGCCAAGCTGACATCTCCATAGAGTTCAGCGTCTAAAATAGCTAGCTAGGTTCTCTATCTTCTGATTGCCTATAGCACTTGCTTGATCTTGCCTCCAGCCTCCGCTGATTCAAAATGGAAAAGTTGCTAGATTACAAAGTGGATTATCGTTTTTCTTTGACAGCCTAGTGCTAACGTGTCATCCTGTAACCGTACTCCTAGACAGTGCGTTTGCCTATTGTAGTAATCGACATATTGGATTCTGATTCCTCCCCTAGAGTATCTCTAACCCATTCTCTATAACATAGAGAATTAAAAGCCTATCTCAAGGAGAACCTATCCGTTGTTGGATGTGTAGGATGACAGTCGTACCTCCAGCCCATCAGATTTCAAATCACAGGTTTAACGCTTTGGTGTCTCATAAAGACGGAATATCCTTTTAGTGGGAGGCGATGTTCCCGTCGATAGCGAGGCGTCCGCGGTGACTTTGTCAATCTCAAGACCCGCCGGCTCAGTCTCTCGGAGGTGCTCATAGGGGTAAAATGTGCGTGCATGTGTTCTTAGGGGTGACTGTATGTACACATTATGAGCGTCTGCTTTTGTACTGTGTTTCTAAAAAAAAAACCTATCTCTAGGACATGAGCAAATTTTCTCTCCTCTAAACGGTGGCAGCCAAGACCGATCTCCTATAAATCTAAACAAATCATTTTTTTTCATCATTTTGGAATAGAATTTCGCCGATGTCACAAACACACAATTCAAACATGCATAAAATGTTATCCAAAAAACATCACATTGTTCAACTTTAATCCAAAAGCACAAAATCTATGCCACCTCAAACACCTTCTTGGCCACCATCATCTCGGCCATCTCTTCATCACCGCTAAAGTTGAGCTCGTCAAGCCATTCAGTGTGCGAGGAATCGAGCTGCGACATGAACTCGGCGACAGTCAACTCGGTCGCGCTTGTTTGGTTCGGCTCGGTCATTTCAACGACCACCTCGTGGGTGGCGCCTCGAGATGCGACGGAGGTCGTGGAGGAGGAAGACGGCTTGGCCGTGGAGGAGACAGACAACGGCTTGGCTTTACGATTGACCGGCATAGTCGACGACTTGGGCATGGAGGCCGCCATGGAATTCCTCTTCTTCTTCAATCCCGTCGCTTACGGATGGGCAATCATGGCCTCCGTCGGCCTTGTGCCCGTGGGCCGCTCAACACTAGCGCGAGGGGCGGTCTTCCCACCTTCACCGATGACTTGCCAGAGGCTTTCACGACTGCTTCCGTCATCCGCACCATGGCGTTGGCGCCCAACTCTTCCATGGAATTAGAGGCATCGCGGGGCAGTGAAACCGACCTCTGGTGCCATTCCGGCTATTGGGAGGGAGAACGATGGCATCGGCGACACCTGGTGGCGAGTTTGGGCGGGAGGGAAATTTAAGTCGGTGACATGGCCACCGAGCAAAAATAAGAGAGAGGGGTTAGATTTTAGGGAGAGATATTCTAAAAAATAATCCTCTAACCGGTTTTACTGCCCCGGTCAGACGTGGCTTTTGTCGTTAGAGGACTACTAAAAGAATCAAGCGACAAGTCATGTGATCAAGATAGGCCCCGTGCACGTACGCCGAGTGGAACAAGAATCGCTTGCTATCTACGTGGACCATGCTCACCTAGTCGGCGGTGCATCTATCACCGGTCAGTCGAGCGCTGCAAGCTCCGTCGGTCGAGCCCCGCCATGAACGTACCCCCCGCGACTTTTTCGGGGAGATTCCTGCGGCCTCTTTCGAGTTCGCGCAGGGCACAGTTTCAGCTTGCAAGACTAGCCCAGCTTAGCTTATTTTAGCGTGGTCCATGGCGATGCAGGGCCAGCTGCCTGCCTGCTGCGCGATTGCACATCTGCATCCTCCATGCCCTGCCAATCGCAAAGTCTGTACTGTTGCGCCAGACAGGCCCCTAGATCACGCTCACTCTTGGTGCTCGCTAGCTACAGTAGTCTGTGGAGTGGGTTGTCACGCCCGGAATGTCCGGGAGATGCATAGGAGTTCTCGCAAATTTTGGTGGCGAAGATGATCTGGGTTAGTTTAGGACTGTCTCATCGTAGGCTGACAGGGAGGTCAACCGAAATATAGTATTTTGCATTGTCTAACCAAATGCTTACTTCACTCACTCAGAAAATTATACATGTACGACTAGTACTGATAACGCTAACAGTAGACCAGACAAACCGATATGGAGGCGGGTCACACACCAGCTAGCTTTATTGTGTGTACCCGCTCAATGGCGCATCCATCTATTTGATCTATTTGATTTGGTACATGGCAAACGAAAGGTGGCTTTTATCTTATGTGCGCTGCATTTGATTGCTAAAGCAACAAAAGGACAGGACATTCAGTCTTTTGCCAAACCGGGCATCAACATCATTAGGTCGGGCATCCACCGATCGCTTATGCCATGATGAGAAAATTACAAAAATCCACCACATGACAGGCTAGGGTTTCAAAAACCAACCACTTTACGTTAGGGTTTCAAAAAACCACCACTTCAGATTTGGTTCGTTTCAGATAGCACTAAGGGCATGTTTAACGCTGGCCTCTTAGGTGGGCGCTTAAATAGACAAATTTAATTAATTATCGTAAATTAAACGGACTAGCGTCTAAACCTCCAACCGAGGGCGTTAATTTGGGACGCTAAATACTTTTTTTTTCTGCTGGGCGAGAAGGTTTTTCACGGAAACGAACTGAAGCGTCCGACGTTACTTCTTGCGCCGACGCTAGCCAAAATCCCGCGATTCACAGGCAATATGGCGTAACGGCTGGGAATCTAATCGCTAGCGCCTGCATTAGCGGCTGCGATGTACGTGCCCTAATACCGGTTTCACGCTGGTCTAATGACAAAACTGACAGGATGGGCCCACTCTAAAGTAGTGGTTTTTTGAAACGAATCAACTCTGAAGTGGTGGTTTTTTGACACGAACCAACTTCGAAGTGGTGGTCCCATTCTGGTATTAGTGCTATCTGAAACGAACCAACTCTAAAGTGGTGGTTTTTTGAAACCCTAATGTAAAGTGGTGGTTTTTTGAAACCATAGCCTGTAATATGGTGGTTTTTTGTAATTTTCTCTGCCATGATGGATATTTGCACTGACCCCAGATTCATACACATCGTACGTACTAGTACAGATCTTGATGTGGTGAGATTCCCCTGGCTGTCATGATAACATCCTTGGACGTACGGTTAAGCACATGATACAAATCTGAAATGCATGCTTATTAGTAGTAGTTGGTGTGTTTCTATTATTGTTTGCCACCAGCATATCCTTATGATCCACCACCCCCTTTGATGCGGTGAAATCCTTTTGCTCGAAGGCGGCACCAAAAAGATCGAGGAATCCCGTGATCGAAGCCGATGGTATGCATGCAAACTACCGGCGCGCGGAGGGGAGTAGCTTTGATGCGCGGACATGCATCCTTCTTTTTTTAGCTTTGGTAAGTATATCCGTTCCAGCTTAGAGAGTCATCCTAATTTTAGCCGACGGCGACCGATCGATCGGCCGGCGACTTATTAGACATTTCTCATGCGCTGCTTTGCTGCGCACATTTATTTAGAGGTATATACACTTTTAGTCCTACATCTTGCACCGCGTATGAATTTTAGTCCCACTTCTTGCAAAGTAAGAAACACTAGTCCCACAACTTGTATCCTGGAAGCATTTTAGTCCAATTTAATTGAATTATTACAAATTTGTCTAAATTCGTCCGTCTTTATAATTTTTTTCAAAATGACGCTATATATTTTTCTTTGTGCGGACTGATAGAAGGCCCACTTGTCACTAGACGTTCGATAAATAAAATGGTTTAAAGTCTAGGAAGAAGTGAGGTTCGAACTCAGTACCTTAGTATAATTACAGAACCACCAAAACCAATACATCAACACACAATATTTACTACTTAGGAGACATAACTTTTTTATACAACACAAAAGCACACACGCATGCAAAAGAGGAATCCACCTGTAAGTGGTTCTAAAAGTAAGAAAACAAAATAATTTCTACTATGATGTAGGGAAAGGAATTTCAAACTCATTTTTACCGTAGATACATGTCATCAAGAACCGACTATCCTATAGAAATATCTGCTACTAACTACCGTTATAAGTCAAGTTTAGAGCATCTTCACTCGAAGGGCCTAAAACCTCTCTAAAGGGCTAACGGGGATTTTGGCAATTGAATTCACGCTCAACCCATTGCCAAATTTTATTTGGCGCCGGTGCGACCAGTTTTGTTATCCTTCGAGACTGTGCCGCCAGTGACGTACGTGTTCGCTGTTCGCAGCGGAGTGTACCAGCGTGAGCAGGCCGAGCACTCGCGCCGCCTCGGCCTATTCATCGACCTAGAGAGCGACGACGACGGGGCTGGCTACTCGGACTGGAGCGGCGGTGGCGATCTAGGCCAAGGCTGCAACACCATGCTGCCACCGAAGCAGGAGCCCAGCGACGACACCGACGACTACGCGACAGAGATGTACCGTCACCTTGGCCTAGGTGGGCATGTTCGTGACCGCCACTAGTTTAATTTTTCTTTTAAATTTTATACAAACATGTTTAAACTGCTTCGTATTTGCCGTATTTGCATGAATATCAAATGTTCGAATTTTTTGTATGAGGGGCACGACCTACAACCAACACCCCCAAATTTTTTATCTATCTGGCCCCTATAATACGGACCATAAAAAAACCACGCCGGATGCCGTACGGGGAAGGGGAGGGGCGAGTAGTTAATCTCCTTTCTTTTGAGAATAAACTCAAATTCATTGTAGACACGCTAGCTACTAGATTAAGGAACTAAGCTATATAGCAGAGATTACGGTCTCTAAATTAAAACACCACCTGTCGACGTATTGGTTTGTGCAGTTAGTACTACTAAGGTACTGAGTTCGAATCTCTCTACTTTCTAGTGTTTTAATATTTTATTTCTAAGTCTACTGACAGGTAAGCCTTCTATATTACGCATCAAGGGCATAAATTTAAAAGAAAAATATATAGAGGTCATTTAAAAAAAAAAATACGACGATAAAGGTGGACGAGTTTAGTCAAACTTGTTAAAATTTGATCAAATTGGACTAAAATGCTCTCAGGGTGCAAGTTGTGGGACTAGTGTTTCTTACTTTGCAAGAAGTGGGATTAAAACGTACACACGGTACAAGATGTGGGTCTAACAGCGTATATACCTCATTTATTTATGGTTTGCTTGCGTGTTAGCCGGACGCGCGCGTTGCCTTGTCTGTTTTCTCTTGTTTTGCCCGGTCCTCGAACTTATGGGGATCGATCGTCGATGTGTCACGATGTGGGGGCGGCATCAGCTGTTCTCGGACCTGGCCTTTTCCTAAACCCAGCGATGCCTGTCCCTCTAAGCTTTTCCAAATTAAGGTCGGTCGTGCCGCTGCCTATCATATCATAGCTCTACCTTGAAATAGCTAGCTCTTAGTCTAAACTTTACAGTGGGTCGATATGAAAAAAAGATTCTCTGCACCACACAATTCACGATACAGTATATAGTAGGTGTAGTAGTCTGTAAAAACGACGTTTTTTCCCGGATTTATCCAACAGGCTTTGGCACGGACCAGGCGCGTTACCTCCAACACATGTCACGTCGTCGTTTGTTTTCATCCTGCAGCCTTTGGCACTGGAGAGGTCACATCGTTTTTTTTCTTTTTGCATTTTTGGTTTGGAGATTCTGTTGCGTGCGTAGCCTACACTGGCGCAACATTTTCCGAGATTTTTTCAGCAGGGTGTGACGAGGGAAGCAGTACATGCTTGCGACATAGAGAACCTGTCTCTTCTAGCGTGCGTAAAAGAAAAAGAAAAAAGTACGCTGTCCCCATGTGATGGACAGTGCATCCTTGTAACTCGTAGTAAAAGAATACGTACTCGTTTCTATCTCTTTCTCGCGCACACGAGGGCCTGCTTTTTTCACGTGTGGTTTTGGAAGGGTGTATTTTCGTTTGCTTTGTTCGCATCTGGATTGAGAGGCAATACGACTGTGTATAGGAACCGCAAGAAAATATGAGAATGAAACCCCATTTCCCAGAAGGACTAACGGGGAAATGTAGCACCGCACGTTGTATCGATGGTCGGAGTCAAGTGGATGTGCGAGATTTGCTGCTGGGAAGTTGCAACAATGGCCTAGGAGCTTGCATTTGGCGGGGAGGATGGAGTCCTGGGGCATCCTTTTTGGCCGGCCGTGTTGGCGGGGGAGCTTGGTGATGCGGTGACTGGTGTGGTGTCTTCTTCTTCCCTGCCGACCGTGGTGGCGAGGGGGAAGCAGTCCACCGCATGGTTCCTCTTCTTCTTCGCTTAGATGTTGGTGACGTTCGTGCTGCGATGGGTTCCCCTCTTGGGATTCTGGTGACCATGGTGGTCGCTAGGGTTGCAGGTGGTGCTGGCCTGTCGGGGCGGTTTCTCCTGGAGCTTCTCTCCGACGTGTTCCGCTGGAATTTCTTCATCGCCGCGTCGGACCTAATGGCAGTAGGGTTGCCGCTCCACTGCTGCTCGGCTCCGTGTGCCGGATTCGTTCCCTGTGACGCTTTTGCAGGATGATGTTGGAGCTTCGTCGTCGATCTGGAGGAGGAAGAGAATGAAGGACTTGATCGGTTTTTCAAGTTTTCTTCAGAGTCCTCCTCAGTGCTTATTATAGGGCCTCTGTGTTTTTTTTGGGGGGCCTTTTTTAACTCCAGTATCTTGATAGCAGCAATATTTGTGGTGCTCTGCACCCGTTCACCGTTTAAAAAAAAAACGTCGTATCGATCGGGCCCATGCATTGGCGCGTGAAATATTGACGCGTCTCCCATTCCCAGCGAAAACCATTCACGGGCCGCAGGAGGACGAGCTGGTGCCATGGTGCAAAACGGAGGGAAGGCGCAATCATACGGCGAATCATGAACGCTGGTTGCCGCTGCCTCCCGTGCCGGGCGGGCGGGCGGTCGGCTGCGTTCCGGGCGTCGGGTCGCCATCGCACCCTCACATGGCCTGCTGAGTGCTGACGCGCGCGCCTGCTGGCCCCGGTCCACGCGACGGGGGGACGCCTCCCCGTCGTCCTTGTTGGACAGGATTGGATATATCCATTGACGCTGCGTGGAGCCAAAGGACGGAGGGAGCGGTATCGTCTACCACTGCCTGCGTGAATTCATGGCACTGATGTGCGGGTCCTGCTTATGAGTAGGCCGTCAAGCTAACTAATACCGGATATCTGGGTCAGCGCAATGGTTTACCCGACGAGTTGTGGTTTTGCGCCAAAAATTCGTCGAGTTGGTTGTAGTACGTACTTCCTCGCAACAACTGCCCCAATACCTGCTGTTTTGCCCAATGCACTCTAGTCTACGACTACCATCCACGTCTTGTCCTCATCAATTCGTCTTTCAGCCTTGACCGACACTGAAAACTATGTGCTAGCCTAGCTGCGTTCACTGTTTGCATACCCATTTGGACCTGGTTTTTGTGTGGACAGACGTGCTAGCGCGTACTCGTACGGCATGAGATCTCCGCCGCGCGTACAGTCGATTTGGACAAGGGGGTGTCCGTCAAACCGTGTTCAGCGGTGCGACCCATTTGTCCGTGCTGACGAGGCAAAAAAAAAATTTAGATTCAAACACAAATGGTTCGCGCTAAAAACAAGCACAATTTGTACTTAATTTACATTCGAAATATAAAAACAGACTTTTTAACCTAATGCTAGCCCTAACTACCGATTTTCGCGCGTCGGCGCCGCCTCGTCCATCTACGGGTCAAGGTTGATGTACTCCGGCGGTGTCAACAGGTTGGGCGGCGACAGGGGGAGTGGGAGCGGGCGCATGCGGGTTGATCGTCCGCACAAGCCACGACTCCACTGCTAGAGGTGTGCCAGCTCCATCCCCACCTCCGGCGCGATCGGAGGCACCCAAATCGGCAGCTGCGGCGGCGGAGGCAGCTGGGCATTCGTCTCAGCCACCATTCGGGTGAGCGTGGGGGCCTCCTCGTAGCCGCACCACTGGGCTTCCTCCTCCTGCGCGCTGGTCGCGATGGCCTACTCGATGAAGACGTCCTCGTCGTAGCCCCGCGCCAGTACCTCGCGGTACTCCGGGGGCAAGTTCAAGCGACGTCGTCCACCGCCTCCCACTTGACAACAATGGTGTCGCCGCCGCCCTCGTCATTGCCGTCCTTGCTGCCGAGCTTGGCATCGAAGTGGTTGACGGCGCCCTCCTCGTCCGAGTCGATGTCGGGGAGAGGGTAGACCTCCCCTGGCTGCAGGTCATGGCGGATGGTGGTGGCACGGTGCATCTTGTGCTCCCACTCGAGGAACTTCTTCTAGTAGGCCTCGGACTAGAAGGCAGTGTCCCATCGTTGGGCCGGCGAGAGGCCTCTGATCCGGTGGCGGATCTCCTCCTCCAGCCCTTTGCCCTCCTTGGGCACGGGCGGCACCGGGACACGGTCCTGGTTGAGGTGCCAGCCGGTGGGGAGGAACACTTCGTTGTCTCTGATGCCCCGGCCCTCCCTCCATCGGCGCACGCACTCCGCGATGTAGAAGTACTGCCGATCGCGGCGCTCTCCCTCCGGTCGTGGTGGCAGGCGAGCCTCCACGCGGCGGCCCCAAAAATCCTCCGGCCGCGGCGGAGGCGGCAGGGACGTGCCGCGGAGCAAGGCTGGCATCCGGCCGGAGCGCTGGCTGCTAGAGCCAGATGCCTCGTGGTCGTTCTTGCCCCTCCCCTTCTTCAGCCACGACGGTGTCTTCATCATTCGCGGTGGTGGTGGCGGCGGCGGGTAGGGTTTGTGATGGCGAGAGGTGAGGAGTGTGGCACCAACGGGCATAGGGTTAAATAGCCCCTTCGACCGCGAACAAGCGCAGCTTCCCGCTCCTTCGCCATCAATGCCGACGCGAGAACTCAGGCGACGCCTAGTGGGTCAGCGTGCCGTCGCATCGCATTTGATGGCTTAGACTGCCGCCGGTCAGCCTTCCGCTGGCCCTCTGAATCGCTACCGCGGTTGCGCCTGAATCGGTGCCGCTAACCGCGTCTGAAATCAATGCCGCGGTGGCTGGCGGGTGGGCCAGTGGCACGCGCAGGCACGACGTTGGTACGTCGGAAATGTATCAATAATTTTTTATGTTCCATGCTTGTTTAGTATCTATTTTGTTTTGCTTTGTCTACACTTTGAGGTGTTTTTTACATGTTTTCTGGTACTAACCTATTAACAAGTTGTCACAGTGCCAGTTGCCTGTTTTCTGCTCTTTTTGGTTTCAGAAAAGCTAGTAAGAAAATATTGTCGGAATTGGACGGGACAAATGTCAAAGTCAATAACTTTCCGTGGGGAACAAGAAGTCCAGAGGGGAGACGAAGAAGCGGGGCAGGGCGCCCAGACGCTCCCTAGGCGCGGCCAGGGGTGGGTCCATGCCTAGGTAGGGTGTGGGGGCCCCTGGCCGCCTCCTCGGCCTCCACGTTCACCTATAAAAAGCCCCTGATGCAGAAACCCTAAGCATCCGGTCAAATCTCCACGTAAACATGTGTAGCCGCCACCACCATCATCTCTAGATCGGGGGGATCTGAAGTTCTTTCCGGCATCCAAGCCGGAGGGGAGATCATCTGGAGGCCTTCTCTCCGGTATGATGCGTGAGTAGTTCCACCTTGGACTACGGGTCCATGTAGTAGCTAGATGGTTGTATTTCTTTCTTGTGCTTTTATGTATAGATCTTGTGAGCTCCGTTCATTATCAAGATCTAATCTATTTGTAATTGATACGCCTAATTTGCATCACCTTTCTATATCATAATTTACCTCTATTCATTAATATATGTCTTATTATAAGGTATTACTTATGGTTTTTCATCTGTTTATGCATGTTGGATGATTCTTGGAGGATGAACTCCCGAAGCCTGAATTCTGATGAAAAAGAAGGCGTTTTGGTGCAATTTCGTGAAGATCAGAAAAATACCAGAAAAATATGGGAAAATATTATTTTTCCAGAAGATTGAGAAAGCCAGAAGGAGGAGCGAAGAAGGGCCACAGGGGGTCCACACCCCTAGGCGCGGGTCCCCCTAGGCCGCGCCTAGGGCAGGTGTGGCCCACCTGCCCGGCTCCCGACTCCGTCCCTTCGCCTATATCTTCCCTACGAAACCCTAAGGCCAGGAGAGCGACCACAGATAGAATTTCGCCGCCTCTGGGGGCGGAAAACACCGAGAGAGAAAGATCTCTCCGGCAGACAGATTTCTACCGGAGGAATTCCTTCCCGGAGAAGGGAGACCGTCGCCATCAAGCTAGGCTTCATCAGGATCATCATCATCATCCTCCACACCATCATCTCCACCAGCATCATCATCACCACTCCATCCCGCTGTAACAATTGTGTTGGATATTGCTTAGTTCATTAGGAAAAAGTTTTCCGGTGTTAATTACTATTGTAGTTGATGCTTGTGAGTGGAACCATTGGATTATTTTTTATGTTCAGATTGTTATCCATTACCATATCATTTTTGAGCTCGACTCATACAATCACACCAAACAAGATCTGAATTGAGCTCGACTCATCTCACCCGGCCTAAACACAATACAACTAGCGCACTTGTATGTAGTGGACATAGATACACTCAACTTGTATGAGGTAAGATAGTCCACCCGGGCTACCAAACACACCCTTATGCTCCTCCCAAAACTATTTTTGTAATATATATTTTAACTTCATATCATAAATACTGTTACAATTCTCTACAGAGTTTGTCAAATTTAACAAAGTTTAACTTTGGAAAAAACATAGAAGTACACTTGTTTGCGGATGATGGGAGTAGTCATGTTCATGCCGACGGCCATTATTGGTTTCACCAAGTTATGAAAAGCATACCCTTTACCTGTCTAAATCATAACTAAAAATATGTCTCTTCTTTACCTGATTAGCAAAAGAATGCATGTGGTCCTGTCGAAATTGTATCCTTGATTTTTCTTTTTGCAGGACCAATTAGCAGCACAATCTTACATACGCCATTTGGTCGGGTGCGATGCGTACGTCTCTCAGATTTCAACTAATCATGCTTTTACGGATAATGAAATTATAAGTTAGCATCACGTAAATACAAATCATAGGAGCCTATGCCCGCCTCAACATAGCCACGATACATACAACAGCTGAAAATACTACTACTGTCGCTGAAAGTAATATACATTTCATAGGATATACTCCCTCCGTTTTAAAATATAAGATGTTTTAGGTTTGTGAAAAAAATGTATCTAGACTTATTTTAGTGTCTAGGTTTACTTCACAACTGAGTGAATATAATACTAAAATAAGTCTAGATACATTTGCTTCACAAAGCTAAAACATCTTATATTTTGAAATGGAGGGAGTACATAACTTAAAAAAGGAGCGATTTTTCCGTGAACTTCGTCCAGAGTGCTGGCGACAGGAGTGAGTTGGGGTGACAAGAAAATGCTGCCAGATTAACAAGTTGATCCTGATAAACCGGGAAAGTGCATGAGGTAGGGCAATCCAAAGAAAATGAAAGCAAGATGCTAGCGAACAAAAAGTTTCAGCTGAAAAAAGTAAAGGCCCAAGCTGACACCTCCATAGAGTTCAGCGTCTAAAATAGCTAGCTAGGTTCTCTATCTTCTGATTGCCTATAGCACTTGCTTCTCCGCTGATTCAAAATGGAAAAGTTGCTAGATTACAAAATGGATTATCGTTTTTATTTGACAGCCTAGTGCTAACATGTCATCCTGTAACCCTACTCCTAGATAGTGCGTTTGCCTATTGTAGTAATGGACATGTTGGATTCTGATTCCTCCCCCTTAGAGTATCTCTAACCCATTCTCTAAAACATAGAGAATTAAAAGCCTATCTCTAGGAGATGAGCAAATTTTTTCTCCTCTAAACGGTGGCAGCGAGGACCGACCGCCTATAAACCTGAAGGACTAAAAAAATTATCATTATATTGGAACCGAAATTCAACCATGTCACAAACACATAATTTAAACATGCATAAATATTATCCAAAAACATCACATCGATCAAGTTTAATCCGAAAGCACAAAATCTAGGCCACCTCAAACACCTTCTTGGCCACCACCATCTTGCCAATCTCTTCATCACCGCTAAAGTTGGGCTCGTCAAGCCATTGAGTGTACGAGGAATCGAGTTGCGACATGAATTTCGGCAACAGTCAACTCAGCCACGCTTGTTTGGGTCGGCTCGGTCATTTCATCGACCACCTCGCGGGCGGCGCCTTAAGATGCGACGGTGGTCATGGAGGAGGCAGACAACGGCTTGGCCATGGATGCAGCAGACAACGGCTTGGCCGTGGAGGAGGCAGACAACGGCTTGGCCTTGTGATTGGTCGGCGTAGTCGTTGACTTGGGAGGAGAGGCCGCCATGGCCTTCCTCTTCTTCTTCAACTCCGCCGCCTACGGATGGGCAATCATGGCCTTTATCGGCTTCCGCGCCCGTGGGCCTCTCAACACTAGCGCGAGGGGTGGCCTTCCCACCTTCATCGATGACTTGCTGCAGGCCTTCATGGCCGCTCCCGTCATCTGCACCACACCGGTGGTGCCCAACCACTTCCGCGGAATCAGAGGCGTCGTGGGGGTCCATTCCGGATGCAGCGAAACCGAACTCTGGTGCCATTCCGGCCGCTGGGAGGGAGAACGATGGCGACGGCGATGCCTGGTGGCGAGTTTGGGTGGGAGGGAAAATCAGAGTCTATGACTTGGCCGCCGAGCAAAAATATAAGAGAGAGGATATATTTTAAGAAGTGGTATTCTAACCAAAGTCCTCTAACCGGTTTTACGGCTTGGGTTAGGTGCGACTTTTATCGTTCGAGGACTATTAAAAGAATCAAGCGACAAGTCATGTGATCAAGCTAGGCCCGTGCAGGTACGCCGAGTGGAACAAGAATCGCTTGCGATCTACTCCCTCCGTTTAGAAATATAAGATGTTTTAGGTTTGTGAATAAGATGTATCTAAACATCTTTTAGTGTATAGGTTTAAATCAATCTAGACACTAAAAGATGTCTAGATACATCTCATTTACAAACATAAAACATCTTATCTTTACTATTAAAAGCAAAACGGTCGTGTCACACGGTGTCACACTTCGACATAATTACAAGAAAAATGCCACCGCAACGACAAACTAACACGTTCCTACTTTTTAGCTCATATCTACTTAACCATATATATGGCTAACAAACTTTTCTTATCTCAACAAACAATTCAGACTTCCTAAAAATACGCTCGTCCATGGCTCGTCGACCATCCTACAAATCCGAACCTGAGTGGCAGATCCAAATCATCTCGAGACTCGAGCGATCTAATCCACCTGTCCATATTACCGGAAATTCAATGTTAGAGGTTGAATCTCACATCGAGCAGTCAAACATCCAACGCCTTTGCTTATTACCCCTCAATCAATTCCCTCAATTTGCTAACATCCAGAAATCTTCAATCGACACGTGCACCTCTCTCTTGTTTTCCAAGCGCCACCAATCGGAGAATCCTAACGCACCTCTCTGACCCTCAGTTTGTTCGACTACAACCGGAAGTAAGCGCACCCGCGTGCCCCATCGCTCCGTACCTCCGGATGCACTCCAGGCTCGAGGAAAAGCCGTCGCCGTCGTATCGCCTCCAACTTGCCATTCGTCCGAGCACCGCCGTTTTCAAACCAGGCTGATGAAGGACGCTCCAGACCCGACGTTCCAGTAAGCGTTGTGCGGATCCTCTGAGCGTTGCCGCCGTCTAGCTAAACATTGCCGCTGCTACCCCTCCTTGATGCCCTTCATGATACGTCTGCGTTGACGTCCTCTTCGGTTACATGGATTGGTCTACTTAAGTGTCTATTCCTGAAATGCCTATAGATGGACCCAACGCCAACCATTGTTTCAGTTGATACCTTCTAAACCATGGTGACTTCCCGGTTTGAATCTAACTGATAGTGTTTTTTAATTTCAGGTGAAGGGGGCCAGGTTCAGCATGCACTGCCGAATGGATGAAACAAGCCAAAAGAGCGACATCATCCTAAGAAAGTTTTTTCTCGAAGTATTCAAGCACATTCTTCTTTTATTTCCTGACTAACACCATCTATGGGCTTTGCGTCCATCTTCTGTAATGAAAGGGCGTTGAACTTTCAAATTTGTTTAAGTGTAGAAATTGATCCTGGTAGCAGAACGAAATGCGAAAAGACATGCATGTATTTTTATTGATTGGTTAACTAAAACTCAAAAGAATAATGCATGATTTACCACAACAATTTTCTCTCGACGAAGGTCCGATTGGAAGTGTTCAATTCATGACCATAGTGGATAGTGTTTTGCCTAAGGATATCATCTGTATACTCAGATGATGTTGCACTAAAATAAATTTATTTTTGGCGACACCGCTAAAATGAAGCGAAGGTATATTTAAGGGGTATCATTTTGGATTAGCAATTTGATTTTTCTGTCCGGTAATATTGTTAGTGGTTCCATATGAAGTAATCAAAAAGGACTTCTTGTCCAGTACATGGTGGCGTGGCAGAAAAAAGCGATGGAACCATGCAAAGGAGGTTTCCACCATATATACGAATTGAATTGTGTTGTCCAACCGTTTGAAGTTTGTGTTGTCCAATAAATCATCTAGAGACGTTTTTTTGGTTACAGTGTGAGGACATGGGACAAATCTATATTTGACGAAACAACATCTTAAGGAGGTGGTTAACCTGGAATGAGGTAGTGTACTCTAAAACTTTTTAAACCACTATATTTATAATATTGTGCTTTAAGATTTGTATTTTAAGCCTTGCAACTATTACTTTCATACCAAATAAGGCCTGGTCAAATCGTCCCTGGGCCCCTCCCCCGATTATCTATTTGACTTTAGAAACAGTCCTTTGATCTCAGCTCGGTTGGTGTCGCGTTTGCTTGATCCCGTGGCCAAATCTTAATGTGGTGTTTGTAAAATAATTTGAATTATCACTTTCAATTATAAGCGACCTATGACAAACTTTTTTCCACCGTCATTTCGAGAGAAATATCTCTGGTTTCTATCTCTAATTGTTGTTTGTGCCTAATGGTGGACTACCAAAGTAAAAAAGGACTCACCGCGATGAATGGTCTTTTTTTTTTTTGCTTTTTTTCAAAATGGGACGCACCCGGCCTCTGCATCAATTGATGCATACGGCCTTTTATTACTTTATTGGACAAGATTTACAAAGTTTTACAAATCACGGGTCACACAACATGGACACAAAAATCAGCCAACAGAACAATAGAAACAACATGCAGTGCCTTTGCATGAACTTGTTAATCTTCTATCAAAAGACTAACCGTATTCGTTGTAGATAGCATGTGCGACCAACTTCAAGTTGGTACACCCAAAAACCATGGTTTGGCGCTGCTCCACATGCTAGACAAAGGACCACATATGGATCCAGTGGGTGGTCAGAGGAATAACCCGCAAAAATGAAGGAAACTTGATTTGTTAAAGATAAAATTATTACAAACATGCCAGATAGCCCATAGTAAAGCACACACACCCACTCAGATATGAGATTTTTCTTTCTTTTGAACGCCAATCAACCAATTACCAAAAATATTTGTTACATCTGATAGTGGAGTAATATTGAAAGCAAAATGAACAATTCTCCACACTACTTTGGCAAAAGGACAATCAAAGAAAAGATGTTGTATTGTTTCATTTTATCAAAGAAGCAACATTTCATACAACCTTGAAAATTTCTCTTTGCAAGATTATCTTTCGCGAGGATAACATTTCTATTTAGGAACTACATGAAAATTCTAATTTTTAGTGGCATCTTTATTTTCCAAATATATTTTCGTAGAAACCTGGTGTGACCGTTGATCATATCAAGGTACATAGACCAATGCTAGATTTATTTTTGCTGCTTGGAAGAATACACCATTTTGTTTTAAAACCAATGCTATACTATATATTCATGTCCAGATAAACCATGCACATGCACCTGGTCTTTTTGAAAATATCCATAACCTCGATTGTGCCTTTTCACAAGTGCATGAGTTGATGAAGAGAAGTTTAGATGGAAACCAAATTTTTTTAATAGTATGGAGTTTTTGGTGTGCCTTTTAAATCTACACTCTCTAGGTTGCCACCAACTATGAGTTCCGCGTACACAATGGAGGCCAGAGCTTTTCAAGACAGACCGGTTATATTGTTCTAAGAAATCTATTGCATTGAGTTGCACCTGTAACTAATACAGATACCGAGGATAACAAGTTCCATATTGGTATAGACCCCAAGTATCTTTACGAGTCTATGAAAAAAAAGGTATCTTTACGAGCGAAGCTACCAGTACGATCGTGCTAAAGTGTAACGTCCCAACTCCCAAGCCTTCTAGCATCAAGCGAGCATGTAAGAAGTGTGTAGCAATTAAGAACATATCATTTGAAAGTCCTTGCCAAGATACTTGATCATGAAATTTATTTCTTATAAAAAATAACACGATAGTTAGTCTCTATAACTGATTTACTACCATGTAAGGCAAAATTCTCTAGCCCGGGTGGGTGGATGACCCACACCTTGCCATGTACCTATTTTAGTCGATGATGTAACTTGGATTATCTACTACTAATAAAGAGGTATATGTGTGGTAATAAAAAGAGTATAATCTTAGTCAATATAATAAGAGATAATAGTTGAGTTGAATGTTATTGAAATATATTTTAAACTAAGTGGCATTTTTTTGTGATGGGAGCATATGCACTTGGGATCAAAAGTGGATTTCCATTCTTGTTTTCCTAATAATATGAGTCTTTATGTGTATTTTGTTGACCTGTGCAAACAAAAATATTTTAAGGGGACCGTAGCAACGTACGGGTATTAAACTAGTATTTCCAAACGAAGAACGGAGTATATGGACCATGCTCACCTAGTCCGTGCATCTCAGCGATGTATATGGACCATGCTCACATGGAAGGATCAGAGGACAAGGCCGGCTATTTGCTGACCGTTGCGGTCACATACGAACATACCCCCGGTCAGTCGAGCGCTGCTACCTCCGTCGTTCGAGCCCCGCCATGAACCTAACGTACCCCCGGCTTTTTCGGGGAGATTCCTGCGGCCTCTTTCGAGTTCGCGCAGGGCACAGTTTCAGCTTGCAAGACTAGCCCCGCTTAGCTTATTTTAGCGTGGTCCATGGCGATGCAGGCCTGCTGCGTGATTGCACATCTGCATCCTCTATGCCGGCCCTGCCAATCGCAGCACCGCCAAGCTCTCTACTGTTGCGCCAGACAGGCCCCTAATAAGATCATGCTCGCTCTTTGTGCTCTCTAGCTGGCAGTATGGACAAAAATAACCTAAAATCAAAAGGATTTCACTATTTCACTTACACTAACCCTTTGGGTAACTCCTAACAGCTAGGCGCTATGCCTCTGCCAGCGTGGCACCGTCTGGCTCCTTCCTGGCCCCACCCGGCCGTGTGACGCACAGGCGCTGGCGGGGGAAAACTCTAAGTCAGAGTGTAGTGCCTGTCTGATAGGCACTACACCTCAGAGCATAGCGCCTATCAGACAGACGCTACACTCCTGAACTACACTAGTTTCAGCTGATTGGCAGCACAAGTGCACATATACTCAAACCTAGTGCACATATACTCAAACAACATCAACATAATCTCAAACAACTTAAGGATGATGTTGAGGATGACACCACTTCGGCGATTCGTTCGGAAGATGAGGTATGGGACAATCTTACATGCATTTAGTGCTTTCTGTTTCCCATGCATTTCTCATAGCCATACAATCTTACATGTAGCTGCCTCATATGGAGAATGAGACTGAGGAGGAGTACCCGATTCGTTCCGCATACCAGCTGAAGCCAAGGAAACAGTTCAATCGCTGGACGCCGGACGACTTCCATAACAAGGGAAAGGCCAATGTTGTCGAGGACGAGCCGCCACGGAGGTTAAGAGCGACTAGGAGGACGAGAGGCCTACGGTATGATGATGAAGATGAGTCGCAAGAAGAGGAGGTGACAAAGAAGATACCTCCAAGGAGGGGCCGAGGCCCAAGGACGCGTGGACGGAAGTAGGTCATGTATGGCACAATGTTGATGGCGATGCACTAGGTTTGAGACTATGTATGAGTTGATGTATGACACTATGTTGATGTTGTTTAAGACTATGTTCATGTATGGCACTATGTTGATGTTGTTTAAGACTATGTTGATGTATGACAATATGTTGATGTTGTTTGAGACTATGTTGATGTTGTTTGAGTATATGTGCACTAAGTTTGAGTATATGTGCACTTGTGCTGCCAATCAGCTGAAACTAGTTTAGTTCAGGAGTGTAGCGCATGTGTGATAGGCTCTATGCTCTGAGGTGTAGCGCCTATCAGACAGGCGTTACATTCTGACTTAGAGTTATCCCCCGCCAGCGCCTGGGCGTCACACGGACGGGTGGGGCCAGGGAGGGGCCAAGCGGTGCCACGCTGGCAGGGGCATAGCGTCCAGAAAAATAGTTTTCCAAATGAGTCATTTTGTAAAATCCTTTTGATTTTGGGTTATTTTTGTCCATACTGCCTCTCTAGCTAGTCTGTTGGAGTGAGTGGGTTGTCACGCCCGGAATGTCCGGGTGATGCATAGGAGTTCGCACGTAGTATATTTTGGTGGTGACAAATATGATTTGGGTTAGTTAAGGACTGTCTCATCTTTGCCTGACAGGGAGGTCAACTGAAATATAGTATTCCCTCCATCCTAAAATAGATATCTTAAATTTGTTAAAATTTGGATGATTCTAGACACTATTTAGGACATGGATTCATCTAAAATTTAAAAAATCTAAGATATTTATTCTTGGACGGAGGGAGTATTTTGCATTGTCTAACCAAATGCTACTTCACTCACTCGGAAAAGTATACATGTATACTAGTACTGATAACGCTAACAATAGACCAGACAAACCGATACGGAGGCGGGTCACACACCAGCTAGCTTTAGGCCCTGCTTGGTTGGCTGTTTTTTAGCCCAAAACGGGTGTAACTTACGGATCCTAATTGTTTACGGATCAGATCCTAAATCGGTGCTTGGTTGGCTGTTTAGATTTTCCCTTCTTCCAGGTTTTCGGCTGATTCCCCCTGTTAAACTCACGGACCATCCATGGTCACGCAAAAAAACCGGCAGTTTTGCTGTGCACGTATAATTCCCCGGGAGATAATTACGGGGGGGGAAAATGAACAAAGTTTCCAAGCGGGGCCTTATTGTGTGTACCCGCTCAATGGCGCATCCATCTATTTGATTCGGTATATGGCAAACGAAAGGTGGCTTTTATCTTATGTGCGCCGCATTTGATTGCTAAAGCAACAAAAGGACAGGACGCTCAGCCTTCTGCCAAACGGGGAATCAACATCATTAGGTCGGGCATTCGCCGATTGCAAATGCCAGGATAGATATTTGCACGGACCCCAAATTCACACACATCATATGTACTACTACTGATCTTGATGCCGTGAGATTCCCCTGGCTGTCATGATAACATCTCGTTAGACGTACGGTTAACGTACATGATATAAAACTGAAAAGAATCTCTGGCATGCTAGTTGTTGTTGTGTTTATAGTACTTCCGATACATATTAATTAATTTGAATTTATTAAAATTTAGATGAATCTAGACATTATTTAATATATAGGTTCATCTAAAATTTGATAAATCCAAGTCAATTAATATTGGCAGGAGGGATTACCTAGTATTTGCCACCAGCAGATCCTTATTTTTTTCAAGACCCGCAACGGGTGCGCATTTTTGTATTAAGTTGACAAGAAACGCCATATAATGCTTATAACACCACATACATCTTTTGGCTTACAACACCCTGGTACAACAACGACGACAAGCACACCTAGCCCAACCCAAGCCACAAAATAGCGAGTAGTCAGGGCACTAAGGCTTCGGACCGCGTCATAGCCAACACCAAACATAACTAAGAGCATCTCCACTTGCCTACCGAGACGCCGATCCGGATATCTAATTTCGGTCCGGACGCCGAAAATTGGCCCAGTCACGTACCCAAAAACCTGTTTTTGTCCAAATTTTGTGAACTTTGTTCCGGGCTTCCTAAGTCGTATCCAGGTTCCCGCGAACGTCATGGAAATGCCGGACGCAGCGAAAACGGGCGTGGGTCAGCTCTGTCGGCGAGACAGTCTCATCCTCCCTACTCCACTCGCCCAGACTGCGGCGTAGAGCTCCCATCGCCTCTGCCGCCATGGCTTCGCCGGCGGAGCTCCTCCACGCCAAGACATGCCCACGCCTCTAGATAAGCTCGCCGTAGTTGTCGCCCATTCCGCCGCCGCTTTCGCAGCCCGAACTTCGTCGTAGCTTTGCTTCGCTGCGTGCTCCCACCATCACGCCCTCCAAGTGTTCGGCATTTGGCCGGTTCGGCCATGGACTCCGAAGACGAAGAGATACTCGCCATGGACTCCGACGACGAGGAGATACTCGCCGTATTGCTGGAGGAGAAGAGCGTCGAGGTCGCCGAAGATGTAGAGCGCATGGAGATCCTCGCCCTCGCTCGCCCAGCTGTACCTGCATGAACTGGCCGAACTTGGCCGAAATATGTTGTATTTTCAATGCAGGCCAAACTATGTTTAAAATTTCGCCGAACTTTGGCCATAAAATGTTCTGTATTCATGGTATGCCGAAATATAGACGAACTTGCGCCAAATTTGAGCAGAAACGGGCGTCCCGGAAACTCGGGCTGGGTACGCGAGTGGGAAACTCGGCGTACCAAGGCCGAAAACTTGTTTCGTTCGACCAAAGTTTGGTCCAGATTTTGGCCTGGGTTTGCCCAACGAGTGGAGATGCTCTAAGGCAGCGAGCGACTGGTAGGGTCTGGTAGAATTTTGGAAGGAGTCGACTAGAGCATATTGGCGACGATGTACATTGCGCCTCGAAGACTCACATCATGAGCAGTAGCCAACACCGGCGAGGCCACCATCTCCGAATGCCACATTGGGGATATCCCTCACACCTAAGTAGCTTCTTCATGAAGGAAAAAGACATGGATACGCCGCCACAACCCGTTTCGATAAAGCAGCCCTAGGGTTTCCCCTGGCACGAGGGAAAGAGGACAGGCCCATGATCACACCTCCAAGGAGGGGAATGGCACTCGCAGGCATCACTGTGATCAGCATCAGAGTCACCAAGCTAGGTTTTCACCTGGTCCAAGACCGCCTCCCCAACAAGACGGAGAAGATTGTTGGCTTGAAGAACTGCCGCGGGGAGCAGTTGGTTGCCGATGGAGGAGAATGAAGTCCAACTACGCCACCGCAGCAACTGCCCAAAGCTCACCAGGAACGAGACCGAGATGGTCTGATACAGGCAAACTGGGTTGTTGTCGCCACAGGATCAACGACTCTGGTCACCTCCACCGCCGGAGGAGGACCACCAAGGAAGCCAACCCTCCGCAGAGGGCCAAGCCGGTGCGACGTGCGGGCAGGCCCGCACGAGCCCATCTGGGCCCGCACGAGCTCTGGCGCCAACTGCGAGACCTGGCCGAGCAAAACATGGCTCTAGGGCTTTGATGCCTTGGAGCGGGCCACCACTAGAGAAATCGCCCCGTCACCCTTTGGCAGCGGGGAGGGGGGCACCGTGGCGTGCAGGCCAGGGGCAAGGCCTGTAGGGGGGCTGTAGAGGAGGGAACTAGCGGCGGTGACACGGGATTTTCGCCGCCGGTGCCACCTGGGTTGCGACATTGGTGGAGGGGCGTTGGGTGTCTGGCTTATAAAATAAAATGTAATCTAGCATATCCTTATGATCCAACCACATTGATGTGTTGCCCTGAAAGAGAATCCTTTAACTCGTACTTTCTCCGTTTTAAAATATAAGACGTTCTAGCTTTGCGAAGCAAATGTATGTAGACTTTTTTTAGCATGTAGGTTCACTCAAATTTAAAATGAATCTACATACTCCCTCCGACCCATATTAGTTGACGTAAATTTGTTTAGATTTGGATGAATCTAGACACTATTTAGGATATAGATTCATCCAAATTTTGATAAATCCAAGTCAATTAATATGGGTCGGAGGGAGTACTAAAACAAGTTTAGACATATTTTTTTTACAAAACTAAAACATCTTATATTCTGAAACGGAAAGAGTAGGCGGCACCAAAAAAAAAAAAATCCCGTGCCGATGCATGGTAGCCAGCGAGTTCCAACATATCGCTAGCTTTGGTAGTATCCCGTTCCAGCTTCCAGCTCGTTGATCCTAATTTTAGCCGACGGCGACTTATCGTTCGACCGCGAGAGGCAGGGGCCCGGGCGGGAAGCAGATCGACAGCGCGCTGCCGCCGGCGATTTATTAGACATTTTTCACGCGCTGCTTTGCTGCATACATTTATTTATGGTTTGCTTGCGTGTTAGTCGGACGCGCGCGTTGCCTTGTCTGTTTTCTCTTGTTTTGCCCGATCGAACTCATGCGGATCGATCGTTGATGTGTCACGGTGTGTGGGCGGCATCAGCTGTTCTCGGATCTCGCCTTTTTCCTAACCCAGCGATGGCTGTCCCTCTAAGCTTTTCCAAATTAAGCTCGGTCGTGCCACAGGCCTGTCTTAGCTCCACGCCTCTACCCTCCCCTGAAATAGCTGCCTCCTACTCTAAACTCTACACTGGGCCGAAATGAAAAAAGATTCTCTGCACCACACACAACTCAGAATTCACGACACAGTAGTCTGTAAAAACGACGTTTTCCCCTGTCTTTATCCAGCAGGCTTTGGCGCCTTACCTCCAACACATGTCACGTCGTCGTTTGTTTGTATCCAACAGGCTTTGGCACGGGGGAGGTCACATCTTTTTTTTTTTGCATTTTTGGTTTGGAGATTCTGTTGCATGCATGCGTAGGCCACTGGCGCAACATTTTCCGAGATGTGTTTTGAGCGGGCAGGGTGTGACGAGGGAAGCAGTACGTGCTTGCGACATACAGAACCTGTCTCTTCTAGCGTGCGTAAAAGAAAGAAATAAAGAGCAAGTACTCTGTTCCCATGTGACGGACAGCAAGGTGGGGGTGTACGGAGTGCATCCTTGTAACTCGTAAAAGAAGACTCGTTTCTTTTTTTTTTTTTTGAACGGAAAAGAAGAAGAAGACTCATTTCTACTACTCCTATCTCTTTCCCGAAAGAAAATACCCGTATATGAGGAGACTCACGGGGAAATGCAGCAACGCACGTGGTATCGATCCATCGGTCGGGCTCATGAATTGGCGCGTGAAAAGATTGACGCCTCTCCGGGAGGGAAATCATTCACGGGCCGCAGGAGGAGGAGCTCGATCGTTGGATGGTGCAAAACGGAGGGAAGGCGCAATCATACGGGGAATCATGAACGCTGGTTGCCGCTGCCTCCCGTGCCGGGCGGGCGGGCGGTCGGCTGCGTTCCGGGCGTCGGGTCGCCATCGCACCCTCAGATGGGCTGCTGACGCGCGCGCCTGGCCCCGGTCCACGGGGGACGCCCCCATCCTTGTTTGACAGGATTTGGTATGCATTGACGCTGCGTGGATCGTCTACCTCTGCCTGCGTGAATTCATGGCACTCATGTGCGGGTCCCACTTCTCACTAGGCCGTCAAACCATACTATGTGGGTCAGCGCAATGGTGGTTTACCCGACGACCGCGACGAGTCCTGGTTTCGCGCCAAATATTCGTAGAGTGGCAGTAGTTCCCAAAACAGCGATTCCGGCGTGCACGCTATCCTCTCTCTTCTCTGTTGCATGCAACCTTTAGTAGATTAGCCCATTTTCTTTCATATTGTGGTATAATTTAAAATACTTAAAGATTTTTAATTATAACTTCAATTTAAAAACCGTTTGCATATCTGGGGTTTTAACGGAGAGAGCTTCAAAATAAGACTAATATTAACTATATTTTAACAATATTTAAAAATCGATTTTTGAAATTGATAAAGCAAAAAAAAATTATATGAAACTTGGTGGTTTTTTATTGCTAAAACAGTCTCTTTCTTTATGTTTCAAACTTTTTTCATCATAATTAGAAAATAGTTGACAAAATCCTTCGAGTTGAAAAAATAAAATATATTAAAGAAAAACAAGAAATCAATAATACAATAAGTTTCATTGTGAATCATGACATTTCATTATGTTTCGAAATTTAAATTTTCAGTTTTACTAATTTTGGGCTTGTTTAAAAGATTTAATAAAAATAAATACGTTGGTTCAAAAAGATTTTTAATCAGATAATTATTTCAAATTATATGACTCTTTTAAATCTAATATTGAGAGTTAAAAGAAGTGAGAGAGAGAGGGTGCCATAGATTTGTCAGATGTTGTACTATGTGCATGTAAAAGATTTTTTTTTGTGCAAATCTCAAAGCAAAAGAAGCAGCTAGAGTTGCATTTCTAGGGTAGTTCCTCGCAACAACTGGCCCGATTCATGGTGTATCGCCCAATTCACCCTGGTCTAGGACTAGTACCATATCAGGTCTTGTCATCATAAATTCGTCTTTGAGACTTGACCGACACTGAAAACTATGTTCCAGCCTAGCTATGTTCACTGTTTGCATACCCATTTCGACCTGGTTTTCCTTTCCATTTTTTTTTGGACCTGGTCTTTGTCTCGTTATTTAGTCACGACAGACGTGCTAGCGCGTACGACATGAGTAGCTACGTCAGCTAGTACAACAGTGGACGGAAAACCGGGAGCGACCTTCGTTGTATGTCAAACAAAACAAAAAATCAAGAGGTACAAATGATGCTTCCATTGACGGTTTAACCGGTTTTGGTCCATCGGGGAGCTCAGTTTTTTCCTATTTCTTTAAATTTACGGAATTGCTATTTCTTAGGCCTCGCGCGTTCCGCCGTACGATTTGCTTCGCGATTCGGTCTGTTTTTTATAGTACTCTGTGGTGTATAGGCTGTATCTTTTACCTTTTTAACGAAAAGCTGAAGTGGGCTTGTACGAATTTACTATGCGTTACCGCTAGCTGTACATAGAAAATCCCAGGAATCCACTATGTGCCGCTCGTGCTGGATGAGGTTGTCTGTCTATGGGCCGGCGGTTCGTCTGTTTTTTTACTTTGCTGTTTTATTTTTGTTATTTTGTTTCTGTTGTAACTAGGAGTGCATTTTCTTTTTCTGGATATTTTTTTGTTGATGTTTATGATTTTTCAAAAATTCAATTTTCCTTTTTTAATGTTTTTTGTTCACGTTTTTTTGGTATGTTTTTGTTTTATGTCGTGAATGAACTATTTCAAACCCCCTTCAAAAAAAATTCTCTTCTATTTTAGTCATGAATGAACTTTTTTGTAATTAGTTTTCTGCTATTTTTTTCTCATGTTTGTTTTTTCTCTGCTTTTTCTTTTTTTGGTTTTTTGTTGGTCTGTTGTTTTTTCCGAAAATCCATTTTTATGTTTTTGAAATTTTATGTTTTGTTTGTAACGAGAACGTCCCGAGCCAGTTGCAATTGTGTATCGACTAGGATTTTTGGATTTGAGTCATTTTGCAATTTGCTTGTAACCAGAACGCCCCGAGCCAGTCACAAGTATGTTGTGACTAGGATTTTTGGATTTGAGTCATTTGCATCTTGCTTGTAAGCGAGGACGCGCCGAACCGGTCGCACGTATGTTTGCAACTGAACCATAACCCTAGTTGCAATCATGTTGATATTGTTTTTTAGATTTTGAGTCATTTGCAACTTGTTTTGTAACCGGGAATATATTGAGTCAGTCGCAAGCATGGTGTGACTGAAACCCTAGTTGCAACTGTGTCGCGACTAAATATACTTGGATTTGAATCATTTTGTAATATGCTTTGTAATCGGGAATTTACCCAGCTAGTCGCAAGTATGTTGTGACTAACCCATAAACCCTTGTAACTTGGGGGGACTTGATTTTCATCGGCGGGCCAGTTGCAACTTGCTTGTGACTGGGGCCCCCCGGAGGGCCAGTTGCAACTTGGTTGTAACTGAGCTCTGCTGGGTCCCAGTTGCAACTTCCTTGTAATTGAGCACCCATCGGTGTGGAGGGGGTGCAGTTGCAACTTACTTGTAACTGATCTCTGACGGGTCCCAGTTGCAACTTGCTTATAACTAGGGCCCCGCCAAGGGGGACAGTTGCAACTTGATTGCAACCGGGAGGGAGGGGGACCTCATCGGCGAGACCTCATTGCGGGGAGTCATTTTTGCAACTTGCTTTGTAAATGAGAATGTTTTGAGCCAGTCAGAAGCATGGTGTGACTGAAACCCTAGTTGCATCCATGTCGCGACTGGATATACTTTTGGATTTGAGTCATTTGCAACTTGTTTTGTAACCGGGAATATATTGAGTCAGTCGCAAGCATGGTGTGACTGAAACCCTAGTTGCAACTGTGTCGCGACTAAATATACTTGGATTTGAATCATTTTGTAATATGCTTTGTAATCGGGAATTTACCCAGCTAGTCGCAAGTATGTTGTGACTAACCCATAAACCCTTGTAACTTGGGGGGACTTGATTTTCATCGGCGGGCCAGTTGCAACTTGCTTGTGACTGGGGCCCCGCCGGAGGGCCAGTTGCAACTTGGTTGTAACTGAGCTCTGCTGGGTCCCAGTTGCAACTTCCTTGTAATTGAGCACCCATCGGTGTGGAGGGGGTGCAGTTGCAACTTACTTGTAACTGATCTCTGACGGGTCCCAGTTGCAACTTGCTTATAACTAGGGCCCCGCCAAGGGGGACAGTTGCAACTTGATTGCAACCGGGAGGGAGGGGGACCTCATCGGCGAGACCTCATTGCGGGGAGTCATTTTTGCAACTTGCTTTGTAAATGAGAATGTTTTGAGCCAGTCAGAAGCATGGTGTGACTGAAACCCTAGTTGCATCCATGTCGCGACTGGATATACTTTTGGATTTGAGTCATTTGCAACTTGTTTTGTAACCGGAAATGTATTTAGCCAGTCGCAAGCATGGTGTGACTGAAACCCTAGTTGCAACTGTGTCGCGACTACATATACTTGGATTTGAATCATTTTGTAATTTGCTTTGTAATCTGAAATGTATCGAACTCGTCGCAAGTATGTTGTGACTAACCCCTAAACCCTTGTAACTTGGGGTGGGAATTGATTTCCATCGGCGGGCCAGTTGCAACTTGCTTGTAACTGGGGCTCCGCCGGAGGGCTAGTTGCAACTTGGTTGTAACTGAGCTCTGTTGGTCCCAGTTGCAACTTACTTGTAACTGAGCACCCATCAGTGTGGAGGGGGTGCAGTTGCAACTTACTTGTAACTGAGCTCTGACAGGTCCCAGTTGCAACTTGCTTATAATTGACAACGATGTGAACGACTGAGAAATAGCTATTTCTCAGGCGCCTGGAACTTGCTTATAATTGACAACGACGTGAGCGACTGAGAAATAAGGCGCCTGAAACTTGCCTATAATTAACAACAACGTCAACAACTGAGAAATAACTATTTCTCAGACGTCTGAGACGTAGACACTCCCTTGAATTTAAGTACTAAGCGGCAAGATCTTTGCTAAAGCTGGCCACGAAGGTATTGGGAGTAAGTGACAAAATCTTTGCCAAAGCAAAGCCATGCAGGCTGGGCTGGCGTCAACAAAAGACTTAAAGAGGGATCTCAATGACTGTAGACTGCACAAAGACACATTCGTCACGCAAAAAGCTCAAGTCAAACACACGATATATATGCCAGCAGCTTTGTAAACTCGCACGTAGAGGGCGGAAAGCTGAGAGTCCTCTGATCCAAAGCAAACAAGAGAACGCAACAGAGCAACTGCTCAAGCAACAGCGATGGTGTGTATGCGTGTATGTCTATCTATCCGTGCTCACTCCCAAAAAAGCAGAGCGGCTTCTCCCTAGGCCCGTCTTGTCATCCTTGGTGTCTCCCTACGGCAGCTCACTCATAAACAACGCCCTACACTAGCTTTCTTTTTTAACAAAACCCTGCCAGATAGACTAGATTCTTTTTCTTTTAACAAAACCGTGCCAATCTTTAGTGATCAACCATAACGTTTACATGTATGGATATACAATTTGGAACACCTGACCTAATGTCGCGCCCAAAAACAACTGAAATAGAAAGCTTGGCAAGGTTATGTGCATCGAAATGTGCGACTCAATAGCAATTTATAACATACGTTGGAAGTTCATGGAAACTGGGCTACAATGTACGAAGTGCAATTCTTGAGATCGATCATTTCCAACATAAACAGGATTGTTTGGAAGGCTTGTGCTTCTCCCAAAACATTTTCTTTCTTATCAAAATAGGCATGAGAAATTGAAGGGGTCGATCGCCGAGAAGGAGGAGACAGATACCAAGAGCGATGAGAAGCGGCGCGTGGAGAAAGGGTCGGAATGGTAAGCTTTATTGACCACCTAAAGAGAACTGCCGAGGTTGAAGAGAGCAATGCTTGATTTAGAGCTATGGAAGTAGAGGCCAATGTGATGGTCGAGGAGAACCGCATTGCTTGTTCCTCGTGGACCTGCCTCAAAGGGCTTTGTTTCAAAAGAAGCAAATGGAATTTCGAGAACACGGTGTGTATCTTATTTTGCGCATTACATATGAAATTCGTGTCATTTTGCACTTTGGTATGCGAAGTCCGTGATTGCCTAATTAGTGGTACTCTATTTGGTAGAAAATTCATTTCTTGTTGTTATTTTCATTTATATATGTTAATTTGGATGAAATGTAGAGCCTGGGTTAAAATGGACAGTGCGGGCCAAATGGGCCGTCCCCTGGGTGCACCCCACATCAAACGACTAGGGAAGGACAATGACCTATCTGTGTAGGGGTTCGTAGCATGGAAAACAAAAAATTTCTATCGCATACAAACAAACAAGCCAAGATCTATCTACTAGATTGTAGCAACGAGTCGATGGAATAACTTACCCTCGAAGATTCCAAAGCGGTTAACGAGAGCAGATTCTCGTGGGTGATGTAGTCGTACTCTTTTCGATCTCAAGATCGCGTAGACGATCCTTCCGGCGCTGCATTCCGGCAGCGCTCCCGCAGTCGGTCACACGTTCGGTACTCGACGAAGACCTTCCTCTCCCTTGTCCCAGCAGGCAGCGGAGCTTGTAGCACTCTCCTCGCGATTCCGGCAGCACAACGGCGTGGTACCGGAAGTAGAGGGGAGATCTCGCAGGGCTTCGCCTTAAGCCGGAGCGAGTATGGTGGAGTATGAGAGAGAACTATTAGTGGTCTAGGGTTTAGACACACCAATTAAAAGGCTCTAATCCGAAGGCTAGGGCAATTAGAAGCTCTAAACCATAACAGCTCTAAACCGGAGTCTAGGGCTAGGATTTAGATTAGAGGCTAGGAACTTGTGTGTCTAGAGGAGGAGGCCCTGCCCCTTCTTTTAGGGTGGAGGGGGCCGGCCAAGGGGAGGGAGTCCCTCCCCAAGTCGGCCTTGGGTGGCGCGCCGGCTTGGAGAGGAGGGACTCCTCCCCCAAGTCGGTTTTGCCTCCTCTTGCTTGTTTCCCACAGTTTTTTGTTTTAGCCGTTTGACTTTCAAACTGGCCATTTGACTTTTCTGTTTTAGGATTCAATTTAATCCTTTATTTGGAACAGAAAGAACACTTAGTACATGATGCAATCATTCCAATATGCAATGACACATTCATGTACCCCTTCCCCCCCCCCCGGAGTGCCGGACATTCCGGAACCTTCTAGAACATTCCCGATGAAAACACCGGAATCATTTCCGAACTCCGAAACGAGACTTTCCTTATATGAATCTTATTCTCCGGACCATTCCGGATCACCTCGTGATATCCCGGATCCCATCCGAGACTCCGAACAACATTCGGTCTCTTTCTCATCATACCATAACTACTCAAACAACGTCGAATCCTTAAGTGTGTCTCCCTACGGTTCGTGAATTATGCGGACATGATCGAGACACTTCTCCGAACAATAACCAATAGAGGAATCTGGAAATTCATATGGCTCCCACATATTTCTACGATTACTTTGCGATCGAATGAACCACTTACATACGATACCAATTTCCCTTTGTCTCACGATAGTTTACTTATCCGAGGTTTTGATCGTCGGTATCTCTGCATACCTAGTTCAACCTCGTTATTGATAAGTACTCTTTTCTCGTTCCCGTGATATGTGATCCCTTGTGAGTCAGTCACATGCTTGCAAGCTAATTGGATGACATTCCACCGAGAGGGCCCAGAGTATATCTATCCGTCATATGGATGGACAAATCCCACTCTTGATCCATGTGTCTCAACCAATACTTTCCGAACACTCAATGCCACCTTTATAGCCACCCAGTTACGGTGTGGTGTTTGATGTCATCAAAGCATCCATCCAGCAAAGGTGATATGCATGATCTCATGGTCGAAGGAATTAGGTTACTATGTATCAGAAAGCATATAGCAATTGAACTATTTAAAATGACTTGATCTTTATGCTACGCTTATCTGTAGGAGTATGTCCATCACATCATTCTCCTAATGATATGACCCTGTTGTTAATAACATCTCTATGTTCATGATCAGGAAACCATGATCATATATTAACCAACAAGCTAGTTTAACAAGAGGCTTTACTAGGGACTCTTTTATATTTACAAATCACACAAGTATTAACGTTTCCTGTTAATACAATTATAGCATGGTATGTAAACATTTATCATAAGTATGAAGATATGATAATAACTCACTTTATTATTGCCTCTTGGGCATATCTCCAACAATCTGTTGTCTGCGAGCCGTCCCAAACAAAACCAAACAACCTTGGTGAGATCCGCTTATCGCCTTGGCGCTAACCCCTTGGTGCAGCACAATTCTCAAGGACAATCTAGCTCTGAACCGTCAGGTGATCGCTCAATCGGGAAGGTGGTGCGGGAGGTGGCTGTCCCACAAAAGCTTAGAATTTTTGCCTAGAGAGCGGCGATGGATAGGCTTGTTGTGCTCTCAGAGCTAAAAAACGAATCCTAGCGACAGATCTTGTCTGCTCCATCTGCAGTCAGGAAATTGAGGACAACCATCGTGCTCTGGTTCGTTGCACCCTTGCCCGCGCCCTTTGTGAAGAAGTTCAGAAGCACTGGTAGCTGCCACCTAAGGAGGTGTTCCTGGCATGTGGTAAGGAATGAATTTTGCATCTACTCAGAAGTATTCCAAAGGAGGCTCGCTCGAAAACAATTTTCATGTTGTGGCGCGCTTCGCATCTTAGGAATAATGTGGTTCGTGGTGATGGGAAGGCGTTGATCACGGCCTCGTCTTCGTTTATTGCTAACTACCATCGATCGTTTTCTGTCGTCGCTCATTATTCGCAGGCTTGTGACCAAGACAAAGAAGGCCCGTTGAGGATCTCTAGGTGGATAGCCCCAATGGAACGACAACTAAAGTCAAATGTTGATGCCGGCTAGGATGAATTATCTAAGATGGCAGGATTGGGGATTATCATTCGTAACCATCTTGGTCAGGTTATCCTCTCTGAATGGAAGCATATTTACCCTTGTGCAAGTGCGGAGGAGGCTGAGCTTCAAGCGTGTCTTGCCGGAATTATACATCTTTTGTCTATAGAGACTGGCCAAGCTACTGTTGAATCTGATTGTCTTAGAGTTGTTCAGGGCATATCAAGTTCAGAGCAGGAATTATCCGGTGGATGGGCTATCTACAATGAGGCTCAGGACCTCCTTAGGGTTTTTGAAAATATTGCTATTTGTATGGTTGACCGGGTTAGTAATGGTGTGGCGCGTGTGCTGGCACAATTAGTCAAGTCGGGCTTTAATGGTCTCCTTCGTGGTGCATCCTCCTCCTGCGTGTCGGAGCTCATCACATATGATTGTAATTGACTTGGTTTCAAGCCAGTAAGTTTCAGACGCACTCCTTTTCTTTTAGGTACCAAAAGAAACTATGAGGTTTCTAATGAGGAGGTTTGCTAGTCCTAATAGATGATTTCTTTCAAAAAAAAAACCTAACGAACACATTCCTCATCTAAAATAGATAAGGCCGGTGGAGATGCTCTAAAGGAGTAAGCAAACTGATGAGGATAAACCTTTTCGGAGGCTCTCGAGGGCTCCCTCGGTTTGACAAGCAGAGGATGGAGGGTTAAGGAGGAAAGAGCGCGTTTAACTGACTCTTGCGACAAGGAGGCTAATGGTCGAACATAATCGATATAATTAACTCAAGTATCAAAGTATTATCGGCAGTTTCCTAACGCCTCCATGGCCACATGATGATGATCATCAGATAATGCTCCACTAGGCATTAATTGTAAAATCTGGCCAGGATCTCTAGAGGGAACAAGTTGTCCAAGAATAGGGTTTTATCTCCGCGCGCCACCAATCGAGTCTGAACCAAGATAATCTCTCTTGCGGTCATCCATGGAAAACCCACGACAGAAACGTCACGAAACAGCTATCCGTACGTAGGCCCGCTGCATGGCCCGGGCTCCGGACGCAATCACGCAATACAGTTGGAGGATCAACCGGTCGCCTACACGATGGCATTGATTGGTCGGGCTATACTGCATGGCCCCGATCGATTAATCCAGCGTGTTACTTACTCGGGAGAAAGCGTGAGTAGGTTCCAACGTGTCCTGATGATTCATGTACAAACCGTGGGGGGGCATTCATGGTAGTCCACCAATTCCGCCAGTGTTGTTTTGCTAGTAGAGCGAACCGATCAGCAGGAGCTGGCTGCAGTCGTGGTCTGGTCGTCGCCGCGTGCGTGCGTCAACTGAGCGAGCACGGGCACATTTACCACGATACAGGTGCCGTGCGACGGCAGCAGCGGCAGTCGGGCTGGGCAGAGGCGCTCGTGATCCATGGAACGGAACAGGCTCGGGGTCGCCCGGGTCCCCAGGCTTGCGCGCGCGCGCGCGCGGTGCAGAGACTGCCGCTGTCGCTTGCGCTGCATGTGGAGCGGAGCGGCAGCGGCTGCTTCCCGCGAACGGCAGCCCTGCCCCACGCCCGATAAAAGCGAGGAGAAAGTTGGGCTAGCCCGTTCCAGTTTCGTGGCTAGATACTAGCTGTGCCTCTCTGCCTGCCTGCCTGCGCGCCCCTACTAGCAGTAGCAGCCTAGTCGGCTAGCCTGCTCCCAGCACGGCCCTGCCCCTGCCCCTGCCCCCTTTTTTAACTCGGCGATTTATTCGCTCGCCCTAGCAGCTGCTGTAGCTACACCGCTGCTAGCTACTAGCTAGCTACTAGTTTTTTGCCACTCGAAATAGTGTTTTTAAATGCGCACTCCGTCTGGCTCCGCCATGAGTAGACCATCATGGCGAACGATCCACGGACGCACGTCGCTGTAGATCGTGTCCCCCCCTCTCGCACTGCCCGTCTGCGCAGCCAGTGTACATGTATGGATGCATGCACGGGGCGGGTGAATGTGGTGTGTCTGGCGCGGTGACTGCGAGCCCCTCTGCTTCCGGTCGTTTTCCTCCCCACCCTCTCGACACCGGGGGCCTCTGCCCTCGCCCCTCGGAGCGGTGGGTGGTAGCGACAGCGCCATCAAGTTCGGCAGCGGCGGCAGGCGTCCTCAGCCAGGCATGGGGAGCCATTGATTTTTTGTTCCCACTCGGAGCCCCTGCGCTTCGCACCGCTAGCTTTAGCTAGCTCCCCCTGGTATGCCCAAGTTTCGTGATGAATAATACGGAACGTGCTAAGTGCACCGTCGGATCTCCGGCGAACTGGCCCTGGTCGCGACATGGTAGTACGTCCACTTGGCCGCACACTAGCTAAGTTACGGGAAATTCGGTGTAAACACAATATCTGCATCATCATCGGCGACGGTACATCAGAAAGTACAGACACAAGCTACGCTTGAAGGCTATGTCACTAACACGATCGATCGTCGGCGCCCCAGTCTACGAGCCATGTATTGTACGTGCGAGTAGATCAATGGATAGGCCGGACTAAAACCAAGCACGATCGGCCGGTCCGATGCGTCCCCCCGACATGCTCGGCGCGTCCTGGTCTGAAAGGAAGGAAGGAGGACAATAAATTGAGTACGTACGTAGCGTAGCGGCAGGCCAACGTTGTCGCCCGATACTTTTGGCCCGATACCCGTCGCCATTTCCATGCAAGGGAGGAGGATAAGCCGGTTTAAGGAGAGGCGAGCGAGACCGCGCGCGCGCACGTACGGAACGGTGTGCGTGCGTGCATACGGACGGAACGGGACGGGCGCGGCGCGACAAATCGAATCGCCGCCTTAATAAACCGGGCCGGGTGTATCCGTGGACCCCCACCAGCCACCGGGCACCAGGCACATCGCATCGACATGTATGTTGATCCCGACCGGTGATCAATCGACGATGGACCGTGGTTTGTGGACCACCCATCCGCGCGGCAGGGCAGGGGAGGGGAGGGGAGGGGAGGCGAGGGGAACGAGACGAGCCAGCCGACCGGGCCAATAATGGCGAGGTAGCGTGCCACCGCACGTACCCGGTCGCAAGGGACGCACCAACAAGCAACAACAGCTCAACAAACAAACAAACAAACGCCGACGAGACGACGCTTCCCCGTGTTAATGTAATGTTGCGTGGATCCAGTTGACATTGCTGTTGCCTGCCTGCTCGGTCGCTCGCTCGCTCGCTCGCCGCTAGTATAGCTAGCTGAGCTGAGCTGCGGAGGAGGAGGAGGGATGGGGACACGGAGGGGAACAGGGCGACGCGGCCGAGTGAGTAAATGGGCGCCCGGGCTGCAGGAGGTACGGTTCCGGCTTTGATGCGCTTTGACCCCAGCTAATTTAACACGCCCGGCTGTACCGTACCCCGGACCGGACGGAGAGGAAGCTGCAAATACAGAAACGGCGACATGGCACCCAAGTGGTAGCCAGCAGGAGTGGCGTCGCAGTACTACTCCCTACTACTACGTCTCCGCGTAAGTAAATACGTACTACACTCGGTACAGACAGTGCAGGCCAGCCTACTCTACTCTGCCCTGCATGCATGCCTACGATTAGAACTGCTCCTGTACCGCTGCTGTGCTGGTGTATCTCGGTGAAGTTATTGTGGAGGCAGCGCGCGCGCGTATCGTGGAGGAGACAGGGTCATGGATGTGATGTACGTACTGACGCGTATGTAGCGGTGTCAGTCGGTTCCGATCCTCATGTTTTCACCTTGTGCTGCTGCTACTCGCCCTCGCCCTCGCCCTCGCCACGCGGTGGTCTCGAGACACGAAAATGTAGATGCTTCACTCATGCTACAGGCCAAAAATGCCTAGGCACGTCTTCATGTTTTTGGGCTCAACTCAAAGTGGTGTTGCTGAATCTAGTGTTGGATGTGCATACCACGAATACTAAGATGATTGCTAGTATTTCTAGGCTGCCATAGCTGTGCCTAAATCGATCAGGCTATACGCTGCACCTGCTCCACTCCCTGGATTCGCGTTCGTTTAAAATACATGCATGGATGCTTATTAGAATCGCATTTCTTAAAGACCACTTAGAGATAGTACTAGTAGATACTCAAAACATGCATGAATACCTCGATGGTGAAAATTTTGAGAAGGGCTCGATGGGACTCCGGAGGGCCACACACTCGTCTGCATAAATACACTCGCTACAGTACACCGTCACTCCCTAACTGCACCGCGGGGTGGCCTGTGCTTCCGCGCCCCGTGTATGACCAACTAATGCCGAGATAACACCCGCTTAGCGGCCTGTTGTGACGAGATAACACGCTGAAGGGCGTCTGTACATTCTCGCCGAGATCTTAAGTAAGAAATGTTATTTCTCGTCCCGCGCAAGTTCTAAAATATCGTTTTTGAGTGTATCTTGATATGTGGATTTACATGTTTTTTCTTACTTTGGTTCTTTTTAGAAATGCCGATGATTAAAATGTCATGACACACTATATATATGTAAATATGCTGCAATCGGATTGCGAGACATGTGTTATGCACAAGTCCAAGTCTTGTGCATCCTACTTGGCTTACAATTTCATCGGAGAATGTTCTTGTGTCCAACAATCTAAATATATATGAGGCATGCCTTTTGGGTTCACCCCATATCATAAGTGTATCTTTTATATGAGGTTTTACATCCTTTTGCACCCATTATTTGATTATTATTGTTGACATATGAACTCTTGCTTTCCGTTGCCTAATATTATTTGTCTTGTAGATGATGTGGTATGTCGTGTATAAGGGACCAGTTCCTAGAGTATATGTTGATTGGGAAGACTGTCGGAGACAGGTGTACGATTTCAACAATAGTAGTTACAAAAGGTTCCACACTAGGGAGGAGGCACGAGCTAGATAGGCATGCTATCTAGCGGGAGAGAGAGAGAGAGAGGAGGAGGAACCGGATGCCAATCATCTTCGTTGTGATGATGCTCATCATGCCTAGGTTTATGTTTTATGTGTTTTTACTTTAGATGTCGTCTTAGCTAGCTTGACTTGGTTGAGACTGTATTCGTGTAATAACAACTTTGTTGCTTGTGTTTGTCATCTACCTATCTACTTTGGTATGTATAACTTTATCGAGATAGTATGCATGTTATGAACCATTTTATGTTTGTCCACTTATCTATTTTTATATATGTATTATATAAAATGGACTGTATAAAGTTGATTGGATTGTATAAACTGGACTATATAAACTATATATGCAATAATTTTTTTGGACTAAACAAGAATGGAGTATAAAAAATTATAGATACGTTTCCGACGTATCAGGGTTGTATCATAGTACTTTCGATAAATAGGAGTGTCGATCCCAACGAGGAGCAGAAGGTGTTGACTAGTGGTATGGAGCAGGAAATCTTTGTAAATACTTAGCAAACGGATTTTTAGGGGTTTTCTGATAAAGCAACAAAACAAAGTGCAAGCAATAAAGATAACAAACAAACGTAGCAAGTGGCTCAATCCTTTCTTAGCAAAGGACAAGCCGGTGGAAATATTTATAAGGACCAAACGTTCTTGAGGACACATGGGAATTCTATCAAGTGCTTTTGCTTCAAATAGCTGAGTACTCTTCTTTGGTGTTGTAAGTGTTTTGTGGGTGAACCTGTTGTAGGGGTTCGTAGCATGGAAAACAAAATTTTCTATCGCATACAAACAAACAAGCCAAGATCTATCTACTAGATTGTAGCAACGAGTCGATGGAATAACTTACCCTCGAAGATTCCAAAGCGGTTAACGAGAGCAGATTCTCGTGGATGATGTAGTCGTACTCTTTCCGATCTCAAGATCGCGCAGACGATCCTTCCGGCGCTGCGTTCCGGCAGCGCTCCCACAGTCAGTCACACGTTCGGTACTCGACGAAGACCTTCCTCTCCCTTGTTCCAGCAGGCAGCGGAGGTTGTAGCACTCTCCTCGTGATTCCGGCAGCACGACGGCGTGATACCGGAAGTAGAGGGGAGATCTCGCAGGGCTTCGCCTTAAGCCGGAGCGAGTATGGTAGACTATGAGAGAGCTTTAGTGGTCTAGGGTTTAGACACACCAATTAGAAGGCTCTAAACCGAAGGCTAGGGCAATTAGAAGCTCTAAACCAAAACGGCTCTAAACCGGAGGCTGTGGCTAGGGTTTAGATTTAGAGGATAGGAACTTGTGTGTATTGGAGGGGCAGCCCTGCCCCTCCCTTTATAGGTGGGAGGTGCGGCCAAGGGGAGGGGAGTCCCTCCCCAACTCGGCTTTGAGGTGGGCCGCCGGTTGGAGGAGGGAACTCCTTCCCAACTCGGTTTCAATCAAACCTCCTTCTCCTCTTTACCAAAATTAGCCGTTTGACTTTTCAAACTAGACGTTTGACTTTTCAAACTAGGATTTGAATAAATCCTCTATTTGGTACAGCGATGACACTTAGTACATGATGCAATCATACCAACTTGATATAACACATTCATGTACCCTTCCCCCCCCCCCGGAGTGCCGGACATTCCGGAACCTTCTAGAACATTCCCGATGGAAACACCGGAATCATTCCCCAACTCCGAAACGGGACTTTCCTTATATGAATATTATTCTCCGGACCATTCCGGATTTCCTCGTGATATCCCGGATCTCATACGAGACTCCGAACAACATTCGGTCTCTTACTCATCATTCCATAACTACTCAAATAACGTCGAATCCTTAAGTGTGTCTCCCTATGGTTCGTGAATTATGCGGACATGATCGAGACACTTCTCCGAACAATAACCAATAGAGGAATCTGGAAATTCATATGGCTCCCACATATTTCTACGATTACTTTGCGATCGAATGAACCACTTACATACGATACCAATTTCCCTTTGTCTCACGATAGTTTACTTATCCGAGGTTTTGATCGTCGGTATCTCTGCATACCTAGTTCAACCTCGTTACCGATAAGTACTCTTTTCTCGTTCCCGTGATATGTGATCCCTTGTGAGCCAGTCACATGCTTGCAAGCTAATTGGATGACATTACACCGAGAGGGCCCAGAGTATAGCTATCCGTCATATGGATGGACAAATCCCACTCTTGATCCATGTGTTTCAACCAATACTTTTCGAACACTCAATGCCACCTTTATAGCCACCCAGTTACGGTGTGGTGTTTGATGTCATCAAAGCATCCATCCGGCAAAGGTGATATGCATGATCTCATGGTCGAAGGAATTAGGTTACTATGTATCAGAAAGCATATAGCAATTGAACTAATTAAAATGACTTGATCTTTATGCTACGCTTATCTTATAGGAGTATGTCCATCACACCCTCTCCTAATGATATGACCCTGTTGTTAATAACATCTCTATGTTCATGATCAGGAAACCATGATCATATATTAACCAACAAGCTAGTTTAACAAGAGGCTTTACTAGGGACTCTTTTATGTTTACAAATCACACAAGTATTAATGTTTCCTGTTAATACAATTATAGCATGGTATGTAAACATTTATCATAAGTATGAAGATATGATAATAACCTACTTTATTATTGCCTCTTGGGCATATCTCCAACACCTGTGCTAATATACGACCTTACTTGGACTAATACATACTTGTGATTAAACCCCCCTGCAAGCATCCGCAACTACATAAAAGTAATTAAGATATAAACCTAACCACAGCCTTAAACTCTGAGAGCCTACGCTCCCTTATGCAATGGTGTCCTAACGGGGGTTCAGGTTTCTGTCACTCCGGCAACCCCACAATTAGTAGAAAAATACACAATGCATTCCCCTAGGCTCATAAATGGTGAAGTATCATGTAGTCGATGTTCACATGACACCACTAGAAGAGTAGCACCACAACTTAAATACTAAACGATTGAATAATAACCCAACACAAATCCACTACTAACAACATGACTTCTCCCATGTCCTCAAGAACTAAACGAACTACTCACAAGACATCATATGGATCAAGATAAAAGATGATATGGTCATGGATAACAATCTGAACATAAACAATAATCCAATGGTTCCACTCATAAGCATCAACTACAATAGTAATTAACACCGGGAAAGTTTCCCCTAAGAACTAATGCAAGATCCAACACAATTGTTACAGCGGGATGGAGTAGTGATGATAGTGCTGGTGCATATGGTGGTGTGGATGATGATGATGATCTCGATGTAGCTTGTCTTGATGACGGTGTTAATGGCGACGATCTCCCCTCTCCGAAAAGAAATTTCCCCGGCAGAAATCTGTCTGCCAGAGAGCTATTTCTCTCTCGGTGTTTTCCGCCCTGCAGAGGCGGCGGAAATCTTTTTGTGGTCACTCCCTGGTATTAGGGTTCCGTGAGGAGGATATAGGCGAGAGGGCGGTGTCGGGAGCCGGCCAGGTGGGCCACACCTTCCCTAGGCACGGGGCAAGGTGGGCCCGCGCCTAGAGGGAGTGTGGGCCCCCTGTGGCCCAGCTACGCCTCCCCTTCTAGCTTCCCCCGTCTTCTGGGAAAATATATTTTTCCAATATTTTTCTGGTATCTGATCTTCGCGAAATTGCATCAAAACACTTCTTTTTCCATCAGAAACCTGACTCCGGCAGTCCATCCTCCAAGAATCATCCAACATGCAAAAACAGAGGAAAATACATAAGTAATACCTCATAATAATACATATATCAATGAATAGAGGCAAATTATGATATAGAATGGTGACGCAAATTGGACGTATCACCAAGCAACAATGATCAAGTGAAGCATTCTAGCTTGTATCAAGCTTGAAGCGTTGTCATCAAGATCAAGCGGGATGCACAAGGCAAAGGTATGGCCTTTCTAGGTTTTCGTTTTACTGGTCTCAAGGTGGTTGTTGGGAGACCGGGTTATAGGATAGATAGCTGCACTATCAGGAGGCTTTTGGTTGGGTATCTTGATCACATCGTCTTAGGGAGCTCAATCCTTTACATATTTTTCATCTTCCTAAACTTTCTCCATGGAAGGTTCTTGAGCTTGTTGTTATCTCTTCAACAAACCCAAGTACATCGAAAATGGAATTCGTACGCATCTTCTTTTGCATTTTTGAGTTTAGAGGTTTTACCGGCTCTTCTTATAAGGAGGATTCATACCTTTATTCTTTTTGTTCTATCCTTATTTGTTGGACTATGATGTTTCTCTAGCACCACTTTTATATTTTATTGTCCTTGTCAAAACACGCCTAAGATCATCGAAATCTGAGTCCGGATGCAAAAGTTATTGCGTTTTTTGTGAAGTATGTTGCATCCGAGTTGTGGATAAGGTCCGATCGGTTCCCACACTGGACGGTCTGGTGCCTGTGCCGGTAGACCAGATTTCCTAGTTTTCTTGATGAATATATTACGAGTATTTCGAGATGGTATATTGAGACGTTCGGTCTATAGGCCGATACACTGGCCTGGGGACCGAGTTTCCCGGTTTCGGGTTAGTCCAACCGACTTTTAGACCGGGTCCTCGCAGGAATCCTCCCAACAGCCATATTTGCTTTCCCCTATATATGGGGGTTCTTTGTAGGGGTTCATAGCATGGAAAACAAAATATTTTCTACCGCATGCACACAAACAGTCCAAGATCTATCTACTAGATTGTAGCAACGAGTCGATAGAAGAACTCACCCTCGAAGATTCCAAAGCGGTTAACGAGAGGAGATTCTCGTAGGTGATGTAGTCGTACTCTTGCCGATCTCAATATCGCGTAGACGATCCTTTCGGCGCTGCGTTTCGGCAGCGCTTCCGCAGTCGGTCACACATTCGGTACTCAATGAAGACCTTCCTCTCCCTTGTTCCAGCAGGCAGCGGAGGTTGTAGCACTCTCCTCGTGATTCCGGCAGCACGACGGTGTGGTATCGGAAGTAGATGGGAGATCTCGTAGGGCTTCGCCTTAAGCCGGAGCGAGTATGGTGGAGCAAGAGAGGGGCCTTGGCGATCTAGGGTTTAGAGGCACCAAGGGGGTGGTGTAGCCGGCGGCTAGGGTTTGGGGAAACCCTAACTCGGTGACTTGGAGCAGCCCTAGGCGACGGCAGCACTTGGAGGTGGTGGCGCCGACGACTTGGGGCTAGGGTTTTGGGTGTAAGGGGTAGGGGCGCCCTACCCCTCCTTATATAGGTGGGAGGGAGGCGGTTGGGAGGAGGGAGTCCTCCTCCAACTCCTCCTCCTTGGCCAGCGGGTGGAGGGAGTAGGTCTCCTACCCTAGGTAGGTTTCCTATTCTCCCTCCACCAAGCAAACTTTGGACTTGACTTTTTCAAATTGGCGTTTGACTTTCAATCTTGGATTTGATTTCTCTCTTCATATTGCCCAGCCAAGTGACCTAGTACATCATGCAACCATTGCACATTGTCATGACACATCCATGTACCCTTCCCCTCCGGAGTGCCGGACCTTCTAGACCCTTCTAGAACATTCCTGGTGAAAACACCGGAATCATTTCCGAACTCCGAAACAGGACTTTCCTTATATGAATCTTATTCTCTGGACCATTCCGGATCTCCTCGTGATATCCCAGATCCCATCCGAGACTCCGAACAACATTCAGTCTCTTACTCATCATTCCATAACTACACAACAACATCGAATCCTTAAGTGTGTCTCCCTACGGTTCCTGAATTATGCGGACATGACCGAGACACTTCTTCGATCAATAACCAATAAAGGAATCTAGAAATTCATATGGCTCCCACATATTTCTATGATTACTTTGTGATCGAATGAACCACTTATATATGATACCAATTTCCCTTTGTCTCACGATAGTTTACTTATCCGAGGTTTTGATCGTCGGTATCTCTGCATACCTAGTTCAACCTCGTTACTGATAAGTACTCTTTTATCGTTCCTGTGATATGTGATCCCTTGTGATCCAGTCACATGCTTGCAAGCTAATTGGATGACATTCCACCGAGAGGGCCCAGAGTATATCTATCCATCATATGGATGGACAAATCCCACTCTTGATCCATGTGCCTCAACCCATACTTTCCGAACACTCAATGCCACCTTTATAGCCATCCAGTTACAGTGTGGTGTTTGATGTCATCAAAGCATCCTTCCGATGATGGTGATTAGCATGATCTCATGGTCGAAGGAATTAGGTTACTATGTATCAGAAAGCTTATAGCAATTGAACTATTTAAAATGACTTGATCTTTATGCTATGCTTATCTATAGGAGTATGTCCATCATACCATTCTCCTAATGATATGATATTGTTATTAACAACATCTCAATATTCATGATCGAGAAACCACGATCATCTATTAATCAACAAGCTAGTATTATAAAGAGGCTTTAACAGAGACTCTAATTTAGTTTACAAATCACACAAGTATTAATGTTTCCTGTTAATACTATTATAGCATGAATGTAAACATTTATCATAAACACAAAGATATAATAATAACTGCATTTATTATTGCCTCTAGGGCATATCTCCAACATTCTTCCCCAATGTTTTTATGTTGTTCTTCACCATGAAATTGGCCACCATTGTTGAACCAGTTGAGATTGATTCCTCCCTCTTCCCTCCTACGATTCTTGCATCTTTCTGAGGCCTTTGGAAGAGGAGATCTAGATCTACAATCCTCACCAATCAATTCCTCATCTAAGTGAGGGGAACTTGTTGTTTGATTTCCACCATTGTTTTTCCTCTCTAATTCCTCCCTAGCACTTATTGCTTTGGTGGGATTTGAGATGAAGGATTTGAACACCCTTCGTGTTTTTGCTTTGCATTCTTACTTAAGTGTTGAGCTCTCTATTACGATTTGTTCAACTGAGAGACTGTTACTCTTGGAGGGTGACCTCCTAGTTGGCTTGGAAGTTGGTGCCGCAGTGTTCTCTTCGTGGAAGATTGTGAAGAATCTCGGGCTTCTCCTGCGTGGAGATTGTGCAGTGGTTGTGGAGCTTGCCATCTCTGGACTGGAGGAAAAACTAGCCATATGGAAATGACATATTCCTTCATGGGATAGACTTAGAGAAGAAGGTGAGCCTTCGTGGTGTTGGGAATCCCACACCTCTCCAACGTGACATACCTTATTGTAAGGGAACATAGAAATACATTTTTATCTCCGCGTGCCTCAGTCATCTCTATTCTCGTGCTTACTTTTCTTGTGATAACCATCGAGCTTGAAGTACTTAAATCTTGTGCTATCTTGTTTAGCTTAACTAGTTATTGGTTCACTTAGTTGAGCTTAGCATATTTTGGTTTTGTGCTTGTCAAATAAACATTAGTTTAATTACATATTCTATCAAGCCAAAACCGTATTAGTTTTGAAATTGCCTATTCATCCCCCTCTAGGCGACATACCTACCCTTTCAACTTTCTATTATCTAGCCTAAATACTTCCTTCGCCACCGCCACGAGGCATGGCCAGGAAAAACACTGGCGACTGCGGGGATTCTTTGCCCTCTTGCGTGGTGGGGCGAACTTGGAGGCGTGCTTCCATGCCAGGACATGGCGCTGTGGCAGTGGCCATGGCGGCGGTGCTTGGGCTTGACCTGCGGCGATGATGTGACAAAATGCGATATGGTGACGCACGTCTAGATTGACGGTGGCTCTGTCGGGTGGATTCTTCAGAAGGGAAGGACTAGGGGTGGCGCAGCCTTCCGGCAATCATCTATGCCTTCTGCTGATATGATGGCACAATAGAATAAAGGTGGCTAGATCTTGATGTTCTTCGAACACCATGGTGTCGATCTGGTTCATGCTAGCCTCCTCGATCTATCCACCAACGAGTTTCGATCTTTCTCTTAGAGATATTCGCAAATTGGTGTATGACGTTAGTGGATATCTTGAGCAGTATCGATACGAGCGTGGGCACCCTTATTATTTGGGCGAGGCACGAAGCTTCGCCTTCTTAGAAGTTCCATCAGACATGTCTTTATATAGATTTCAATGAAACTAACATCGGTGGAGAAATTCATGGTGGCTGTGATCAGAGGTTGGTAAGATAATGCGGCACAAGTTCTCCCTATGTGTCGGGTGTTTTGTGACTTGCAACAGAGTAGTCTTGGCAAGTGGGGGTGGCAACACTGGTGGACTGTATTTTCGGCCACGATTTTTAGGATGAAATCTCAAGTGTTGAAAAGCCACGATTTTCGACTATTGTGAGGTACAACCAAGTTCGGCCCGGTGCTTATAGTAAGGGCCATTTTCGGCCACGATTTTTGGAGGCGTGCTTCCAGGCCACAACATTTGTGTATTGTTATTTTGTTGGAAGCATTGATTTCAAAGAATCTCGTTTGTAACCTATGTATTGTCTTTAGCGGTGGTTTGGGTGTTTCTATTGCGAGCGGTTCATCGCCATGACGGTTCTTCGTTTTCTTATTCTCTACTTTGATTTTTTTACTTAGCTGTGTAAATTGGTGCAAGGGTTGATTGTAGTTTGTATATTCGCGATATTAGTATATATATTTTTATAAAAAACAAAATTCCATAAAAATAGACAATATTGTTTCTCTACAATGGCCAAGAAAATTTGTATCTTCCGAAGAAAATTTATAGGGCATAAGAAGATATATGTTTTTTTTTCAATTTTGTTGGCCATAATAAAACCGTTTTTCAACTGCAACAGTAGGACTTGGGACTGTTGAACCAACACATACGCAACACGTAGTATAATGCAACAGTAATCACTACACCTATATACTGTACTGTTTCACTTGTGCAAAGTATTTACCAGTTGTACTCCATCGACTGCACAGTCTACGATACGGTCTACTGGGATGGAGTATGACTACATGCTTCCCTGCCGTGCCTGTCCCCGCTCGTCCCTCCCTACCTCGTCTCTCTCCTCCTCTGCGGCCTGCCTGCCTGCTCTGCGGTCTGCGCCACCCATCACTGTGCTCGCCTCCCGCCTCTTCCGCTCTCCTTTTCACCTTTCCCGTTCGTTTGTTTAATCCCCCACGCCCCCAGCCCCAGCAGCCCCCCTCCTTTTCCTCCCGACGCCGAGACGAGCAAAAATATCGCCGGTGGTGAGCAGAAATAGAAGTATTGATTTCTACTGCTCTCTCCCTCGCAGACAGGCACACAGCCGTTGCAGTCGCCTCCCTCCCCCTCCGCTCGCTCGCTCGCTGCCTGCTTGCTTGCTTGGCCGCTTCTCCTTTTGGCTACTAGTAGTAGTCCCCGGCATCGCCAGCCCCCCCACCTCCATAACCCCCCATTCATGGCCATTACCACCATGTCTCGCCCCACCCCGCCGTCCCCTCCCCACCTTCGTTAGCCCCTAGACAGACACCACCACCCGAGCCTAGCCAAACCCACACCCCGCTTCATTTATCACTTCGATCCACCATCCTCGTGCTCCGCGCCGCGCTCCCTCGCTTCGTTTGCCATGGCCGGGATCGACCTCAACACCGTGGAGGAGGACGAGGAGTCCTCGGCGGCCGCGGAGGTGGTCGCGGGAGGAGGAGGCGACTGCTCCTCCCAGTCCCAGTCCCACTCCCTCTCCCTGTCCCACCACAGCCAGTCCAGCTCCGCGGCCACGCCTCCGCGCCACCACCACCAGCAGCAGCAGCAGGCGAGGCCCGGCGGCGCGGTGTGTCTCGAGCTGTGGCACGCCTGCGCGGGGCCCGTCGCGCCGACGCCGCGCAAGGGCAGCGTCGTCGTGTACCTCCCGCAGGGCCACCTCGAGCACCTCGGCGACGCTGCCGCGGCCGTCGCCGCACCCGCCGCCGCCGTGCCGCCCCACGTCTTCTGCCGGGTCGTCGACGTCTCGCTCCACGTGCGTGCGCAGCCCCCCGTTTGAGCTTCAATGCGTCTTAGTATTGTGCAATCTACCTCTAGTGCTGAGCTTTGTTGTGGGTTGTTGTTTCTCCGCAGGCGGACGCGTCCACGGACGAGGTGTACGCGCAGCTCTCGCTGCTCCCGGAGAGCGAGGACGCGCTCCGGCGGATGCGCGACGCCACGGAGGACGGGAGCGGCGGCGGCGGCGAGGACGGCGAGGACACCGTCAAGCAGCGGGTCGCGAGGATGCCGCACATGTTCTGCAAGACGCTCACCGCATCCGACACCAGCACCCACGGCGGCTTCTCCGTGCCGCGCCGCGCCGCCGAGGACTGCTTCCCTCCTCTGGTGCGCGCATTGCCCAACAGCTCCAGCCATCTGTGTCCCTGATTTTGTGACTAGTGCCACCGTGTTTTCAGTCCGTTTACTGAAAGATCCTTTTGGTTTTGGGCCGCGCAGGATTACAGCCAGCAGCGCCCGTCGCAGGAGCTCGTCGCCAAGGATTTGCACGGCACCGAGTGGAAGTTCCGCCACATCTACCGAGGTAGTACTACTACATCCGAACAAATACATTAATGGTGTTGTTGTCTTTGTTTGGTTTTGTGGCTCAGATAGTAGCATGAGCTGCGCTTGCACATTGCCAACTCTTCTGTACAGCTGCATTCATTCCCGATTAAGCCGATTTCATTTCAGTGAGCAAGAGTTGCAGTAATAACGATGCATTGATTTTTGCTCGTTCAACAAGGACCAGCACGCTTGGTTCCTACTACTGAAGAGTGAACATTTGTTCCTACTACAACTTGCATCATCTTTGCTGTTTCAGGACCTAAATTTGTTTTTATGTTTGACCATTCGTCCTTTCTGAATATCCATCTGAGCTTTTGCTGGAATCATTTCATTGAGTGAGATTTGAGTAATGGTGCATTGATTTTTGCTTGTTTCACTCAGGACCAGGGCACCTGGTTCCTACCGAGCAGTGAACACTTGTAAATACAGCTTGCATCATCTTTGCTCTTTTGAGGTAACTGGATTAGTACCTATGTTTGATTACTTGCCCTTTTTGAATATCGATCTGAGCTTTGCCGGAACCATTTTGTGAGAGAGATTGGGTAATGATGCATTGATTTTTTTGCTTGTTCACTCAGGACCAGCAGTTCTGCTGCTTATTGAGCGCAGTGAGCACTTGAAAATAGTAAATACAACTTGCATTATATTTTGCTATTTGAGGACATGGATTTGTACTTACGTTTTCCTCACTTGTCCTCTTTGAATATCCACCTGAGCTTCTGCTTGATCCTTCCTCAAGATTGTGTACAAAGTGTTTTTTTCTAGTATTCTTATCACTCCCTTAATTTGCTTTTCTTGTGTTGTACTTGTACCATATGCTCTCAGTAGCTTTGGTGATTGCTTTACTAATAGTAGCGGTACTAGCTAGGAATGATAGCTGCATTGTTCATTTCGTAGAGAACCTTTTCTGTCTGGAGGTCTAGTCTTTTTAAGGAATGTAAAGGAGTACCATAAGATGTTGAGTGTTCCTTAGTTGCTCATACATCCACATCTGACTGAATGTGATACAGGCCAGCCGCGCAGGCACCTCTTAACCACCGGATGGAGTGCATTTGTCAACAAGAAGAAGCTTGTCTCTGGGGATGCTGTACTATTTTTGAGGTAGGCTAATAGGATCTTGCATACAATTGTCACATGATGTTGCTGCTCCTTTCTAATTATTGTTCATCCATTTTCAGAGGTGATGATGGGGAGCTAAGACTTGGTGTCCGCCGTGCGGTTCAGCTCAAAAACGGATCGGCCTTCCCGGCGCTTTATAGCCAGTGTTCAAATCTTGGTTCACTAGCTAATGTTGCGCATGCTGTGGCTACAAAAGGCATCTTCAACATCTACTATAACCCCAGGTAACAATGAGCGAGGCAATGCATTAATAAGTTCATATTTGGTAGGTTCCAGCTATAGAAAAATAGGATGCCTTGTGGTTTCAGAAGGTCTGATGTTGTAATAAATGTTGCGGTGCTAAAACTGTTTAGGTTAGGGACTCATCTGGATCTTAACTGAAAATAGTATTTATTATTTGGTTGTGTTGTTTTTAATGGCGATTCTCTAGCAAGTTGCATTGCATTTATTTTTCTGGCTAATTTTAGTGTGGTAGCTGACATTTGAAGTTTGAACTGAGGAAAACAATTAAATATGAACTTATTTTTTGTACTTGTGACCCTTAATGCTATTTTCGTTCTTTGCTCTGTAAAATTATCGTAGTTGTGATGCTAAATCGACAAGGTAGAATTCTATATACTTTGCTACTAGTCTCTCTTTTTCTTAATGCAGTATAGCAGGTTCTGACGTTTGCTGTTCTTTCTTAAAACTACCAATAGGTTAAGCCAATCTGAATTCATTGTACCTTATTGGAAGTTCACAAAAAGTGTCAGTCAACCATTTTCTATTGGATTGAGGTTCAAAATGAGATATGAAAGTGAAGATGCTTCTGAAAGAAGGTTTGCCTGCTGCAACTGTTTTGTTAGTAACTTATAGGTCTTGAACTAAATCCTCTGTTGCTAATGCACATGAGGTTATCCTGCAGGTACACAGGGATAATTACTGGAAGTGGTGATGCAGACCCAATGTGGCGTGGTTCCAAGTGGAAATGCTTGCTGGTATGCAGTATTGTTATGTTTATCGCAGTAGATTATTCATGGTATTTGTTGTGTTGCAATTTAGCTTTCTGTTTTCTGTTTTAGGAAATGGTGATAAATAAATTGCTGATACCTTATTAAAAACCGAATCCCTACTTAGGACGTGAAAATAAAGCGAATCCCTACTCAGTATTGTCGAATGCTGATCTCTTGTGATGGATGGAATATGGATGTGTCTAACTCCAACAAGTGTGCCTTGTTGGGAGCGCTATGCCTGCTGGTGCAGCTTGTTCACCGCGCTCGCTAGGTCGGCTTAGAGTGGTGATTTATCTTTTATTTTGCATAGTGCATTGAGGTGTTTGCTGGATGTATCTGTGTTTCTGTTTGACCTCCTCTTATTATTCAGACTGTTTCACTAGCAAACAACATGCTGGTGCCAGATTTTGTGTAAAAAACACTTTCGTGATGCCGACTAATATTATTTAGTGGATATTAACTAACAAATGCATATAGATGTCCATATTTCAAAATCCAAATTGGTCCTCTTTAAAAATGTGTTGACATTAATTTTGTTAAACAAACCTAAGACATTGTTGTGGAACTTAGAAGTAAAAAAAAATCTACTCCGTATAAAATTTAAGTGATTTAATGACATACACTAAGGTTATCCAGTTCTAAGTCTTGTATGGTAATTATATACTCTTATTGCTTTTTTTTAATCTGTTTAAAATTGAATTGAGCAACAGTTATGCATTGAGGTGGGTCTATCCTGCATGATAATAGACCGGGTCTCATAGGATTAATTTCCCTTAGCATGTTGAAAACAATCTAGGATACATTAATTGTTCATGCCATTTTTCATCTTAGTTTAAATTTGACTCTATACAATCTTTGTTTGAGGAATATGTAATCATTAAGTTATGAGGCAAGAGTTACATTGGACTGCTCTTGGCTTCACTCTTTAAGAGCCTTTTGCATAGCGGGGAGTGTACATGTGTCTAATTAAGTTATTTCCATCTTTACAGGTAAGGTGGGATGATGATGCTGAATTCCGTCGGCCAAACAGGGTATCTCCTTGGGAGATTGAGCTGACCAGTTCAGCTTCAGGATCCCATCTGGCCGCACCAACTTCAAAGCGACTGAAACATTGTCATCCCCATCCAGAATACATGGGTCCAAGTATGCCTTCTATGATAGTGTGTAACAACTGTCAATAAACTGATTTATGTTTTATCGATGTTTCTAAACTATCCTTTTCCTTGTGCAAGATGGTGGTGGTATCCCTGATTTTGCGGAATCTGCACAATTCCGCAAGGTCTTGCAAGGTCAAGAATTCTTGGGTTATAAAACTCATGATGGTAGTACTGCTGTTGCTACTTCACAACCATGTGAAGCAAGAAACATGCAGTACATTGATGAACGAAGTTGCTCCAATGGTGGGAGTAACAATGTCCTAGGGATTACAAGGCACGGTGTCAGAGCACCGCTTGGAGTTCCCTACCATTGCTCTGGCTTTGGGGAGTCTCAGAGATTCCAAAAGGTCTTGCAAGGTCAAGAAGTTTTCCGTCCTTACCGTGGAAGTCTGGTCGATCCGCGTATGAGAAGCAGTGGCTTTCATCAACAAGATGGACCTTATGCACCTCCTGCTGTGGCGAACAAGTGGCATGCGCAGCAGCATGCATATGCTTTTGGGCCACCAGCTCCAGTGCTGCAGTCTCAGCCATCGTTCTCGCCACCTTCTGTCCTGATGTTTCAGCAGGCTAATTCAAACGCCTCTCGATTTGAGTTTGGGTACGGGCACTTGGACAAGAATCGGGATGATCGACATGCTAGGTTTGTCTCCGCTGAAGCTGTTGCAAGAGCAGAGGAGCAACCATTGTCACTCCGGCCTCATCTTATTTCAGGAGAAGTGGTAGATTGCCAAGATACAGTTGGGAAGCTGCACAAAGATGGACCAGACAACAGGGGTGTTGTGACTAACAGTTGCAAGATATTTGGCATCTCTCTTGCTGAAAAGGTTCGAGCAAGGGATGAAATTGGTGGTTCTGGTGATGCCAACTTTCCTACTTCTGTCCAGTCCTTGAAGCAACAGGTGCCAAAATCGCTCGGCAACAGTTGTGCTACTGTAAGTGCTTTGTGGTTTGCACTCTTTGTACCCTGCTAATGGCGAACTGCTTGCTAACTAAACATCCATTCCGCAGGTTCACGAGCAGAGGCCCGTCGTTGGCAGGACGATCGACGTCCAACAGTGGATATGACGATCTGATCCGCAAGTCATCTGGAGGTGAAGGGAAGTGTTAGGCCTGCTGTCACTGTCATGTTATAATGATTCTTGAAAGCAGAAATGCGCCTCTGCTCTGACTATTCCGGTCGAACTTGTATCTTATTAGTTGTAGCTGGTGGAGTCTAGTACCTTAGTTGGCCATTTTCAGCAGTGTTTGTGGCTGCTGGAAGCCTGGAACTACCCATGTGTTATGTATAACCTGTATGCTATGTCAGGCCTGTTAACCTGGTTCTGCTACAACGTACTGTAGTAACTTGCATTGCATGGCGTGCTCTGTTCACGTCTCCCCGTCTATCGGTCCTTAACTTCTTATTATGTACTCCACATGGAGTTTAAGTATGCGCTACCTTTGACACGCACCGCCACATTTTCTTATTTTTCTTGTCCGTCGACTTGTACGGTGATAGATGGGGAAATATCTAGTGATACCAGCTCAAATGGTACCATAATACCACTTCTCAGAATTCAAATTATTCAAATAACTGTCAAAAATTGAGACAAATTTATCGGTGTTAACATGATGTGTGCTTACATTTCCTAAAATTTTAGAACACAATAACAATACACACAGCAAAAAAAAAAAAGAATAATTCCTATGTGAATAGTCTCATTTTATTGTTGTCTTTTTGTAATGCTATTCATGTTGGATTTTTTTTGTTTCTTATATTTTGAATTTGGTTCTGCAAACTCTAGTAATTTTAAATACAGGTCTTGTGAACATTCACTTGATGCAGTGGCTGGGACTATGCTCCCCATTTAAAAAAAAATCAGGATTTTTTTAAAATATAAATTTGAATTGTAAAGCATGGTATCATGGTAATTGGTATCACTAGATATGCTTGCGGTGATCGACGATGCCATGCTGTGTGAGAAGGATTTGATTGAATCAACCCGCAAAAAAAATGGAGTAGAAGAGAGGGAAGGGAGTACGAGGAGGCCGGCTAACTTCGGTTATTTTCTGCCACATGGCACGCACATTAAATGTTGTTCGCTGGGCTTATCTCATTTTCCCCTTAATTTTTCTTGCTCTTTCTTTTCGAAAAAGGGGAATATTTGATACACTTAGCTTATCATTGGATACATGCGACCTCATAACAAGAACAAACTACGCGTGTGTTTGGTAGCCTGGGTGGCCTACCTCATCTCATACAAGCTGAGTTTAGCTATGCCCACTATATACAAATCTGTTTTATTTGTTGTGTTTGGTAGGTTGTATGATCTGAGATGTGCTCAGCTGAGATCATGTTTGGTAGGTTCTATGAGTTCAACCATGCCAACTATTTATCATAAAGCAATCAGGTCCCTGAGTAGAAACTAAAAAAGCAATTGGGTCCCTCGGAGCTCAGGCTCAGGCATCGCCACCGCCATTCGCCTGTGCCTCCGCCAGGAAGCCTCTGAGAGGATCCTATGCCACTCGTCGCTCGCCGCCAGGACGCCAAGCATCCTCTAGAAGCCACTGCCAGAAGGGTTGCGCCATTGTTGCTTCGCTCGCGGTGGCCTAGGCCAGGAAAGGGTGTGTCGCTTGCGCTCGCGATCGTCCAGGCCGTCGGAGAGCTGGGGAAGGGGCAGGGGCGGGACGCGGGACATACCAGAGAAAAGAATGCTAGCGGGGAAGAAAAGAGACGGGACGGGAGAGAGAAGTTGCTAGGGCCAAATGGGATGCAAGACGGGAGCGGGTCGGTGACCCCTGCGTGCTGAGTCGCTCGCGCGGGATGGACTCGGCAGGGCTGTGTTGAGAAGCTCAATTCGAGCTTCGCTACTGGGAATAGCTGAGGGCCTCTTTACGTATGAGGTGGGTGATACGTTAGAAACGTATCTATAATTTTTGATGCTCCATGCTTGTTTTGTATCTACTTTGCTCTACTTATCTACACTTTGAGGTGTCTTTTACATGTTTTCTAGTACTAACCTATTAACAAGTTGCAATAGTGTCAGATGCCTGTTTTCTGCTGTTTTTGGTTTCAGAAAAGTTAGTAAAGAAATATTCTCGGAATTGGACGGGACAAACGCCAAAGTCAATAACTTTCCGTGGGGAACAAGAAGTCCAGAGGGGAGACGGAGAAGCGGGCCAGGGAGTCCAAACCCCCCTAGGCACGAGTGCGCCCTACCATGCGCCTGGGTAGGGTTTGCCCTTCCTGGTCGCCTCCCGGACTCGCCCCTTCGCCTATAAGAATCCTCCGATACAGAAACTCTCGGGACCTGATTAGAAATCCATGAAACCGTCTATATCCACCGCCACCATCGTCCCTAGATGGGGGGATCTGAAGTTCTTCCCGGCACCCTGCTAGAGGGGGAGATCATCCCGGAGGCCTTCTCTCCGGTATGATTCGTGACTAGTTTCACCTTGGACTATGGGTCCATGTAGTAGCTAGATGATTGTATCTCCTCCTTTGTGCTTTCATGTATAGATCTTGTGAGCTCCGTTCATGATCAAGATCTAATCTATTTGTAATCATGCATGTTGTGTTTGCGGGGATCCGATGGATATTGAGATTATTATGTTGGTTTGATTAATAGTTCTATCTTTATGATTCTATCATGTCTGTGTTGTTTGTGATCTTGCATGCTCTCCGTTGCTAGTGGTTACCTTGTCCAAGTAGTTGATAGTGACTCCAAGAGGGAGTATTTATGCTTGATAGTGGGTTCATGCCTCTAGTTTTCAAGGGAAGTGACAGAAATCTCTTCGGTTGTAGATGTGCTGTTGCTACTAGGGATAAAACAATGGTCTCTTGTTCATGGAACATGTGAACTATTTACCTTACACACTTTGCTTAAAGCAGTTGTCGGTTGCTTGCAACTTAATACTGGAGGGGGTTCGGATGATAACCTAAAGGTGGACTTCTAGTCATAGATGCAGTTGGATTACGGTCCATGTATATTGTTGTATTTGATGGGTTTCGCGGCATAGTAAATCAAAATTTTCTACGGATGCGAATAGAGGGAAGCCAAGATCTAATCTAGGAGATGCAAACAACGAGAGAGATTGGATTAGATCTTCATACCCTTGAAGATTCGCACAGCGGAACGTTCGTCAGAACGTGGGTGATGTAGTCGTACTCGCTTCTCCTCCTCGCGATCCGATCCGATCTAGCACCACAAGTGGCGGTGCCTCCGTGAGATGCACACGTGTAGCACCTCGACGTCTCCTCCTTCCTCGGTCCAGCAAGTATGGTGGAGAGACGGATTGGATCTACAACACGACGGCATGGTGTATATGGTGGAGAGTTTCTGCAGCAGGGCTTCGCCTACACGCAGTCGGGATGGAGAGAGAGAGGAGGGCAGCAGGGCGGCTAGCTTTGGAGGGGAAGGTGTGGGGGGTGGTGCGCCCCCAGCCCTCTTTATATAGAGGGGTGGGGCGGCAACCCTAGCCCCCCCTCCAAGCCAAAACCGGCGGCCACAAGGAGGAGGAGTGGGGGGCAAGGAAACCCCCCCTTCTAGAAGGTCTAGATTAGGGTTTTATCCCCTTTGGCCGGCTGGGCCCTATGGGGCCTTGTGCCCCTGGACCAATGCGGCCAGGGCACTCCCTCATAGGCCCATGCCCCCTCCCGGAAGGTGGGGCCACGTTGGTCCCCTTCCGGAAGGTTCTAGAAGCTTCCGGTACAATACCGATTAACCCGGAACAATTCCGAACTCCAAAAACTGCACTGCTTTATATGAATCTTATTCTCCGGACCACTCCGGAACCTCTCGTGATGTCCCGGATCCCATCCGAGACTCCGAACAAAAACTCATAAACCAATTATCCAATCTATCATAGCGTCGAGACACGTTAAGTGTGTGACCCTGCGGGTTCGAGAATATGCAGACATGATCTTCTATCAATAATCAACAGCGGGGTCTGGAAACCCATATTGACTCCCACACATTCATCGGTGATCATATCGGATGAACCACGATGCAGGATTCAATCAATCCCATATATATATTCCCTTCGTCTCGCGATATTTTACTTGCCCGAGATTTGATCGTCGGTACCGTCATACCTAGTTCAATCTCGTTCACAGCAAGTACTTTACTCGTTCCGTAATCCGATATCACTTTGTGATTAACTCCTTAACCACATGCTTGCAAGCGGTGTTGATATCGATTACTGAGTGGGCCCGAAGTATATCTCTCCGACTTGGGAGGGACAAATCCCATCTCGATACACACAACCCAACAGATACTTTCCGATCACCTGAGAGACACCTTTATGATCACCCTCTCATAGGATGACGTTTGATGACTTCAAAGCTTTCTTCTGATACCAGGGAGTTGTATTATCTCATGGTCTAAGGAATACAATATTTGACATAAGAAAAGCTTCGCAAAGATGAACACGATGACACGATCTAATTGTTTCGCTTAGTTTGGGTCTGTCCATCATATCATTCTCCCAATGATATGATCTTATTATTAATCGTCAACTCATGTCCATGGTTAGGAAACCTTAACCATCATTAGTCAATGAGCTAGTCCATAGAGGCGTACTAGGGACACGGTGTTGTTCACAAACCACACAAGTATTAAAGTTTCCGCTTAATACAATTCTAGCATGGAATATAAACATTATCATGAACAAGAATTATAATAATAACATCTTTATAATTGCCTCTAGGGCATAATTCCAACAGTCTCCCACTTGCACTAGAGTCAATAATCTAGTTTACATTTGGCAACAATCTCACACCCATGGCACTGAGGTGCTGATCATGTTTTACACGTGGAAGAGGTTTAGTCAATGGATCTGCGACATTCAGATCTGTATGTACTTTGCTAATCTCCAGATCTCCATCTGCTATATAATCTTGGATTATATGAAACTTGCGGTTGATATGCTTGGTCTTTGGATGATATCTTGGTTCCTTAGCGAGTGCTATGGCGCCAGTGTTGTCACACAATATCTCCAGTGGGTCCAATGCACTTGGAACCACGCCAAGCTCAGTGATGAAGTTCCTGATCCAAACTCCTTCACTTGACGCTTCTGCAGCAGCCATGTATTCCGCTTCTACTGTAGATCCCGCGATCACGCTTTGCTTGCAGCTTCTCCAGCTTACAGCTCCTCCATTCAAAATATACACGTATCCTGTCTGAGATTTAGAATCATCCTTGTCGGTGTCAAAACTAGCGTCGACGTAACCTTTTACGACGAGCTGTTCATCACCCCCATAGACTAAGAACCTTTCTTTAGTCCTATTTAGGTACTTTAGGATGTTCTTCACGGCTGTCCAGTGTTCCACTCTTGGATCACTTTGATATCTGCTCGTCAAACTAAGAGCATTGGACACATCCGGTCTAGTACACAGCATAGCATACATGATAGAACCTATGGCCGAGGCATAAGGCACTTTGCTCATAGCTTCCCTATCATTTACCGTAGCTGGACACTGAGCCTTGCTCAATATCTTACCTGACAACATAGGCACTGAACCTTTCTTTGCTTTATCCATTCTGAACCTTTTCAGAACTTTGTCTAGGTATGTACTCTGGCTTAAAGCTATCAGGCGTCTTTGTCTATCTCTATAGATCTTGATGCCCAATATATAAGCAGCTTCACCTAGGTCTTTCATTGAAAAACACTTGTTCAAATAACTCTTCACATCGTTAAGCATGTTGATGTCATTTCCAATAATCAATATGTCATCCACATATAGTACCAGAAATGTCACCGAGCTCCCACTCACTTTCTTGTAGATGCAAGCTTCGTAGCAATTTGGAACAAATCCAAAGCTCTTGATCACTTGATCAAAACGAAGGTTCCAACTCCGAGATGCTTGCTTCAGTCCATAAATGGAACGCTGAAGTTTGCATACTTTATCAGCATCCTTAGGATCGATAAAACCTTCGGGTTGCATCATATACAACTCTTCATCAATGTTGCCATTGAGGAAAGCAGTCTTGACATCCATCTGCCATATTTCATAATCATGAAACGCAGCAATTGCTAATAAAATCCGAATGGACTTAAACATCGCTACGGGAGAGAAAGTCTCATCGTAGTCAACACCTTGAACTTGTCGAAAACCTTTCGCGACAAGCCGTGCTTTATAGACGGTAACATTACCATCCGCGTCCGTTTTCTTCTTGAAGATCCACTTGCACTCAACGGCCTTTCGGTCGCTAGGAGGGTCCACCAAAGTCCATACTTGGTTTTTGCTCATGGATCCCAATTCGGATTTCATGGCTTCTAGCCATTTCTGAGAGTCTAGGCTCATCATCGCTTCCTCATAGTTCGTAGGTTCACTGTCTTCTACTAACAAGACAGGGTTGCCGTACCACTCAGGAGGGGCACGCGACCTTGTCGACCTGCGATGTTCAGTAGCAGCATCGTCTGAAGCTTCATGATCCTTGTCATTAGCTTCCTCTATTGTTGGTGCAGGCGAAACTGGAACAATTTCAGGTGCTGCGCTACTCTCCAACTCAAGATAAGGTTCAATAACCTCGTCTAGCTCTACTTTCCTCCCACTCACTTCTTTCGAGAGAAACTCCTTCTCAAGAAAGGAACCGTTCTTTGCGACAAACACTTTGCCTTCGGTTCTGTGATAGAAGGTATACCCAATAGTTTCCTTAGGGTATCCTATGAAGACGCATTTCTCCGCTTTGGGTTCGAGCTTATCCGGCATCAACTTCTTGACGTAAGCTTCGCATCCCCAAACTTTAAGAAACGACAACGTAGGTTTAGCACCAAACCATAGTTCATACGGTGTCGTCTCAACGGATTTAGATGGTGCCCTATTTAAAGTGAATGCAGCGGTTTCTAATGCATAACCCCAAAATGATAACGGCAAATCAGTAAGAGACATCATCGATCGGACCAAATCTAATAGGGTTCGGTTCCGGCGTTCAGACACACCATTGCGCTGTGGTGTTCCGGGTGGCGTGAGTTGCGAAACGATTCCGCTTGCTTTAAGATGCGTGAGAAAATCATAACTCAAATATTCACCTCCACGATCGGATCGTAGAAACTTAATCTTTCTGTTACGATGGTTCTCCACTTCATTCTGAAATTCTTTGAACTTTTCAAACGTTTCAGATTTATGTTCCATTAAATAGATATACCCATATCTACTTAAGTCATCGGTAAAAGTGAGAAAATAGCGATATCCACCGCGCGTCGAAACACTCATCGGTCCGCATACAACGGTATGTATGATTTCCAACAAGTCCGTTGCTCGCTCCATCATACCGGAGAACGGGGTTTTGATCATCTTGCCCATGAGGCATGGTTTGCATGTGTCAAATAATTCAAAATCAAGAGACTCCAAAAGTCCATCAGAATGGAGCTTCTTCATGCGTTTTACACCAATATGACCTAGACGACAGTGCCACAAATAAGTAGTATTATCACTATCTACTTTGCATCTCTTAGCCTCAATGTTATGGATGTGTGTTTCATCCCTTTAGAGATTTAGAAGAAATAAACCATTCACAATAGGTGCATGACCATAAAAGATGTTACTCATATAAATAGAACAACCATTATTCTCCGATTTAAATGAATAACCGTCTTGCAATAAACAATATCCAGAAATAATGTTCATGCTCAACGCAGGCACATAATAACACTTATTAAGGTTTAAAACTAATCCCGAAGGTAAAATTAAGGAGAGCGTGCCGACGGCCATCACATCAACTCTTGATCCGTTGCCAACGCGCATCGTCACCTCATCCCTCGCAAGCCGCCGTCTATTCCGTAGCTCCTGTTTCGAGTTACAAATATTAGCAACTGAACCAGTATCAAATACCCAGGCACTACAACGAGGGCTAGTAAGGAAAACATCAATAACATGTATATCAAATATACCTTTGATGGTGCCAGCCTTCTTGTCCGCTAAGTACTTCGGACAATTGCGCTTCCAGTGACCCTTGTCCTTGCAATAGAAGCACTCGGTGTCCGGCTTAGGACCAGACTTGAGCTTCTTCTCAGCAGGGGCAGTGCGCTTGCCGCCGCCCTTCTTGAAGGGCTTCTTTGCTCCCTTACCTTTCTTAAAGGTGGGCTTGTTGACCATTAACACATGATTATCCTTTTTGATGTCCACTTCCGCGGCCTTCAGCTTTGCGAAGAGCTCGGTGATCGTATCAGTGGAACCAATCTCATTATGAGTCACTACAAAACTTTTGTAGCTGGGAGGGAGTGATTGCAGAACCCTGTCAATCTTGAGCTCCTCTGGAATCGTGCATTCCAGTTGCTCAAGGCGTTGAGTGTAGCCCGTCATCTTAATGGCGTGCTCACTAACGGAACTCCCTTCCTCCATCTTCCGGTTAAAGAACTTCTCAGAGATCTCATATCTCTCAGAACGGGCCTGAGTCTGAAACATTGTTTTCAGCTCTTCGAGAATCTCAAAGGGCCCGGGATAGTCTTCAAAACGATTTTGAAGTTCCGGTTCCATAGCAAACAACATGGTGCTCTTAATCACACCATAATCATCTTTGTGCGACTGATAGACAGCTTTCTCATCAGCCGGCGTAGTTGCAGCAGGGGGGTCACCTAACGCTTTCCCAAGGACATAGTCCTTTTGACCGCCAGAGAGAATGATTCTTAGATTGCGGAACCAATTGGTGAAGTTAGACCCATTGTTTTTAAGCTTTTCCTTCTCAGCAAAAACGTTGAAGTTGAAGTTGGACTTAGCCATTTGATCTACAATATTTGCAAGTACAAATTAGACTATGTTCATGATAACTAGTTCAACTTTTAATCAAATTACTAGATGAACTCCCACTAAATTCAACATCCCTCAAGTTGTTTAGTGAACACGATCCAAATTGACCACACCTAATCCGATCTTCACGAGAAGAGATGTGGTTTCAATGGTGGACAACGAAGTGTCGATCATATCATTCATATGACTCATGCTTAACCTTTCGGTTCATGTGTTCCGAGGCCATGTCTGTACATGCTAGGCTCGTCAAGTTAGACCCAAGTATTTCCGCGTGTGCAAAACTGGCTTGCACCCGTTGTATGTGAGCGTAGAGTCTATAGCACCCGATCATCACGTGATGCTTGGACACGACGAACTTTCGCAACGGTGCATACTTGGGGAGAACACAATTTTTATCTTGATCTTTAAGTGAGGAATTATCTTATAATGCTACCGTCGCGATCTAAGCATAATAAGATACATAAAAGGATAAACATCACATGCATATAACTTTATGTGACATGGTATAGCCAATCTTCGCTCAATGATCTCCATCTTGTGCGTTCCGGCACGATCTCCATCACTCCACCATGATTGCCTCCACCACGAATAGCAACTACAACTATTGCTAACTACTTAGCGATAAAGTGAAACTATTACATGGCGCATAAGAAGTTTGACACGCAGGTCATACACAATTATAAAGACAACCATATGGCTCCTGCCGGTTGTGTACTCATCGACATGCAAGTCGTGAAACATTACAAAACATGATCATCGCATACATTATACACATCACATCTTGGGCCATACCATATCACAGAAAACACTCCCTGAAAAAACAAGTTAGACGCCTCTACTTTGTTGTTGCATGTTTTACGTGGCTTATGGGAGTAGATGCTAAGAACGATTCTTACCTACGGAAAGCCACAACGGTGATATTATGGTTGCCAAACTCCGGTGTTAATCCCATGACAACTATAGTGAGAGAAACTGGCATCCACCAGCCACATGTGTGGAACAAGCCACACGTCAAGTGCGGAGCCGGTCTCGCGAACGACGTCGCGTAAGGTTGGCCTGGACCGCTTCAATCTCACTATCCCGCGTCATAAGAAGAACACAAACAAGAGGCTTGCAATAGAAAACATCAACGCCCGCAACAACCATGTTGCGTTCTACTCGTGAAACACATCTACGCATAGATCTAGCTCTGATACCACTGATGGGTTTCGCGGCATAGTAAATCAAAATTTTCTACGGATGCGAACAGAGGGAAGCCAAGATCTAATCTAGGAGATGCAAACAACGAGAGAGATTGGATTAGATCTTCATACCCTTGAAGATTCGCACAGCGGAACGTTTGTCAGAACGTGGGTGATGTAGTCGTACTCGCTTCACCTCCTCGCGATCCGATCCGATCTAGCACCACAAGTGACGGTGCCTCCGTGAGATGCACACGTGCAGCACCTCGACGTCTCCTCCTTCCTCGGTCTAGCAAGTATGGTGGAGAGACGGATTGGATCTACAACACGACGGTGTGGTGTATATGGTGGAGAGTTTCTGCAGCAGGGCTTCGCCTACACGCAGTCGGGAGGGAGAGAGAGAGGAGGGCAGCTAGCTTTGGAGGGGAAGGTGTGGGGGGGTGGTGCGGCCCCAGCCCTCTTTATATAGAGGGGTGGGGCGGCAACCCTAGCCCCCCTCCAAGCCAAAGCTGGCGGCCACAAGGAGGAGGAGTGGGGGGCAAGGAAACCCCCCCTTCTAGAAGGTCTAGATTAGGGTTTTATCCCCTTTGGCCGGCTGGGCCCTATGGGGCCTTGTGCCCCTGGACCAATGCGGCCAGGGCACTCCCTCATAGGCCCATGCCCCCTCCCGGAAGGTGGGGCCACGTTGGTCCCCTTCCGGAAGGTTCTAGAAGCTTCCGGTACAATACCGATTAACCCGGAACAATTCCGAACTCCAAAAACTGCACTGCTTTATATGAATCTTATTCTCCGGACCACTCCGGAACCTCTCGTGATGTCCCGGATCCCATCCGAGACTCCGAACAAAAACTCATAAACCAATTATCCAATCTATCATAGCGTCGAGACACGTTAAGTGTGTGACCCTGCGGGTTCGAGAATATGCAGACATGATCTTCTATCAATAATCAACAGCGGGGTCTGGAAACCCATATTGACTCCCACACATTCATCGATGATCATATCGGATGAACCACGGTGCCAGGATTCAATCAATCCCATATATATATTCCCTTCGTCTTGCGATATTTTACTTGCCCGAGATTTGATCGTCGGTACCGTCATATGTAGTTCAATCTCGTTCACAGCAAGTACTTTACTCGTTCCGTAATCTGATATCACTTTGTTATTAACTCCTTAACCACATGCTTGCAAGCGGTGTTGATATCGATTACCGAGTGAGCCCGAAGTACATCTCTCCGACTTGGGAGGGACAAATGCCATCTCGATACACACAACCCAACAGATACTTTCCGATCACCTGAGAGACACCTTTATGATCACCCTCTCATAGGGTGACGTTTGATGACCTCAAAGCTTTCTTCCGATACCAAGGAGTTGTATTATCTCATGGTCTAAGGAATACAATATTTGACATAAGAAAAGCTTCGCAAAGATGAACACGATGACACGATCTAATTGCTTCGCTTAGTTTGGGTCTGTCTATCACATCATTCTCCCAATGATATGATCTCATTATTAATCGACAACTCATGTCCATGGTTAGGAAACCTTAACCATCATTAATCAATGAGCTAGTCCATAGAGGCGTACTAGGGACACGGTGTTGTTCACAAACCACACAAGTATTAAAGTTTCCGTTTAATACAATTCTAGCATGGAATATAAACATTATCATGAACAAGAATTATAATAATAACATCTTTATTATTGCCTCTAGGGCATAATTCCAACAGTATTGCCCAACCAACCTCATAGGATCTTTCTGGCTAATAATTGCATTGTTATGCCTTGCTCAGTTCCTGTCAATTGCCCCGCTGTAATTTGTTTACCCTTCATGCCATGTTGTTTATCTAAGGAGAGCACCTCTAGTGAACCATGGACCCCGTTCCAATCTTTACCATTGATACATCTTCCACTGTTACCTGTTTACTTGCTGCAAACCATTGACTTTCACACCATACGTTTAATCCTTTATTACAGCAAACTAGTGAGCTTGACAACCTCACTGATTCGTTGGGGCAAAGTCTTGAGTTTGTGTTGTGCAGGTATCTGTGTTGCTTGCAACACCTGTGTGACGTTTCCTTCCTCCTACTAGTTCGATAACCTCGGTCTCAACTGAGGGAATACTTGCTGCTGTACTCTTCACACCTTGCTCTTGGGGTTCCCAACAAGACTCCACATGAGCCACCAAGTTTTTTGGCGCCATCAAGGAGTCATCAGTGGGCACTGCCCGGTATACACGACCCGACCTAAAAAACAACTAAAAGGGGATGAAGCAATAATCTCTGGGTCGATCCGATCTACCAAACACGCTCTTATATTTTTATAACACCATTAAACTCACACATGATGTAACATTCCAAGGTTTTAGGACACCGAAGGGTAGAAATATGAATTGTGTATTTGCATATCATGCATTTAAAAATATGAAAATTTTCTTTAAAAGGGAAAAGTGATTAAGATTCTCTTTATTCTTGCTGAATTTGGGTTACTTCATTGACGGAGTGCTATAAGTCTCAAAAATGACATTTGTATATTTTCAAAGAAAGGGAAACATGTAAATTATTTATAAAATTCTATAAAATCAACGCAAAAATGATCTTTATGTTAAGTCAACAACAAATAGGAATCACAAGGTACACGATTATTATTTGAATTCAAAATAGGGTCTGAATCCTATATTCAAATTAAATTCAAATATATACAAGTAAATGAAAAAGGAAAAACAATGAAGAATATTCTTATTCTTCCCAAAGGTATTCTTACAAGTTTTATTACCAATGGGTAAAGGAGAATAAAAAAAATATAAGAAGTTAAGAACCTAGAAACTAAAACCTAAACTAATCGTTAGGTCTTATCATTATTCTTCATTCCAACAAAAGTAACAAAGACAAAATAAAGTGTGTTATTGTTAGAATGTTACTTTCACCACAAGGGTGAGGCACCGGATGTTTGGAAATATATTGACATAATTGGTCAACAAGATCCAATTTCCAGCAACCAATAGTTTTTGTAGGCCATAGATAATTCTAGTAGCTAAATGATAGAAATATAATCAAGATTTACACTTGTCATCTCACAAATATAAAGCCACAGGGTTAAACATGGCATAGCCAAGCTCGTCCACAAGGGTGAATTAATATGGACATGTGATAATTGTACCAGATTGGGTCCTACATGGAAGAAGATCATGCACATGCACTTATTCATATGTCGATCAAGCACAATGGAGGGCAACATCGTCTAAGCATCAATATCAGAACCAACAACCTTGCACCACAAACTAGCCACTATTCACATCATCCATAATCTCAAGAACGCCTAGAACATCTAAAGAGCACCAAGGACACCACATGTCACCATGGTACTTAGAAATATAAGGAAACATATAAAAGCGGCTAGGAAGAGCAGGCTAACCACAAGAAGTAGGTTATACCAACATATATAAGACCAAGATACTTACAATAGGTTGCTAAGATAGCCAGATCTAGTTCTTAGCAGTTTATTCGTCTAGATCACGAGGACTTGTTCTAGACCAGTTTTGCACTAAAAAATAGACTAAAGCATATATAGAAGATTGATTAAGCATTTAGCATCATTTGATCATGTAGTTCATGATCTGTGCCATTTCCAAAGCACTATACACAACTACTAGCAACACCAATTCTTGCCGAGCAGAGTATTACTCTATACATACTCATGTGAGGCACCGCAGAGCAGATTAAGCTTATTAGATAGCACATGGGAATATATATGCAAGTAATAGAATAAAGAAACTATAATATTATAATATAGGTTCATAGTAGAACACAACAAGAGAAGTAGCAACAAGTTAGTCACTATTCACACTCCTGAGAGGCACCATTGTGACTTATGCAATAAAACATGCATTGTTGCGATGGTCACCACATATGATAGTAATGGGAACCATTAAAAACACATGATAATGATGAGAACCAAATGGGTAACTATCACTGACTGAATAAAAAGTGGTACTCTGTCCCATCCAAATTTATTAGGATCCTAATAAACTCAGGAAAATTCCATTAGTTAGAATTAAATTATAAATAACGCCCACAATGGCCTCTCCCTCCCTAGGATGATCCAATGCAAGGATATAATTTAATTAACCATGCGTTAATTAGGTTGCATGCGCAATGGCCAACGAGGAGATGAGACTACTGATAGTGGGAGTAACTAAGCTAGTAACATGCAACTACATGCAGTGCTAACTAGATATTTTGATGATATAACATCTCATTAAATGAAGAGAAGAATATATCTGGTAACTAGCTATGTTACCATAACATTATATTTTACTAGACATAACGAGTCTATAGACTAATTAATATAGTCAACTATGATACTACATCTATGTTACTATGCACTATGGAGGTTGTAAAATACACCAGTGTCATATGCATGACACTACTCTATGTTTTTTTTTGGAAATGGAGGTGATACTCTAGGCCTCTACATCAAAATGATGTAAACAACCTTCTTTATTTATTATTCAACAAAAACTTACAAAGATCAACTTGAAACCACCTCTCTAATGTACAAACTTGATTAAGGGGGTGGCCATATAGAGACAACACTCTGATCACACACCTATACACATCATCACAAAAGTGTGTAGTCTCCATAATCGCACAACGGCGAGCCAAGAGCACAAACCGGTACAGTTGATCCTCAGCGCACACCAACATGCACGCTCAAACCATTGCTGCAACCATCTTCTGCCAACCCATATTCAGAAGGATGAAGGTAATGACCTTGTTAGGCTTGCCGTCAACGCCACCACGATGCCACACATCGCCACTATCCTCTGCGCGTCTATAAACACACACTCACATCTCCATCGAGACCCCTCGGCACCATGTGACCGAGTCCTGCCATCCGACGCAGCTTGAAACCTCCGAAAGGTTTGTCATGCGTAGAACCTACCAAATAAGGCATGACTAAGCGTAGCACCTGTCGGTTAGGCATGACTTGACATATCTGACATAGACACCATGTAAGACGAAGCTGATCAACCTTCCTCCTACCAGCGGCTACTCCAAAGGAGATACCCCAATGAGGGAAAACGGCGCGTTGCATCGCCATCATCCAATCCAGGAGACCCAGATCTAGGGTTTTCATCAAAGTAGCCAGAGCGAAGACACGAGAGATGTGCCAACGATGCCTTCAACAAGGGGATCGATGCAGAAGTGCAGCCATCGTCCACCATGACCGGAGTCAGCTTGGTTTTCACTGCACGATTGAGCCACCGAGAGAGATGCGATGGATGCACGACGACCATGGCGTGCCAAGGCCCGAAGATCAGCCTTTGCAGCCTTGACACCAGACACACCCCAATCGACAAGCATCCATGAAGTATGTGTTGCCCGCCGCTCTTGCGTCCCGAAGAATGATGATCGACGCCGCATTATCCATATGCAAACCACCGCCTGCCATCTGCCGCACCACTGCAGGACAGCCGCGCTGTGACGCCTGCGCCTGTGCCAAACTCTAACCCTAGGCCGTCGTCTCGTGTCCTGACTGTGAGTAAGCGAGTGAGAGAGGCCCTGCCGGCGCCAACATTGACTGGTCTTTGCCCAGCCATGCCTTATGGCGGCGGCGAGGTGGGAGGAGGGAGGGGTTGGTAGCGGGAGGTGGCTAGGGTTCCCCTCGGTTGCGAGACGGGGACGACGTGAGGCAGTGGCAAAGCTAGAAATGGAGCAAGCCCATGGACAAAATCTAAGCGTAAAAAAACTATTGTAATAGCGCATTTTTTTGGTACAATAGCAAACGTGAACATATATTTTTAAATCCATCATTAACAATTTAAGAACATACATAAGAGATGACTAAAAGGCTATAAATTATAGTACCAAATACAAATGATAGTAACAAATCACTGGTTTGGTTCATCTGAGCCTCGCATAACCTCATCGATAGTAGAACAAGAACAAATACTTCCAAAAAGTAAGAATGTTTCATAAGTATAGGCATACTCATGACATGAAATAGTCAATCGTTGAAATAAATATGAGAACTTACCAAAATGACAAGGTAACGACCCCGATGTGCTGGGCCATGCTAGGCCCGCGAATGGCGATGCCGGGCCAGCCCGTTGGCCAGGTTTGTACATAACAAGAAAATTGGACCTACTGAAAACTTGACATCTTCTCCATTGAATCAGTGTCACATACTGTATAGTCTTATATAATTTATATAATTGAGAGGCAGATCTTTGCCATTGCGCCACACATCGTTGAGAAGTTGAAGATCAAGCATGAAGAGTTTCATGGTGTACACGATTACTATTTTGTTCATCGCGTGCTTCGCTTTGGGTGGACAATGTAAGTATATTGGTTCTCGCAGCTAGTTTTTATATCTTGAAAGAGGAAAAAATGTTGTCGATAGGTTTTTTGATGGAAAATGTTACCGATAGTTATATGACTATCATGGATGACTATTCGAAACAGCCTTTCATCCCGCTAGATAGTTATATGACTTGGGTTTTTATATATGAGTAGGCCAATTATTTGTATTGATGGCATATATTTCTTGCAACAGGTCGTCCCGAGGCCGAGGCTAGAGGAAGCAACCGCCATGGTCTTCCCATGACAATCACTACTGCTAACAACAATGCTACACTTACAGACTGGTTTCTACAAAATCTGAGTTACGGGCAGACGTGGAGAATCACCAGTGGGTTACTGTTTTTGAATTCAAGGGAGGGAAAAAGTATAACCGGCCTATTCCACCTCATCCCGTTAAACTATTCTGTAAGAAAATTCCCATAAGCCTAACATTATTGCTACTGCTAACGTTAATTCGTCATCGGAAGAGAGCAAAATTTCCCTGAATATGTGTGGTTCGTTGGACTGTAATACCAAAAACGTCATGCCTGGCTTGAATACCGTTTTTGCTGCCTCACGAATCCGGACCTTCCATGTTGGCGGACGATGCAGGAGTGCCACGCAAATTGCCAACCCTGCAGCCCCAAGTGCGAGTCTGAAACGGGGACGGAAGTACATGCATGAACGAAAGGATGCGAAATAAGAATGCCCGTTAAGTTTTTTGTACTCCCTTTGATTCATATTGATTCATATTAGTTGATTTAAGTTTGTCTATTCATATGTATCTAGTTAATTATTTAGTTTAGATATAGCCGCATTTAGACAAAGTTGAATCAACTAATATGAGTCAGAGGGGGTAACTAATTTCTTTAATCTTTCCTATTGATGTGTATTTTCTTTTCTCTTTGCTCTGGTATTTATTTTTATCTAATCTAATAATAACTAGCTAAGTGCGTGCGCGTTGTTGAGAAATAATAACATATGCAGTTCTCGACCTTGTGGCAAACCATGTCTTACATCTTCGTCCATGCAACTACTTCTCCACCCATTGTAATGCATTGTTGAAACAAATTTAAATATTCCTCATTTCTCAAGCTAACACAAAATTAATATCTCGTTAATGCATTGATATGAACATATCGACACTCGATTTAGCACGATAAAAACAGGTAATAAAGAAAAATATTTCGGGCAGTATTTGAGTACCGATAGCAAATCGCCCAGGCGTCAAATTTACATGGCAACTCACGTGGACGGTATTTGAGTTGGACGTTGCGGTGGTCAACATGAGTTAATTAAGTTTGTTTATGCAGATCCAGGCACGCAAAGATCAATCTATCACATTCACTAAAGAAAAGATCAATCTATTATAATACTCCCTCCGATCCTAAATAAGTGTCACGGTTTTGAACTAACTCTAGTTCAAAATGGCGACACTTATTTAGGATCGGAGGTAGTACATGTGTTCGGAAGTTGCAGGCTTGTATGCTTGTTTCTTCTTTGCCTTGTTGATTGATAGCGGTTTGTCTTGACCATGAACTTGCATTTTCTTTGCCCTTTATTGAATCCACCGGTCAGCTGCAGATCCGAGAGAGATCTTGGCAGCACCATGTATAGTTTTCTTTCTTTAGCCGGATGTATGATTTTGTCTCTTTATTGATAGGGTTCGCGGTATGTATGGTTTTCTTATCTCTTCATTGATGATAGGGCTAGCGGGATGTATGATTTTCTTTCTCTAGACGGATGTATGGTTTTCTTGTCCCTTTATTGATAGGGCTCACGGGATGTATGGTTTTCTTCTCTAGCCGTTTTTTCTCTCAGGGATCGCTAGACGGTGCTTTATTTTTCAGTTATCCTGGCATGCTTTCGCTCTAGGGTCCTGGTTTTTCTAGCGACCGCTAATGCTAAGACAGGTTTTCTACCACGGCTTGGTCGAACGCGACACATGAAAGCATATCTATGGGTGGACAAAAGCATATTTATCTACCATGGACCGACCTCTAGCGCTATTAAATTTCTATATATACTATATACTACTCCCTCCGGTCTAAAATATAAGATATTTAGTTTTTGTGAGACGAATGTATCTAAACATCTTTTAGTGTGTAGGTTTGGAGTGAACTTAAACGCTAGAAGGCATCTAGATTTTGTGAAACTCTCGGTAGCTTCTCCCTTGCTACCTATTCTGCATGAGGCTGATTTGGCTCCACATGCACAATCATCCAAGGAAAAAAGAACGGACAAGTAACATATGTGTTGATGAGTGGATGAGAACCAAACATGTGGATCAGAAGAGAAGGTATTACCCAAAGTTCAGCTAAAAAATTCCCCAAGCCAACTATGTCGTCTAGGATTTAAGATGTGTGATGCATGTGCAAAAGGATAGACATTACATAATTAACCTTATAGTAATATAAAAGATTATAACATGTATTAAGAAAAATTCAAAATAAATGTTTACATCTAGGTCAATGTTATTATTAGAACATGTGGGTGAACATACTTTTAGTTGCAGAATGTTGTAGCAATATGCCTGGATATTTTGGAAAAACACCAACTATGGGAATGTTGGGCGGGGCAGAGGGGCGCTCGCCCTGGGCCTCCATGGTCTAGTGGCCCTGGTTCACTATTTGTTTATGTATACATATTTGTCTAATACATTTGACGTGCAATATTGTAGAATAATTTTAGAAAATATAATTTGTTGTCTAAAAAAAGAAAATATAGATGGTTCAAGCTATGGCCTAAGAAAATACTCTAAAATTTGCGAATATGTTTTCTCGATGCCACGTTTTTTTGTTGGTCTCTCCAGATGTGCATAACATCGGTCTTCATATTCCTTTATAATGTTGTGAGTATTCATTAGTGAACACTAAGGACACAATCGCATGACTATATTATTCTGCAAGCAACTATCCTCTCATTCGGAACAATTCTACTCGTCCCCATCATATATGTTTGAGAGACTATTCTATCCTCTTCTTACTTTAGTGCCTAGTAATATGTTTAGTCATATACTCACTTTTTGCACATGCATGTGTACACAAACAACAATTGATAAAATAACTACCATGGTATATAGTTCCCTCGATTAATAGAAATAAATGGTTTCAAATGTCTTCACCGAGATTTCAAAGATCATGGATCTATCAAATGCACCGATTATTTAATTTGTTATTGTATTACACACGAGATACTAATATTATAAGTTTTTTGTGTGAAACAAGTGACGGAGCTTGACAGACATTGTTAAGACGTCCAAGAGCATCAATCATGATAAACTTTTAGTATCCTTTAAATTTTTAGCATAAATATTAAATATATCTCTAATACAAAATTAAGTAGAGGGGCCATTGCCCCCCTTAATCATAGGAAAGATCTAACACATTAAACAAGGGGCCCTCGATTTCATGTTGTCCTAGGGCCTCCAAAATCTATGGACCGGCACTGGACTTGCGCGCGCCTCCTACTCCTCGTCAGAGACAATTTCCTCGCGTGCGGTAGAATAGAAGTTTGCGACGCCGCCTTCGAACACGAGTTCGATAAACGAGGCCCACACATCCTCGTCCACGCCGGCGAGCTGCGGAGCGGCAGCCACATGCGCAACGGCGAGTTGGGCGGCGGCGACCTGCGTGGCGAGCTCCCTGGTGGCCACCTGCGCAGCGGCGAGCTGGGCGGCGGCATCCTCCGCGCCGGCGCCGCGCTCCTCGCGACGCCGACGGAGGCACCGACGCGCCCATGTGCCGATGAGGTACATACCTCCCACAGCGATGGCAACAATAACGATGACGTCGCCAATGCCGCCGGCGGTCCACAACACGGTCACGGCGACAACACGGTCACGGCGACACCCTGGAGTGGCAAGAAGGAGGAGCCGGATGAAGAAGAGGCGCGAGATGTGGTTTTTTCTCGGGTGCTGTGTTGGACTGTGTGCAGTGAGTGGAGTGTCCATTTATAGCCGCGGAGTGCGGAGGAGAGTCTCGTTTGCCACCTGCTGGTTCACCATGCATCATGCCCTTCAGTAACAGCGACATGCAGATGGTGCCACGTACGTGAGCCACGCTTGATCTCCTTCAGATCGGCCAAACCATTTCTTATCCCTTTCCTCACCTCCAGTCCTCCACCACCTCGTCAACAACGAGAATCATGGAGAAGCAGCAAGTGCCCCTCCAACAGCTCGATTTGTCTGCAGGCTTATCGAATGGGAAATCAACTCGATTTTGTTATTAGTTAATTTAGCATAATTTAGTGCCATAATTGTGAGAAAAAATCCAGCTGAGATTTACTTACCGCAACTAATAAGGTGTTTTGACGGTAGCAATAAAATATAGTTATAACACTTCGCTTTGTTGGGAAAAATTTAAATGCATATGTACTCTCATTACAATGATAAATACTACATGCATGTTTTACTCCTCCGCCACACCGATGTTTGTCCACTAAAGCCTTTTAAAATTCGGTTAGGTCCGGTCAGAGAAGTAAAACGATAATTTTTACTCCTCTATCCGGTTTTAGGTGATCGGTTAGAGATGCCCTACCTCATATGGATACCATGCAGCACATACTACACGCGGGAGAGCTAGAATTCTCGGTCACTAGTTGGGTGCCAAACAAGACATGTATGTCCACTACCAAGATGCCACGTTGCCACTCCATGCAAATATCTCAAGTTAGCATACATGGTTCAATGCATCTTTGCAAGCACGTCAAGTACGTACTCCCTCCGTTTCAAAATATAAGATGTTTTAGCTTTGTGAAGAGAATGTATCTAGACTTGTTTTAGTATGTAGTTTCACTTATGTTTAGAGTGAATCTAGACACTAAAACAAGTCTAGATACATTTGCTTCACAAAGCTAAAACATCTTATATTTTGAAACGGAGGAAGTACTATCTTAGCTAGTAGAGACTCCAAGGCCGCGTTTGGTAGGGAGCATCAATTTGGGTTGTCTTGGGGCAGTACTTGGGAGTCATGTCCAAGCAGAAACAGCATTGGATCACGCTCTTTATTTTGTTTGGTTGGTTGTGTGGTTTGTTTTTTGCCCTGTGGAGATAGGAGTGGCTGATGTTTGGTTGACTGCACTTAATTTGGTTGTCCCGTGATTAACAGTTAACATTCATATATAAACAACCTCTATTTTCTTGAACTGTAGGTGATGAATCTGGCGGGATCACGCGATGGAGGAGATAACGAGCTGACGCCAACCCACAAAATTGTTGCTTTAGTATTTAACTGAAGATGTGCCCTTCTTAGTTTGAGTTAACTGAATTGTTGCTTTAGTATCTAACAGATGAATTTGTATTTTGCAGTTCCAAGGAGAAGCACTGTTATGTTCACTATTGAAGTAGTATATAAGGGTTTGTTCTGTGGGTTAAGAGGAGATTTGCAGTATTTTAGTGCATCAACAACTAGTTTTGATAACTAGACAACTGAGCCTTAGTCACTGAGTTGGATTTGATGAAATTCTGAAGATACTAGGTTGTAGAAGAGATGAGAGGCTGACTGTGTATTGGTTGTTTCCAGACAAGGAATTCACCGATGGATCTATTATATTATATACTAAAAGCAATCTAAAGATGTCTAATAGAGCCCTCAGGTTAGCCCACATGAATTTAATTATTTTTTATGGTTAGATCTACTCCCTCCGTCCCAAAATAGATGTCTCAAATTTGTCAAAATTTGAATGAATCTAGACACTATTTAGTATGTAGATTCATCTAAAATTTGAAAAATTTAAGACATCTTTTCTTGGACGGAGGGAGTAGAATTTATGGTTGAGATTTAATTATTTGACGTAAAGAGGTTCTGTTCCGCTCAAACACTATTTATGTATGGATACGTGACGCCCTACCGTGTTCTAATTAAGTAGTTTTCCTCATATCCCTTGGGTCTCGATTAATTTAGAATAAAACCGGCTCATAAAAAATAATAAGAAAGTATTATATACCATGTCGTCAGGCAGTCGTCCACCCGTATTCTAGGGTTTCGATGTTGCCATGTTCCGATCCTGTAGAAGCATAGGTATATACACATGCGAATGCGACGGAATCGCCGGCGGCTAGGAAACGGAATCGCCGGACTGGGTACACGACAAGTCAAGTAGCAGCATGCATGGGAGATACGATGTAGACATTGAAGAGAATTGTACAATTAGGTTTGGCAGACTCGGTACGTGCATGAGGTAAATCTTAATTCCATGGATTGATCTATCTTGCATGCCCGCATGCGCATGGTGTATATGTATAAGGAAAGTCGAACCTGAGCATGCTGATGCTCATTCACGGGTTGGAGGTTCCCCATTGGACGATATGCCGAAGGAGCCCCTGCAAATACGGCAGCATAGCTAGCCCATGGCCAGTGGCTATGTTGTTTTATTACCAGCTATCTATTTACTAAAAGTAGTCGTCTAGATACATTTGTTACTAAAAGTAGTCTAGATATAATTGTTTTATAAATCTAAAACATCTTATATTTTAAAACGGAGGGAGTAGAAGATATGAAGAAGATCCATGGCCAACACTACAGCACGTGCCGAGTGCCGACACACTGCAAGACGTACGTCCTTCGCTGGCTGGCCCTAGAAGCCAGGTTCTCCTCGCTCGCTCACATCATAGGGTTCCCTTCATACATATCCATCTCTATATAATTATAGATCTTTAACATGCACCTTAATTCAACAAGGGAAATTTATGCTGATGGACTCCAATCATTTATGCATGGTAAAAAGACACACGCGTTGTATGATACACCGCATGCTCATGTCGTCCCAGCTGATGGAGATAGGAACAGGTATGTATACATGACAACAAATAAATATCTTTCCTTTGATTTCATGATCTATTTTTATATATCATATATAACATGATATCTACAATTATGCGGCGTATACAAAATCTGTATAGTGTAAGATGTTTGGCAGTTCATGTCTGTGATCGATCTATCTCTGCAGCATCATATACCCCTGTGTACACAAATTAGTGTAATTCTAGGATTGTCTTTGAGTCAAATATTTTAATTTTTTACCAACTTTATTGTATATGGTAGCAAGATATAAGGCACAAAATTAATATATTATGAAACTTCACATTAAAACAGATATGGTGACACTATTTTGTGTCGTTGTAAATGTGGCTATATTTTTCAAAATAATTGATCAGATTTTAAAGGATTTGACATAACACAATACTGGAAGTACACTCATTTGTGGACAAACGGAGTATCTCCTTAGTATCACAACCTATAATCTCTACACCCAGGCTACCTCCATTATTATGTCACCGTTATAGACACCCATGAACCCAAAATCTCCCGATTTTGAGGACATAATAGTTCTATCTTGTGAGATACATGAAAAATCTTATATGCATATTTGTCTCAACAAGTACCATAGTAATATATTTTCGTTAAGAAAAACATTGTATAGTTGATTTATAAATTCAAACGTTTAGTAAAATTTAATCCAATAATATGCTTGTATATACTATGTAACATAAATGTGATTCCGTATTTGATTGACATCGAAAAAACTTTAATATGGTTAACAAGAGTTATTGTTAATGCATGAACACATGCGGTTAATTTTCTGTTATATTTCAAAAAAAGCTAATAATATTATTGTATGTGCCAGATTTTGTCATTACATATCCATAAGAGTTAGTTCTTAATAATATAAGGTGCATTTGACTTTCCACATTCAATCGTTAACTAAAAATTAATCCAATAATAATAGGTTTGTGATATAGAAATATAACGAACAATGTGGTGGCCCAAAGTCATGCACAATAAAATAAATGCATGAAGCATGGAGATAACGTTGCCACGATCATTTAAAAATGGCTAGATGATATGTCTAGAACTATAAATATCTATTTGTTGCAACACAATATGTTTGGAAGACCATAGAGACACAAATGAAACAAATGTTACAATTTTATGGTTTCTCCTAATTTACTCTAGAACATTGAAGTATGTATACTGAGTTACCATTGTGGAATAAGAATTGAGTTATTTTTTCCTTAGTTATTTCTAGAAAGTGGATCAGTTGGCCACAATTGTTTTTTATATCCTCATGATAAATTAAATTATATATTTTTTGTCAACCTTATGGGTAGTATTATTATGATCAAATATTCACTACAAGGAATGTGTTATTCTATGACCTTCTCATAGTGACCGTGTTCAAAATCGTCATAGAGTGATGACGATTTCGCACCAGATGGTCAAAAGCCGTTCGGAAGGTTCAAAACCTTACAAAATTATGACGATTTTGCTCAGGATCGTCATATTTTCATTAGCTCAAATTGTCATAATCTGACGAATATAGCCTACGATGTTATTTGAACCTCACTACGACGATTTAAAATCGTCATGATAGGTTAAAATTGATAGTTGGCCACGTCACCAATGAGGTGTTTTCTGAACGAACCAATCAGAACACAGGAAAGAGCCTCTCACAGATCAGCCTTATCGGACCGATCTGGACCGTTCAGTGCCGATCCAACGCCCTGTGGCTCACCCAAAGAAGCACAACTTACACCTTGTCGTGCCCACGGCCTTTGCAAACCCTATCCTCACCAACTCTACTCTAACCTATCCGCACGCGCTGCCTCCCCCAACACCCGACCCAGATCGGCGGCCACCCCAGATCTCCACCCTGTGCTTCTCTTCCTCGCTGGTGACCAAGCTTCGGTGCTGCTGTCTCCTCCTCCTTCGTGCGAGCCTGTAGTTCAAGTCGGAGCGGTCCACATCATCCTCTTCGGTGCCGCTGTCTCCTCCTCCTTTGTGCGAGCCGACCCCAAGCAGATCGGCTTCTTCCTCCTCGCCGACGAGTCCCTCCTCGAGGCCATCGCCAACTCGCGGGACCGAGCGACGGTGGAGAAGAAGCCCGCGGGCATCTTCAGCTTCATCTTGCTCTCATCCACCGCGGGCATCAAGGGCCAGCAGGAGGATGCCGTCATGGCGCCGTCGTCCTTCGTCCTCGTTCTCCGGCCAAGGGCAGCAGGCGAAACCCTAGCAGGACGGGCGGGAGTTGGCGAAACCCCGCATGGATCTGGCGCCCCCAACCTCCTTCGGTCTTCTGCACCGAAGAAGGCGCTGAATCTGGCTGCTCCTGGCATCTCCAGCGTCGTCGAACTGGTGGGCAACATGGCTACCGATGGCCATCCTGTGCACCTTCATCACCCTCAGCTTCTACAGGTGAGACCCTATCTAGCTCCAGGACTTCCTCTGAATCTCTCTCTTCCCTCCCCATCACTATCTTCTGTATTCTCTATGACTTCTCTTTCGTTGCAGTGTCCCTGAGGAAGGGGTCCGCAGTGGCGGGGGTAGGAAGAAGGGTGGATGCAGAGGAGGAACAGGGGAAGGACACTGTGGGGAGATGAGATCATCCATGTTAGCCGATCATGAGAGAAGGAAGGGGATCACCTTGACCTCAAACGAGAACAGGTTCGTTCGTGCCTCCTGCTTTCTTCGTTTTCTTTCTATTGGCCAGAAATTGCGATGCTGATCTAGAGTATAGGAACTTGATTGGTTGCTAGGAATGTTATTATTGATTGATCTGTGTAGCCTTTAGGTAGTTACCTACTCTAGTGGTACCAGGTTGTGAGTACATAAGTTATTAGTTGAGCTTCCTATGTGCTCTCACTCTCAGCGTGTACTAGGAGATTAGACTATGTTCAACCTTAGATTTTATTATCCTAACAGATAAGCAAGCACAGTTGTACTTACATATTTGATTCATTTGCAAATTGCCTTGCCTAGGAGCTAAATTGTCACAAATTATTTGACTGCGGATTCTACTGATCCAGTTGTGTACTTATGGTTAATGTAAAAAAGCAAGGTAAAAGTTATGTTGGGACATTGGGAATCTAGCTACTATCTGTGATTAAGTCATATCCTCTGAAATTGACTTGTTATATAAGGTTCTGCTTTCTACAATGTAAACCTATTGCACATATGCCGTATACTGTCTTCCCTTGGGCATACAGTGTAGTAGACTTGGATCTAAGCAGCTTTTTTACCAGGACTTCTGTTAATATGCTTCTTGATTTACAATTGTACTGTCATTTCTCCTTAACTAATGTACTGTTAATATGCTTCTTGATTTACAATTGTATATTTGGGCAATCTCATTTTCACAATAATCACTTATATATGTACTTACATGCCATGGTCACACCGACCTGTTGGGGGCAAGTATATATGGTGAGCTGAACCTGGTAGGGAGCTACTGGTCGGGGACAGCTGGAGAAGAAGACACAGAGCTTCTGGCCGGAGATGGCTGGAGATGGAGCTGCAGGAACTTCTGGACTCGCGCGACAGATGCTGGCCGGAGACAGCTTGAAGACGGCCATAGTGCAGTGTCCGAGGAATATGACTAGAGGGTGGTGTCATAGAGTCGAAGGGCATGAGAAGCTACACATCCGTGACATCCTCTATTCATTCTATATCATCCAGACCCTTATGGTAGGGTACCTACCATTTCATGCTTGTATCCTAGATTCACTATCTCTTTCAGTTGCATTAATGCCTAAAAAACTCTAAATAGTTCCAAAATGGTCCATGGTCCCTGGCAAGCAGGTTTTATTGTTTCGGTGTCAAGTGCTTCTAGGTCCAGAATATTTAGGTGTCACATGCTTATAGAAGATACTCCATTGTTAAATATTGTTATTTTCCAGATTAAATTGTGGCTAGGAAGTGCTTCTTGCTACATAATGTTTCAGTCTTGTTTTTACAGTATCAAATCAAATACTGTCAGTGCATGACTTATGTGTGCATGTGTATTTGACTCACAATAGCTGATGTACATGGAAGTTCTAACTGCTGATGTGCCCATTTCTATTAGCTTAACATTGATGTCAGTTTATAAGCAACTGAATTGGCAAGCATATGCTACTGTATAATTTCCTAGCTTAGTAAACTCATCTTAAGTTCATTGTATACCCAACATACTGTCAAAGTACCAATGCTGCCATGCATATTTTTTACTCACTTGCTAGAGATCTTTATTCTTTTTTTTACATTTCTTGAAACATGCATTCTCATGGGGTAATTTCATTATTTTTCCTCTGTTTAAGTTTTGGAAAGCTAAAAAGTTCTATTTCAATACTTTAAAACAATATATATATAGTTTTATATTGGAAATAATTGTCTGCACTTTACACTTTCATGTAAACACTGCCGAGTACAACTGTTCCTACATGGTGGAGTCCTGCACGGAATCTCGGCATCCACACGGAGTAGCAGTTGCAGCGCCGGACACGTCCTCTGGTGCTGCTGTTCCGGCTTGGACTGGAGGGCGTCCAGGTATATGCATCTTCATCGGCTGGTGCGTCTGCGTCCTCCATCTTCCTCTTTCTCTAGTGCCCTTTGTGCTTCTTGCTGTAGATGATACCTAGTGACTTGTTTTTGTCTTCTTGTACAACACTAATGGCACTCTATTAATATGTTGTTATATGTGAATTGTATCATTCATGTGTAACATAGATAATTTATTAGTATGCAGTTATGCCATATCCACTTGCCTGCTTTAAATATGCCATTGTATATTCATACTGATTTGTATTAATCAGTGTGTAAATACCTATTTGCAGGAATGAGGGATGTGACACAAAAAAGATTCAGAGGGCTGATTTCTTGGTGAGCACATAGGACCTGAAGAAATGACTACTCTGATACTCAACACCAGTATAAAGTGGTTGACTTGGGTTAACTTATTGTTGCCTAGCAGATGTTGCAATTGGTGCTATTTTCTAATAAGTTAATGTAAATACTGAATTGTAATCTTGGATGTGTATTTGTGATCCTGCTATTTGCTGATAAATTATCTGCATGTTGTGTATTTGCTGAAAATGGTGTATTTTCTTGATGTATTTGGAAACTCTCGTGTATTTTCTCGATTTATTGCATGACTGAAGCAATTCTAGAAATGAAAATGCAAATTCTAGTTAAAATATAGCAGAAATCTGGACTGGCTGAAATGTATTTGGGCTCTAGAAAGGTTGTGGCCCAAAATATACTGTAACAAATCTGAAATAAATAAGTGGACCGTAAGAAGGCAAGGCCCAAAGGAGACAAACCTAAAAAGGCCAAGGCCTAGCAAATAAAAGGCTAGAATTATTGGGCCAGCCCATTTAGATTACTAAAATGGACTGGGCTGATTTTGATTTAAGACGATTTCATTTCGTCACAATTTTGCCACGTAGGATCGGCCACGTAGGATTTGAGCTGGCCTGGCTAGATGGTCCATAACGATATTGGATCGTCATAGACGTTATGACGATTCAATATCCTCATAGACGGTTATGACGATTTTACCATAAACGGACTACTATGACGATTTTGTGACGAAAATTGAGGGTCATATATAGCCAGATTCCTTGTAGTGATTCAATATGACCATACGAATAATGATCAGAAAAGATTAAGATGTTTCATGGTAAATACTAACGCTTTGTTTGGATGTTGGAAAATAAGCTTGGAATTGAATTCGGCTGAAGATTCCAAATCCAAGATGGAAAGGAAATGACCTCTATTTCCAATTCTACCGTTTGGATGTGCAAGAAATTTTCTGTTGGAATCAAAGGATAGTACCCAATTCCAAATCATGTTTGGATGTACATAACATGGAATTGAATGTTTTTTTTAGATTTGACAATATAAACTGCCCTACACGTGTATGCACAATAGTATATTACATGACAACATAAAAATATAATATAAAGTCACCACAATAACAAAATTGTAAATGAAGCATGACACAAAATAGTTATTAAGTACCAACGACAATCACAACACGGATAATAAATTTGTCTCTTACAAGTAGCAGAAGTAGACAGTTTATGTCTCTTACACATAATGCATCATAACAGTAGTGGACAGCTCACAAACAACAAAGTAGGTAGTAACTAATAAGAACATGTCACAAATATGTTTCTAACATACATATGGTCATATCATAAATCGATAAGAAACACAACAAACAATAGTACAGATCAAGAAGTTTATACCTTCAATTGGACTGAGGTGGTACTAATTCTTGTAGAAATCTGCAGTTCACATATATAGAACAAATTATGTGTTCATACAAAGAAAAAATTACAGCAACAATCATTGGAGAAGAAGGGGGGAGAAAGGGAGAGGGAGGGCGCTACCTCCAGCAACCTACTGCCATGGGAGATGGGGCGCCGCCTCCAGCAATCTCCCACCAACGCCAGCCCATGCTGCTGCCATGGGGTTAGGGTTCAGGGGAGGAGGCGCCCCCAGCTATTCCAAGCAGGGGAGGGAGGAGGGGAAGGGGAGGGGGAGGGGAAGGGGAGGGACGGGGGAGGGGAGGGACGGGGGAGGGGAGCTCACCGGCGGGGGCTTCTGTCGCGCCAGGTCGAGCGGGGGGGAGGGGTGGCGGCGGGGACTTCTGTTGCGAGAAGAGAGGGTCGCGCGGGGGGGGGGGGGGGGGGGGTCGCGCGGGGCAGGAGCGGTTCGCATTTCCAGCAGTTTTCGAGTGGGGCGGCTCGGAAAGTAGCAGCAGGGGGCGTACGCTCGCGGAAGGACGACTTGGAATTGGACCCTCTTTCCACGTTTTAATTTCTATGCCTTTCCAAACGCTGGAATTAGCTCTACTAATTCCAGAATTTCAATTCCAAGGTTTTTTTCCAACATCCAAACACAGTGTAAGATTTTTCTAGAAAATAATGTTGTAATTATTATTTGTTATTTCTTAGAAATACAATCATGGAAAAGTTAGAAATTTATAGACACAAAGGTGATGCCCTCGCATTGCGAAGGTTGGTGCTAATTAAGAAACGAGCATACATGAGGAAAATGATCAATGCTAGCAAGATTTCGAAGAGCCTGGTGTTGTTTTGTTGATCACTCAAACTTTCTAAAGGGGTTGAGACAAGATGTCATTGATAGGCCAGTAGTTGCATCTTATCATGCTCCAACGGAGAGAGCAACTGAATATTTCCATTCATATGATGTGGAGTTTGTAGATAATGAAAATAACCAATATTCCCATTCATATATTCTCGAATTTGCAGGTGACAGTGATTGTGCAAGTAGTGATGACAATGATTTCAATGCTAAATCAGGTGATGATGATCTACTTGCTGATAATATTGACAAATCGATAAATGATAACAATGAGAAGAAAGTTTGTGATGAACATGAAGATGAGGATGTCTTGGAGGATGATAATTTGCAGACTGGACAAGGAGATATGATGTTGTTGAGGAAGATGATAAAGCCATTTAATCCAGAAGTTGACATGGATAATTCATCATACAAGCTTGGGATGGCGTTCATTAGTGTTGATGAGTTGAGAAAGGCATTACAACATATGGCATCATAAATAGGAAGCAAAACAAGAAAACAAAGAATGACAGAAGGAGGTTAGAAGCTCATTGTGTTGTAGGTTACACTTGGTTTCTGAAATCATCCAATGATGCAAAAAGGACTAGTGGCTTTGTTATTAATTCATATGAAGGCACACACACATGTGAGGGAATATGTCCAACTAAAGCAATTACTGCTAAAATTCTCAAAGGAAAAAATCATGCATGAGTTCAGAGATAACCAGAAGTTGGATCTTCAGGGTTTTGTTAAAAAGGTTGTAAGAGAATTCAAAATTTGCTCTCCTAGGTGGAATCTAAGTATATCATGAATAGCTTCATTGCTACATATCCATGGTGATGAGGTAGCCTAGTTCAACCAACTGCTTGATTATGGGAAAGAGCTAAGGAGAAGCAACCCTGGTTCGCAAGTTTTCTTGACAACAAATTCAGTAGATGATCCTAGCAGTCCAGAACAAGGAGAATTTGACCACCGTGTATTAGAGTTATTATGCTTGCATTAGGAATTTCCTTGCTGGTTGTAGTCCTTCCATTTGCTTATATGGGTGCCATATAAAAACTAAATACAAAGGTGTGATATTGAGAGTAGTAGGAATAGACCAAAATGATTGTATATATCTAATTGCATTTGGTATAGCTGAGGTTGAGTGCAAGTGTCTGGGAATCTCTACCGGGCCGACCCATCCGCTCCGTGCGTGTACGGACTTGTTCGAGCGGACTAGCGGACATGTGCGCGGCGGCCCAACACTGCGACCCATCCAGACAAATGCGCGCGGACTGACCCATCCATGCACCAAATATGGGCCTTGGTTGGGTCGACCTGGACAACGCGCTTGTCCACATGTGTCCTCCCTTTATATTTTGCGGTCCCTTCCGCCAGTGGCACAGAAACCATACCACTTCTCCCTCCCAAAAACCTCTCCCAAATTTTTACTGGCGGGAGCGGCAGGGAAGGTGATGGATCCCGCCGCCATGGCCGATGTTGCGCTCTCCGGCGTTCCCGCCGCCAAGAAGCGTGGCCGGCCGACGAAGCTCACAAACGGAGCATAAAGTTGAGTTGAGGAAGCGCGCTGACCGGCAGGTAGAAAATATAGGGCATATTATCTTGGATAACCTGAAAATTAAGTCCTAAGAAAGGTTATATTGGTGTGTGCGTACTAACCTAAATCTTGTGTCTTTGGTAACCTGAAAGGTATATGACCGAATCGTATAGTGTGTTCATTCGTTTGCTGCAGAGAAGTAATATAATTGAACACGAGACTATGGATATAGATCAGTACAGCAGCATGATCGGTGATATAATTGAACACGAGAAAATTAAAAGAACTTCATAATAGTTCAACCACCAGAGACTACATATTGTCTTAACTTACATGCGACCAGAGGTAATATTTAACTTAAACAAAATAAAAGCAGGGGCAGCAGCAGGTGCAGGGACACGAAGCCATCTTAGCAGGAGCATCAGACTACTCGAGAGGAAATCATCTAGTCCTGACATATTTTCGGAGGAATTTGGCGTAGGCTGCGTGCTGCGCCAAAGTCTTCGGCTGGTGCTTTCGGCCTTGGCCTTCGCTCATGTCCACCGCATGCTGGATCATGCTGCCGATGTCCGTGTTGATGGCTCTGCAACAGAATAGGCAAAACAATTCCCCCTTACGGTGGAAAAGAATTAGCCCCACCGTAAGTGCCTCAACACATAGCGGCTCTTGGAGTCCCTAGAGTGCTTGCTAGAGTCCACATCATCATAATCATCATGTTAATTTTTAAAAATGTAACTTAGAACTCATATATATGATTGAATTGTATTAAAATCAAGTATTTACAATATATAAGACAATATTAAATTGATACAAAAAAGAATATATCTCAGCAATAGTTTGATCAGTTCATATATCTTTTCATGTATCCAAACAAATGAAAATTAATTGGATCAGAGTTGTATGTAGAACAAAGTTTGGGGCCTCATAAGTTTCTTTGGGGATGGCGTGAGCAAATCAAGTACCAATTTCTCAACCTATATATTGTTCTTGTACATTGCCCCGGGTTTGCTAACTTATACCTGAAAAATCTGACACCAATGTGTCTGTCTCTCTTTTGGGAAAATTTGAATCATTGGCCAAAATAAGAAATTGAAATATAATTCTTCTTATACACTACTAGTAAGCACGCACGTGCAACACATGTCTTATAATCTATAACATAAATATATATAACCGAGTCACTGAAATATTTCTCATGCCAACATGTCATCCTAGTATGATATGTCAAATTTACCTTAAAAATATGTCAAATTTGTTATATATTTAATAATAAATATTACTCTAAGTGAAAAAAACTATATAATTCATGTATATAGTTTTATGTATATATAAATTATCAATAAAAAACAATGAATGTAACTTTTTGTGATACTACAAATGATAATCCTTCAAAAAATCATTTAAAATCATCAAATGATTCCCAGTCTCATGTAAGAACCGTCTTTTAAGCCCGGATGACAGAGAAAAGAAAAGCCCACGGGGATCACACACCCGAAGGCCTAAACTGAACCCTGTCATCTCCTACCTCTCACAATCTCACTCCCAAGCTGCAGACATGGTCGAGGAACGCAACAGTCAAAAATCCTTTGTCTTTCACGATCACGAGAGGGGAAGAGAGAGAGAGAGAGCTTTCACGGGGTTCGAAGTTAGAACGCGCTCTGACCCACCCACCCTCGCTCTCCCATGCCCAACGTCACATGATACTCACACACGCCGACACACATATGTACGTATTCTGGTGAAAAACAGGCAGCAACGGATCGGTTCACTCTGTCTAAGCCTGGTCAGGTGGGTGGGAGATGAACTAGCCACACCAACCAACTAGACCAGAACAGTGGTTTGAAGCAGTCAGTGTGGGAGCAGTGCCGGTCCATAGATTTTGGAGGCCCTAGGACAACATGAAATTGAGGGCCCGTTGTTTAATGTGTTAGAGCTTTCCTAGGATTAAGGGGGGCCATGGCCCCCCTACTTAATTATTTATTAGATATATATTTAATATTTATGCTAAAATTTTAAAGGATACTTAAATTTTACCATGATTGACGCTCTTGGACGTCTTAACAATGTCTGTCGAGCTCCGTCACTTGTTTCACACAAAAAACATATAAATATTAGTATCTCGTGTGTAATACAATAACAAATTAAATAATTAGTGCATTTGATAGATCCATGATCTTTGAAATCTCGGTGAAGACATTCGAAACCATTTATTTCTATTGACTGAGGGAACTATATACCATGGTAGTTATTTTATCAATTGCTGTTTGTGTACATATGCCTGTGCAAAAAGTGAGTATATGACTAAACATATTACTAGACACTAAATTAAAAAGAGGATGTAATAGTCTCTCAAACATATATGATGGGGACGAGTAGAATTGTTGCGAATAAGAGGATAGTTGCTTGTAGAATGATATAGTCATGCGATTGTATCCTTAGTGTTCACTAATGAATACTCACAACATTATAAAGGAATAAGAGGACCGATGTTATACACATCTGGAGAGACCAACAAAAAAACGTGGCATCGAGAAAACATATTCGCAAATTTTAGAGTATTTTCTTAGGCCATAGCTTGAAGCATCTATATTTTCTTTTTTAGACAACAAATTATATTTTTTAAAATTATTCTACAATATTACACGTCAAAAATATTAGACAAATATGTATACATAAACAAATAATGGGTCAGAGCCCCTAGACCATGGAGGCCCAGGGCGAGTGCCGCTATGCCCCGCCCTATGGGCCGGCCCTGTGTGGGAGTGGGACACCTTACACCAGCGACCACAAGTCCAGGACACACGAGTGCAGTGTGGGACAATCGTACGTTATCGGCATACTTGCCTTCCCGTAGCACTGGTAGGTGCGTGCTTCTTCTGCATGTAAATATTTTTTTATTTTTTTCTAAAAGCTTCAAAATTCATTTTTCTTTTAAAGTCGAAGAGGGGCCTGACTCCCCCTCAATTACCAAATAAAAAGGTAGGGTTTTTAGACAAATATAGGGTCCGCCTCCGTGGCATTGGAGCCTTGGCGGTCATGCCTTCTCGCCTGTGGCGATTTCGTTCTTTGTTTAGGCTGTATTTCCGTGTTTTTCTAGAATGGTGAGGTGAAGACTACATTCCAAAATCATATCGTATTTCCTGTTCTATTTTCGTTCCCGTGGTGCGTCTAGCTCCGACGGAGGGCGCTATGAGATCTGGTCGATTTTCGTGTATGTTGGTGCGCTTTTAGGTCAGTCTTTTTCCATCTACGGATATCTTTACTAGTGATGGTTGCTGCTCTAGTGCGCTACTCCCTTGGAATCTTAGCAAGGTCACTTCTCGTCTTTCTATAACAAGATGTACAACGACAAGCTTTGTCTGGCTTAGGTGATGAAGGGACAAAGGTGGCGACGCGTCTTCAGCTCATGCTAGTGTTTGTTGTCATCGTGGTGGTCCTTTGAGCTATTTGTAATTTTATTATTGGTATGCCTATTTATACCTGACTTCATCGGCAGAAGGAGCTAATGCAGTTCACGTTCGACAACATTTGAACACCGCCTAATACATCGATCTGGAGCTTCTAGCCCGCATGCACACGCTACATGCATATGGAAGACGATGCCCACTTTTTTGTCGTCATTTGACTCAACCACCAAAACATCCTGCATATGGAAGATGACGCTCACTACTACACCGGAGTCCGGAGCAGAGGCTCACTACCCGGCCGGAGAGAAACCAGACGCTTCGGATGACTGCGTGTAGCGCGCGGTTCGTGGCAGTTTTGTTGGCATACTACTGGCGCGACCCGGCCGGAGAGAAACCGTGTGGATATCTCCATGGTGAGCAGTTCCCTTTCGGCGGCCTCGATGATTCTCTGGTTGGTGCAAGTTGGCTACAGTAATCCTCAGGCTGGGCATATGGAATACGATTCTCTGTATTGCAGTTTTTATGGAACTTCCATAGTATTGCAGTTGGTGCTATGTAATGGTGTGTCTCTCTTTGTGCCTTGCGACGTGCAAGGAAATGAATCGTATTACTTTACATATGTAAGTTTGAAGCGCACTAGAACACGTTGGCACGACGTAGAACATGAAAAAAATATAGAAACCTATAAAAATATGGTGGTTGCACACATTTCTTGAGTAAACTGCAACTCGTATTAAAACTTGGCTAGAGTTCAAATTTCCTGAGAAAAAGTGTGTCCCAAAACAAAAAAAAATGTCGGCATTACACGCACATTTCTTGAGAAAAGTACAACTTATATAAAAAACCGGTTAACCAATTGAAGTTGCACATCTTTAAAGAAAAGTGCAACTCGTCTTAAAAACCGATTATAGTTGTGCACTTCTTGAAAAAAAATGCAACTCATCTTAAAAACCGGTTATAGTTGCACATTTATTGAAAACAAATGCAACTCATCTTAAAAACCGGTTATAATTGCACATTTGTTGAAAAAAATGTAACTCATATTGTAGATGGGTTGCTAATTACACTTTTATTTGCATGTTTTTATGGAAAAGTGCAACTTTTTTCAAAAATTACTTGCAAACTGCATGTTTCTTGAATAAAGTGCAATTCGTATCATCGAAAACCATTGGAGTTACACATTTTCTTGAGAAAAGTGCAACTTGTATCAGAAACCAGTTGGAGTTGCACTCATACGAAAATTCCGTTTCGACTCTCGGGTGCAGATGCTCCTGATTTCTCAACAAATCAGCTTTTGCGCGCTTCTGCATTTGTCAGTGTACGGATTTAGCTACATAGCCCCTTAGTAACTCCATTTTTGAACAATGCTTGGGTTCTGTCGGGCAGACATGGTTCCATGCTTGCAGCTCCGCTCGGTCTAACGGTACATGGTAGACAAATCTTTTATCTTCCTTTATCTTACGAACCTACTTAGACCGCTAGTTCCTGGCCAGCAGCCCTGTATACCTATACCTGCTCACCATGGCCTGATATTGTTGTACCTATATACATATTCTTCGGTCTCAAATTAGGCTATGCCGTGACCACCACTGACAAGAGTGGACGTCGACATGGCCACAGACAATAGTGGACCTGACCGTAATCGAGAGCAAACCTGACTTCATCGGCAGAAGGAGCTAATGCAGTTCACGTTCGACAACATTTGAACGCCGCCTAATACATCGATCTGGAGCTTCTAGCCCGCAGGCACAAGCTACATGTCTATGGAAGACGATGCCCACTTTTTTGCCGTCATTTGACTCAACCACCAAAACATCTTGCATATGGAAGACGACGCCCACTACTACGCCGGAGTCCGGAGCAGAGGCTCACTACCCGGCCGGAGAGAAACCGGACGCTTCGGATGACTGTGTGTAGCGCGCGGTTCGTGGCAGTTTAGTTGGCATACTACTGGCGCGACCCGGCCGGAGAGAAACCGTGTGGAGATCTCCATGGTGAGCAGTTCCCTTTCGGCGGCCTCGACGATTCTCTGGTTGGTGTAAGTTGGCTACAGTAATCCTTTGGCTGGGCATATGGAATACGATTCTCTGTATTGCGGTTTTTATGGAACTTTCATAGTATTGCAGTTGGTGCTATGTAATGGTGTGCCTCACTTTGTGCCTTGCGATATGCAAGGAAATGAATCGTATTACTTTACATATGTAAGTTTGAAGCGCACTAGAACACGATGGTACGACGTAGAACATGAAAAAAATATAGAAACCTATAAAAATATGGTGGTTGCACACATTTCTTGAGTAAAGTGCAACTCGTATCGAAACTTGGCTAGAGTCCAAATTTCCTGAGAAAAAGTGTGTCCCAAAACAAAACAAAAATGTCGGCGTTACACACACATTTCTTGAGAAAAGTACAACTCATATAAAAAACCGGTTAACCAGTTGAAGTTGCACATCTTTAAAGAAAAGTGCAACTCGTCTTAAAAACCGATTATAGTTGTACACTTCTTGAAAAAAAATGCAACTCGTCTTAAAAACCGGTTATAGTTGCACATTTATTAAAAAAATGCAACTCATCTTAAAAACCAGCTATAGTTGCACATTTGTTGAAAACAATGTAACTCATATTGCAGATGGGTTGCTAATTACACTTTTCTTTGCATGTTTTTATGGAAAAGTGCAACTCTTTTTGAAAATTACTTGCAAACTGCATGTTTCTTGAATAAAGTGCAATTCGTATCATCAAAAAGCATTGCAGTTACACATTTTCTTGAGAAAAGTGCAACTTGTATCAGAAACCAGTTGGAGTTGCACTCATACGAAAATTTCGTTTCGACTTTGGGGTGCAGATGGTCCTGATTTCTCAACCAATCAGCTTTTGTGCGCTTCTGCATTTGTCAGTGTACGTATTTAGCTACATAGCCCCTTCGTAACTCCATTTTTGAACAGTGCTTGGGTTCTGTCGGGCAGACATGGTTCCATGCTTGCAGCTCCGCTCGGTCTAACGATACATGGTAGATGAATATTTTATGTTCCTTTATCTTACGAACCTACTTAGACCGCTAGTTCCTGGCCAGCAGCCCTGTATACCTATACCTGCTCACCATGGCCTGATATTGTTGTACATATATACATGTTCTTCGGTCTCAAATTAGGCTATGCCGTGACCACCACTGACAAGAGTGGACGTCGACCTGGCCAAAGACAAGAGTGGACCTGGCCGTAATCGAGAGCAAACCTGACTTCATCGGCAGAAGGAGCAAATGCAGTTCATGTTCGACAACATTTGAACGCCGCCTAATACATCGATCTGGAGCTTCTAGCCTGCAGGCACAAGCTACGTGCATATGGAAGACGATGCCCACTTTTTTGCCGTCATTTGACTCAACCACCAAAACATCCTGCATATGAAAGACGACGCCCACTACTACACCTGAGTCCGGAGCAGAGGCTCACTACCCGGCCGGAGAGAAACCGGACGCTTCGGATGACTGCGTGTAGCGCGCGGTTCGTGGCAGTTTTGTTGGCATACTACTGGGGCGACCCGGCCGGAGAGAAACCGTGTGGAGATCTCCATGGTGAGCAGTTCCCTTTCGGCGGCCTCGACGATTCTCTGGTTGGTGCAAGTTGGCTACAGTAATCCTCCGGCTGGGCATATGGAAAAGATTCTCCGTGTTGCAGTTTTTATGGAACTTCCATAGTATTGCAGTTGGTGCTATGTAATGGTGTGCCTCTCTTTGTGCCTTGCGATGTGCAAGGAAATGAATCGTATTACTTTACATATGTAAGTTTGAAGCGCACTAGAACACGATGTCACGACGTAGAACATGAAAAAAATATAGAAGCCTATAAAAATATGGTGGTTGCACACATTTCTTGAGTAAACTGCAACTCGTATCGAAACTTGGCTAGAGGTCAAATTTCCTGAAAAAAAGTGTGTCCCAAAACAAAACAAAAATGTCGGCGTTACACGCACATTTCTTGAGAAAAGTACAACTCATATCAAAAACCGGTTAACCAGTTGAAGTTGCACATCTTTAAAGAAAAGTGCAACTCGTCTTAAAAACCGATTATAGTTGTGCACTTCTTGAAAAAAATGCAACTCGTCTTAAAAACCGGTTATAGTTGCACATTTATTAAAAAAATGCAACTCATCTTAAAAACCGGCTACAGTTGCACATTTGTTGAAAAAAATGTAACTCATATTGCAGATGGGTTGCTAATTACACTTTTCTTTGCATGTTTTTATGGAAAAGTGCAACTCTTTTCGAAAATTCTTGCAAACTGCATGTTTCTTGAATAAAGTATAATTCGTATCATCGAAAACCATTGGAGTTACACATTTTCTTGAGAAAAGTGCAACTTGTATCAGAAACCAGTTGGAGTGGCACTCATACGAAAATTCCGTTTCGACTCTGGGGTGCAGATGCTCCTGATTTCTCAACCAATTAGCTTTTGCGCGCTTCTGCTTTTGTCAGTGTACGTATTTAGCTACATAGCCCCTTCGTAACTCCATTTTTGAACAGTGCTTTGGTTCTGTCGGGCAGACATGGTTCCATGCTTGCAGCTCCGCTCGGTCTAACGGTACATGGTAGACGAATATTTTATGTTCCTTTATCTTACGAACCTACTTAGACCGCTAGTTCCTAGCCAGCAGCCATGTATACCTATACCTGCTCACCACGGCCTGATATTGTTGTACCTATATACATGTTCTTCGGTCTCAAATTAGGCTATGCCGTGACCACCACTGACAAGAGTGGACGTCGACCTGGCCACAGACAAGAGTGGACCTGGCCGGAATCGAGAGCAAACCTGACTTCATCGGCAGAAGGAGCTAATGCAGTTCACATTCGACAACATTTGAACGCCGCCTAATACATCGATCTGGAGCTTCTAGTCCGCAGGCACAAGCTACATGCATATGGAAGACGATGCCCACTTTTTTGCCGTCATTTGACTCAACCACCAAAACATCCTGCATATGGAAGACGACGCCCACTACTACACGGGAGTCCGAAGCAGAGGCTCACTACCCGGCCGGAGAGAAACCGGACGCTTCGGATGACTGCGTGTAGCGCGCGATTCGTGGCAGTTTTGTTCGCATACTACTGGCGCGACCCGGCCGGAGAGAAACCGTGTGGAGATCTCCATGGTGAGTAGTTTCCTTTCATCGGCCTCGACGATTCTCTGGTTGGTGCAAGTTGGCTACATTAATCCTCCGGCTGGGCATATGGAATACGATTCTCTGTATTGCAGTTTTTATGGAACTTCTATAGTATTGCAGTTGGTGCTATGTAATGGTGTGCCTCTCTTTGTGCCTTGCGATGTGCAAGGAAATGCATCGTACTACTTTACATATGTAAGTTTGAAGTGCACTAGAACACGATGGCATGACGTAGAATATGAAAAAAATATAGAAACCTATAAAAATATGGTGGTTCCACACATTTCTTGAGTAAACTGCAACTCGTATCGAAACTTGGCTAGAGTTCAAATTTCCTGAGAAAAAGTGTGTTCGAAAACAAAACAAAAATGTTGGCGTTACACACACATTTCTTGAGAAAAGTACAACTCATATCAAAAACCGGTTAACCAGTTGAAGTTGCACATCTTTAAAGAAAAATGCAACTCATCTTAAAAACCCGTTATAGTTGCACATTTATTGAAAACAAATGCAACTCGTCTTAAAAACCGGTTATAGTTGCACATTTGTTTAAAAAAATGTAACTCATATTGCAGATGGGTTGCTAATTACACTTTTCTTTGCATGTTTTTTATGGAAAAGTGCAACTCTTTTCAAAAATTACTTGCAAAATGCATGTTTCTTGAATAAAATGCAGTTCATATCATCGAAAAACCATTGGAGTTACACATTTTCTTGAGAAAAGTGCAACTTGTATCAGAAACCAGTTGGAGTTGCACTCATACGGAAATTCCGTTTTGACTCTAGGGTGCAGATGCTCCTGATTTCTCAACAATCAGCTTCTGCGTGCTTCTGCATTTGTTAGTGTACGTATTCAGCTACATAGCCCCTTCGTAACTCCATTTTTGAACAATGCTTGGGTTCTGTCGGGCAGACATGGTTCCATGCTTGCAGCTCCCCTCGGTCTAACGGTACATGGTAGACGAATATTTTATGTTTCTTTATCTTACGAACCTACTTAGACCGCTAGTTCCTGGCCAGCAGCCCTGTATACCTATACCTGCTCACCACGACATGATATTGTTGTACCTATATACATGTTCTCTGGTCTTAAATTAGGCTATGCCGTGACCACCACTGACAAGAGTGGACGTCGACCTGGCCATAGACAAGAGTGGACCTGGCCGGAATCGAGAGCAAACATGACTTCATTCGCAGAAGGAGCTAATGCAGTTCACGTTCGACAACATTTGAACGCCGCCTAATACATCGATATGGAGCTTCTAGCCTGCAGGCACAAGCTACATGCATATGGAAGACGATGCCCACTTTTTTGTCGTCATTTGACTCAACCACCAAAACATCCTGTATATGGAAGACGACGCCTACTACTACACCGGAGTCCGGAGCAGAGGCTCACTACCCGGCCGGAGAGAAACTGGACGCTTCGGATGACTGCATGTAGCGCGCGGTTCGTGGCAGTTTTGAGCAGTTCCCTTTCGACGGCCTCGACGATTCTCTGGTTGGTGCAAGTTGGCTACAGTAATCCTCCGGCTGGGCATCAAACAAGGACAGAGAGGAAGCAACTCTATTCCATCCCATCCACGTAGCTAGCTCCGCTCATTAATTTTAACAGATAAATGCATACGAGCGAAAATCATGTACTACCCACGGTACTTACAACATTTGCATGCAATCCTGGACTCCCGGTTCAGTTCACCTTTTAATTTCATGCTGTCGGGATCGAATTTACTACTACCTACTTGCGTTCCAATACAGAGCTCTCTTTTACATGCATTTTCTAGGCGTCTTCAAAAGAAAGTTAGCTCCGACATGCAGAGTTCTTCGGGGTAACGTGATTGGTCTAGAAGGGCATGAACATTTGGACCCGGGAGCCAAAACTTCAACCCCCAACTCATACGGAAAGCTTGTTTTTTTTTTGACACTGTAATCCGCTCTTTATTAATAAGATAAAAACAAGTTACAATGTACGAGCGAGACGACCTTACGGAACTGAAAAGATAGGATAAACCTATGTAAAATACCAGCGCCTATCCTCCTCCTTCGGTACCACCGAAGCAACCACCAAAGAAACGAAGGACAGATCACCACAACATCCGAGCTTGACACGGCTCCATCGCTGATCAGCAGCTTTTTAGACCTCCAAAGTAGCTTGCCAAAGGCAAAACCATTGTCGTTGAAAGAATCAGACCGGGGCAACATGTCCCCGGACACACGATCAAACTCCAGAACCGACACCCCCGCACGACTACAACGTCGGGAGAGGAGATCAGAACTGCCATCTTCCATCCACAAACCCAACACAGGATAAACCATCTTCAATCTGACACATACGCAGACGACCGTCTGCATGTACTCCTGGACAACACATCCTCCCTGCTCCACCAAGACGTCGGAGCAAACGCCATAGTAACGGGGACAGAGCAGAAGGAGGGACACACCTGATGGGATCGCCGCCTCCGCCTCGACGACACCATCCAAGAACTCTAAAGTCGCCAATCCGAGGAATCGGCACACACAAGATGCCATCAACTCCGAGACGCCGCCACGAGGAACGTCGTCGGTGTGGGAGTAAAGTTGAGGCAGATTTATTCGTCTGGGCGCCGCTCCCACCACCCCAACGGCGCTCCATGACCTGCAAAACCAAACCCTAACTACAGAGCGGAGAGACCGGATCCCCCCTCCCTCCCGCCGCCGAAGCAGCAGGCAGAGGGAGAGGGGACCAGCAAGAACGCCGGTGGAGATTGGGCGGTAGGAACGTCGCCTCCCTGGAGCTGGCGGCTAGGTCAGGGGCGAAAAAAAGCTCCGTACGGGAGTTTTGTGGAGCGGCTGGTTCACTATTATGCTTGACAATTTACGGAAAGCTTGTTGGAGTTGCACATTTCATGAGAAAAATGTAACCGTATCGATACTCGATTACTACTTGGCAGCTAAATGCATGTTTCTCGAGAAAGTGTAACTCACGTCGAAAATCGGTTAGAGTTGCACGTTTTTTGAGAAAAGTGCAAGTCGTAAATACATAAATATCATTTTGCGATATTTGAAAGGAACATTTTTTCATGCATGTTTCAAAAATATTTAAGAGAAGAATACTCACGTTTCAAAACATTTATAGAGAAAAATACTCATGTAGAAATTGACATTTTAGTATGTTACACATTTTGGATAAGGCTGATCATACAAAAGCTTTACGTGCAATTTTAGAGTTTGAAAAAAGTGCAAATACTTAAATAAAGAAGATAAAAGACCTAGTCCACATACACAACACACAAGGCCATTCAAATACACAAGACAAGCCAAATTCAGCGACACCGCTTCATCCTCTCCAAGCCCCAGCCTTATCCTCTCCCCTCTGCTTCTCCGCTGCCGCCCTTAAACCGGGTCGTTCCCGAGCCTCTCCCGCCGGAATAGCAGGCCGGAGGTGGCGGAGGAGCGGCGCCGGAGTAGATGTAGGGTCTATTAGTAGTATGGTAGCTAGGTGTTGGCTCTATGCCATAGTTTGGCTATATGTCGGGAGGTGGCTGGTGGTTTTCTTGCCTGAGACCTGCAGCCGACGGCGGCCTTTCTTCCTCGACGTGGAGCTCCGGCGGTCGGATCCATGGGCGCTGGGGAGGTTGGCTGCTTCCTCCTCAAATAAAGGGGCTACTTCCATTAGTACTACCTTGCTGCTTCTTCTCCTGCTGGCCGGCCGTGGAGGTGATGGGAAGGAGAGGAGTTGCGGGTGTGTGGGTGGAGCTTCAAGGCAGTGGTGGTCTTCACCCCCTCTAGTGCGTGGGAATGGCGCTGGGGAATCGGTGGGGGTGCTCCATGGCATGCTTCCGAGGTGGAAGAGGCTAATGGTGGCTTTCCCGCTGAGCTGCTTCTTTAATAAAGTGCCGCCTCTCTCAGTGCAGCAGCCTAGGTCCTCTGCAGTTCTTCTCGACCAGCAATGGTGGCGAGGGAGAGGAAGGCCGAGGTGTTGTTGTTGTTGATTGCTGGGGGTGGATTTTGGGGTCGTTGAAGGCTGCGACCCTTGCAGCAGTACCCCTGCTGATTCTCTCGGCCTGCCTTGGTGGTGAGGGAGAGGAGTTTAACGGCTTCGTGGCTACGGGTGGAAGTGGTTGTCTTACTGTGACGATGATGATACTTCCAAAACGTATCTACTTTTCCGAACACTTTATCTATTGTTTCTCCTCTAATTTGTGTGATTTGGATACAACTAACACGGACTGACGTTGTTTTCAACAGAATTGCTTTGGTGTCTTGCTTTTGTGCAGGAAATCAACTTTTAGGAAAAATCTCGGAAAATATCGCAAAACTCCTATTTTACCAGAAGACTCACGAAACCAGAAGACGGGACGGAGAAGGGCCATGAGGGGTCCACACCACCTAGCCGCACGGGCCAATCTAGGCCGCACCTGGGGGTGGTGTGTCCACCTCGGGCACCCCATCGGTCTCCCCCTTTGCCTACATAAGCTCTCTGACCTAAAAACAGAGGGGGGTTCGACGTTTTTCCAGATAGAGTTCCGCAGCGCCGCCACCAGTAGAAACCACGATTCAGAACCAGAAACTCCGTTCTGGCACCCTGCCGGGACGGGGAATTGGAGGAGATCATCACCATCATCATCACCGACGCCTCTCCATCAACCATCCATGTTTCCCCCATCCATGAGTGAGTAATCCCATGCTGTAGGATATGGGGATGGTAGGGATTGGATGAGATCTATCATGTAATCGAATAAGATTGTTAGGGCATGGTGCCTAGTATGTTTGTTAGAGTTTTTTCACATTGTTGCAACTTGTTGTGTTTAATGCTTGTCACTAGGGCCCAAGTGTCATGATCTCAGATCTGAACATGTTATTGATTCATGATGATAGTATTGTCTGTGATCTTATCTGCAAGTTGTTTACACATATTATTATTCGGAACCAAAAGCCCTGAAGTGACAGAAATTGGGATAACCGGAGGAAATGACTATGAGGATCACATGTGTTCATGGAGTGTTAATGCTTTGCGTCGATGCTCTATTAAAAGGAGCACCTTAATTGCCAGTAGATTCCCTTCAGACCCCGCTGCAACGGGCTGGCAGGACAAAAGATGTTGTGCAAGTTCTCATTACTTGCACGTATGAGTATATACGGAACACATGCCTATGATTGTTTAGTACTTTGATGATTTATCTTATTTATCTGCAAATGTCCTAGATCTTGATATTACATGAATAGTCTCGTTCATGCAACGGTTGTCCATCCATCCCTATGCCTACCGCACTCAAATCTTGTTGTTTGCTACTATTGTTACTACTGCCTTTATTTTACTGCTGCTGTTACTTTTCTATTACTACTACAAAATGGTTGCTACTGATAAACTAGTGTAAACAAGACTATTTTCAGGTGCAACTGAATTGACAACTCAGTTGTTAAAGCTTATAAGTATTCGTTAGCTCCCCTTGTGTCGAATCAATAAATTGAGTTATACCACCCTCGAAGACTGTTGCGATCCCCTATACTTGTGGGTCATCAGATGCTTCGACGCGGCATCGAACAGTCATCGGCTATGATTTCTGAGTACCTTTCATGGTGGAAGCAAAAGGGATCGCTGCGGATGAGGCCCGTGAATAAGCGTCTCGTTTGGGTTCTTCGGACCGCTTTTCTTCGCCTGCCTCCTCCCACCCGTGGCAGGTGTGGTGACTATGGCAGGCCGGCTAACACTGATGGCTCTAGTGAAGAACCTTCTGCTGCAAGACTCTGCTACTCCTCATGTCTTCTTCGGCCTTCAATTGCCACAGTGGTTGCAGTAAATGAGGGCGACAACTGGGTGAGCAGAAGCGTCAAGCAGCAGTGGAGTTGGGAAGCAATTTTCTTGAGCTTCACCTCGGCGGCGGGTTTCAGCCGTCTGACATCCAAGGCCAATTATACTTGGTCTATCCTGAAGTCGATGAAGAGTTCTGGCCAATTTTCAACCTCCTTTGAGAGGCCTCTTTCGAGGTTAGCTGCCGCATACCGCGTCTACGCGAGAGCAAGTGGTTTCGTCCCCGCCCCCGCGCATGACGACGGCGTGCTCAACCTCCGGCTCGGTGGTGGAGAAGAGGAAGGACCGGTTTGGTTTGTGTTTTCTCTCAGCAAGGTCTTATACAAATGCTAGGGACCTATGTTTTATTTCTTATTTTATGGGGTCCTTTGTAATTCTTTGTAACTTCCACCACTTGGATTATATTTGATGCTTCCCGCCTCTTCTGGGGTACTCCATTTAAAAAAAATACATAATACAAAAAAAGACCAGAATATATGGCCTGCACGGACTGCTCACGAGCCACGGCCCCACAGCCCACTCAGGGTAATTTTTTTTAAATAATACTAATTAATTATTTAATTTGAGTTCTATTATGCGTTTTTTCGAAATTCCAGATCTAGTGCTTTGTCGGCCAGGGGCAAGCCGACTGGGCCAATCGGCCAGGCCCTGGCCGACTGCATGTGTGGGGCAGGGCCGACTGCATGGTGCCACATGCAGTCGGCCAGGGCCTGGCCGATTGGCCCAGTCGGCTTGCCCCTGGCCGATTGGTCCTGTCAGCTTGCCCCTGGCCGATTGCCTAATCGTCGTGCCCCTGCCCAAATCCTGCATGATCAATGCAGCCCTAATCTTCCGCCGCTGTTTTTCTCGTCAATCCTTCGCGCCGATTTTTCCCGCCATCGCACCGATTTTTCCCACTAGTACTTTCCGTCCTTTGTTCCCGCCACTACTTCCCGCCCTTTTTTTCCCGCCACTACTTCCCGCCTTTTTTTCCCGCCTATTCGCCCGCTCGCTTCGGTGCCTCTATAAATCCGGGCAACGAGATGTATCCTTTACCAGTTCTTCTCTTCCTCCTCTTACTCTCTCATTTCCCTCCTCTCCTCTGGCTCTCGCATTTTCCTCCCCTCCTCTCCACTATGACCGACGCTTCTCCCTGGCCTGTAGATATGTCCATTGGGCTTTTCTTTATAGCCAGAACTGTTGAGATAGGCGATACACCAGCCGACTGGGATACGTTGGTATCGAACCATGATGCTCTCGTTATACTTGGTAAGTCACTTTATCTAAGAGGGTGGAAACTGAAGACCCCAAATCAGGTACGAGCAGAGCTTCTCAGGATCAAGGCAAGGTGGGACAAGCTCACCTTCAAGAGTGAAGCTCGCATGATGGAGGTGGCTAATACACCTTGGTCCTGGATAGAAGATAGCGAAGATGAGGATGATATCTTCATGCCGCCACCGGTTGGAAGCAAGGCAAGAGCTGAGTGGGACAAGAGGCAGGAGAAGAAGAAAGAGCAGGCCAAGAAGAGTCAAGCTGACATGACGAAGCAGGTTGTGGCACGTAGGGCCTGCATAGAAGAGAGCGAAGATGAGGATGATATCTTCATGCCGCCACCCGTTGGAAGCAAGGCGAGAGCTGAGTGGGACAAGATGCAGGAGAAGAAGAAAGAGCAGGCCAAGAAGAGCAAGTGCGAGGGATCGTCCAAGGGAAAGGGCGAGGCATCATCGAAGGGAAAGGGAAAGGCATCATGCTAGGGATTGATAGGACTCTTATTTATGTACCGCAAGTTATGTTGAACTGTGTTGCAAGTTATGTTGAACTGTGTTGCAATAAAAATCGTGAAATGATAGAATGATGTCTCATATATAGGTAGATATATGTCTCATACATAAGTAGATGTCTCATTCATAGATAGACATGTCTCATACATAGATAAATATATGTCTCATACATAGATAAATATATGTCTCAGCGACGTCGTCTGCCGCGACGCTCGGGTGGTGGGTTAGGAGGCGTCGTCCAACCGAACCTGTGGGGCGGCCGAACCTGTCGGGGAGGAATCACCGACCCGTGCAACACAGTGGTGCCGGGTGGTGAGCAATGTTCGAAGGGCGGGTGCACGTGATAACCCCGTAGATACGTCGTATCTTCTCCTCCAGGCGACTCAGCCAGGTCTCCTGGTCCTGCCGGTGAATAAGTAGGGGTCCGGACGAAAGAGAGCGTCTGTACTCAGCACTCTCCGTCTCAAGATCGACTAACAGCTGTGCCTGCAAGAGACACCATAAGGTTCGACATATATAGATGGAAAACTATGTAATAAATAGGTGCATTAGATGAAGAACATACCGCGTGTTGTCTGCTGCCCACAGTCGACTGGCTCGGATAACTATCCCAAGTAGCAGCGCCAGGCATCTCCTCTGGGTGAGATTGCTGCGTGATGCGTAGTCGTGTGGCGCTCATGTAGCTATCCAAGTACCTGTTGAACTCTTCCATGTCAAATGCCTCGTTCGAGTCCCAGACTCGGGTTGTAGCGGTGTCCCACTCTTGAACGTACACCCCAACCCTGTGTAGCCAACCCGTGGCGGTCTTGCTACTTCCCTTCCTCGACAACCTAACATTTAACATGGTTAGTGTCATGTCAATAAATCATGTTAATATGAAAGTAATGTGTAAATGAAACATACGTGTGTACGACTGAAGGAATGGCGCTCTCCGTAGGACGAGGATCAGCCAGCTGGCGAAGACCAAACTGCCTCATTACTCTATGTAGGCTCATCTCCTCTGCCTGCATGTCGAAGATGATCTTCGATTTTGTGAGCCAATATGGCTCGTCCCTGGTGCATAGTAAAGACATTTGTGCGGGGTCCCCATCCCTCTGGAATCTAGCAGCGACAACTTCATTACCGTAGGGCTCCCACATCACCGAACTCGCTAGCAGTACGTCAAACTGCTCGGACAGTGCGGGGTAGCAACCCCTCACCTGATTGTGAGAAAAGCGTCTCTGCGAATAATAATTTGTTAGCTTCATGCATATGTTATGTCAACTAAATAATGAATGTAACAAGTAACTATGCACATACCTGGCGATGTGTCCAAAATGAACCGAAAGTAGGCAAGTCAATGTGGTCTGGATCTGGATCCAACAGTCCAGTCAGAGGGTCGCCCAAAGTAGCTGTAGGGTAAGGCGTCTCAACCATAACGTCCGGCCGACCGATAGGAAACCGCTCCCAGGACCAAAGCTGCAACAGTAGTGGGCATCCAAGCAGGCCTGACTTCGGCGCCCTCCGTTGGCAACCACTGCACATACCTCGGTACGTGGCCGCTAAGACCGCAGAACCCCAACTCCTCTGTATAATCATGTCAGCGCTAGTTGAATTGGCGATCTCCAATGCGATAGGGATGTAGCGAGCGGTGATAGTGGTGACATGGTTCTCGGTGAACATCACCTTACCGAGTAGCCAAAGTATGTATGCCTCCAAGGACCGAGTGATTTGTGCCTCTGTCAACTGAGTCTCTGGATAGCCTAACAGTTGGATCTGCATTAATGAAATATGGTTCGATAAGTAACCAGTAGCCAGTAATGTGTAGCAAACAGATGAAAAAGAAGTTAGCAAACACACCTGACATCCTAGTAACCAGTCGAACTTGGGCCCGTGTTCTTCATACTCCAATGGTCTAGTAATACCCTGGAATCGCTGTGCCATATCCTGTTGCCAACCCGCCGGTGCCTGTAGCGGTCCAATGGGCTGTCCAGCCAAAGGAAGTCCCAACAGGCATGACACGTCCTGGAGAGTAGGAGCCATCTCTCCCCAGCGAAAGTGAAAAGTGTGGGTCTCGGGCCTCCAACGGTCGACCAAGCATGTGAGCAATGAGTGGTCATATAGTAGGCGTGTAGAGTCTGCAGTGCCCTCAACCAAGCGAACAAAAGGTAAAAGCCCAGCCCACTTCAACCTGCATGACCAAAAACGTGATCAATCATGTATCGCAACCCAAAAATACTCATATAATTCATATAATTCATGATTAAATCGTACCTAGAAACCCAAGCGGGGTGTATCCTCCAGTTAACATTCGGTGTGCGAGTGACCAAAGGCTCAAGTGAGTGGGGGTCATCCTCCAAAATTCTAGCCCGATGCTTCTTTTCAATGTCTGGATCGAGCAACCTGTATCTTCTCGCCATTTCTGAACAATTTAAAAATTAACATAAGCAGTTGCATATTACAACATAAAACATAGTTCGCCACATATTACAACATAAAACATAGTTCGCCACATATTACAACATAAAACATAGTTCGCCACATATTACAACATAAAACAGAGTTCGCCACATATTACAACATCAAACAGAGTTCGCCACATATTACAACATAAAACATAGTTTCACTCGCGTCCTCTACCTCTTCGACCTCGCGCACCCCGTCCTCGCGTATGTGTGCCGCCTGTACCGAAAGTGGGACAATGAGTATCCCTGTGACCAAATTCATTGCATAGAAAACACTGCCGAGTTGGGCCGCCAGCTTCTGATTCGTCCATGTCATTCCGGATGCGTCTACACTGGCGTCTGCCTCTGCTTGTTCGCATTAGAGCAGGGTGTGGGATGTACTGCCTTTCACCAGGGTTCACGGTCTTGAAATTACCCATTACTCGAAATCCTGACATCTCACCCGTCCAAGTATTGACCACAGATTCTTTCAGGTAGTAGGGAGACACGAACGATATGGCGTCCAACCCTAGCTGCCGACAAGCAGCAAGCACATGAGAGCAAGGCAGGTGAAGCAACTTTGGTTTGTTGCAGGTGCACTCGCAGGTTGGCCATTGCTCATTACCTATCTTCAGCTCATGCGTTCTCAGTTCATTACCACACCCAAACTTATCGGTGGCTAGCCGCACCTCAAACCTTCTGTCCTCATTACCTATGCACACGACGGTGTGCGACATACACTTCGCCATCTTCTTATCCATGTACCTCATAACCTTTTCACAGAAGCGGGTGTTCGGATTGTTCATGATATGCATCTGAGCACCCTGTCGTCTGGTTCTAAAATATGAAATCGTGCCATACAGAATACCTTCGACTATGGCTGTCAGTGGAAGTGCCCTGTTACCTCTGAGGACAAAGTTATATGACTCAGCTAGGTTTGTAGTCATGACACCATACCTAGCTCCATGTGTATCGTGTAGCAAAGACCACCTCTCCAAAGGCTCGTGCTCTATCCACTGTTGGAAGTTCTTGATCGATCTGCCAAGCCTTCTCCTTGTACCAGGTGGATCAAATCCAGGCAAGTCACAAAGCCCTACAGGATCTTCCTCCACAGGGGCAGCTCCAGTAGCTTGATGTGCAGCTACTGCTGCTTGATGTGCAGCTACGGCTGCGTTTTGCGCAGCTTTCCTTGCCCTCACATGTTTCTGAGTAAATTCATCGAGCTTTGCACGTATGAAATCGTGCTTCCATTCTTGGTTCTGCTTGCACAATTTTTTGAATAGATTCATGAGGTTCTTGTTTCGGAACTGTGAGAAGAAATTAGCACCCAAATGGCGCATGCACCATCGGCTTTGCATGTCAACCCAAGGTGTTTGCTCTTCTGGCCCTGGCTGTGTCAGCCGTTTTACGGCATTGAGTATACCTGCATGCCTATCATGAATGATGCACACATTGGGCTTGTCTTTCACAACTGCTATTTTGAGCTGCCTGAAGAACCATGTCCAACTTTCAGTGTTTTCGCCCTCCACGAAAGCAAATGCGAGTGGGACAATCTGATTGTTGCCGTCTTGACCAATGGCGGTAAGGATCTGACCCTTATACTTGCCAGTTAGAAAAGTACCGTCTACACATATCACTGGACGACAATAAGTGAAAGCTTGGATGCATACAGCAAAAGAGAAGAACACTCGATGAAGCACCTTCACGGATGGATCCTCGGGTATCACATAATATTGTATGTCGACATAGGTGCCTGGGTTTCTATCCTGCAGTGTCTGAAGTTGTCGGACCACGGAGTCATACGCGTCTCTAAACGAACCAAACCTCTCCTCAAGAGCCCTTTGCTTTGCCCTCCAAGCCTTGCCATACGAAATGGAGTACTTAAACCGGGTCTTTACTTTCTTCTGTATACTGGGTACTGTCAAGGCTTTGCACTCTACTAAGTCCGTGTAAAGCAGCCGAGCTAGAAGTGTGGAGGAGAGGTTAAGATGATCTTTAGGAACATTGTGTAGCTTACATGTGTGCTGCACATAGTCGCTCACCAACCAAGTTGTGTCATACGCAGGGACATAGGCATGCACCCTGCCTGGACAATTTATATCCACGCATTCCATTGTCAAGTATTTCTTAGAGGACACGGTTGTTTTCAAAACCCTGTGTGTTGACATTGCCCAAGCAACGACTGCATCTTGCAAATGTTGCTTGTCTTGATATCTGGCACCCTGGGCAATTCTGTTGCTGTGATATTCCCACGCAGAATCATGACCATCATCAACGGTCATTCCGGTTGACATGTTTTGATTCCATGAAGCAGGAATCGGCATGTCCTCTCCACCACTGCCTTCTCCATCAGAATCATCAGGGTCATCAGAATCACCACTCTCTCCATCCATGTAATCCTCCTCTTCCATCATGTTCTGCATGCCTCCATCTTCCTCGTCCGCATCTGCCTCTCCACTATAGTCTTCTCCACCTCCGGCCTGACTGCTCTGCCCCGATTCATAACCACCGCCTCCTCCTCCTCCTATCTCACTGCTCTGCCCCGATTCATAACCACCGCCTCCAGCACTGGACATAGAGTACATCCCGTAACTTGAATCAACACTATGGCGCGAAACATGTCCACCATCGATCTCCTTCAAGACAGGAAGAACTAATGCGCGAGGGTTTAAATGCCTATCTTCGCAGCCTTTTAACCACTTAAACCAGTCTCTGTCTGTATCTACATACCTTAAAGTCCAGAAAATATTTTTTCTTGACTTTGTCCATAATGCTTGCACGCTGACGGTGTACGTCTCGATGTTATAGCCTAAACATCCTGTCAACCATTCCTTCAACTGACTAACACTCCACGTTTGAGGGGCAGTCAAATCTAACTGTGTACACATAAATGTAGGGTTCGCAGCATAGAAAACAAAAAATTTCCTACGATGTGAACTATATACCAAGATCCATCTACTAGATACAAACAACGGGCGGATGTATATCCGTAGAGAACATACCCTTGAAGACCGACAAAGCTTAACGAGTTCAACTCGTGGTTGATGTAGACGATCTCTTGCCGATCTCAAGATCGAGAGGAAGTCCTAGCGCCGTAAATCAGCAGCGCATCCGTGCTCGCACACACGTTCGAGGCACCGAGCAACCTCCGCCTCCTCGCTCCAGCGATGCAGCGGAAGCACAACTCTTTCTTGCCGAATAGCCACCGGGAACATGTATCTCGCTAGTCCGAGACCATGGGGGATAAATTCTAGAGGGGGAGAGAGATCCTTCACGAGGAGGTGTGGTGTGAGAGGAGGAGAGGGGGGCCTTTTATAGGGGAGAGGGGGGGCACCCAAGGGGCATGGCGCCCAGCCATGGGGCTGCCCCCACCTCTTCCACATTCATGTGGGTGGAGCTCCCACTCAAAATGAAAAGCCTCCACTCCCATTAAAAAGCCTCCACTCAAAAATCCACTCACATGCATTAAATTTCCACCAAATTTAATGCAAGCTCTCATTTAAATAAAACTCTTTTATTTATTTATTCAGAATTTTGTTAATTACTTTAATTAACAAACATTCACATAAAACCCCTTGCTAGTATTCCATTTCACATGCAGAACCAGTTTCAGCAATTTCAACCGAAACAGTTTCGGTGTCTAGTGAAATAAATTCCTGCGCTTTCCTTTTCTTTTCGGCATGAAACTTTTGCTCCAATTGGATGTCAGTGTCTCTTAAGTGTGTCACCCTACGGTTCGTGAATAATGCGGACATGATCGAGACCCCTCTCGGATCAATAATCAGAAGCAGGATCTGGAGACCCATACTGACTCCCACACATTCAACGATGACTTTCTTGTGATCGTCGGAACCTTTTACGCTAGTATCTTAATCCCTTTGTTTCACGATATATTACATGTCCGAGATTCGATCATCGGTATCTCCATACCTAGTTTGATCTCGTTACCGACATGCACTCTTTTCTCGTTCCCGTGATATAACATTCTAGTGATCAAATCACTTGCTTGCAAGCTAATCAATGTGATATCACCGAGAGGGCCCAGAGTATATCTATCCGTCATCGGGATGAAAAAATTCCACTCTTTATCCATGAGCCTCAACATAACACTTTATTAGTTCTGAATCCATCTTTATAATCACCCTGTTACGGTGTGACGTTTGATGTTATCAAGAAACTCTTCCGGTGTTAGTGATTGACATGATCTCATGGTCTAAGGATTAGGATCACTTCGTAAGTTGTTATAGCAATATAAACTCAATGACTTTGATCGTAATGCTATATTTCGGATGAGTGTTCATCACATCATTACACTAATGTTGTGATCCCGTTATTAACAACATCCAATGTCCATGATCAGGAAACCTTGATCATCTTGTTAATCAACGAGCTAGTTTATGAGAGAGGCATAACTAGGAACTTTCTGTTTGTTTATTAAACACACATGTATTAACGTTTCCGTATTAATACAATTATAGCATGCAAAATAAACATCTATCATATACTTGGAATACACATAATAAACACTTTATTATTGCCTCTCAGGGCATATTCCCTTCAGTCTCCCACTTGCACTAGAGACAATAATCTAGTTACATAGTGATAAATCTAACACCCATTGAGTTCTGGTGTTGATCATGTTTTGCTCTAGGGAGAGTTTTAGTCAACGGATCTGCTACATTGAGATCCGTATGTACTTTACAAATCTTTATATCTCCATCCTTGACATGCTCGCGGATGGAGTGAAACCGGCGCTTAATATGCTTGGAATGCTTGTGAGACCTTGGCTCTTTGGCATTGGCAATGGCACCATTGTTGTCACAATAGATCACCATTGGGTCCAACGCGTTTGCCACAACTCCTAGTTCGGATATGAACTCCTTCATCCAAACTGCTTCCTGAGCCGCTTCTGAAGCAGCAACATATTCGGCCTCCGTTGTTGATCCTGCTACCACAGGTTGTTTGGAACTCCTCCAACTAACCGCTCCGCCATTCATGAGAAATACGTATCCGGATTGAGACTTAGAGTCATCCGAATCGGTGTCAAAGCTAGCATCGACATAACACTTAGCGACGAGCTCTTCTTCACCTCCGTATACAAGAAACATATCCTTAGTTCTTCGTAAGTACTTAAGGATATTCTTGACCGCTATCCAGTGTTCCGAACCTGGATCCGATTGGTACCTACTAGTCAAACTAATAGCATGTGCCACATCCGGTCTTGTACATAGCATGGCGTACATTATAGAGCCTATGGCTGAAGCATAGGGGACTTTGTCCATTATCTCTCTTTCTTCCGCCGAAGCCGGACTTTGAGTCTTACTCAATGTCTTGCCTTGCAACATAGGTAAGAACCCCTTCTTACTTCCGTCCATTTTAAACTTCTTTAAAATCTTATCAAGGTATGTACTTTGCGATAGCCCTATTAGGCGCCTAGATCTATCTCTATAGATCTTTATGCCTAATATGTATGACGCTTCACCTAGGTCCTTCATTGAAAATTTGCTGTTTAGATAACTTTTAACACTGTTTAAAAGTTCTTTATCATTTCCGATCAATAATATGTCATCCACATATAATATCAGAAATGCCACATTGCTCCCACTCACTTTCTTGTAAATACAAGCTTCTCCATAAGTTTGGACAAATCCAAACTCTTTGATCACCTCATCAAAGCGGAGATTCCAACTTCGTGATGCTTGCTTCAATCCATAGATGGATCGCTGAAGCTTGCACACCTTGTTAGCATCCTTAGGATCGACAAAACCCTTTGGTTGTATCATATACAACTCTTCTTCAATATTCCCATTGAGAAACGCGGTTTTGACATCCATCTGCCATATCTCATAATCGAAATATGCAGCAATTGCTAACATAATCCTAACTGACTTTAGCATCGCTACGGGAGAGAAAGTCTCATCGTAGTCAACTCCTTGAATTTGTCGAAACCCCTTTGCGACAAGTCGAGCTTTATAGATGGTCACATTACCATCAGCATCAGTTTTCCTTTTGAAAATCCATTTGTTCTCCACGGCCTTTCGGTCGTGAGGTAATTCCACCAAGTTCCAAACTTGATTTTCATACATGGATTCCATCTCGGATTTCATGGCTTCTAACCATTTGTTGGAATCTGGGCTCATCATCGCTTCTTCATACGTCACAGGGTCATCATTTTCATCAACCATGAAATTCATGACAGGATTTCCATACAGCTCGGGAGCTGCACGCGTCCTGTTTGACCTGCGAGGTTCGGTAGTACTCTCTTTTGGAGTTTCATGATCATTATCATTAGTTCCCTCTTCAACAGGTGGAGCCAACTCCGGAACAACTTCCGGCGCTGCGCTACTCGCCATACTTTGAAGAGAAGGTTCCACAACCTCTTCGAGTTCTACCTTCCGACTACTCACACCTTTCGCGAGAAACTCTTTCTCTAGAAAGGATCCATTCTTGGCAACAAAAACCTTGCCCTCGGATCTGTGATAGAAGGAATACCCAATAGTTTCTTTAGGGTATCCTATGAAGACGCATTTTTCCTCTTTGGGTTCGAGTTTATCCGGTTGAAATTTCTTCACATAAACATCGCATCCCCAAACTTTAAGAAATGACAGCTTAGGTTTGTTTCCAAACCACAATTCATACGGTGTCTTTTCAACGGATTTAGATGGTGCCCGATTTAAAGTGAATGCAGCAGTTTCTAGTGCATAACCCCAAAATGACAACGGCAAGTCTGTCAGAGACATCATAGATCGAACCATATCTAATAAAGTACGATTACGACGTTCCGACACACCATTTCGCTGTGGTGTTCCGGCAGGTGTGAGTTGTGAAACAATTCCACACTCTTTCATGTGAGTGCTAAACTCGTAACTTAGATACTCACCTCCACGGTCGGACCGTAGAAATTTGATCTTTCTATTACGATGATTTTCCAGTTCATTCTGAAATTCCTTGAACTTTTCAAAGGTTTCAGACTTGTGTTTCATCAAGTAGATATAACCGTATCTACTCAAATCATCCGTGAAAGTAACAAAATAACGATATCCACCTCGCGCCGACACACTCATTGGACCACATACATCAGAATGTATGATTTCGAATAAATCTGTCGCCCGTTCCATTGAACCGGAAAACGGCGTTCTAGTCATCTTGCCCATAAGGCATGGCTCACATGTATCAAATGATTCATAATCAAGTGATTCCAAAAGTCCATCCGAATGGAGCTTCTTCATGCGTTTAACGCCAATATGACCTAGACGGCAGTGCCACATATATGCGGATATATCATCATTAAGTTTAATCCTTTTAGCATCAACATTATGAATATGTGTAACATTATCATCGAGATCTAATAGAAATAAACCATTCATCATCGGTGCATGACCATAAAAGATTTCATTCATATAAATGGAACAACCATTGTTCTCGGATTTAAATGAATAACCACTTCGCATCAAACACGATCCAGATACAATGTTCATGCTCAGTGCAGGCACCAGATAACATTTATTCAAGTTTATAACTAATCCCGACGGTAAGTGGAGAGGCAGCGTTCCGACGGCGATCACATCAACACTTGATCCATTGCCGACACGCATCTTGACCTCACCCCTTGCTAGCGGTCGCTTGTTCCGCAGCCCCTGATTCGAGTTACAAATATTAGCAACTGAACCGGTATCAAATACCCAGGTGCTACTGCGAGCACTAGTCAAGTACACATCAATAACATGTATATCATATATACCTTTGTTTGCCTTGCCGGCCTTCTTGTCTGCCAGATACTTGGGGCAGTTGCGCTTCCAATGGCCAGTCCCCTTACAATAGTAGCACTCGGAATCAGACTTAGGTCCAACTCAGGGTTTCTTTTCAGGCGCGGCAACCGGCTTGCCGCCCTTACTTCCCTTCCGTTTTCCCTTCTTGTCTTTCTTGAAACCAGTGTTCCTATTGATCATCAACACTTGATGTTCCTTTTTGATCTCCACTTCTGCAGTTTTAAGCATTGACAGAAGCTCGGGGAGAGACTTCTTCATGCCTTGCATATTATAGTTCATCACAAAGCTCTTATAGCTAGGTGGCAGAGACTGTAGAACACGATGGATGCCTAAGTCAATGGGAATCGATATTCCCAAGGACACAAGCTTATCGGCGTAACCCGACATCTTGAGTACATGCTCACTAACGGAGCTGTGCTCTTCCATCATGCAGCTAAAGAATTTTTCTGAAGCGTTGTAGCTCTCTACAGCAGCATGTGTGTCGAAAATCATTTTCAACTCACCCATTGTATCAAATGCATTGCCGTTTTCGAAACGCTTTCGAAGTTCCGGCTCTAGCCCATACAATATGCCGCAATGAACTAAGTTGTGGTCCTCCTGACGAGTCTGATAGACATTCTTCTCCTCGTCAGGGGCATCATCAAAAGGTGGGGGGCCTAACGGCGCTTCTAGCACATATTGCTTTTGTGCAGCAGAGAGGAGAATCCTCAAATTCATGGCCCATTCAGTAAAGTTGCTACCGTTCGTTGCTAGTTTCTCTTTCTCCATGAACGCATTGAAATTAAAAGCAGGTGGTGCCATCTACAACAGAATTTGTAAAGTTTAGACTAAGTGTATGATAGATCGAGTTCAACTAATCTATATTACGAATGAACTCCCACTCAAAAGCGACATCCCTCGTGTCCTTTTGGTGATTACATGAACCAAATCCACTACACCAAGTCCGATCATCACGTGAGTCGGTATAGCTTCAAAGGCGAGCATCAAATGGGCATCATATCAACTATATGACTCATGCTTAACCTTTCGGTCTGTGTTCCGAGGCCATGTCTGTACATGCTAGGCTCGCCAAGTTAGAACCTTAGTATTTGCGTGTGTAACTGTTTTACACCCGAAATATGGTCGTGGATCCAAGAACACCCGATCATCACGTGATGTCTTGGAGCGACGAAAACATAATCGGTGCATACTAAAGGAAGAACACATTCTTATCTTGATATTTAAATGAGGGATCATCTTATTATGCTTAACAAAGCGCTAAACAAGCAATATAAGATGTAATCAAACATCATATGTTTATTAGTGAAATTATATGGTTCCCGCAGATGATCTCTATCATGTGCATCGTGGTATGATCACTATCATACCTATATGTGTAAATCCAAGGTCTATGGATTTTACACGCTATGTGTGTTGTAAGAGTATCATCTCATACTTTTACTTACAACACTACCATATCATAACACTAGCCCAGCAACAATCTAAACTAGACGCCTCTAATTTATCCATTGCAAGTTTTACGTGGCTTAGGGCTTTCGAGATAGAACCGTTCTTACCTACGAACATGAACCACAACGAGGATAATAAAATTGTTGACAACTCGCTTGTAAAATAGATATTGACTATAGTAGGAGAGACAGACACCCGCTAGCCACTTATGCAAACTAGTTGCATGTCAAGCGTGGAACAGGTCTCATGTGCGAGGACATGTAAAGTTTGTCCGGGCCGCTTCATCCCACTATGCCACCAATATCCAAAATTACAACAAAGGAGCAACAACATGATCATCATCGCCCACATACTCATATGTGTACTACCCGTGTAAAGTATCTACGCATAGATCCGGCTCTGATACCACTGTAGGGTTCGCAGCATAGAAAACAAAAATTTTCCTACGATGTGAACTATATACCAAGATCCATCTACTAGATACAAACAACGGGCGGATGTATATCCGTAGAGAACATACCCTTGAAGACCGACAAAGCTTAACGAGTTCAACTCGTGGTTGATGTAGACGATCTCTTGCCGATCTCAAGATCGAGAGGAAGTCCTAGCGCCGCAAATCAGCAGCGCATCCGTGCTCGCACACACGTTCGAGGCACCGAGCAACCTCCGCATCCTCGCTCCAGCGATGCAGCGGAAGCACAACTCTTTCTTGCCGAATAGCCACCGGGAACATGTATCTCGCTAGTCCGAGACCATGGGGGATAAATTCTAGAGGGGGAGAGAGATCCTTCACGAGGAGGTGTGGTGTGAGAGGAGGAGAGGGGGGCCTTTTATAGGGGAGAGGGGGGGCACCCAAGGGGCATGGCGCCCAGCCATGGGGCTGCCCCCACCTCTTCCACATTCATGTGGGTGGAGCTCCCACTCAAAATGAAAAGCCTCCACTCCCATTAAAAAGCCTCCACTCAAAAATCCACTCACATGCATTAAATTTCCACCAAATTTAATGCAAACTCTCATTTAAATAAAACTCTTTTATTTATTTATTCAGAATTTTGTTAATTACTTTAATTAACAAACATTCACATAAAACCCCTTGCTAGTATTCCATTTCACATGCAGAACCAGTTTCAGCAATTTCAACCGAAACAGTTTCGGTGTCTAGTGAAATAAATTCCTGCGCTTTCCTTTTCTTTTCGGCATGAAACTTTTGCTCCAATTGGATGTCGGTGTCTCTTAAGTGTGTCACCCTACGGTTCGTGAATAATGCGGACATGATCGAGACCCCTCTCGGATCAATAATCAGAAGCGGGATCTGGAGACCCATACTGACTCCCACACATTCAACGATGACTTTCTTGTGATCGTCGGAACCTTTTACGCTAGTATCTTAATCCCTTTGTTTCACGATATATTACATGTCCGAGATTCGATCATCGGTATCTCCATACCTAGTTTGATCTCGTTACCGACATGCACTCTTTTCTCGTTCCCGTGATATAACATTCTAGTGATCAAATCACTTGCTTGCAAGCTAATCAATGTGATATCACCGAGAGGGCCCAGAGTATATCTATCCGTCATCGGGATGAACAAATTCCACTCTTTATCCATGAGCCTCAACATAACACTTTATTAGTTCTGAATCCATCTTTATAATCACCCTGTTACGGTGTGACGTTTGATGTTATCAAGAAACTCTTCCGGTGTTAGTGATTGACATGATCTCATGGTCTAAGGATTAGGATCACTTCGTAAGTTGTTATAGCAATATAAACTCAATGACTTTGATCGTAATGCTATACTTCAGATGAGTGTTCATCACATCATTACACTAATGTTGTGATCCCGTTATTAACAACATCCAATGTCCATGATCAGGAAACCTTGATCATCTTGTTAATCAACGAGCTAGTTTATGAGAGAGGCATAACTAGGAACTTTCTGTTTGTTTATTAAACACACATGTATTAACGTTTCCGTATTAATACAATTATAGCATGCAAAATAAACATCTATCATATACTTGGAATACACATAATAAACACTTTATTATTGCCTCTCAGGGCATATTCCCTTCAATAAACTCTCCCAGATCTGCTCCAAAGTCATTTGTTCGAACATTCCCATGACCGTAATAAAACACGAACTTCACTAAATTGGTCATCTCTGCTGACATAAAATAAACAACCTAATCAATTAATTATCGACAACGCGTATAACTTTGGGCAATGCTTGCAAATATTCTAAAAATTATGATATTATTGCTACCGGTCAAATATTGCTACTAATCTACCGGCCATATTTGTGTCTAACCCATCAGTCACCAAATATTCTAAAAAATATGATACTATTGCTACCGGTCAAATATTGCTACTAAGACCAGCCACACTGGTGATGCGATTCAAGTAAAAGAAAGAATCGGTCTGATTTGGCTGTAGTGTATAGAACCGGTTCAAACACTGTACATGGGACCCAAGAGTTATAAAAGAACTTTTTTCTTTGTCTCAGTCCTTCCCAGCGAGACCGTGGTGGCTGGGTATTTCCTACTTGTGTCAGACACAAAATTATATTTAAATCCTTTGAATCACTTTGAGCCGATTTAACTACATGCACCGCTTTTTTGTATGAGTCGACTCAAGTATATCTCCACACTGTATTGAACCGATTCGATAGAGGCTAAGAATCGCTTTTGTCCAACACTGTGGGTGGTCTAATCCACCGGCCAAATATTTGTGCCTAACCCATCGATCAAATATTATTACTAATCCACTAGGCAGGTATTATAATAGACAAGCATACGCACGTACGTAACCATATACAATAACCGTGATTATTGAGAGATTAAAGTTTATCCTTGAAGCGAGAGAAGCCGCTCGGTCCACCACCACAGCACCACCACAGACAGCCTCAGCTCCTCCACCACAGCTCCACCACCATTGCCATTGCTCCACCACAGCTCCACCACCGTTCCTCCAACAAATCAACACCAAATCGCGCTATGAGCTAACCCATCCGTAGATCGGGCTTCCACTATCTCTCTACTGCCTTTGGATTGAAGTTTCTGTGGTCAAATCTAGCCAAATCGGGAAAAAAAGGAGGTTTTTTGGGCTAGAACGACGAACAGGAGAGAGAAGAAAACGGCTCGGTCGCGGTGGAGAAAAAAGGGCGCTGGCGGCGCGGGGCGCGGCGTCGCTCGCCCCTTATCCTGGCCCCAGTCGGTCTGGGCCTGGCCGATTGGGCAGTCGGCCAGCGCCTGGCCGACTGGACCTGTCGACCGTTGTGGGTCCCGCGGCCCCACTGGCCGACCTGCTGTCAGCTGGCTGCTGGCCGATTGCACTGCTGTCGGCCAGGGCTTGGCCGATTGGCCCAGTCGGCTTGCCCCTGGCCAACAAAGCCTAGATCTGGAATTTCGAAAAAACGCATAATAAAACTCAAATTAAATAATTAATTCGTATTATTTAAAAAAATCGCAAAGATCTGCCCATCGAGTGAAACACACGAATAAATCGCCGTACGATCCGAAGGAGAGCCCCATCTACTAGAACTTGGCGAACTACCGTGAGGTTGTATGATTGTTTCTGCCGAACGCAATGAAACAATGTTGATTCTACTTTCGAAAGTATCGGAAACATAAGAACTAATACTTCCTCTCATCCATATTACTTGACTTGGATTTATCAAAATTTAGACGAACATATATACTAAACAGTGTCTAGATTCATTCAAATTTAGACAAATTTGAGTCAACTAATATGGGTCGGAGGAGGTATTATTTACTGTCTAAAATAATGCATTCTAAAACACTTCACAAAATATGTAAAAATAAGCTTGGTCGTATCAATTGATAATATTTGTGTGAATCTTCATGCTTATTTTGTTTGTCAAACACGAGCAACAAACTATTGGAGACTTGGAGATCGGTGCCCGAACAAACCATTATGAAGGGAATAACAATTCTTTTGTACAGCATCACTCTACTTCCCAAAAGAAAATGTGAACAGAAACAAAGAGCCATTTCATGTACTCCTTAGTTAAGAACAGGGAAGCCAGTGAGACAAGTGGATATAGGAAACTGATGCAAAGCAGATAATATTAATCCTTCGAAACAACCAGCTAAGCTTGATACGTTATTAAGCTGATTGCCAGGAAAGCCACATTCTAACAGAGCAAACCCAACACAGCCAAGAAGCAGCGCCCACCCAGCTGCAGTAAGGGTCCCTGCATACAGTTGCCCAACTTAACAGCACCAACATCTATCATCCTATAGAATACCAAACATCCATCCACGCACCACCGATTTTGCTAGACGCCTATAACTAGTTATCGCCATCCTCGACATCATCAACAAGGTCCTCCTCGTCGTCCAAGATGTCCTCTACGTCTGAAGCATTTGTAGCACCAGGGCCCGATAAGCGCAACTCTTCGATTTCCATAAGGAGGTAGCTATCGCAGTTGATCCTTGCTACATGGGGTAAGGCCTTCGGGCAACCTGGTTTAACAGATTAACTGAAGCGAGGACCTTGTTGAAAAAAAAAACAAAGAGCAAGGGTGCAGAGAGCAACTGCAGCATACCTGCAACAGGGCACTTGGGAGCTTTGTTCCTTCTTATGTAGTCTATGATTGCATCCTTGTCATATATGTGCCTGCAGTCCTGACTGCAGAGGGAAAGCAAATACATCACGATGTTTGTGTTTGGAATTCAACATTCGCAGATATTTTTAGCTGTGTGCAATTTCTAGCATATTGCGTTCATTGATAAAATCCCTTAACTGGGCAAATAAATCAAATAAAAAATGACTGGTTTGATCGCAAGCAATGCTGGTTTGTTCCATTCACAATAGCAGTCTGCTAACAGAAAGAACAAGGTTTTCTTATACCATGCAGATCATAGACAGAGGCACATCAGGGAAGGAAATCATGATGATTTCTTTATATTATGTACATCAAACACAAGTGTAACCAAATCCTGATTATTTCAATTAAACTGATGAAAGGGTATTAGAGGCAAAATACAAATAGGAGTACAATGGTGGGCTATTGGATTGTGCCTCAAAACTTTGCTCGATTTCCGCAGGCTGAAAACAAAACTTGAATTTATATTCTTTAGAACATGATAAGACACAGATACAAAGTGGCTATAGCTTCAACCTTGACGTTCAAAGATAACAAAAATTCCATGGAGTTGCAATATAAAACAGAGCACTGAATGCTTACCAGCGAACTGGATTTGTCAACTCAATTACAGGCTTCATAGTTATGGGGCATTTGATATTTAGAATGATGCTCTGGGTGCTAGTCATAACAACATCCTCTTGTTCGTCACCAGGCATCGGTTGACCAGCATGGTGAACATCCTGCAGAAAAGAGAACAAAGGAACACAAATGATCAGGCATTATGGAAGTTGATATCTTTTTTGCACCTCTTTCGACAGTAGCTGAGCATCTAGCAAATGCATCAATAATAGGTAGCAGCACATAATTGTAAATAACCTTCTCAACAATCATCAATAAAAATCTCTGTAGCACATACCCAAACAGCCTCCCTGAACTGCCTTAGGAGCCGCTGGCTGTCACCCGACACCCGTGAGGTCCCCTTGACCTTATTAACCTCCGCCTCGATTAGCTTCTTGAAATCAGTCGTCTGTGAACCAAAAGCCACGCCGAAACAAACAAATGTCAAACAGTTAGCTAAAACTGCTCCAATTCGAACGCCCATACAGACAGGAGCATCACGGGCGCACCTGATCAGACAGCTGGTATGCCCCAGGCACATCCTTTACCGCCTCGGCGAGGTGTGCGCAGTCCTCGTACGAGGCCATGAGCTCCAGCACCTCTTCCTCGAGCTGCTTCACCTGGAAAAATTCCCGCGATTCAGGGGTTAAGGGTTTCGAGGCGAGACCAGATTGGGGGTTTTGTGGGGATGAAGCGGAGCGGTTGCGTACCTTGTCGGGCTTGCCGGCCCTCTCGAAGTCGACGGCGAGGGACTTCATGGAGTTGAGCGCCTTGCGCATGTCCTGCGGATTGGGGATTTTTCAGGGGAGGGGTTAGGGTTTTGCAGGTCGGAGTCATGGGGGCGGTGGGGGAAAGAGGCGGGGGGAGATAGGAGTCTTACCATGACGAGGGATTGAGCCTCTGACGAGGCGTTGTCAGCGGCGGTGGCGAGCCTCGCGGCTGCCGACGACATCTCCGGCGAACTCCTGCGATTTTTGTTTTTCCTCTGCTGGGGAAGGGAGGGAAACTGTTCTTTATTTTCGTTTAGGAAGGAGAGACACCGATAATCTGTGATGAATCAGCACCTCAGTAAAATAACAAATTCAGTAGCCCACCAGTTCTAAGTATCTTGTACTACTGTTGTCCTGCGTACATAAAATCTAAAAAACTTGTCCATACAACAAGATCTATACCTGGAAAACATTTTCTCCTATGCTAATAATTTAAGAATGCCGATTCCATCAGAACCACTGACGTACATTCAGAATCTCAAGCCTCTTTACTTAAGAATGTGGGACAACTCATCCACAGTGATAAACATGTTCAGAAATACTACTTCTCTGACAGTAAGGCAGAAAACAAGTTAAGCGTACATTGATGATTGATCCCGTATGATCTTCTCTTATTTCACAGCCAATCGCGTCCAGCGGCAGTCAAAGAAGACCAACAAACCCTAGAACATGTGAGGATAGGGGAAGGGACAAGGCAGAAAACCTTACCGGCGAGAAATGCAGTCTGCTGGCGGCCGGAGAAAGCACCGGGAGGCGGGAGGAGATAAGGAAGGAGGCGGAAGATATGGGACTCGTTCTTGCCGATGCGGGACGGGAATCTCCGTTGCCGGTGCTGGACGGAGGGGCGTCGGCGGCGTGTGAATGGGAGGAAGGCGGCGATGGGCGCGACTGGAAGCGTCGGCGTCGGCGGCGGCAGGGATGCAGGTCGGACGAGCGTCGACGGCCCGCTCGTGTTTTCAGAATAGGCTGGGATATTACCCAACAAACCAGCTCAAAACTCCCCTGCCACTGCCAAACGAAATCACCACGAACCGGCCCGATACCGGCCTGCCAAATGGCCCACTCCTGGTAAGTTCTCATGCAAACGGTTCTCCCGTGTGTTTGACCATGTTTAGTCGTCGTCTTCTTCTTTTTTTGAGAGGTAGTTGTCTTCTTTTTGGGACATGGTGTTTTGCCTCACCGGTATAGTACACTTATTATGGAAAATATATTTCTAAAGCATTTTTAAATATAAAAAAATAAAAAAATTCTGGATGTATATCCGTACATTCTATGATTTCACACTATGTTTTGTTGAAAAAAGACATTTTTTGTGGCCTATGTAAACAAGATAAAAAGTCTTGTGAAAAGTTATTTTAGAGTACCAAAAATTGTGGTTTTTACAGGAGGCAAATAAAGATCTTTCTCTCAAAATTTTGTGTGTGAACATAGATTGTCCAGATATATACTGAGATTTTTTTTAGAATTCTTTTACATATTTAAATAAGGGCAGTGCTATGCGTCTCCCGGGGATCAAAACTTTCGATCTCCGGGTCCTCCTACTGACACGTGTCCGTTTTGCTACACTAAATCCCGCTTTTAATACATCATGCCCTGCTTTGCTACACAGTAGCAGAAAACGGTTCGCACAAAAACAGAACAAAAAGACTATCCCTCGCCGAAGACCTCATCGGAGACACGGGTAGCAAAGAAAAAAACTATTGTAGCAAAACCCATTCGCCGGAGATTCGACGGATACTTCGTAGCAAAAAAACTATGCTAATATAGCAAAATCGGAGAACAATTATAGCAAATAATTTATGTTAGTATAGCAAAAAGTCGACTTCGCCGGAGAGCTGGATGTCGCCAGAGAAGCCGTTGTTGCAACGGTAGCAACGCCAACCACCTCCTATAGCAGAGCCTCATGCCTCTAGTAGCTGAGCCTCACGCCGCATGTAGAAACGCCTTCGCGCCTCTGTGGCAGCGCTGGCATGACTCTGTAGCCGGACACCCCGCTAGTTGTAGCAGCATTGTCGTGCCTATGTAGCAGGGTTGTTGCGCGTATGTAGCATCGCCGCTGAAAGGATACAGATGCCGCCTAGAGGGGGGTGAATAGGCGGTTAAAACTTTTTCAAGAGTGGTTCGACAAAGACGGAAATAAACTAGTGTTTACTTTGTCAAGCATAACCTAGAACAACTAGGGTTCACCTATGTTCACCAACAACTTATGCTAAGCAATAAAAGCAACAATGTGACAACAAGATATAGATTACTTCAAGCACGAAGGCTATCACAATGTAAAGTGCATAAGTACAGAGTTCGGGTATAGAGATAACCGAGGCACGAGGGGACGACGATATTTTACTGAGTTCCTCCCAACATGGAGTATGTCTCATTTAGAGAGGGGGTGATATCTAACCACCTACGCCACAAAAGGCCTCCCTTATTCTCCGGTGAATCTTACCCCAATGGGATCGATCCACACTTCCACTATTGGTGCACTTGTCGGTGGCAAACCGGGACCTCTCACAAGGTTGGAGCACTTCTCCACAACTTAATTGGAGGCTCCCAACAAACGCCACCAAGGCCACAACCTGCAACACCAACAAACCGTCTAGGGTTCCAAGAACCCAAGAGTAAAAAGTTTCTCAACTTTCACTCGCCAAATCCTCCGGGGAGAACTCAAACCGATGCACCAAATGTAATGGTAAGAACACAAGTAGTGCTCAAATCCTTCTCTCCCAAATTCCACCAAAGCTACAAAAGCTTGTGGGGGAATAAGAGAGGAAGAACAATGGAGGAAATCCACAAAAGACTCCAAGATCTAGATCCCAAGATGTTCCCCTCACTCAGAGGAGAGATGGATTGGTGGGATTGTAGATCTAGATCTCCTCTTTCAAATCCCTAAAGTATATGCAAGAATCAAGGGAGGGATTGAAGGGGGAACAAGCTCAAGAGGGTCAAGAATGGAGGAGAAAGCTTGTAAAAACTCAAGCAATGTCATTGGGGAAGAAGGGCCCCTTTTTATAGGCCCACGAATTTCTGATCGTTTTCTGCTCGTTGGGGACTTGCCAGACCGGAGATTCGGTGTACAGACCGGAGACTCCGGCCTACACCGGAGATTCCGGCCTAACCACCGGACTAGCCTCCGGACCACCTATCAGACTGTCCTAGGCTAAATTCTGTAGCCCCCTCCGGGGACTCCTGCGGAAACTTTGGTCCACACCGGAGACTCCGGTCCATGCAGACAGGAGACTCCGGTCCATGCAGACAGGAGACTCCGGTCTAGACCAAATAAGAGGAAACTTCAAATAGCGATATCTAGAGTTTGGAAACTCCGATTGACCCGAAACCAATTTTGTTGGAAAGAGGACAACAAGAGTTACCCAAAGAGAGAACATTTCATGTATTATAAAGTGATATACCTCTCTTGGTGAGAAACCGGAAAACCTCAAAGATCAATAACGCAATATGATATAAAAGGGAAATCTGTTTTTGACGAACTAGAGCTTGTTATGAATATTACCACAAGCTCTAAAACCTCATATGGATAAGATCCAAATAACAACCAAGAAAGGATGATGCTAAGTATGCAAAGGTTTGAGCTCTCTCGGAAAGATATGATCGAGTTACTCACTTGAGAGCCCCTCTTGATAGTACGGTTGTCTATCCTATAAACCGGTCTCCCCCAACTAACACCACGAGACCGGTAAGAAAGAAACCCTATCAAGATCATACCTTTTTCTTGTGCATATTCCACTTGATCTTGATATATACGATCTTGTCCTTCTCAAGATGGAACACCTTTCTTGATTGCTCTTGCACGCACTCGCTTGATGAAGACTTGCAAGTTGCTCCCCCATTCGACATGGGGAAACCTTTACTTTGTCCTTGTCTTCATCGATCCATGATCACCGAGGATGGCAAACTTCAAGCATGAGATCTTCTAGATATTGCACATCTTTAGCTTGCACATCATTTCTTATTTTCTTCATTATGTTGATGCCTTGAAGGTGCATCAGAGATATTACTCCATCTTATTCTTCAAGACATACTTGCCATAGGTTTAACTCTCACATGACCAATTTGTGGATCACTCTTTGAACACCTTGGTCACCACTTGATCCTCTTCTTCTTCTCTAAACCTTGAAGCCAACATATGGTTCAAGCATTGCCTATGGACAATTCCTACAAGTACAACTTGATACAAGCATTAGTTCATAGAGATTGTCATTAATTACCAAAACCACACATGGGGACCCACATGTTCTTTTAGCCGCCCGCCGTCCGTAACAACGTCGGTCGCCACCATATGTAGAAACGCCACCCACCGTCGACTACAAGGGCGCCCAGCATCGTTGCAGCACCGCTCGCCGTCGTCTCTAGCGATAGCAACACCAGTCGTTGTTGCAGCACTGCCTCGCGGGCGTGGATTCGAGCAGAACAGAAGAGGGTGCAATGGTGGTGGTAGCATGTGGAGGCGCTGGCACGACCACCATGTGAGCGCGGAGGAGGAGGCATGGCGCACGACGGAGGAGAGAGTCATGGAGGAGGCATGACGGCGCTGCGAGGCAGAGAGGCTGCGAGACGGCTGCGCTACGAGGCGGAGGAGCTGGGAGACGGCACACCATCGGCATCATGGGATGGGCGGTGGAGATATTTGATATGTTGGAAGGTAGGGGAAGGGAGAGATAAGAGTTGCCCCACCACTCTCCACCCGGTGCGGTGATACGATCGATACGAGCGGCAGCTTCGTTACGTACCGAGCGGTGCAACCCAGGCGATAGGAAGTTAGCGATCCCGGGGGACCCCAATCATTTCCCTTTAAATAAGTGTTTTGGGCAATAGGTGCACCGACGAGCCAATTTCCGTTCGTACTGCTTATGTTCTCTTTGTGTCTATGGAGATTTCGTGGGGTAGGAGGGGTCTACTTTGAACACTATACTTTAACTATGTTTATAACTTTAGGCTGAACTTTGGTGTTTCGTTTGCACAGCCAAGCAAGCTAAATGTTCTGACGTCGATTTTTGTCTCTAGTAGTTCACCGCATGTGTGAAGCAAAAATGATTTGTTTAGATGACATGTGGCCATGGATCAACATGAAGGTGAAGCCATCTGTAGCTAGATTGGGACCCAATTGTACCGTGAATCGCCGTCGTCATATGGCCGGCATCTCCGCCGTTTCCAGATATCCTCGTAGCAGGAAGGACCACTTTGATAGTTTGATGGCATTCTCAAAACACGACAATTGTTTGATGGCATTTTAAGAATTTTCTCAAAAAAATAAGTGCATGTGCCAGCCTAGGTCCACAAGAAAAGAGATTGTACCAATACCTACCACTTTTTGGTTCGAGTCGAGTCAGATGTGTGGATGGTCTTACACGTGCCATGTCACCAGAATACAAAGGTGCAACTATTTCAGGCCATATAAGCATGTTTAACAACCAAAAAGACATCCTATAAATCAAGGCACTAAACTGGATCGTCCCATATGCATTTTACTCTTTCAACTACACTATCTAGTAATTTCTAGGGTTTTATGATGATTGAGAGATGGATTTTATGTTCATAAGGGCGATTGTTACTTTAGCAAAATGAACATTTACAATCATATATGAAATAGTGGATGCCGATATGGGGTAGAATTTCTTACTCCACGTTGTGCCCATAGCTAACCTCCAGTCGAGTATAAAATATGGTAAAATCTATATGGGACAAAATCGACCATAGATTCAAAAGACAGTTGAAACACTGATGTATATAATATTACCCACGAATTAAATCATGAATTGATCATAGTAGTAACCAATTTTTAAAAAGATGTTCATGCGAGCATTATTTCCACCCTAAATGGAAGAAAATAAACTATAAAGTTCATAAAAATAATTACAAAACAACATATATAAACATTATTGTCCCCTGATTAAATCCTTAATTGAAATCGCTACACTAAATTGAACAAATCAACAATAAAATCCAAGGAAATTCTCATAAATACTTATGTTAAAGTTACTTCTCTACCCCATGTGGAACACAACCAACCATAAAATCCAGTAAAACTATCTTAAAATCGTTTGAAAATCACTGCAGTTGTGACTTGTGAGTGATAACAACCGGGCCATAAAAAGGTGGTGATCATGTTGATATGATACATGGTCTAACAAATTTTACGATCATCTTGTTTGTAGGGTCTAATGAATTTTATGATCATCTAAATAACGGATGGCTTAACCACATGACGGTTTGCCAGTTTGATCAGATGTTGCCGCTGAGCTTTGCGCTCAGCTACGCATTCTGTCCTTCAGGGAGGTTGACTTTTTTCCAGCCGCCCTGACAAGAAAATAGTACTCCCTCCGTTTCTAAATAAGTGTCGCCATTTTGAACTAGATTTAGTTCAAAACCGTGACACTTATTTAGGATCGGAGAGAGTACTATATTCATATTATCACGAGAATTATTCTAAGATCACGAGAGTAGCATGCGTTTGTACGTAGAAAAATACCTGCTGAGGCATGATGACCAGTGTCTCAATGTAGGCCTAGCAAAGACATTATGCCCAGAAATCTAGCCCATCTGCATAAGGCAGGGGCCTAAAGACTCCATAGCTGGTTGATTCTTTGCTTAGGGTTGGAGCTAAATAAAGAACGACTCTGCTTCTCTGCTTGTTCCTCCTATTTTCTTTTCTTTTCCTTTTTCTTTGAATATAAAGCAGGGGACTAAAGACTTTGACTGGACTCCATCTACCTATTTTACACCAAAATTAAGTAAGTACATTATAAGATACCAGAAGAAATCTTGATTGATGCTTTTAGCCAGTTCGGGTTGCCTTCCCCGTCCAAGAAAAAATCTTCTTGGATCCTTCCATATCCCCTACGTCTTGCCTTTCTAGGGCAACTCCTGGATCAAGGACCTCAGCCACAACCTCAATGATGCTGTCTTCCATGACTTCCTTGCTCTATGACGACTGATCCACCATGAACAGATCACTCTCTCCGCTGATTCCCCGGATCAGATCGTCTGGAAGTTCTCTAGTTCGGCTCTGGACACAACGGCATCAGCGTACAAGCTACAATTTTCTGGCAGATGCCTTCCCCAAGATTACTTGGCTGCAATGGGCTCCTCCAAGATGCAAATTCTTCACCTGGCTGCTGCTCCAGGACGGGCCTTGGTGTGCTGATCGCCTTATGCGCCACTGCCCCCTTTGTATTTGTGAGCTGAAACCTCCTTTTACACCTGTTCTGCTGCTGCCTCGTGATGGGAAGGAAGGCTGCGTCGCTCTCAGTCCAAACTCATGGGGGGCAAGTTTCTCCTCTGTTCTGCAACTTTGGAGCAACAATATGCTGACACTGACAGACAGGCAAGTGTGACCAAACTCAGAAGGGTCTTAATTCCCTGACCATCCTCATCTTGTGGGAGATCTGGCAAAGAGAGAGGAACCAGCGCATCTTCAGCAACAAAAATCATACCAGTAAGAGAGGATCCTGCATACTATCAGGCGCTCCCTAGAATCATGGCGCCTTGCTGGGACTAAATACCTAGCAGCTCGCCCCCTTTGGAGACCCTTTGCGAGGAATCGGCTGAGTTCTGTGTAAGCCTTTTATTTCCTTCTGTTTTATTTTCCCTTTGCCACACTCCGTGGTTTTTGTATTCTCATTCTGCTTACTAATATATAAAGCCAGCCAAGCTGGATCTTTCAAAAAAAAAAAAGAGATGCTTTCAACTAGAGGTTGACTATTGAATCATGAGGTGCCTGAGCTTGCCCTGATACCCAGCTACAGTCTGCAAAGCAGAGGAGCGCTCACGCATTCTGAATTGTGATGTCCCAGCAGGATATAAGGAGAAAAATATGTTCTGCACATAGGTTCATCTATTCAGGTTCCGTCTTAAAGAAACCACGCAGATCACACTCCAAACACTTCGACCAGGAATGCGTAGCTTCTTTCTGAACATCATCAAGATTAGCTGCGCAGTGTGTGCATGCCAGCATCATACATGTTGCCACACGCACCACTCTCCATTTCCCCTTGTTTTTGTTTCTGTCTGATCTAACCATGATAGAATGAGCCAATCCAAGTGATGTCAGTCTGGAGGTTAACTGACCAAGCACGGCCTGCGTAACTGGTTCATATTGACCAAGGAGTTCAACCGGTATCATCACATTTACATCCACAACCCCTCAGCGTAATAGTTTCTTCTTCTTCGTTAAATGTACTTGTGCACATAACTAAATACGAATAAAAGAAGAGGAAAACTAACAGAAAAGAAAAATGGAAATTATCTCTCTCTCTCTCTCTCTGAAGATTCTGTACAGACCTGTTCTGCTCATGATCATGTTGCTTCCGTGATCCCTTCAATAAAATACATCTTTCTCAGTCTGCTAAAATTCCATAAAATTGCCATCTTTTGATTTACCATAAAATTACCTTGTTCATGAACTCCAGCTTTGCAGAATACGTTAATATCATTTTTTTTTACAAGTTTCAAATTCCTACGTGCACTGGATTTCTATCTCTAGGGTGATTTTGTGGCCATGGATTTGCACAGAGCCGGAAGCTGATGCGCCACATGATTGGATTTGGTTTTATTAGTTCCATGACAACTCTGTTGGGCATTTACCTAGTCACAAAGTACTAAAAGCTTAAGAACTGACAACAAAAAATTAAAAGCTCAGTGTGGCATGGCAGTTTAGTGCACTGATTCAGTAGTTCCATTTGTTGACCAAACTGACGGAAACTGTGACGAATTCGAGTATTCTCAATTATTTGCTATTTCTACATCAATGGCCCAAAATGGCATCATCAAAATTCATTAGGATACATTGGCCTGACTATACTAAAATGTAAGAGAAAGGGGGTAAAAGCTCTCTACCCTACACAAGACTTGGCTTCTAAACTTGCCTTGTGCCAATGACGGTCTGACTGTCGGTGCAGGAAAAAGGCAACACAAAATCTCATGGCTGCACCCTTCATCCTCTGCCAAATGGATGCCTAGTGATATGTTCACACGAAAATAACTGTAGCCGAGCCCTTCAACTCTATTCCTTTTTTCGATGCATACCCAAACTTATAATTTCAATCCACATGAACTCCAGCAGAAATGAGGCAACCCTCTCGGTAACGTCTCTAGAGCTCGATCTTATCTTTACAAGCCCAACCATGCTATCACTTGTAAAACAGAGCATTCTGAATTTTCTTGTATAGACTATGGAGCGTTACTGCCATCCATCTGTATGTGCAATGTATCACCTCAAACATTTTCTGATGAAAGAGAACCTTAAGCAGATTTGCACATATACCTGAGGATACACTTCCCGCAACCCAGTGTCTTACATGTGGGTCCACAACATTGCATAGCCTGCTGTCTGGCTAGCTGCCTGCTCAAAAACTGCACAGCTCAAAAATGGTCTGTAAGTGCTTACTTAACTATTTTATCCCGGGTTCAGTTTGCACATCACCTCTGCTTGTTAACTTCAGCTTCGACACCAAGTCATCCAAGATAACATATACGTCATGGTTCTCATGTTGCCTCTCCCTAACTCTGAACTGATTAGCAATCTCATTCAAGTTCACAAGACGGTGCCCGGGACTGAACCTCTCATCGCTCTCCTTTATGATAGCCTTCACCCTGTGAGCATCTTCCCATCTTCCCGCCGAAGCATATACGCTGCACAGCAGCGCGTAGTGCGCGCAATTGCTTGGTTCCAGCTCAATCAACCTGAGGGCTATACGTTCCCCAAGTTCCCACTCTCCCCTGAACCGGCACAACCCGAGCAAACCACCCAATGCACGTGCCTTCATCTCCTCTGGCACACTCTTCAAGAGGCCCTCGGCTTCTTCCAGAAGGCCAACGCTTCCATACAGGTTTGCCATGCACCAATAGTGCACAAATGTTGGCCTGAGACTGTACATTGTGCTCATCTGCTCGAAATATACCTTCCCAACATCCAGGAGACCTAGACGGGTACATGCACAGAGGACACCGATGAAAGTGACTTCATCTGGTCGCAAAACCCATTGGTTATCAGAACCACTTTTCCCTGAAAGGGCAGGTGTTAAATATATCAAACTTGACAAATGTGTGCAGCCTAAGAGAAGTAACAGCATATATAGAACAATGTACCCACCTCGTCCAATCATCTCATGGAACAAATCAATCCCGTCGCTGGGTTCGCCATACACGCAATGCCCGATGATCATTGCATTCCAGCAAACCACGTTCCTGACTTCGATCCGATCAAACACCTTCCTCGCAGCCCCCACCATCCGACACTTGCCATACATATCAACCAGGGAACTCCAAAACAACAGGTTATCCTCCTCAAAGCGGCGCAGGAATGCACAATGCACCTCCCTCCCAGACCCCAGCCTCCCCAGCCTGGCGCACGCGGTGGCCGCCCCGACCATCGTCGTGGCCGTGCCCCTCACTCCGACCCCCGCCATCCACCGCACCACCTCAAGCGCCTGCTCGGGCCGCTTCGCCTTCACGTATCCGTTGATCATGACGTTCCAGGACACCACGTTCCTCAGGAGCATTCCGTCGAACAGCTGGCGCGCGGCATCAATGCCACCACCGCCAGCCACAGCAGCAGCAGCGTAGGCCGTCATCATGGTGTTGTGGGACGCGATGTCCCTGAAGGGCATATCGTCGAACAGGTTGCGCGCGAAGGGGAGACGGCCGGCGGCCGCGTAGAAATGCAGGAGCGCGTTGGCGGCGTGGGGCGGTGGGGCGAAGAGGAGGCCACGGCGGAGGAGCTGCGCGTGGAGCGCGAGCGCGGTGGGGAGGTGGTGGCGCGGGGAGGCCGCGGCGGTGGCGGCGGAGAGGAGCGGCGGGAAGGAGAAGCCGTCGGGGAAGCCAGAGGGGGAGTGGGAGCGGAGGAGGTGGGCGAAGAGGGAGAGGAGCGCGAAGAAGGGGGCGCGCGGAGCGAGGGCGCGGAGTGCGGCGGAGAGGGAGAAGAGCGGGAGGGGCGGGGGCAGGTGGCGGAGGAGGAGTCGCACGAGGTGGGATGCGGAGGTGGCGGTTGAGGCGGCGGCGGAGAGGAGGAGGCCCGATGGGACGGGGTGGCCGAGGAGCAGGTCTCGGCGGAGGAGGAAGGCGTGGGCGCAGAGCACGGCGCCGCGGGAGCGGAGGCCGTGGCGGAGGAACGCGTGGAGGTCGTCGGCGGGGGAGGCCGATGTGGAGGTGGCCGCCATTACGGGAGACGACCACGAGGCGGCGGCGCCATGGGGGTACAGCCGGGCCAACGGGAGTGGTTTTTGGTTTACTCGGGCTGTTGGGCTCGGGCTTGTTCTGACAGGATGGGCCCACCTGCGGGCGGGGTTTTGAGAGTCAGCTAACTGTATCTACTCCTTGAGTTTTTTTTTTAGGTATCTACTGTACCTTGAGTATTTTTTTTTGGTATCTACTATACCTTGAGTTACTAGTAAGCGACGCTCATGTTATACATTCTTTTTAGGCCCATTCTTTTAATCCATAACAGGCATGGATTGGTCTGGATTACGGGCCAATCACGGCAATCCAGCCCGGCCACGTAATATTTTTAGCCTAATAAATCTGATGTCTTCGTTTACCCAAGGCTGGATTACAACCCAACCCATCCCTTTCAACCCTAGTCTATCGAGTCTGGATATTTTTCTTCCGGTCTGATCCGTGAAAATTCTTTCACCACGTGACATATATATATATAGAGAGGCCTAGTTTAGCAACAAATAACGGTGTCAACCTAGCAACCTCAAGATTTTCACGACGACTTGGGTCTCGTGCATAGTGGGACAACGACTAAAATAATAATATGAAAGCATAAAAAAAACACCAATAGTAGAAGGGAAAATGTAATAATGTTAATATAGTAACTAACATAGAAGTTCAGCTGCATATAATAAACTGGAATGTCTCTAACAGGCTGGATATCATGGCTCGCTAGTATCCGCATGGCCATATTAGAGTAATCAACATCCATGTATTCATTTATCCTTAGTATCTATCTTAGTTGTCTCAAATTTAAATTGATGTGATAATGATTGAAACTTTTGACCCATTCGCTCCAGCGAAATTGGAATTCTATCAATTACAATAACAAAAGAGTAATTTATTAAAACAAAAATGAACTGAAGTTACTCCAATGAATGGACATCGTCAACGATGCTAATGCATGAGCAAAGTGCATCTACCAAGTCATCGTATGTTGTATTGGCGGACGGTAAATGAAGCAATGACTATGAGGTAAGATCAATGTGTGATGATGTTTTCGGTGTTTTGAGTTTCTTAGGGGGTCTTTCGTCCTAATCTTCCTAGTCTCGATTTCTCATATCATCATCATTCAATTCCGAGTTGACTAAAATGACAACTTCTAAAATGTGTCTAGATTCATTCAAGTTTAGAAAATTTGTGGCATACTTTTTAGGACGGAGAGAATATGCAACAATCATGTTACGGTACCGAATCCAGATCGGGCTTGCAGTTCCTTATGTAATTGGTGCATGGCTGTATTTTTTCCCGACATGGGTGGAAGTGTGATTTTTGCATTGGGTTGCCATAGGCTGAGGTGTTTTATTGTTTTTTGAGCTCCATGTAATTCCCCTAGCGTAAGTTATATTTTTTGTTTTTACGGACTTCTGTCGACTGTGTGCATCCTGGTTATGCAGAGGTCAGGTGTAATACTTAAACATATTAAGTAATATATCACCTATTTCAAAAAAAAAAGTTCCTTATGTAATCGTTCTGTAACATTTAGATGTAGTTCTGAACTTGTATTAGCTCTGAAATCTATTGTTTGCTTTTGTGCCAGTTTGTAGCACCTTCATTACGATGCTAGCTTCTGTGATCGTACTGAACTCTTGAGGCATCGTGTCTGAAGCTCCTCCCAAGATTGCATGTCAGATCAGTGGGGGCTCAGCGCTTGCTTAAATGGGCTAAAAACATTTTGAGCCCTGTCATGTAACTCGAAGCAATTCCCCAATTATCAGTAGGATAAAATAGTCTTCTCATTATATTATACTCGTATTAGAATCTGGATGAGCGCGTAAGTGTGCAGCACAGATCGATGCAATACTTCGCCAACGCCCATTCCATAATATGGTTGCCGCATGCAGCTTCTTCACAAGTAACGATAGTGTCTAATCTTGTACTACCTCACGTGCTAGAAGCCGTTAACCATGATCCTTTGATGCTGAAGATGTGAGAACATGGAGTGATCAGGTTGAACTAGATCAGGACCAGTGTGCACGATGCAGATGGGCCACGACATTGGATTCTGAACTTACTGAGTTTTTTTTTTCGAATTGAGGAGGCCAGGCTCCCGATTTCATCATTAAAACAAAACCGATAAGACACCTCCATGCTTTCTACCAGTGAACCTACTCCAACAACAATAAAAATTCTTTTTTTAAACGAACAACAGTACGAATTCAGAAGCTCAAGTTTACTACAGCAAGCCAACTACCCTATTACATGACTCAAACAGAACAGCGAACACAGTTGGCTAATGGCTTCCAAAAAGCATTTCTTTCGGTTTGGCAATTTTAATATTAAGGTTGGTTCACATATTAGGTTTTGGGAAGATAAATGGTTTGGCCAAAATTCTCTTCTTGAACAATATCCAGCTCTATATTCGATCTTTAGGCACAAAGGGGATACTCTCGCTGAGGTAACAGAAACCAATCCTCCTAATGTGTCTTTCAGAAGAAGTCTCTTAGATCCTAGACTGGTGTCTTAGAATAATCTTTTAGTAAGATTATCCAGGATACAGTTATCTGAGGGCATGGACGAATTCAAATGGAAATTACTACATAGTGGTAAATTTTTCGTTGATTCGTTTTATAGAGCTTTGATCCAACTTAATATTCCAGTCGATGACAATAGTAAAATTTGGAAGATGAGGATACCCCTTAAAACGAAGATATTCGCTTGGTATCTCCGTAAAGGGGTGATTCTCACAAAAGATAATCTGTTAGGAGGAATTGGCATGGTAGCACTGAATGCGTATTTTGTCACCAGAATGAGACAATATATTATTTATTCTTCTATTGTAAATTTGCTTGTGCTATATGGTCAATCATGCAAATAGCCTCTGGTTTATCTCCTCCTCGATCGTTAGTCAATGTATTTAGCAACTGGATAAATGGGATTGAGGATAAGTATGGAACTTTATTTAGGGTGGGAGCGCTTGCCATTATTTAGTCGCTTTGGCTATGTAGGAATGACAAGATTTTTAATAACGTTGTATCTTCTCCCTTGCAGGTTATCTATCGAGCCACGGCTGTCCTCCGATCATGGACTTCTCTATAACGTATGGAGTTCCGCAACTTGTTTGCGGAGGGATGTAGACGGTTGAAGGATACGGCCCGGGATATCTTCTCCCGACATTGATGACAGCAAGCGCTAGATCTTTCTTAGCTAGTTTAGAGAACTATATTTTGATTTACATTTTTTTGTAATTATATTTAAATTGCTTTCGTCTGAGACTCTGTGGTTGATCAGCTGTGTGCATCCTAGCTATGCAGAGGCCGGGTGTAAACTTTACTGTTAAGTAATAAAAGCGCCCATTTCCAAAAAAAAGAAAATTCTCCTCCCGTCGACGCCTAGCAACTCTAGACAGCAACTGTGCAGCGCTGACCTGAGCCTGCCGTGCCAGCGAGCCCAGTGAGCTAGCCAGTAAGGCCCACTTATTTTCAGCTTTCAGAGCAGATTTGTGGTCCAGAATCGAAAGCCCAAAAGAACGGTTTAGATTTTGGGCCGCTTTTTTCCACCGCGAATCGAGGGACCTGCTTCTGGCTAGATTCCCGCGATTCTCCGCGATGGAACGAATCGATAACGCTAGCTACCCCTATGCCTGTAGGTATTTACACGAGAATGCCACCGCTCGGCCAGCTGCCACCGTGCACCGCCCTAATGCCCGCGCACGTACCGTGTCACACGCGAGGTTCCTCGTCCTTCAGTTCACATGCACACGTTACGTCATGGTGGCTCCGAGATCGATAGACCAAGTAGGTCGCTAATTCTATAACGTACCTAATTATGTGAAACAAACGTCTCTCCCATTGTACGGCTACATACGTAATAGTTATTTTAATGACTAAATATGTCAAATTTTTAGACTACATGTATACGTATTTAGATAAAATTGAGGCTTTTAATATGGACGGAGGGAGTAGTAATTCCTACCTCACTGCTACATAGTGTACTATTCACTTATTTAGATAACGTATGAATTCTAGGGGCATTACAGACATTTCATAACTCAACACATCAAACAAGTCAAATGTCTAGATGCCAAAAAAAATGGAAGAAACCTGATTCTGTGAGCTTCTCCCCACCACAGTTTATCCCCACAATCTGCCAAAAGCTAGCTTGTGTAGAATCACAAGCTAAAAAAAAGTCGCCTAGCTTTACAAAAGACACTCGCGGGATCATTGCATAACTCATTAACTCTATCAAAAACAACAACATTCCTAGTTTTCCACACAGCCCACAACACAGCAGCAACACCGGCAGCAATAAGAGACACGTGTACTATCTCCATCCAAGAACACATGATTCAAAATCTAGCACTAACGAAAGTTTGATGGAGGCAGTCGCCTGTCGTAAGCAATATGCATGTACTAACGAAAGCTTCATCATGTTTGTTGTCATGTTGAGCTCCCTCCGAACCTTCCTAGCGCAAATGACTTCATCAGAACCTTTTCATCATCTCTGAAAGCTTTTCTTAAAGATGAACTATTGTTACCAATAAGGTATAATATACATCATATTTACAGAAGAGAAGGGGATAAAAACATCAAAAAGTTTTAATTAGGAGATATTGCTGAGCAGCCAATCTTGGAATTGTTGCAGATATTTGTCGTCAGTGTACTTCTGTGCTGATCAAGGTGCTATCAACTCCTCCACCTCTCATACCCTCTCACAAGTATTCTCATGAACCAATTTGTACACAGGGAAACATCCAGACCTTGAGTGCTTAGCAGCTATTAACTCCTAATGACACAATGTGCTTCTACTGATTATGTTGTCCCTCCTCTTCTTGAGTTGCATTTTGTTCTTCACATGATATAGCCTTCCTTAGCTCTTTAAAAAAGTGGAGAAAATCATGCCCAACTTGAGGTTTCTCACGTCTGTCATAGGGTCGAAAGGCTTTAATCTGAAACATGTTTCTGGCTTTCTGCGCTTCCGAAGATTCAATTCTTTTTGTACAACATTACAGTCAGGTTGTGCTTCAACATAACCAAGACCCTTGGCAACCAGATCGTCTAGCTTTGACTCCATCGTCAACGTTCTCATACATCATCATTACCATCGAGCTCATAAGGATGATCCCGCAGGGTCTGACTCGCTCTGAAGATTAGGAACTCTGACCGTGTGTTCTTTGCCAGTATTTTCCTCCTCTTCAACGTCCGCGCCGCCGCAACCTTCACCAGCCATCTCAGACTTCCTCCTCACTCTCAAAGCTCGTTCACTGTAGTTGGTGGACTTCGTTGTTCAATTTTGCATCCAACAGAGCAGCAGCTCTGGTTGACGATGAACACTTGATTACTATCCCCCCGCCTGGACGGAGGAGAAGGACTTGGAAACTTACTGTACTGGTGTACTAGTAGTACATATTTGTCTCAGGTATATCTACTGCAAAAGGTTTGCATGTGGATGCCGGCCGGCTCAGCAGCGGCATGTGACGATCACGAGGGTCAGCAGCAACCTCTCGCCGCCGCCGAGAACCAGATGCTGATGCTGCGCCGGCCGGTATTTTAAACCATACCGGACGGCCGTTGCAGTTATCTCATCGATGACCGTTAACCGAACCATTAATGCTAGCACCATGGATTGCCCGATTATCTGTGTAAATCTCGTGGGGAATCACGCCACGCGCCCCCGATTTTACTGTAACGTAACGGCTACTCCCCGCTGTTGTCGATCTCCCTCTGACCGGCTGACTCTGATTCTTTAGTGTGGTGATGTTCAGAAGAAACACGAGCTAGTTGCTTGGTTGTCTGTTCTTGCGACGGAGATGGGTCGGTCAGTCGGTTTGTTTAGTTCACGCGCCCGGCTCAAGGAGAGATCTTGCGAGAGAGAGGGGGGGAGGGGCTAGCAAGGCAAAGTCCACCACATCCTACTCACTTTGTAAAAAGTCTTTGCTCCGAACGTACCGTTACAGCTTCAAATACTGTAGTATGTGGTTGTTTGAAGCTTAGGCCTTTCATAATGGATGTTTCTTAGCGCTATATTCTAGCCACTTTGCTTATATACTATAATTAATGAAAAAAAAAAGATCAAGATATCATAACTAAGAAACACCATTTGCATGAAACTATAGGCAAAAATAGCGCTAGACCAATCACTTGCATGCATATCCTCTAAATAATTGAATGTAGAGACTCTACTTGAAAAAATCGATGCATTGTACTAGTACAAGTTATTTCTTAAGTTTTAGTTTCTCCTATAAAAAAACGTGCTAAGATACGACCCGTTGTGAAAGGGCTTAGTTTCACGCCCACCTTTTGAAGAGATCGGAGAGCCGGCTTGGGAAGTTGGAACCCAGGGAAAGTACAGGAATCACCTGACCTTCTCTCAATTTTCTGAAGCTTTGGTGTGGCTTGGAACCCAGGGAAAGGACAGATTTTCATTTGACAGTTTAATTGGCTGGATAGCTCTAGCCTCTAGTAACTAATTTCCCTCTCGCGTATATTAAATCCGAAAGCGAATCATTGCGGCGGCGATTGAGCAGGCCAAGTTGAGGCAGGAGTGGTAGCTGAGTACTCCTACAGTTCTACTATCCTGTTTCCAGCAAGCAATTATAGTGCTGGTCACGGCAGGCAGACAGTTTCAATGCGGACCGATCCATCGCCGCCCTCTGCAGTTGCTCTGCTCCTTGTATCTTCTTTTTTTAGGGCAAGCAGCTGGGCTCCTCTCTACAGACGACTCCAGCTGCTCTTTAGCTCTAGCCCAGCTTCGCCGTTCTGCAGGCCACGAACCCTGTCTGCCTGCCAGATAATCGTGCTCATGTCTCTTTCTTTTCTTTCGAAATTTGGCTCCTGCTGGCGGTTCGAAATCGTGCAAACCATTCGGAGGGGGAAAAAGCTGTTTAACATATAGGACTACGTGCAGGCAGGAGCATCTTTTCTGCTCGTCCCGTTGCAGCAGCAGCAGCAGCAGCAGCAGCAGTAATCCAGCCGTTTCTGATGGACTACACGGTTGTCCTGCAGCAGTAATCCAGCCGAACCCGCCGTGGATCCATGTGCCCATGATGCACATGCCATTTTGTCACGGCCGCCACGAATGATAGTTCCAAAAAAGACCTGTCCTTCTGCCCATCACGCACCGCACCTCAATGCAAGGCTGTACCTGTAACCCCGTGGTTTTTAACAGTCATATCTGAAGAATTGAGAAGATACGACTTTAGGCTGACCTGGCATGTGTATTTTTTTCCAGGGGTGTCTGGCATGTGTACTTGATTTACTAGTGCCTCAAATCAAGCCGATCTGCATCTCCAACGATGCCATAGCTGTATGGAAAATCGATCAGGATCGCACGGCCAACTTGGCATTAATCTTCTCCCCCAATCCATGCTACCCACTACGATCGTGTCGGTAGCCACATCAAACGGTCAACACTAGCCTCCCCTCCCCTCCCAGACCAACCAGCCACAGCCAGACTGGCTCCCATCTCATCGACCTCACACAAGTCCAAAACCCAAACCCCCACTCTCCCGTTATATACCCACCCCACCGACGCCACCGTCTCCATCCATCCCCGCTCTGCTCTGCTCTGCTCTGCTCAGCCACCACTCCACTCCATCTACTCGGAGCGAGCTAGCAACAATGGCCTCCAAGAGATCTGCCATCATCCTGGCGGCGGTGGCCCTGGTGGCGCTACTACCGGCGGCGCTGTGCCAGAAAGCCGCCCCGGCCCCGGCGGCAGCGACAACAACAACAACAACAACGCCGGCAGCGCCGAACGTGACGGCGGTGCTGGAGAAAGGCGCGCAGTACACCAAGTTCATGCGCCTCATGAAGTCCACGCAGCAGGACACGCAGCTGAACGCGCAGGCCAACAGCTCCGACACGGGCTTCACCGTCTTCGCGCCCACCGACAACGCCTTCGACAGCCTCAAGCCCGGCACCCTCAACTCGCTCACGCAGCAGGAGCAGGTCTCGCTCGTGCAGGCGCACATCGTGCCCACCTTCTACTCCATGGAGTCCTTCCAGACCGCCTCCAACCCCGTGCGCACCCAGGCATCCGGCGCCGACGGGCCCTACACCGTCAACGTCACAGCCACCAGCAACAGCCAGGTCAACGTCTCCACCGGCATCGTCACCTGCCTCCTCGGCACCGCGCTGCGCGACAAGAAGCCCCTCGCCGTCTACTCCGTCGACAAGGTGCTGCTGCCATACGACCTCTTCGGGCCCAAGCCGCCCAAGTCATCGCCCGCGGCCAAGGGGAAGTCCCCGTCGGCGACCAAGGGGGACGTTGCCGCTCCGACCGGGGCCGATGAGTCCGCGCCCACCGGTGCAGCAGCCGCTGTCCGCGCCGGCCGGAGCCTCTTCGCAGCCGCCCTCCTGGCCGCCGCGGCCTGCCTCTTGTAAAAGAGACAAAGGGGCGCGACCATGAGATCGATTGATCGATCGAGATTCCAGACATCTGCATGTGCATTGATTCGAAGCGTGTAGTACTGTCCAGTTCCTGTTGCTGCTTCTTTTTCTTTTTTTCCTCCACATTCTTCCCCCTGTTTCTTTCTTTCTTTCTCTTCTTTTCGTGTTATTGTCTATTGATTCTGAAAGAAAGATTGGGCAAAATGTGATTCACTGACTCACTGTTCAATGCTTAAGTTCTGTAGTATTTTCTCCGTCCGGCCTAGTTGGTCTAGTCAAACTTCTAAAGTTTTAATAGTCATATAGGCACTGATTTTGGTGGTGACCACGAACATTCATACTCCTACAACTAGATCTTGGATCGATGACTGTAACGGAAATAAGTTTTGCCTTCGCTAGAGGGGGCCGCTTTTCAAGGAGCTTGGTGTCAGAAGCTGACTAGATCGATCTGAGCTTTTACTCACTTGTTGCAGAGGGAGACTCCAGACGGGCCGATTTAAGCCTTGTTTTGTGTAGGCAGATGGGCTATGTATGAGGCCCTTTCTACCATGGGTAGTTGGATCCTCAGCTGGCTGACAAATGGATATTATCACGGGCCAACGCATCGGCTTGAGGTCCTCCACTCCAGTATACTAACTCCTTCTATAATATAAGCATTTCTAGCAAACTAAAACAACTTGCTAAAAAAACTTACATTATGAAACAGGAAGAATTGAACTGAGTAAACGATCTTAGGAGAGATATGGTTTTATACCCGTGGGGGTGGGGGTGGGGGTGGGGGGATATCTTTTCTATGGACAAAATAAGACAATTACTCACCGCCTTTTCCATTTTCTTCTAGCAAGATACATTTGCAATGTGGTGAGTCATTCCTTTGGAGTAAATTGCTACTAACTCTATACAACAATATAAGTATTTGTAGCAAGTTGTTTTAGTTTGTTACAAAGGATTATATTATGAAACGGAGGGAGTACTTCAGATATGTAGAACGTTGGCCGTATGAGTATTTCTTTGTATAAAGACTAAATTGCTACTCATTTCAATCCATATTACTTGTCACTAAAATGGATATATCTAGACATGTTTTAGTGCTAGATACATTTATTTTAATGACAAGTAATATAGATTGGAGGAGTACTTTAGATATGTAGAACATTGGCGGTATGAGCATTTCCCGTATGTCATCGCTCGGAAGCGCGGATGGCTGTTTTTCGAGACTATGTTCAGGTGTGCAAAAATTAATTGACCTTGGCTTTGTTGGCCTTTCAAATTTATGTACGATAACAAACATGCATCCAACCAACGTTCGTGTCCGTCTTGACCGAGCCATAACGGAAAACGGTTGGAGGTATATATTCTCTAATTCTGAGGTTGTACTTCTGAAGATGGAAAAGGAAGTTTGGCCTGCCGCCCGAGGTCGCCAACTGTGATATGAGATCTTTTGGGAACTATATCCAGCGTTAAAAGAGTTAATTGACACTAAATGATTGAAAACCTTCATGTGTGGGGAAGGAAAAAGTTTGGTAATAATTTTGCAAGAGAGCCAAAGTGCTTGCGGGAGAAGTTGGAAAATCTACAGGCCTCGGATGCACCTCGCTCGAAAATTCGTCTAACAAGTGACTTGATGAACGAACTCATGTATAAGAAGGAAATGTTGTGGCTTCAGATGTCACAAATTGATTGGCTTAGGTAAGGGGATAGAAATACCAAATTCTATCATCAAAAGGCTATTTGGCACGGCAGGAAGAACAAAATTGCGAGGTTATGTGATAGCAATGGACTAGTGCAATCAGTTTTGTCCGAGATGGAGCGGATGGCGGTCTCATATTTCAAAACCTTGTACTCTCCTTATCCATCATTAAAGCCGGATGCTATATGTGATATAGTAAGGGAGCAGATATCAACGAACATGAACGATACATTATGTAGGGACTTTTCGGACGAAGAAATCTCGGATGCTCTGTTTCAGATTGGTCCCATTAGAGCGCCCGACCTTGATGGGTTTCATGCACGCTTCTTTTTGTGGAACTTGGACCTCGTGAAGACTGATGTGATTAAGGCGATGTGACTCTTCTTTTCCACAGAGTTTATGCCAGAAGGTACTAATGCCAGAAGGGAGTGTATTTTAATGAGAATTACTCATTCTGATTTTAGATAGTCCCTCACCTATTTGATGTTACTCACCAGGTTATAAACATTCAAAAAATATAAATAAATGGCATAATGTAAAAAAACAACATATTGAGTAGGTTGTGCCTGCCGAGGAGTGAAAAAGTTGTATATTTGTAATCTTCACAAAGTTTATAACTTGTTATCATTTTTATAAACTAATTAATGGAGTGTAAAAGAGGTATGATGACAGTACATAGGTGGATAAATCAACTCCATGTCATCTGGTTTGGAAGGTAACAAACAACATGCTACCGACAACTCGATGACCATTGAGCGGTCATGCTCAAGTTCGTCGTTGATGAATAGATGGAATCATGACATAACCCCAAAGATAATTAGCTCGGATTCTAATTTGAGGATAAAGATCAAGATCACATAGAGATTCTAATTTTTTCCATATTAATAAACCACCATGGCTAGAACAACAGATCAAAAATGTTGTCACATATTTATATTGAACAGTTTTACCTTGAGATCTTATTTTTATACCTACACCTTTTGATGCACTATCTGCACTAGTTTCTTGTTATAACTAGCATAAATTAACAATTTAAACTTACTTGTTTATAGTAAAATTCACATGTTCATGTTTTTACTATATTTGTGATTACAAATGAATTTCTTGTGATAAACTAAAATAGCGTTTTGGCAAAAAATTGATCACTAAATTGTTGTATCTAAGAATACTCTTGATAATATGGATACCGTTCACTACAAATATAACCAATATTATAACACTGCCCACACATTACCTTATATGGATTCATTTATTATAGTACAATAACTACAAAATTTGATAGACTTAAATTGGTGAGGTGGCAAGTAGGTGTTAGTCCTCAAGACCCCACCCCCCCTTTCCTGCTCGCCTATATATTTTCTTATATCTGTTTGCACTTCTTGTCTCGGACAACCAGGGTACTTATATAAAAAATACGTAATTCATAACTTGTTTAAATATTTAGATATTATTTATTCATAAATTGGGTTGTTTGATTCTATTTTACATTGATCATCCTAACAGAAAACTAGTGTGACATACCTAAAGAGATACACAATTGCTTTTAGAACATTATACACAACTAGCCAGGTGGCCAATACAAAGGTGGGGGGGGGGGGTATTTAGCATTCTGATAAGTTCTAGAAATATATGGTCCCATAATCGTTATCTTAAAAATAAACTTATTTGTCTCTTCCATCACAATAAATTATACCCCTCATTTGCAAACACATTGCATATTTGTTTTGTTCGGAGTCGGTCTTAACATAATGGTTGTTATTTAATTAATAGGATTCATCGGTTAATATTTAACTAGAGATGCTTGTCTGTAAGATTTAGCGACGGCAACAGGTTTAGCTTTTTGTGAGAATTTCTAACTTTTCACATTTTCCGATATAATTAGTCATGTACTTTTAGTATATAATAGACATGTGCCAACATACGGCACTCCATTGTGAATTGGAAGACGGTCTGTGAAACCTATATTGGGATTGAGAATTGCACGCCTGGACATGTTTGTGCATGTCCTCATTTGACAATGGCTTTTACTCGTCAATGGACAAAACCTTTATCAAGCGTGGTTTGGGTCAATTGCATTTTGATGCTAACTTAGGATTGGGCCCATTTTCTGAGCTTCAACAAATCCAGAAGCAACATTTAGTTTTAATTGGACATTTGGTTTAGAAATATCTTTCTTTGCCGTCGCGCATCTTCTACCTCTTTACGGCCACCACATTGGAACCATGTGATATTTATTTTTCCCACCACTCTTGAAATACTGGGGATTTCAACTTGCGGGGCTCAACTTCTCATGCGAGCGTATCGCGGGTCCAAGTGGTCTGTAATCGTCGAGGTTCACAAACTTGGGTTGTCAAACACTGAGAAGGCCCATTTCGAGTCAAACTCGTGAAGGAGACGTTCGGAACCTCCATGTCACTAGTATATCCGTGATGCGAGCACTAAGTCTGCAACCACGTAGGCAAAACAAGAAACTAGACTCCACGCCTTAGTGCGTTGACGAAATTCACAAATCCACTCTCTTGGGACATTTTCCTTCTGGCGCCAAGTTGTTGTGCCCACTTGCTGATCCCGATCTCTAATGTCGCATGTTGTGCCCACAGTTTCGAGGCTCTAGCCCGCCTCCGCCGTCGAACGAGCTCAGCAGTATGGAGGATGGCTAATCATCGTACCCTGAAAGAAGTGTTAGATACATGCGGGTGAACTACTCTTACCTTTGCCTTTTGCACTAACTATAACTGCTAGCTATCTATTGACATTAAAGAGATAGATCGAACCTAGAATTATATGCTATCCGAACGAACGCTGACAGACAAGTTCTTATTTTTTTTTGTCCCCAAATTTCTATCAACTAGGGTCCCCTAGAGACCCCTTACGTGGTTTCGATACGCGTCGGCGGCTACCACTATAAATTAGCAAATGGGAAGGACAAGTGGAATCCTCATAATTGTGTCACAATTAAAGAAGCACCGACGTAGATTTGCACTATCCCTGTTATGGTTGCTGCTCTGCGTAAACATATTGAAATGGGGCCGACGCAGATTGCACAGTTTAGCTTTAGAGATAAACAAGGCAGAAAGGTTCCTATAATGCGTGACAGTTATATATCTAAATTGCTGAAAGGGTGTCTGAGGGCTCAAATGTTTCTCCTGGATTGTAGAATAATAGATATGGTAGCTGCTTCCACTCCTAGTCGCCCTGCTATTCTTGGTCAGCATGGTCTGACTCAAAGCCTCGTTGCTATTAAGAAAAATGAGGTTCCTCGTATGCGCCATGCTTCTGCAATGCAACCTCCTCGTAGGAGTGTCCGTATTGCCGTGGTGCAAAACCCTGTTGTGGATGTAGGCCGTGCTTATATTGTGGAATCTGCTGGTGTTGTTGCTCAGCCAACTACTGACCTAATCTATGCTGCTGTTACGCAAACTAAGGCTTCAGAAGGCAGTCTGCCTGTTGTTGTTGATAGAACTGATGTCTTGGGTGCTGGTCATCCTCGAACCCGTGATGAAGTTCAGTGCGCTGCTGCTGCAGCTACTCGAAGACATGTTGTTGTAGAGCAAGCCCATGGTCTGGACTATGATACTACTCGTATTTCTTCTCCAGCTGATACTGTCACCAAGGCTACTCCAGCTACCGATAATACAACTATCGAACCTCTCGGTGGTTTCGGTCATACGGAACCTGATCAAGGCAAGGTACACGTTCTTATCGGTGTCGAGAAGTTCACTGCAAAATTAGATGATGGCACAAAAAAATTCGTCGATAAATTGATGCACTGCTTGGCACATACGATCCTGAAGTGGTACATGTATCTGACCTGATAACAACGTTACATGAGAAGGTGGCGTGGGGGTCCTCCCAGGAAGAACATTTGGCATATTTTGCTTACAACAGCAAAAACCTATACCAGTGAAAGTTGCCAGTGATTTAGTCGTACCGTTTAGTAGGATGAGTCATAGATGGGAAATGTACCTGTTCGTGCACATGCACACGGTTGGACATGAATTGGAGTTTGACAAGATCAAGATTCACATGTAGAAAACATGATTGACCAGATCGATGGTCTCGCTCGTGGTTGTGCGAGTGACAGTAGCTTCAAACAGAGGAGAGACTTACAGAGGAGAATCAGAAAAAGGAGCAGAAAGAGCATCCCCAGAAAGAGCACCCCGAAGAAGGCCATCACCAAGTAGACGACGCCAGAGAAGATGACACCCAAGAGTTGCACGAAAAAGGCACCACTCCGCGAAGTACACCCCTGAGATCCAATCATAATGCAACACCAAATAGTAGCAGCAAAAAAGATAATAGGGCCACCACAGTGGTGAACGAGGTGGTGAACACACCCAGGAGAAGCGGTAAAAAAGGCCAAGGTGGCTCGCAGCCTCGCACGGAGGATACCACACCCAATAGTGGCGACAGAAATGCTGGCTTGAGGAGGAACGCGTCGTAGAGGTCCGGCAATAATGCCGGCATGAAGGAGAACACATTGTTGGCGCTGATTCAACGTGGGAGCGCTTCATCGGGAAACCCCAAGAGCAAGGTATGATGCAGCGCAACAGCAAGTTTTCTCTCAGTAAGAAACCGAGGTTATCGAACCAGTAGGAGAAAGGAAACATCCCAAAGGTGTTGTAAGCAACATGGAAACCTGTACAACACAAACTCAAGACTTTGCCACAACTAACAGTGAGGTTGTCAATCTCACCGGTTGTTGTAACAAAGGATTAGCTGCATGGTGTGGAAGGTGATGATGGTTTGCAGCAAATAAACAATAACAGTGGAATATGTATCAATTGTAAAGATTGGACCAGGGTCCATAATTCACTAGAGGTGTTATCCTTAGATAAACAAACATGACATGCTGGGTAACACAAATTACAGCAGGGCAATTGACAGGACTGAGCAAGGCATAACAATGCAATACTAGACATAAAGATCCTATGAGATTCGATTGGGCAATACAACAATATACATAGACCGCCATCCAACTGCATCTATGACTAGAAGTCCACCTCCCCTCCAGTATTAAGTTTCAAGCAAGAGACAACTGCTTTAAGCAAAGTGTGTAAGGTAAATAATCCACTTGTTCCATGAACAAGAGACCGTTGTTTTCCCCTAATGGCAACAACACATCTACAACCGTAGAGATTTCTGACACCCCTTGATTAAGTAGAGGCATGAACCCACTATCGAACATAAATACCCCCTCTTGGAGTCACTAGCAACTAATTGGCTAAGATAGCTACTAACAACGGAGAGCATCCAAGATCTCAAACAACACAGACATGATAGAATCAAATAGACAAAACCATTAATCAATCTGACATAGTAATCTCAATATCCATCGGATCCCTGCAAACACAACATGCATGATTACAAATAGATTGGATCTTGATCATGAACGGAGCTCACAAGATCTAGACATGAAAGCACAAGGAGGAGATACAACCATCTAGCTACTACATGGACCCGTAGTCCAAGGTGAAACTACTCATGCTTCATACCGGAGGCTGGCATGATGAAGAAGAAGGCCTCCGGGATGATCTCCCCTCCGACAGGGTGCCGTAAAGAGCTTCAGATCCCCCCGGTCTAGGGACGATGGTGGCGGCGGCTACAGACGGTTTCGTGGAATATTGATCGGGTGCTTAGGGTTTAGGCATCAGGGGCTTCTTATAGGCGAAGAGGCGAGGCTGGGAAGCGCCGAGGGGGCCCACACCCTGCCCAGGGGCGGGCCCACCCTAGGACACGCCTAGGAGGGTGCAACCACCCTGTGGCACCCCTACATCTCTCCCCTGGACTCCGTGTTCTCCTCGATGAAAGATTGACTTTGTATTTTTCTCGTCTAATTCCGAGAATATTTTCTTACTAGCTTTTGTGGAACCAAAAACAGCCGAAAACAGGCAACTGGCAGTGTGGCAACTTGTTAATAGGTTAGTACTAGAAAACATATGAAAATCACCTCAAAGTGTAGACAAAGCAAAGCAAAGTAGATAGTAAACAAGCATGGAACATAAAAAATTATAGATACGTTTCCGACGTATCACACATCCTATAATGACAGCAAAATGGCTAATTCGAAGAGGAACATGTCGCAGAGGTCAGACAATGATGTCGGCATGCAGAAGCCAACATCCACGAGGGGAAGCGGGAAGGAGATCACACTAGGAGTAGCAGCAAAAAGACTAGTTCGATGAGGAATACAATGCAGATGTCAAGCCCTAATGGGGCTACCATCAGGAAGGAGGATGTACATTGATGCAAAGCAATTCGCTTCTTGTATGTGCATTAAATCACTCATGGATTTGTCCCTGTTTTTTTGGCAATGGATGATGACCTCTGGCCCCTATCTTTGGTAACAAGCTTCATGAACAAGACCTTGGTGATGCAAAGCAGAGTACAAAGACCTTGGTGATGCAAAGCAGAGTACAGAGCTCTTCGTGATGCAAAGAAGAATACAGAGCGTGGTCTTAGAGAGGAAGACGCGATGGCGCGTCTGCGACCACGTCAACGGCGGGATCCGATTCGGGAGGAGGACGGCGGGACCGAGAAGGTTAGGCATGGTGGTAGGTCTCCACCAAAATGAAATCTCGTCCCGATGCCGTTCCATGGGTGCGTCCGTGGAGAGGACGAGCTCTAGTTCGGGAGGAGGAGGGCGGGGCCGATCACATTCAGTCGGGTGCCGGATCTCGCTGCTGAAAGAATTGGCCTCCCAAAGTTCCGTGCCATGGCGGCGACCACAGATCACCCCTTTGGATAAGAAGAAGGCCGTCCTAAAAAGAACGGGGAATGGACGAGGGCGCCAACGCTGTGAGTCTACATGGCAGCGACACAACGGCCAAAAACTGATAGGAGGGGCCCCATTTGACGGGTGTTAGCGAGATTTCTCATTTTCAAACATTTTGTTGAATTCGTGCGGAAAAAGACCATCTAGGCAATTGGCAATCCGACTATGGGTAGCTCGATCCAATATCAACGAACTCGGACCCTGCTATGTCTTGGCGCTTCAACTTTCAGGCCGCATATCAAAAACCTAAAAAATACTGCCCCATGATAAATACTCTTATAATGATTTCCTTCATACAACAAAAAAAAATCATAGCATAAGTTGGCACACTATCTAGGCAAGAATCAATAAAAGTTGATCCAGCCTAGAAGAGGCACGGGGATTAAAGCGGTTGTCTAGTCTCTTATCTATTTTTTAGGAACAGAAAACCAGATCTTTCGCTAGAACCTTATTATGACTAACAAGGATCCTTGGATACTTAACATGGAAAGAGAAATTTGGTTGTCCAAAAAAAATCATCATCATTTTCCATGGCTAGAAGAGTATCATCGCTGATGGGAAGTTGGTGAGCCACACCTTTGATATGTCCATCCATTCTTGTTGATTTCAACATAGATCCTAATCCATCACCAACCAAATCAAAAATAAGAGGAAACAAAGAGTCACCTTGCGTTAGACCCTTATTGGTTCTGAAGAATTCACCATTAACCCCCATTAATGTTTATGCAAAACCTGATAATTTGCATTATACTTGTTTTATCCAGGATATCCAGATTTTAATAAACCATTTCTTCCTGAGTAGATCAACTAAAACTACTTTGAAACTACGATCTTCTCATTGGAGTTTTTGACGAATGACAAGATGCATAAGGTGGAGATAGAAATGAGGACTTTTAAAGGCTTTGATGTAACCTTTAGTTCTAACAAAGAACTTTGTCGTTTGTATATCATTTTATTTCCTTTGATATGATGTACTTTGGTTGGTTTATCAATAGAGTTAGGTCTTTTCCGAAACACTAATTGAAAATTAGTAACTTGATAGTGTATTTTAACTAGGAGAGTGTAAAAACCCAACATTAGTCTGTACCGAACCCCAAGGAGTGCAACCGGAAGGGTATGGCTAGTTTCCCTCGCCTCCGTCCGTCATCTTGGGGCTAGGAGGTGAGTGTCCATAAATCATTGTAGTATGATTTTCTGGGCCTCGATAAAAAATACTTGGGTGAAGAGTGTGTGCTCTGTTCCAAGTAAAGGATTCGAGTTTTCCCTTATGGTAACAAGGACTTTCTTATCGCCACATAGATAGAGAGATTTATGTTTGAGAAAACCCCCAGTTTGGTCTATGAAGTTGCCGCGGATGTGCGTTTTGGTCACAAACTTGCAAATCGTGAATTTCGGATCATGAAGTTGTCACGCTCGTGCATTCTGGTCAAACCGTGCTGGTGCTGTCAAAACGGATGTTAAGACAACACATGAGTATCACGTGTAGGACATCTCTGGTTGTGATGTTATGGGAAACCCTTTGATTTTTACTTCTAGATTAAATTCAGTCATGTAATGGATATTTAGAGCAGGTTTAAATTTAGTAGTTATGTAATAGATATTTCTAGCTGGTTTAAATTCACTTAGATTTCAGTGCTTAATGTATATTTCAAGCATTTTAAATCCAATTATGTAACATCATGCCGTAGATAAATAACAGGTATGTCCATATAAAAGTTTGTATGATCTACCCATAGATAGCAGACTGTGTATAGATATTTCAAGCATTTGATAAATCTGATATGCAATTCAGTCAATAAATATAGATAGCAGTGTGTAAAATTTGATAAATTTCATATTCAATTTACTCAAAAAATATAGATAGTAGTGTGCAAAATACAACAAATTGACACACACGTGTCTCACATAGTTTCAGATGTTGCAATTCACAGAAATTGTCACAAGGGCAAGCTGGCACGAGGGTCTCATCGTTGCACGGGTACGGGCTCGTGATCTGGTGGTGCAGTAGCCATCTTCCTGGAGGGATGCGATGTGCCTCCATCGCTGACCTATCGATGGGCGGTGGTGGACCTCGAATCGCCAGAGGCGAGTTGCTCCCTATGCGTCGGCTCACTACCTTTGTCTTTTTTACCTAGGCTGGCTCTCTTTGGGGATAGGAAGGATCGCTATGTTTGTCTTTTTTTTTACCTAGGCTTCTTTAGTTGGGGACGGAATATTGAGTTAGGACGGTGTTTTTTTATAGTATCCAGTCACTTGTGTTAACATAATGACACCGACATGCCATGTCATCAAGTTCTGGCATGGTTTTGACGGCACCGTCATGGACTGACCAGAATGCACATGTGTGGCAACTTCGTGATCCGAAATTCACGATTTGCAAGTTTGTGAACTTAACATACGTGGCAACTTTATAGACTAAATTGGTGTTTTTCTCTTTATGTTTTCACAAGCTTATGCCAATGTGCCATGTTCATTTGCTGGTTTGATCTTCCATGGAGTCAAAGTCGTTCGCTTATATTCTATTGAATATCTCGCGGTTCGATGGCCTACATTTCCGTAGGGTAATCACCGTGCCAAGTTTGTTCATCTTCCGATCTTTGAAGATATGTGACTCAAGGCAATATTTGAAACCTTTGAAGGTAATGAAGTTCGTGCAAGTGTAGTGTTCTAATTGTGATATGTCAGCTGAAGGTTTTTGCACAGCAATTCATCTTGCATTGACACCACACCTAGAACACGTTATTTCACACCAGTTCTTAGTTTTCTATGTTGCGTGCGTGCGTGCGTGCGTGCGTGCGTGCGTGCGTGTGTGTGTGTTTGGAAAGTAACAGGTTATTCTCCATAAACGCTTGCAATATTTTCCGATGATGTGAAAATCAACCTATTTACCATGATTTTCTGTGTGCCGTACCCGTACGCGTAGCTCACTAGCTACTGCCCGTTGCATGTGTGATTCACGTGGATGGAGATTACAATACCACGACCGATCGAGGGTTTTGGTGGGATTGTGTGTAGAGACTGTAGACTGCAGAGGGTGTACACACATACAGTACAAGCCTGCTGTACGACAGAGTGGAGGAAAGAGACGGCATGTGGTGCCCTACTGCCCTCCCTACCGGTGCCAGCCAGGTTTGGGTGGTCGGTCGCTGTCGCGAGTTCGAAAGCTTGTGCATGGCTGCGCTGGGGAAAAACCATTTGCAGTTTTTTATTGCTCGACCAAAGGACGAAGCGGCCACATATCATACAGCTGCGTGCTCGATCACCTGTCACCGACTTTCTTTAAGCTACTTGCCCCCCTGCGATCCAGATTCGCGCCCAAAGAACGCGGCCTCCCATGTACGTGCATACGTACTCTCCTGTACGTTCTACAACATGAGTGTATGAGAATGCGTCTTCTCCTTTTATTTTGGCGTACGTATATAAGCACCGTACACTACAGTACTCTGCTAAGACATGGAGATGTACGTACGCACATGTCTGAAACGATGGCGGTGTATCGACGTACGTACGTGGAAACGGATGGTGATCTATCTGGCGGTGGGGATTTTAATTTTTTTGTCGAGTTCAATTAAGCGTGCAGCCGGTTTGGTGCGTGCGCTACGTGTCCCTGAAGTCTGAAGGAAGACATCGCGTTCCACGTTCGATCGATCGGCGTGCACGGCGGAGGATCGGACGTCGTTTTTCCGGGTCAGCTACGCCGTCGCCGTCGCCGCGCGCGGGATCTCTCTCGCAGTCTCGCTCCTCTTCTCCGATCGTCGGTCGGCCGGCGACCGCATGCGGCCGCGTATACTACTTGCCTCGGCAGACGATCGAGTCACCCAACCACGATCTTTTTTTTTATTCATTCTCGTCCCAATATACTACAGCTAGCTGATCCCAATCATGGCGCACTCGAATTCACAAGAATGTGAGGCAGGCACGGCCGAGCTCGCGCGAGCTACCGCCGGAATCGAGTTTCCTTCACGTCGTCGCGCGCGGACGTTGGGCGGGCGCTGTCGACGGGCCGACGACCCGACGTGGACAGCCGGATTGTGGTAGAGCCAACCACGACTCGCTCTCTCTACACACACATACTGTCGGTGCGACCAGCTGCTACTCGATCGGTTCTGAGAATCAACCTGATGATGCGCGGTAGCTACCGTTTGATTTTTATTTTATTTTTGGGTACCGTCGGTTCAGCATTTTATGTTTTTTTTTAGGGGTTCAGCATTTTATGTTGCCCAAAAAAAAGTATGCGTTTTTTCTACCACAATCATTCGCGCCACCAACTTATGCTTATGGTGGTAGTATTATACTCCGTGTCCAACTGTCATGCACGCACTTTTTCGGATCGGACATACAGGTCACTCGGCCGACAAAAAAATGTCACGATAAAATACTTTACGCACCATGCAGGATTTGCAAACGTATTCCACAATCCTGTTGTGGCTCGGGGAGGTAAAGCATCGACGTCGCACAAACCTGCTGGCTGCCTGACTTCACAGGCCACGCGGATACGAAATGCGGTGAAATTTACCTGCAGAAATATATATTCACACAATTGAGTTCGTGTATTCGATAGTAAGTGGCAGAGTTAGGAATTAAACTAAGCCAGGTCAAACAAATAAGTTATATAGTTTTTTTTACCAAAAAGCAAGTGTATTCAATAAAAAAAGGTTCAAACATATTTATTTTTCATATTTCATCAAGACTGAGACCAAGGCGGGGAGGTCGGAACGGGCTACACCATGTGATGTGCGTGGCGTGTGGGGCGCCGAGACCGGGGGCCACTGGTGGCGACGGTGGAGGGGGGCTGACTGCAAAACTACTTACTCGGCTTTGAGATGTAAGATTTTCTAACATTTCAATTGGCTGATCGGGGGTGTGCTTTGTGACTTGATTCATTAAGGAATATGTATGTTAACGCTGGTTTTGTCGCGAGATATTGTTGTCACACATACAAAGAGAGAGTGTAATAGTGTAGCTCACGAACTAGCATAATTTGCGAAGCGGACTTCGCATGCATACCGTTGTTTGGCACAATACCACCGACTTGTATAAATGTTTGAGTGGCTTCGTAAGGATTATAACCCGTAGATGCGGATACGGCGGTGACGATGATGGCAGTGCTCTTGCTACTTCGAATCCCCACGCGTGAGAGAGGCAGACATGAGTTTCCCCCGTGGTGGATTTGTCCCTACTAGATCAGATCTGGAGAAAGGTTTCTGCCTAAAGTTCTTCCTATGTGTTATAATTGCGACAAGTAAATAACAAAGAACGAAAGAAAAACCAAAGCAAAAGGATTTCAAACAAAGAGAGAAAAAAACACGGTCGCCAGCCAACTAAACTTTACTATATTGGGGAGTGTTTACAAACACCGGAGATTTCACACATACAACTCATCCCAGCCAGCGGATTACAAGAGGTTTATATAAAAGTACTAACTGACTTGGCACCATCCATATTAAAACAATGAAGAACTTTCTTAATGTAACTTTGCTGACTAAGAAATAACAAACCATATTTTCTATCTCAGGTAATTTCCATACCTAAGATCTTCTTAGCAGCACCAAGATCCTTCATCTTAAACTCACTACTTAGGTGTGCCTTCAAAGTAATGATTTCTTTCATGCTCTTGGTAGAAATTAACATATCATCAACATATAGCAGCAGGTATATAGGTGATCCATCAACAAACTTAATATAAACACAACTATCATATTTAGACTTCTCAAAGCCATGTGAGATCATAAACGAATCAAACCTTTTATACCACCGTATTGGAGATTGCTTTAAGACATAAAAAGATTTCTTTAATTTGTACACAAAATCCTATTTACCAGGCACTATGAACCCTTCTAGTTGGTCTATGTATATTCCCCGATCAAGCTCTTCATGCAGAAAAGCAGTCTTGACATCTAACTGCTCAAGCTTAAGATCACGCATAGCCACAATACTATAGAAAGTGCGAATGAAACTATGCTTTATAAATGAGGAGAACACATAATTGTAATCAATACCTAGAATCTGGCTGAACCCTTTTGCTACTAACCTTGTCGTGTACCTTGAAGGCTCTTTAAGAAACAAACCTTCCTTTTTATTGAAGATCCACTTGCAGTGGACCGCCTTCTTTTGTTTGGACAAGCGCAAAACATTCCATGTGCCATTTTTTTAAACGATTGCATCTCTTCTTGCATAGCAGAAAACCACTTCTCGCGGTCAACGGATGCAATGGCTTCATTATATGTAGAAGGTTCAGAATTATTCTCCACCTGTTCAGCACAACTCAAAGCATAATGAACAAGATTTCACTCTTCAATTAAACGATATCCAATTATGTTAAACGATAGTTACTCGCCTTATTATGTTAAACGATTATGTTTAGAACTAAGAATTTATCATCCCAATTTGAGATAGTTACTCACCTTATTATGTTAAACGATGTCACGTGGTAAAAGTTACAATGTTTTATATGAGCTAACTAAAACACACAAAAATAAAAAAAACATATTACACAGGTTGTGCCTTTGGAGAGTGAAAAAGGTCGTATTTTACTCTGCCACTTGACAAAGTTTACAACTTGTTGTTAACATTGTTTACAAGATAAGTGAAAAGAGTATTATATCCCAAGACATTGCAATAACAGTAATGTAAGAAGAAAAACTCAAGTTTGATGGCACAAGATCCAGATGTTAACAAACAGTATGATCCTAGCAACCCTATGTCGATCAACACTACCAAGAGAATATGACTTATTATTTTTCAATAACATTATATAGAAGCTAGATACCGCCACAAATGTGAGAGTTGGGAGTCGTCAGCTACTGAGTTGAGGACATCCATGGATATTTGTTGTAGATTCTTAAATTTTTATATGCTAGTGAGCCACCATGGCTAGTCCAACTAAGAAAAACGTTTTCACATATTTATACTGAACTTTTTTACCTTGACATGTTTATTTTATATCAACATCTTTTTATACACTATCTTCAATACTAATTTCTTGATATAACTAGCACAAGTAACAATTTAACACACCCGTTTATAGTAAGGTTCACATTTTAATGTTTTAGACTCTTTTTATTACAAGTGAATTTCTCGTGCTTAACTAAATTTGTGTTTTGGCAAAAAAAATGCTCATTAGTTTGTGGTATCTAAAAGAATTATCGTCATAATGTATTCGATCCACTACGAATCTAACCAATATTATCGGACTACCCAAATTACCTATAGGCCTTTTGTGTTATAGTATGTATATATATCCTTTCACACTTTATCGGTAATTAACTAAAACTTGATTTATTTGTAGTGTATGAGTTTAGGAGACAAATTGGTCGATGCTTCTAATTTATAGCATACAATGCTACCCATTTAAGGTTTAGTTATATAGATAGTTCTACATTGTGTAAAGTGTCAACTAGTAGTTAGTCCTCGGGTTCCCTCTTTTGTTCTCATTTTTTCTCATCAAAATTGTATTTATTGTCTCAAAGATCCAAGTGATGAGGGTCTACCTTCAGTGAGGGTCCCGATCTACAAAGGGCGGCGTGTGGGGGGCGATGAACACATACAAGTGGGGACGAAGAATGCACGGGTACACACCAATTTCCTTAATTTCCCAATTCACCAGCGCAATAGAATACACAAGTAAAAGATCCAAAGGATAGAGATCCTTGAGGAAAGATTGCCAACCAAAAGGATAGAAACTTAAGAGCAAAGAGAGTATCTCGATCGAATCCCAAGGAAAGATCAAGTACAATAGAGTTCACTCATAAGAAATATCCATTCACAAGAAGGGGTGTTGTATAGCTCCAATTAGGTAAACTAAGGGAGAGGCCTTGGGTTTACTACTTGGGAGGAAGAGCACTTGCTCAAGTCTCAACTCAATCATATCTTGTATAACCCTAGCTCTAAGCCAGCCATATAGGGGTATTTATAGTACTACGAGCAAAATGTAGGTTGGTGGATAAGTTACAATCCCCAGACGCCGGACTATCTAGTGTTTGTAGGTGGGCTCAGAGATGGGGGTTTTGGGAGTTAGTTTTCGACAGCGGCGATCTAGCGGAAAGGCATGGGGCGGTCTATCGTTGATGACTTGTAGCTCGCTAGACAGAGGTCGGACACGTCTGTCACATGTCTATCCATTTTCCCGATGCCAAACAGTCTATCTATTTGTCACTGGATATTTTGGCACCTCAAGTTCCTTCCAATCTTGCTTCTTTTCCCTCTTCCTCTTTCGTCTTTGGTTCCGACTTCCATGTTGGCTTAACATATTCCACTTGGCTCATACCTGACCACACATAGAGTATCAAAAATGACATAGCATGCCATCCAATGGATGCTAAAGTAAAACATAGATATTAGTGATATCACCTTATCATGCAGAGCTTTAGTGCGAGCTTGAGTCATGGTCCACTTGGAGGACTTTGTGGCCTCGGGGACGGTCGTTTTTATGGCTGCCTGTATCACCAAGACATGTTGTATCAAAATTATCATGTCTTATTCCTCCTAAGTAGCTAAGATACAACTTTTAGGAGGAATAATATGTTCTGGCCAAGGAGTCTCGATTTATTTTCTTTTTTTGTTTGGATGTGTCAATATTGTTTGTTGGGTCACTAGATCTGAGGTCTTTTCAGAAAAAGATCCACTCGGCTTGGTAAATCACATTGCACATGCTTAAATATGGGATAAATTGCTAATTTTCCCAATAATAATAATCAATAAGGGCATTGGCACGTTAATTTTTTTCTTAGTTGGAAAATAGATTATGGAGAGAAAGAAAATTGCCTTTTTTTAGAGTTCACAAGGGAATGCTATTTTCTACCACATTTTCACTAAATATTAGAACTTATCATTTGTTATAGATGACAATAAAAGATATTACGTTGTGTGCTTATATTTATTGTCTTCTTCGAATGATGTATGGATCTAAGGGCATGCACAATGGGGTGATGTCAATATTCCCTTATGGTTGTCATGTTAGATTTTTTTCTTAGTTGGAGGAGACAGAAATAAGAAAAAAAATATTGTCTTCTCTTAGCTAAGGAAAGATCTCTCTAGAAATAAGAGAAAACTATTTTTTTGGTTGTGTCATATGCATTTCCTTATAGAAACACAATTTTTTGTTACTGAAAATAGTTAATTCTTATTAATTGCTAAAGATAATGATAAGAGATAATGTATTGTACAATTTATGTATATCTTCATCTTTAGGTGATGTGGAGGATTAAGAAAAGTCATCCCATTCCTACCATCATACATGCCCTAAAGAGAACATGTGACTTCACTACCGTCGATGGCTGAGTTAGAGATTATAGCACCATGGTGCTTATCCATGTCAAAAGATAGAAAACCAATTTTTTAGGTGTACATGTGGTGAATAATTGATGTTTTGTACTAATTCATTTGCCCGCCATGTAGATCCGGCACTGTCTACCATACCATCGTACATGTCCCAAGATTTTCTCTTCTGTGCAAAAGGAAAATTGGGTTCAGGTAGTTCATAGATCACATCGCGCACGCGTGAATACGAGAGAAAGTTGCTGTCAGATTAACTAGCCGAGACGAATTTCCACCGTGCGCGCGCCCCTCTACAGCTCAGCTCCTCCTCTGATACCACTCTCGTCGCCACCCCACCCACCGCTACTATAAGTCTATTAAACACACACCACGAGGCTGCGCTCTCTCTCAGATCTCGCCGCGCCGCGCCTAGCTGAGCTAGCTCCACCCTCGCCAGAGCAAGCACCCACCAACCGCAATGGCGTCGGCGTCGCGGATCCTGCTCGTGGCCTTCCTCCTGGCTACAGCCTCCACAATGGCCGCGGCGCAGAAGGCTGCCCCAGCTCCCGCCAAGGCAAAGGCCGCGCCGGCGGCGCCTGTCGCCGACGCTCCCGGCGCGGCCACCGCCGACGGGAAGCCCCCGCCGACTGACCCCATCGCGATCCTGAAGAAGGCCGGCGGGTTCAACACCTTCTGCGACCTGCTTGAGCAGAGCCGCGTGGACACGCAGCTCAAGGCGCAGCTGACGGACAGCTACAACGGCCTCACCATCTTCGCCCCCACCGACGCCGCCTTCGACGCGCTCAAGGCCGGCACCCTGAACGGGCTCTCCAACCAGGACCAGATCCAGATGATGCTCTACTGCGTGCTCCCCAGGTTCTACTCCCTCTCCATGCTGGGCACCATCAAGGACAAGGTCAACACCCAGGCCTCCGGCCACAGCGGGCCCTACAAGTACAGCATCAAGCCCTCCGGCAACAACGTCAACGTCTCCACCGGCGTCAAGGGCAACAACATGCTGCTCAACAGCGTGGTCAGCAAGGACTTCCCGCTCTCCATCTACTCCGTCGACAAGGTGCCGCTCCCCTACGAGCTCTTCGGGCCCCAGCCCCCCACCCCGGCGCCCGCACCCGCGCCCGCTCCCGCGCCCGCCAAGTCCAAGAAGAAGAAGAAGAAGGCCGCCGACATCGCCGAGGAGCCCACCTCCGACAGCGACACCACCTCCGACGAGACCAAGAACGCCGCGTCCTCCCTCACCGGCAGGTGGGTCGCCGCGCTCGGAGTCCTCGCCGCCGCGGTCCTCGGCGGCGCCTTCTGAGAAGGAGATCGAGAACGGAAAGGTGGTGGTGGTGTCATTCTTCCTTGCATTGAGTTAGTGTGGTGTATACCAATTACCAAGAACATTTGATGCCTGTACCATGAACACTGTGATGATGTGTATGTCCATCGGCTTTATTCTTTCTTCTTTTCTTTCTGAAACACTTCTTCTTCTTCTTCTTCTTGCCTGAATTCTTGTCGATTTGTATCCTGTAATTTATGTGATATACTAGTGCTTCTTGAATTCATCCAATAACGGTTTTACCATCACATTTCTCCACCGCTCGTCCGATCTGGATCTGAGTATCTGGCTCCATTCCCGGGTTGTTTGTGTTTAAGATCCGATCTGCTCTGTCCTTGCAAGAACACAGGCGGGGACAGTGCGGGTTGTTTCCCACATCCCCCTCCCTGGTGGATCTGAAACATCAAGCGTGGGTGGGTCGGTGGCTGGCAGAGCAGAGAGGACGGCACACGGTAGATCTTGGATGCCAGCGACGGTCCTGTCCCGTTGTCGCTGGCGACGCTGTTCTTTCTCACTTTCTGCTTCACGATGATGCAGTGTCCATTTCATCACTCCAAAAGCGACATTGTACCGTCCTACTTTCACCAAAGATCTCCATCTCCGCCGTGCTAATCATAAACATTGTTGATTTTACAATCATCATCATCATCATCATAATCTTTTTGTGTTTAGCTAAAGCAGGGGATGACGCTAAGAGCAAGCAACCAGGTGCTTCAGCCATCCAGTGTTTTCCCTTCTGAAACACAGCTTCAGGAAAAGCCTCTTGGATCCGCTGATCAGATGAATCGATTTGTTGTAAGGATCACACAAGTGGAGCCGCCCAGGTGCATTATTGTAGCTGTAGGGTACACCGGACCTGTCGATTTTTTTTACTAGAAAGAAAAAGGGAACAAGAGGTACAGCACACCCGATGCATGGAAATTTGAAGGGGGGCATGCTGGCATCTTGTTGATCATTTTCGCTCTGGCTTGCCTCACATGGAACCTCGACCTACCAGCTCTGCCTGGATCTGGGGTGCCGTTGCTCGTGCCGTGTGCTGGACATGTAGAAATCGGTGGCCTGGCTGCTTGGGCCTTGGTTGGCCGTCGATGCACGTGATCCTAGTCATGAACGGAGTTAAGTTTTTTTGGCAGATTGGGGCATATGCGGACTGCACGCAGGTCTAGTGGTTTTGGAAACAACTCATTCCGCTGCATTTGACGCCTGAAAAATCGAGATTTAACGGCATTTCAGTTAGCAGCAGCCTATTCGCTCTGGCACTGCAGGCAATTTCGATGACACAGGGGGCAGACACGAGACGGGGTTCACAAATGCAGAGGAGATCTCAGATTCCCCGGAATGTCTATTTCTGAGTTTAGATCGTATGGTTTTGAACGTTGATTTAAAAAAAATGATAATTTCGTAATTGCAATGGCTTCTCTTACAATATTGATGGCTGGTGTTCCCAAATAACTTCTCAACCTTGGCCATGCTTGTAGTAAAAATCAAGGAAGATGAGTGTTGATGGTGCTTAGCCGGCGCAAAGGCATTGAGTAATATAGTGCCACGAGAGTAACAACTCTTTGTTTTAACATTGTTTTGGTCTTTTGGCCAAGATGTTGCTTTGTAAGATCTATATTTAGCTTCTTCTCAATCAATGAAAATAACAAGTCTTTTGCCTTGTTCCAAAAAACCCTGTGAGAAGAACAAAAATGGAGTCATATATCGGCCATATTAGACTTCTCAAAGAAAAAATCGTGTGAGGATTCATCAAATTTTGGTCTTCCTAAGAAATATAGGGTGTCAATTTGACAACTCTTTTAACACGAACCAAAGGTCTAACAAACAATATGAATTATTTTCCATACAAGGGAAAATCCATTGAAATGACTTAGTACTCTGTGATAGAGACAATCAAGGCCGAAACCAAAGAAACAAGATTCGGCCGACTGATACCAACACAAAAATGTTGGAAAACTTCTTTTTAGCAAAAACAATAGCAGGGGAACTTTTTTTTAGACAAAATGCAGGACATCTATTCCCCTAGTTCTGGAATTTTTAAAATCTCAAATTTGAAAAATGTTTAAATTTTTTTAAAAAAATCAAATTTGAAAATTGTTCAGTCTAAAAAAATTATTCAGATTTTTTTTTCAAAATATTAAAATGCTCAGCTTTAAGAAAAAGGAAACAAAAGAAAAGAGAAAAAGAAAACCACCCAAAAACCAGTAAAAACGAACCCAGTAAAAGAAACCAAGAGAAAAAACCCACTAAAACAGCTGGAAAACCCACCAGAAAAAACTGAAAACTGAACACACAATGACTAATGAGCCCGGACCAACCCGTGGCGACAAATTGCATCTTCCATAAAAACACACCGCTTTGGGTTTCTCCCCTTGAAAGACAATCTTTTTTTTTTAGTTTGTTCTTTCGTAGACGAATTCGCCTACATCGGTTTCGCTACATGCACAATACTACAGTACGGGCCACATATATGATAGGGGCACCTAAAATACTTGTTGGGCCCAGGTTAGCACAAATTATTGCTGAACCATGCAGAACAGAAACACAAGAGGCGCTTTATGGGCTGCTACCGCTGAAACTCTATCTAGGTCCAGGTACAGCTTCATCCGAGCCCTGTCTTTTGAGAATCTTGGGCTTGGGGATTTGTGGGCTGTGGCAGAAGGGAAAAATAATTTAGCTACTCAAACACTAACTCAATGCAATATTCTCAAAACAAAAAAAAAACTAACTAAATTCAAAGAATGACCAGGTTTGAAAAATAGTGGAGACGTAGGGAATGTAGTGATCTACCATGTTCGGCACGTACGAGCCACTAGGCCAGGTTGTTGTTGCTCGTTGCCGCGCGTACGCCGGCATGTGTACGGTCCGATCGATGCCAATGAAGGTACACACTCGGCCTCTTCAAGACAACCCAAAGTAATCTTTGGAGGTCATCAGCACTAACACAATTTTTTAGGGAGTTGTCAAGAAAACCATGTTTGGGGGATTTATAATCTTCTAAAGATAATAATATGTCGGTAGATAGATGATGATGCATGAACATGTCGTAGAATTTTAATTCAACCTCATATTTAGTTAAGAAAAGAGCAAATTTATGCACGAATGTTGATGTATGATGTTTCCCAATATTCATCGTTGATTTTGTTTTTTCTCGCGATGAACACATCCTATTCAAATTTGATGTCCAACTCAAAATTTTAGATGCTATTATGCCATCAACTTTTCTTTTAGGGCATGTTTGATTCAAAGTATTTTAAAAGCACAGGAATAGGAAAACCACATGAATGATATGTCATGACATGTGAAATCCTATCGGAATGAAAACGCGGGAATTAGCTATAGAAGTCGTTTGATTGCATCACACGAAGAACGCATGGAATTTGTATATAGATTGAGTACATGGCATACTTGTCATAAACACATAGGAAAATTTCCAAGAGGTCTAACCTCTTGTCAGAATTCCTATGGGATTGTACTATATAAAAGGAATCCATAGGAAGTTTGAAGGATTCAATCCTTTGAATCAAATGGCCTCTATAGAAAAAAATCCTATAAGTAAGAATCCTACAAAATTCCTTTGTAAATCCTTTGAATAAAATATGCTCTTAATTTTTATAAGATTTTAGGTTTACTTGGTTTTTATGGATCATCCTCATAGATAACTTTGACCGCTAAGCAAAAGGTCCGGTAACTGAAAACTCTACACCGGAATTTAGTGCACATGAAATAAATAACAAACCAAGGTACAACATACTATTGTTGAAGGAGACGTCACTAAGCGTGTGAGCATTTCTTTTTTTTTTGAACAAGAAGGACCCCGAGGAACTAGAATCTGCATTAAAACGACCATGTGTATATTTTATATAAAGGACCTCCAAGAAAAGGAAAATTACACCGTGACCCAAGTCTTTTGCACTGAGCACCCTAGAAGACATCGCTGAAACGCGATCGAGTACATGGTCGCCGCTGATGACGATGGGCTTCCAGACACTGCCATCCTTGATTTCGCCGGAGACAACACGACCTAGGTAATATCGGACTTGAGCGGACGTGTTAAAGACAAAGAAGATCTTATGGAGGACGACGAACAAAATCGAGTAGACGAACTACAGAGTAGCAGGACCAACCTCACGGCCGAAGATAGCGGCGGCGAACCCGCGCTGTCGCTTGGAAACTGTTGTAGGAGTTTCATACTCCACCGTCTCCCATGCACACCTCCACCTCACATGGGTCGCCATGGCTTTTTTTATCCTTCCTCTCGCTAGCACAACCAACCAGAGGGAGAAGCGCGACATCGCTGCCACTGAAGCAGAAGATTCCACTAGGAACGAGCATGAAGGACTTATTTATGGAGTTCCACTTCGACTTGCCAACTGTCACCTCTGGCTCCGACCAAGGGAGCACCGTGAGGAGAGCATGGCAGAGAAGCCAAAAGAATATCTGATGTTATCCTCTTGGCATGACGCCAAAGTATGTCATAAAGCCAAATGCTAGACCTATAACTACTGCCACTACTTAGATCTAAGAATGTGTATTTTTGTTGTTGTTGGAAGCTTGCAACTAACTAGTTTATCCTTTCGGTTGAAAAGTTATGAGTTAACTTTCTTAAATAAGGACTGAATATGTTTTATATCTTTCTTCCATGTCTTCATGTGGTGGCACCGCTGCTCATTAGCTATGAAATTGTCGCACTAGGATGACGGACCGACCATTCGAAAAAACCATGTTTCCTACTCAATGAATCTCACAAACAAAAAAGAATGTTTTTTTTGTCCTTAACAAAACTTTGACTACCACATTTCTTTTAATATTATACTGAAAACTTGACATCATATGAATTGATTTGAGTTTGAGGAGCTCTTTTAAATATCACCGGTCATCATAATGTTTTCCATTGTTTATTACGGTTAAATTTATACTCTAGAACTATGATGAAGTCCAATATTTTAGTTGTCCCTGAACTTGATGGAGTACTCTGAGTTGAAAATGTAGACTAGTAGCTCTCATATGGCGACTCACCAAGTTAAAAAAACTAAAGTGCATGTGGTTCTTAGAGTGCAAGCAAGAAGTGACCATTTTTGCACAATGAAATATTAATGACAATATCAACGGAGTAGGTAAAGATAGAATCCACTAATGACCACATTATCTCCCACTAATCCATCAATTAATACATCCATTAGTACAAAATTAATAACGTTCCTCGGTTTTACAAATACAAAGACCAGAAGTCATTGTGGACAAAAAGGCACAGGAACAAAGTTCTACCAAAATGGCGAAAATCGCATCCTTTTCACCGTTTCTCTTGTTCACCCTGATGATCGTTCTGCTCACGGTCGTTCCTAAACCATCAGCATACGCGGAGTGTACAGCACCGCCTTGCCAAGGAAGTAAGTACTCCCTTTATATCGGTTTATTGGGCTAACACGGAGCCCAAAAATATGCTTGACTATAAATTTGGCTAACGAAATATGAATCATATGTCACAAAAATTATATCAGCGGAAAGAGCTTTTAAATATTAATCCAATGGTATAATTTTTATGACATATAAGTCAAGTTTTATTGATAAATTTTATGGTCAAGCTTTTTTTCTTGAACTCCGTGTTAGCCCAATAACTGGTATGGAGCTAGTAGCATAACTTTGCACCCCTTTCTTTCTTTACTTTACATTTTTCTGACGTTATATTTCTTTTTAGATTCGATGCCATGTTTTGATTGGATTTGTTGCTTTTGTGTTGAGTCCCGTGTGGTTTTTGGATCCCCACATGGTAATTCTCCATAAAATAGCCTATAATTTCTTTTTTTTACGATACAGAGCAAAGTTGGCCGGAGCTTGTCGGGAAGGACGAAAACACGGCGTACTTCGATATTAGGCGGGATAACCCGCAAGTGGATAACATTACTTTCTTGATTTCGGATGCTCTTTGGCCTAGGGCCAACGATGGCGGTGACTTTTGCTGCAACCATGTGCTTTTGGTGATAGGGCATATCCCCTCCGGCGGTGATGGCGTCATTAAGGTGCCACATGTTGGGTAGAGTATGCTAGGACCAACGGACCAAATAAGCTGTTTTGTTCCGTAAAATGATCAATAAATTTTATACGGAGTATATGCTTTTGCTGTCTCCTCCTTTCCGTTTTCTTATTACAGTTCATAAACTGTCAAAACCATTGAAGTCCGACAGATCAGGCACCCGAGTTCCGTCAACACGCGCAGAGGAAAAAGAAAAAAACATGGAGAGTCGCTTGCACGAAGTGAACAAACAGGGTTTGCTCCCGTTCGTCATGGAAGGTCCTGCGTGCGTGATCATATCCTCCCATGACGCGTCACGGTGAACCGGCCGGCCGGTAGGCATTTCTATCGGGTCTATATCCAAACGGTTCCAGCACGTCCGAACTCGTCTCATGCGCAACACTTGTGCAGCGCCCTAGAAGTACCATGCAAACTCGTCTGACGCGCAACACTTGTGGGGCGTCCTAGCGATACGATCCATTCGAGCTGATGCAGGCCGAACCGATCGATCTAGTTACTAAAGTTGGTGGCCTGTCGATTTTATAGCAGGCTGACCCAGTTATGGCCACACAATGGTCTTCTTCTCTCTCCTTTTTTTTGGACTAGCCTATCCGATTAGTCCATTTGGGTGGTGCTGCTGGGCGTGACTAGGCAAACAAACCATAGCACGAATCAAAAGCACCGGTAGTTCGACTCAAACGGATAAAAACAGACAGTTTGGCTAGGCATCTCCACCGGCAAGACCCAAATGAACGACCCAAACGGTCTGTTTTAGTCGGTTTGGGTCGAGCCACCGGTGCTTTAGGGTCATGGTTCGGCATGTCTGGCCAGCCGCGCATATCAGCGCGACCCAAACAGACAAAAACGATAAGCCAGCTCATGAGAAGAACGCCTATTGTGTGACTGTATCTGGGCCAATCTGTATCCGTGGCTATCCGAACAGACCATCCAGGCATCAGAATTAGGTCACAGATGGATCATGCCGCTAGGCTATTCCGCGTGTTTACGGGAACCAAGTCGAACACGCTCGGACTTTTTTGATAGACCCGGTGAAGATGGCCTTACGTCAGGGTCAGGATTGGAACGAGCGATAAAACGGGAAGGTGACCGACGTGCCACGCACCCCCACGTCTTTGGCGACCGGCCCGGCCCTGCCTTGCAGAGAGGTGCCGGCGGCGGCTTGGCTTTGTCCCTGAATTTGGGAGTGCGTCTACTATCTTGAAATGTTGAGGGGGCCGATCGTTAGGGGGTCTAGTCGACCAATTAAGCGGTTTCGTTCATTGTAAAATGGTGGTGATCAATAAACTTTTAGAAATGCTTTTGCTGTCTTCTCCTTTTCGTTTCTTATTACGGTTCCTGTATTGTCAAAACTATTGGTATTTTTGCCAAATCTGCATAAATCTAAGAAGTTGAACCGAATCTGACCCCCTCTTAAAACTAATTCGGAATCTAACCCTTGGGGTCGGCGCCGTTTAAAATAACACCGAAGTTGTACATATCGGCGCGCACACATCAGAAAACCGAACCGAAGGAGGTCGGCTCCGTTTACGGCGCCGACGTCGGCTCCATTTAAAACGACCTCTCTGGTTTGCGTCCCAGCTGCTTCATCTTGGCGCCGACCTGTATAACTTCGACGCCATTTTAAATGGCGCCGACCTCACGTGTCACATTTTGAATTAGTTTCATAAAAGGACCAGATTTGGTTAAACTTTTCAGATTTTGCAGATTTGGCAAAAAGTACAAACCATTGAAGGGCCAGGAGGGTCATGCGTGCGCGAGCGTATCCACCCGTGACGCGTCACGGAGATACGGCCGGCCGGCAGGCGCCACGCACGGCTTACGTCAGGCTAGGAACAGACGACAAGACAGGAAGGGGACCGACGTGGGCACGTGTGCCACGCGCCAGCACGTCTTTGGGCTTTGGCGACCGACCCGGCCCAGCCTCGCGCGTGCGTGCCGGCGGCGGCCTGGCTTTGTCCGGTCGCGGCGCCGACCGCGGCCTGCAGATAGTAGATAGGGCGTGGATAGAGTCAGTCAGTGAGTGGCAGTTCGATCGGTCGGAACTCTCGGGAGATCTTTTCTTCTCAATTCTCCGGCCGCCGCGCGCGCCGGACAGACGTGGCGTGCACGGCCGCAGCTCATCGGGAAGGCGGGCCACCTGACTTGCTGACACCACGCCGTCGACATGTGATAGCTTTAGCTAGTAGTAGTCTCACAAATACGCCAGTGGGTATGTAGCGTAGCAGCAGTAAGCCAGTACTACTACTGTTCAGATTGCCGTTAATTCACCAACAGTCTAAAGAGTAATCAAACAAACACGTCGTTAATTACCGTTTTGCACACAAATATCATCGTCCTTGCCTCGTTGGCTCCAATATACCGAGCTTTGATGGCTCCTATGTCATATTGTAAACATTTTTAAGCAGGAACTTAGTGCAGCTACCAGCAGACCATGGTTGACCAAGCACCAATGGCAACCATGGGGCTCGATGAATCAAACAACACGGTCCCCTCCATCTGCAATCCAAGAACATGTACTAAAGCAGGCTAATCGAAGAAAGGCACCAGTTAGAAATTTTACTACGGCTTGCTGCTCTGTTCATGAGATTCAGATTAGGAAGAAGTGAAATGCCTGAAACAGAGCATGGCATGGGGACGCTTGTTCAAACGGAGTCCTAGCTAGTCGGAGGCATCTCTCCCTAGAGCAACTGGGTGTCTCCAGTGGGTAGTGTGGCAGCGGCACGACTCTCGTAGTGCCATGCAGTTCGGCGGCATGGGCATGCTCGTGCGGCGGAAGTCTGCAGCGTGGCGGCCGTGGAGGGGAGGGGAGATAGCACCGTGCAGAGCGGAGGCCGTGGAGGGCCTGGCGATAGCCGCATGCAGTACAACGGAGGTGGAAGCAGGGCGGCGGCGGCAGACGGCAGGGGCGGCGACATGCGCGGGTGAGATCAATTCTTAGAAGAAGAAAAAGGGTTGTGTGAGGGGATTAATTAGCATGGATTGATTAGCACGGTCGTGATTAGGGGATTGGTGGGCATATGAGCCAGCGATATTAACTAAACTAGTACTAGTATAATTAGAGTTGAGGACATGGTTGCTCAATTGGAGAACTGATGATTTAGAGCTCTTCTAAAAGATGCGAAGTCACGCAGAAAATGATATCACAATTTTAAATATAGATGAATTGTTAACAAAATGAGTGAAAAACGTTAAAAAGGAAGAAGAGGACGCCTTCTATTTTTCTATGATCTCTATTACAACCATCGATTTGATGAGTGTTAGAGTTGCTACGGAACGTCTTGTCTTGAGTCAAGTGATTTATAATAGGGATTTGTTAAGTGATTATGCCTAGATAATATGTCATCATGTCTTATGACTTTTTTGGTATTAGATTATTTTTTTGGAGTTTGCCCTACCTCATTTTTTTTCTTCCTCCGCCACTGTGCATCTCCATGCATGAGTATCGATGTACCGAGTGGGACAAGTGCTCCATGAACATGCCATGAATTTTTTTTGAATAACAGCAGGAGGACTGCTATATTCATTGTGATAGTGGAATAACAGGTTTTACAAGTAAAAAGGAAAATGAGTGCCAAAAAAAAGCCCCCCATAACCACAAATACCGGTAAAAACGATTCAACCCGGATCAAACGGTATTCCACCATCATGGGGACCTAGGGAAATGGGTTCCCTAGCATATCGCCAAGTATTTGCTTATTCCTTGATCCTGGCTACCAGCAATGTTGCGGATAACTCCGTGCCTTGAAAAATTCTACGATTTCGTTCCTTCCAGATTTCCCAGCAGATTAGTTTTGCAGCCGTGTGCGCTGATTTCCTTTGCACGCGAGTTTGAGCGGACACTGGTGATTTGTACCAGTCAAAGGTAGAGTACTTCCTGTCTTGCCATTTTTTTGGGATGGAAAGAGCTAATCCCAAAGTCATTGGCAAGGTCCCGCAAATTTTGCACGTGAATGTACATTCCGAGAAACATGCCATGAAATCGCTTGGATTCTTCGCTCTTGTTGGGCTCATGGAACGATGTCTATTGGTATCCCTCCCATAGTCCAATGTCGTGTTGGATTTGCTACAGTTGGCATGCTGCCATAGTCCAATGTCGTGTTGGATTTGCTACAGTTGGCATGCTGCCATAGTCCAATGTCGTGTTGGATTTGCTATAGTGGGCATGCTGTATTTTTGTTGTTGTTGGAAGCTTGCAACTAACTAGTTTACGCCTTCCCTAAAAAAATAGTTTATTCCTTTTCAGTTGGTGAAAATTTATGAGTTAACTTTCTTAAATAAGGACTGGATATTTCATCTATCTTTCTTCTATGTCTTCATGTGGCGGCATGGCTGCTCATTAGCTATAAGATTGTCACACTCGGATGATGGACTGCCCGTTTGAAAAAACATGTTTCCTACTAAATGAAGCTCACACAAAAAAAATCTTTGATGTGCCTTAAGGAAACTTCGATTACCACATTTTTTAATTTTAAACTGACATCTTGAAATTATATGCATCGATTTGAGTTTTGGAAGCTCTTTTAAATATCACCGGTCATCAATGTTTTCTAGTGTTTAGTACGGTTAAATTTATACTCTAAAATTGTGATGATGTCCAATATTTTGTTTTTTCATGAACTTGACGGAGTACTTTGATTTGAAGATGTATACTAGTAGCTCTCATATTGCGACTCACCGAGTTAAAAAAATAAAGTACATGTGTTTCTCACAGTTCAAGCAAGAAGTGAACCTCCACATAATGGACTATCAATGACAATATCCATCGAGCATATTCATCACAATATTATATAGTACTACCTCCGTCCCAAGGCTTAAGGCATATACCTTTTTTAAAAATCAAACTACCTAAATTTGACCAAGTATTTAGAAAAAAATATTAATATTTATAATACATAATCCATACCCTTTGATACATCATAAACCATATTTTCACATGGTATCTATATAATATAATAATTCTTGGTAGTTTTTTCTAATTGGTCAAATTTTACATGGCTTGACTTTAAAAAAAAATTATATGACTTAAGCCTTGGGATGGAGGGAGTAGTTACTATATAAAAATTAGAATTCATTAATGACCACATTATCTCCCACCAATCCATCCATTAATAGGAGTTAGAGCGCGAAAAATACAAAGACCAGAAGTCATTGTGGACAAAGAACAAAGTTCTACCAAAATGGCGAAAAATGCATCATTTTCACCGTTTCTCCTGTTCACCCCGATGATCATTCTGCTCTTGACCGTTCTTAAACCGTCGGCATATGCGGAGTGTACACCACCGCCTTTCCAAGGAAGTAAGTAACGTAACTTTGCATCCCTTGCTTTCTTTACTTTACATTTGTCTGACGTTATATATTTCTTCTTAGATTAAGTGCCATGCTTTTATTGGATTTGTTGCTTTTGTGTTCAGTACCGTATGTTTTTTTATCCCCACATGATAATTCTTCATAAAATTGCCCACAATTTGCATTTCTTTACCATGCAGAGCATAATAGCCCATAACACAGCGTACTTTGATATTAGGCGCGATAACCCGCAAGTGGATAACATTACTTTCCTGATCTCGGATGCTCGTTGGCCTACTGCCGACAACGACTTTTGCTGCAACCATGTGCTTTTGGTGATCGGGCATATCCCCTCCGGCGGTGATGGCCTAATCAAGGTGCCACATGTTGGGTAGAGTACGTAGGACCAACCGACCAATTAGGCTGTTTTGTTCCGTAAAATGATCAATAAAATTTTAGATATGCTTTTGATGTCTCCTCGTTTTCGTTTCTTAGTTTACGGTTCCCTGTACTGTCAAAACCATTGAAGTCTGACGGGAGTGTTCGTCTTCTTCTCCACGAGAACTCGACCGAGGCATCTCCGTCAACACGCGCAGAGGTAAAGAGAAGTCGTGAGCACGAAGTGGCCAAACTGTACTGCTCCGCTCTGTCTGTCCATGGAGGGTCATGCGTGCGTGAGCATAACTGCCCGTGACTCAGGGTGTAAGTGGGACGAGTTGCGGGAGCCCGCATATTTGCCGCATGTGCCCGCGTTGCTTAAGTGGGATGTCCGCGGCAGCCCGCAAAAATTAATCACAAACAAGCGGCACCCGCATAAGCCCACATAGAGCAATGCATCTGAAGGATTTTGCTAGCCAGGATACGTACATAGGCATCAGAATTTTACAGCCAGTTCATAGAGATCTCAGAATTCATAGGGCAAAACATGGCTGAAAGTATAGGAACGAGGTCCTAAATTTCTCGGTAAGAGACTAAAAACAAGTACTAGATATATACAAACCAGTTCATATAGATCTTAGAATTCATCATCCCAGTGATAAACCATCTTAAATCAGAATACCATCCATCATAAGAACTGTCATCTAGTTTATCTCAAGAACTTGGTGTGCCTTACTCTCCCCCGAAACCAATTGCTGATCTTACTTCACCTTGACGACACTGGTCCTCTTATGGAGCTCCTAGAGTTTGACACACCCAATATTAAGAGTCAGTATAAAAATAACCTACACTTAATTTCATTGAATAGAATTGGCATCTCAGCTCTCAGGTTATCTCATTGAATTGCATTACCATGATATATATGAGAATTAGTGAGATAGTATGACATGAAATACTCAGAAACAATACAGTACCCCTACCTACACAATTCTGAAACTAATATCATATTCAGCATGAGTGCAGTTATGACCAAACTAATGTCATATCCAGCATGACTGCAGCTAGGACCAAATTAATGTCATATCTTGCTAACCAGATAAACTGCACAGGAAATAAGTTACCTATAGTGATGCAATCTCAGCTACAAGAAAAGGTGCTACTCATGGTCTGATTCATCTAAAAAAGTAAGAGGATTTCTTGTTAGCCACGAGGAAAAATACTAGCTAGAAGAAAAACTTACAAAGGAAAATTTTACATATCGGCCGCCTTAAACCAGTCCTGAAGGCATATTAGGGCCTCAACGGTAGAGAATGCGAGACTGCTCCTGTAGTTGCTGATGACATATCTATTTAATGAATTCCTGCAATTGCAATCAGATATGAAATATATATAGCCAGTTCTACTGAAATCCCTTCTACTGAAGATAATTGATCAAGAGAAGACCAATATTTTATAAACTAAAACAATTAAATTCGTCCTATGTTGGTAAACCCAAGCCTGCAGGAAGTCTGCTGGAACACAAATGTATTTTCAAAAATGTTAATTTATGAGAAGTCTACTGTAGTTTGTCTAAACAGATGGATACGTGGTGAGGTAGCCTAGTAGGCTGGTACCACGTAGACGTAGTGTGTATCCGGTTGACTAAACATGATCATGATTTCTAGGATCTTTACCAGGTTGCTATTACGAAGAGCATAGGCACAGAAAATTATATTGTTAGCTATTAGTATAGACGCTGACATATATTATTCTTGTCAGAGTTGAAGAGTGGAATTCCTGACAGAGAGAGAATAGGCTTTATCAGGGAAGAACTCAAATGAAGACGAGGATATAACATGAACACGGCTACCAAATCATGGGTTATATGCATAGAGGTTACAACAGAACACCTCTTAATCACTGCTAGTGTATATGTATCTCTCAAAAGTTATCACCACTGAAATATGCCTAAATTTCAGAAAAATATCAATACCATCAAGCCATTTTCTTGGTGCCCACATAATTGAGAGAGACATGTGTATATGCCAGGACTCATTGTTCAGAGAGAGCACATTATATGATGCATGTCAGTCTTTGGACTTGTACACAAGAAGCCACACCCAAGTGGAATCCCTACAATCCTAAGGTCATGAAACACGTTTATTTCTCACAAAGCCGACATCTGGAATAGTTTGGCAACCAATAGATGCATTATTTTCAGCAAGAGAAAGATGTAGACATGTCATAATCACCGGCCTGCATTGACGCCAACTGAACAATCGCCAAAATTACCACAAATGCATCTATCTAGCTCCCTCAAAATATACAGCAAGCATCATGCATGGACGTACATCATACAATGAGCAAGAGCAAATCTCCCTCGTTCAGTTAGCTCTCATAAATATTGGAATAGAGTAGCTATTTATCCAACGAGAAACAACTAGAGGTTGTTGCAGAAATCATAATCTAGAGGTTGTTGCAGAATTTGGTTCAGAAATCAAATTTTTAGCGGAATTTGGTTCAGAAATCAGAATCTGTGGTTCAGAAATCAGAATCAGAAATTTTTATGCGCAAATTCAAGATTTTTTACCTTGATGATGTCGGGGACGAGGGATCTGTGGTTGAGCTTCTTGGGCCGATTTTGCTTAGCCACCATGTTCTTGCACTGCTGTAGCTTCCCGCCGTTGTCCCTGCCTATTTGAGGATCTCCACCATGTTCTTGATGGTTGGGGAATAGAGGGAGGGGGCGGAGCCGGAGGAGCGGTGGCCATGGCGGATCTAGCCTGCTCGTCGAGGGCCTTGCTACTGAATACTGGAATCAGTGTAGGTGGTAAGGGAATAGAGGGAGAGGGAGGGGGCGGAGCCGGAAGAGGAGGGCTGGCCATGGCGCATCTAGTCCGGCGGCGCTGTAGCTGCGCCTCTTTCACGACCCGGTCGAAGGAAGGATGGGAGATACGAGGGGCTATGCGGGGAATATGTTGGATATGCGGGTCGTCCGCAGATGCCGCTTATTTTTCTTAACGTTACGCGGGAGCCCTCATAAGCAATTAAGTGGGCTGAAATATGCGGCGCCGCAGACGTCCCGATTCCGTTTGCAGCCTGACCCGTGACGCGACACGGCGATCCGGCCGGCCGGCAGTCGCCACGCACGGCTTACGTTGGCCTTGGAACAGGCGATAAGACAGACGGGAAGGCGACCGACGTGCCACGCGCCCGCACATCTTTGGCGACCGACCCGGCCCTGCCGTGCAGAGAGGTGCCGGCGGCGGCATGGCGGCGCCGACCGCGGCCTGCAGATAGTAGATAGGGAGTGGATAGATCGGTCGGGAGGTATTCTTTTCTGATGAATTCTCCGGCCGCCGCGCGAGTCGGACCGACGTCGCGTGTACGGGCGTACCTGACCGGGAACGACGACTCGGGACGGCCGGCGACCTGATGACTTGCTGACACACCACGCGTGGTGGTTCATCGATCGGTAGCTCCGCCTCCGCCGCCGCCGACATGCATCGTTTACGGGGAGATACACATCGATCGATCGCGTGCTTGAACACTCGCTGCCACCGTGCTACGCAGCTTAGCTTCAGCTAAATCACAATTACTACGCCAGTGGGTATGCAGCGTAGCGGCAGTAGTACTGTTCAGTTCGCCGATTCACCAGCAGTCTAAAGAGTAATCAAACAAACACGTCGCTAATTACCGTTTTGCGCACAAATATCATCGACCTCGCCTCGCTGGCTCGCTGCGATCTACTCTCGAATACGTACAACATCCTTGTCAACTTTTCCCCTCCTTCCCGTCCTTTGGTTCCATTGCGTACGGTTGTCCCTCTCAACACACCTGTCAGACAAGACGTCGAGACAATCCGGCCGAACCGCCAGGCACGTGCACATGCTCTCTGCACTTCGTGCGTGCACACGCCTTGCTGGCGTCAGTGCACATGCTCCGAACGTCCCTTTCCATTTCCTGCCCAGCTATACGTGTATATTGCGCGCGGTTTGTAAGGTAACCAAACCAGCTAATTGACGTGAAGGCGCACGTCACGGACCGGTTACCGGGACCGGAACCGAGGTAACGTGAGAATATGAATTTTCTAGAAGCTATATCTAGCTTTTTTTTGGCACTCATGCACGGTTGCACCCACCCGGCCCGGAACGAATATCAGGCGTGGTAGTAGCTGCTTAAGGTAATTCCTGCTGCCGTCTTATCTGAAATCGTGGAATTGTGTTGGGCCAGATAAATAAAGAGCCGGCCGGTCAAACAATACGGAAGGCTGCACCGATGGATGTATACTATGTACTATGCGTATGCTGCGGCCGGCCGGCACGCAGAGACAAATGGACTAATTAGCGGTTACAGATCACGTACGTACGTACGTACGTACTGCCAGACGTTGGCATGCGAGTATACATATCTAAAAAAGGAGTCGTCACACGAGTCATGTAGACGGCATGCATGCGCGCACGTCACCGGCTCACTTTGCATGCATACGCTCTCTGGATCGAGACGGGGCAACCAACCGCGATCGCGCACGGCACGTACACGAGATGTTATGCGCTTGTCGACGCGCGCGCGCGCGCGTGTGTGTGTGTGTGTGTGTGTGTGTATACATATATATATACACACACACACACGCACGAACAAACAATACTGATTCACATACAATCAAGTACGTGCGTACGCACTCCTCTGTTTCTAAATAAGACGTGTTCGTTGTGTGCCATCACACATATGTAGTACAAGTAAGCGTGAGTGTCGTCGTACACGATGTACACACGTCACCGTGTAGCTTATATAGAAGTAAGCGTGAGTAACTAAGCCTGATCCTCTCGACCAACATGCGTACGTACGTGATTGGAGCATCTGGAGCAGAAATGGCGCTATTAGCTCTAGGAGTAGGCGAGGAGTTAGAATAGGATCGGACCATCATATGGTCCTAAAGTTATCGTTAATATTGACACCAAAGTTTTAACTCATAGGAAAATTTCCACCCACTTACACCAAAAAGAAAGGAGGCGAACCCCTTATTATATACATGAAGAGTCTCTCGTAACAGATAAATTTCTTGTATGCCTTCTCAAAACATTACACCTACCACATTCTACCACATTCTTTCGGTGGAGTTGATGCACTGTCTCGTGTAATGTTAGAACTCCTTCAAGGATATCTTTTACTTTGCATAGACACCATTTGGGTTAGACTAGCAGCGTGGTAGTTTACGATCCTATTACTTATATTTGTTGCCACCTTATTACTATTAACTCACATTCAGCGGGTCCAATTGTTGAATCCACATAGTCTCTTTACACTTTCGGAGAAAGGTAATTGCCCCAAACTTGAGAATATGTGGTAGGACAATATGGTTAAAGGCATGGAACAAATCAATCACATCATCTTTGATGATAGTCCACAAAACTTAATAACACTTGACCAAAAATTCACCCGGACTATATAGGTGTTTTATTATGTTCCATTAGGAAGATAGAACACTAACCTTCTTCTATGTGAATGGGGTAGTCAGGAACTGCAACCAAAATCTGAGGAATGTCATACCTAAAAGTCTCGGACATCACTATATTGTTATGCTCAGATGGACCAAAACACATGACAGTGATCATCTCCTTCTAGGTGCAACCGTATTCAACATACGTGCCAAATACAAGGGTGTAAACAGGTCCTACAACTACATGGTTCATGTCGTCACTGACCAGAGTCTAACTAAGTAGGTGAGACTCATGCATGCTCTACAATCTAGCGGACCCATCGTGTTGCGAATGAACTCGCAAACATAGTATCCACATAAGTTATTGCTGTGTCCTTGATGCGCGCACTTTACGAGAATAGAGAGTTCAATCAAAATAATAATCAATAAAGCATGATATAATGGAATTGGAAACAGAATCAAAGAGATACGCAGACCTAGCTAGCTAGTATTACTTACATTTTGGTCCACAAATTTTAGTTCTTCTGACCATTCACCCACGTCCCTGTCCGTGATCCTTTTCCAAACCCTGTCCGGCAAAGAAAATGGATAAAAGAGTAATTAATTACTTATTGTCACGGAAGTTGCCGATCTAGTCCGATAATATGATTGAAATTACCTCTGGAGCATCTCTCTAACGTCTGCCCATAGCTCTTTTTCTTTTCGTAACGAGTCCATGACAAGGACTTTTCCTGAGTCAGGTTAAATGACTAGCAAAATAAAGTGGAACCTACGCACGCATAATTCATCATTAGTTAAACTTAACATCGAGTAAGTCGAAACAGAATGTGTACAAGAGAGAGTAACAGTACTCACGAGAAGTTGTAAGACAATAGTATTTCCCTTTTGGTTTGTTGTCTCAGTAAATACCTTAGCAAGAAATCTTCTGTTTGTCCGGGTTTGTCTCTTACGACTTGTTCATGAACTCTATTTGGGTCAACGAACCCAATGTCAAAAGGGCCTCCTTTCATGCATTCCATAACCTTTTTCCTGCATAATAGTATATATATAAATACGAAATATATGGTGAGCATATATATATACATGCAATTAATGAATTGAATGAGATGAGATAGAAATTAAAGAAATAGTACTTACACACAATAAAGGCTGATGGCAGCTTTGTCGAGTTCCTTCTGATTGAATACAAAATGCAAGTCTTGAATGTTGAAGGTGATCGCGTCGTCTCCGCACAAGAAAATCTGATCTCTTATATGCGCCGTGATCCATTCTTCCTTTCTCGTCTTGCAGAAATCAAGGTACCACTTGTGCAATCTTCGCATCTTTGTTGGTAGATTTTTGAGCTCCTCTTTCTTGACGAGATTCTTCCCATACTTACATGGCTGTATGGGGTTGACATCGCCTTTAGGCAAGTTGTCTCCCATGATGTTCAAGTATGCAATGTAAGTCATCCCCATCTCATTTGCCTTTATTTATAGCTCTGCCTCGTAATCATTTACGGGAGGAGCGTCCCGTGTGTCGAACACTTGGAGCGGGGCGCATGATTGGTTTTCCTACTCTCCGAGCATGGGAACTTTTTTCTGGGGTGCCGCACGACTGCTACTTTCAGTCTCCCTACGGAGTTTTGCATCCCCCTTCAAAATCTGGCGCTCGTAGTCCGGCACAAGTGGGGTTTCAGGTTTCAAAAGATTTTTGTAAAACTTCTCAACCACCACCGGATCTATTTTCTCCTTTGGCTCGGCCCGTCTAGGTGCAAAGAATTTCTTGACCTCTTCTTCCGAGATCCTATTGGTCTCCTCGTTGCTGCTATTCCACGATAAAACCGACAATGGCTTGGCGGAAGGCTGTGGGACATAGTTTTTTTAACTCTTTGGCGTACGATTTCCTGCGGATTTCTTTGTGGCAGTGCTAGTGATGCTCTTCGTGGCAGTGCTCTTCCGCTTACGCTGAGGAGATGGCTGAAGCGCCGGAGATGGCTGACGGGAAGGAGATGGCTGGCGCGCCGGAGATGGATGAAGCGCCGGAGATGGCTGTCGCGTAGGAGATGGCTGAAGCGGCTCAGACTGCTGACGCTGCGGAGACGGCGGGGGTGCCAGTGGCCTCCAATTTGGAAGCACGATGTGTTCCTTCTTTCAAAGAATGGTTGTTTTCACTGCAAATTTGAGTTGAGTTTTCCCTTCACCTGTAGCATGGTCAAACTGTGCTTCCTCATATTCCTTCACAACCTCATCCACCTCGACAATGGCATAGCCATCTGGAACCGGTCGGCAGTGGTAAGTTCCACCAGCTACAGGAGGTAAGGCATAGCCGACAGCGACCTTAATGGATAAGCCCGTTAATCTCACATGCAGCTCAGCGTTTTCGCTCTCCGTGATCTCATCCACGGCGTATCGAGGATCCGCCATTTCAAGCATGGGCTGCACGTTCTCCCTGGAAGCCACTCTGCTTTTCTGCGCAGAGTCTGGGCCGCCGGCAGCTTCCAATGCAGGATCTTCGTGCCGCTGAGATGGGCCGGTAGCTTGCTGGCTCTGTTATGCATTCACTTGCGCCTGCAGCGCCCCAAGTGCATGTTATATCTGTGTCATCCGCTCTGTACGCTCTTTTTATTTTCTGTCGCGCCATCTGTAAGAGTCGCCCCACTCAGCAAACTCATCCTTCCACGTCATACCCCCTGTGCCTTGTGCATGTCCAGGGTGTTCTTTTTTACCGATGACGCGTGTGAGCTGGTCATTCTATCTGTCGGGATGGAAGGTCCTGGCGGCTGTTTCCTCGTACGCCGTGATGAGTTCAGTGACGGGTTTGGTAAGGAGGGTTGGAAAGATACACAATCCTGTTTCTGGGTCCAACCTTGCCCCGATTCCGTAGAACCAAGTATTTGCACGTAGGTCCCACCCATCTGTCTGGGGTGTGATCCCTCTAGCGCGCAGGGCCTTCTCAGCTTCCTCCCACTTAGGTCTCTAAGATATGTAGCCACCTGACCCCGTCCTCTGGTGATATTCCTTCTTCTGGGCATTTAGCGTATTGGTTTCTGACCTCTTTTTAGCTATAGCACCTTCCTTATATGCCACAAATTCGGGCTAGTGAGGTCTTATCTTCGCATAATGTGCGTCTTCGAAATATGGAGTCTCGCGAGTTTTGACAAATTTGTTCAATTTTTTCTTCCAGTTGCGGAAAGCGTCAGCCATCTTCTTTAGAGTTCACTCTTTGACCTTTTCCTTTATAACTGGTTTGTTTTCATCCTCCTCTGGCGGAAGGGTGAAATTTACCAACAGCGAATTCCAAAGCGTTTCTTTGGATCTTTCATCGACAAAGGTACCATCGCCCTTCTTTGGCTTATTCCAATATTCAATTATGATTGGGATTTGGTCCCTAACAAGAACTCCAGCCTGACGTACAAATTTGTCTGCGGCCTTCTTGGGCTCCATCGGCCTACCATCAACACAGAATGCTTCGATCGTGAACTTTGCACGATCTTTCAACCGATGGCTCGCGCCTCGCTTGCTCTTTTTCATAGAAGAAGAATGTTGCTGGCTGGTCGATCCAGAGGGCTAAAAGAAGAAAGAAGCGTTAATTAATACATTTACATATATACAAATCAATCGGTGCAAGTCACCAGAGGCTTAATCCATGCATATACCTCGACAGACTTTGTAATCACTAAAGTGCGTTCACCGAAGTCGTCATCTTCTCCATGACTACTTGAGCTGTCATCATGTCCCTCCAAGTTCAGATATTGTGAGGTGTCCTCGTGGATCATGTTCTTCATTATTTCTTCATCTTCAAGGTTTCTACTGAGTGGATCCATAGTTTCTAAAACAATAATATGATCACACAAATATCAGTAATACATGTATTGAAATGCTCAAGCAAACATGATGATATGACAGGTTAAAAGTATTGAAATGTAACCCTAATACATGCTTGGTCATTCCAAACCCTAATTTGGAGAAACCCCCGATTCATATGAGAGGGTACATTTACTTCTTCTAATTAACTTGTCATGAAAGTTGATTAACATAGCATGGTTATTATAATGCTAAATTGACAACGAGAGGTGGAGGCGCTAGGGCGAGAGCGGGGCCGGGATGCGTGGGGGTGTGCGTTCGAACCAACACGACATGGGCTCAGCGAGGACAGAGGAGGTCAGGGTCGACGACATAATGGTGGCGGTGGTCGTCGGCGTGGCACAAAATATACACATGCATATACAATACACATACAATACAATATACATATATACATACACACATACAAATATACATACACATATGCCACTTGTTCTACTGAATTCAATGGTATTTTATTTGCAAATTTTGGCCCAGTGGTATTTTATTTGCGATTTATCGGTACCCCTTCGGTTTTGAAACATACGACCCCGCGACGATCGTAATAGGTCTATCAATTCCAGGACCATATATAGTAGCTCACCTGTAACACCCTCAGAATCGACCCTATGCAAGTTTCAGCGCTTCCCGCCAAACCCGCATAGAAACGATTCAAAGGTGCCCACCAGGCACTTTCGTGCGGGTGGAAAACGAAGTAATAACATTACACAGCAGTCCTCGATGGGACCCACAGAACAGATATATATACAACACGACTCCATGAGTCAAGAATACAGATATACAGAACAAAGATCCAAATCACCTTGAAAATGATAGAGCGTCCAGCTACGGACAAGATGCAAATGGGGCTAAGAGCCCTGAAGAATAACCAATGGCGTCCATAACCCTGCCCAGGCCAATCCGGAAGGGTAACCCTGCTAACGACATCGATCTCAAAACCTGCTTAAACAAAGGGGTGCCGACAAAGGGCAAAGGAAAAAGAGAGAGCGGTCAGTACTGAGGCCAGTACACGGCGAGGCTAGAATTCGGCGGTCCTCGCCTACATAGGTATGGTGGACTGAAGCGGCAGCGGCAGCATGCACTAAACATCCTATAGAGACTCGATATAACTGTCGGCTATCAGAGAGGGATAAGAAAGACCTATTCGGAACCAACCTGATTCTAACACCAAACAAACCCATCCTGGTATTTCCCCTCGATACCAACCGAGGAACACACACAGTTGGCAGTTTTATTTATTCAGTTATCGTTGCAGCAATTACTAGTCAAATATAGATAGTCATCCTGATATAATAAGCAGTGGGCACTTTTAGTTCACCATTCCATTGTAGTTGCAACACTTACTAGTCAGATACAATTAGCATGAGATAACCCCAAACCCAGCAGTTGTTGGTACTTTTATTTAGCCATTCCGTTGTGGTAAAGCTGATTACTAGTCATATCGGATACAAGTCAAATTATAACAGTAAACTTTAGTTATCGTTGTCTATGATCAAGCACTGTGCTCCAAGTCGTCCATAACCGCGGACACGGCTTCTCGAAAAGATTTAACCCTGCAGGGGTGCACCAAAGTATCCACACGCACTTCGACCCTTTTTGCCAGATCAATTAACATACACCCATCGGTATGTCGGCAGGGCCTAAGTCATGACGTTTCCCAGACCCAAAGCAAGCACGGGGGGCCACCCCACTAAGTCTACCCGCAACGAAGTCGGCCGGTCTCCAAGACGGACTCAGGGTTTGGGTGGACGGCTGTAAACGACTGGGAACCCGAAAAGATGACTGGGCTTGTCGATACAGCGAAAACGTGTCCCGATCCTAAACAGTACAGTGTGCAGTACCTCGCACAATTTAAATAAAGCAGTAAAGCATGGCATAAGTACAGAATAGTAATAAAGCCCCAAACTAGTTGTGGCCCCCAGTACAGTACTTTGAAATCAGGTACTAAATCGATGGGGTGCCCATTCATCCCACATGTGGTTAGCGCGCTCGATCTCGGAACAGGTGTCAAGAACTCGGGGTCCTACGGGACACCAGTGAGCGGTCGGAAACCAAATATTATCTATCACCCACCGGTGCCTCAGCATTTACCTACTTCAATTTTAGTTATTAAGCAATAATTGAATTAAACGATAATTAAAGCCATGGTCATCTCCAACATTAAACATGCGGCAAGGCTCCAACAACTGTGGTACTTGACGACACACAACAGCACTTGAGCAAGCGACTACGACACGCAAGTCCAACTATCTACCAATCAACAGGTAATAGGATGTGTCCAAGGCAATATAAGGCTGCAAGGGATATCACGGGTACGAAAACTAGAGCATCGCAACACAGATAGCAATAGATCAACAGGAGGGAATAAATACTATAAAAGTAAGATAGGTAGAAAGGGGAAGATGCTCGCCTGAAAACATTGCCGAAGGTTAATCCGAAGATCGGGTCGACACTCGCATCAACTCAACGGCCTTATCCGCGAAGAACCAAAACACTAGAAGAAACACCGGATGCACTATTTAATACTACGGCAAAAGATCGGGCATGGTGCATGTATGATGTATGCAATGGAAAAGATGCGATGCAATTAGGAAAAATTAAGCGGAGCTAGGGTCCCGACAATTAATTAATATGTTCAAGTTGTTTAGCTACCCCGCAATTTAAATGTTGTCTTAACAGGGCGAAGCATGGCATCGGTTCGCTACACCAATTTAAATGGAGTCTGGAATAAGACAAAGATATCCCGCATAAACACTCCATATTTAATTATGAGATGAATTGGCATAATGCCCCCAAGCCACAGACAAGTATGCATGCATGAACAATTTAATATGCAACAAGATATATTATTTATAAAAATAGGTGCTTAGGGTCACACATCTGGGTTCGGCAGATCTTGGGTTCCGGGGGTTCGGGGTTCGGTCCCAGGGTTCAGGGTTCGACGGGAAACGATGAAGTTCGGACTCGCGATGGCGAACTTGAGTAGATCGGGTACCGGGGTCTTTGGATCCGTGAGGTAGATCTTGTCGCACGGTGTCCGGGAAGACGAACTTGGCGTATTCGCGTCGGCGATCTTGGCGTTCGGGTTCTCGGCGTCGGTAGATCTTGGCGGTCTTCGGGTTCCATGGGGCGGTCTTGGCGTCTCGGGATGGAGAACTCGCGTTCCATGTCGGTGACCTCCGGTTTCATCGGATCCGACGGGTATATTTCTAGATCAGGATTGTCGCGAGCGTACATCTCTTCAGAAGGACTTGTTAAGGTGCTCAGATAGGGTCAGCGGTAGAGCTCGACATCGGGTTCCGAGCGCGAACAACAGACAAGGGAACTCGCATCTGCACATAGGACCGCCACTGGTACATGTGGAAGACGACGACCAGGTACACCCCAAGTAGCAAAATAGCTAGCTAGAAGGGTCATCCAAGGCATGTACCAGCATGCAGCTCCTTGCAGGGGACGCGCACAGGGGAGGCCCTCCCATGCGACAGAGAGAAGCGCGGGCTGCAGCAAGCCGACGGAAGGAGGAGAAGTGGGGCGCTGGACGAGCAGGAGATGTCGGGCGGCGAGGGCTTGGCCATGGCGCTGCAGAGAGAAGCCAGCGCGAGGCGGGAGAGGCGAGGTCGTGGCCGAGGAGGCAGGGCACGGCGACGAGGAGAAGGGCGACCAGAGGTCCTCGCGGGGAGGAGGCGTTGCAGGGCTCGGCGAGCGAGGTCGCGGTTCGACGGGAGCCGAGCAATGCGGGCAGCGGAGCGGCGCGGCGGCGGTTGCCTGCGAGGCGGCGTCGCGCGGCAGCCGGGCGGAGCTTGAGGAGGACCAGGGGAGGGGTACCCCGATGCGGTGGCGGTCGACGCAAGGAGGCGCAACGGCGGTGTCGGGGTCCCATGCGGTGGCCGGGACCAGGGGATGCAGGAGATGGGGCGCCGACGAGGAAGCGCGAGGACGGCCGGCTCGAGAACGCGTAGGGAGGCGGCGTCGTGGCCGAGGAGGCAGGGCCGGCGGCGGCAGGGTGAGCGAGCGTTGGCCGGAGGTGTGAAGGAGAGGCCGCAGCTCCGGGCCAGGCGGCGAGCGAGGCGAGGCCAGGGAGGAGGGAGCGGGGCGAGAGGGAGGCTCGCATGCGGGAGAGAACAGGGGGTGCGGGACGGGATCATGGTGGGACCCGGGCTCGATCGGGGAGGTGCTGTGCGGGGGAGGTGGAAACGCCCAGGGCGGCAGGGTGAGCTAGGTGGGACCCAGGCGGGCCAGGTGGTTGAGTGCGTGGTGTGGCGTGCGTGGTGTGGTGTTGTGTGTGCTGGGTCGGTTGGGGTGAGAGAGGGAGTGGGGTGGGGTTGGTGAGGTGGCGGCATAGGATAGGTTAGAGGGGAAGAGAGGGGTGAGGTGGCGGCAGACTATTGGGTGGGGTGAGGTGGAGGTAGGGTGGGTAGACTAGGTGTAGGTAGGAAAAGGGTTTAGGTTTTAGGTTTATTATTTTGTAAGATATTTATTTGTTTTGTTTTGTTTGAAATCTTTTTAGCAAATAATTTTTAGTTAAATAGTTTAGCAGATAATTATGAGACTTTGATTTCAAATAAAAGAAGGGTAATTTTAGAAAACAAAAATAGGCTTATTGAAAATAGTTTCAGACAAACAAATGCATGATGATGACGATGCTCAAATGCAATGCACAAAAACAACGCGATTTTTCTAGTAGTGTTTTTAGCGGGATGCCACAATTCGACACCACTAACAATGGATCTCGCCCTCGAGATCCGCCTCATGGTACCGGGGAGACGGGCGGCGATCTGAATCTTCTCGCTTCATGTAGACCCTCGCGACACCACTAGCAATGGATCCTTCTTCGTCTTGAAATCGGCGACACCACCAACAAAGGGTCATTGTTCACGTCCGTCAAGGGAACACTCCGGATAACAACGGACGAAGTTAAAGGTAAGGCCACCTCTAACTTTCATGGCAGGAGTAAGAATTGCATCGATCCACTATTCAATATACAAAAGCAAATGATAAGAGTAGTGGTATGGTCGCGACTCCATCCCGCACTCAAAGCATTACTATGTACACGAATAACAGATTATGCAACCAACTCTCAGAATTCAGACTGAAGATCTCGACAAGCGAGGTTCGGAAACAAAGGAGTGATGCAGACTCTGCATCGGATCTGGCGTAGATGATGTCGTCGTGTCGGAAAACACCGGAAGGCACGAGAAGGCGCAAAGAGAAGTCCACCAGATAAAGGATTCCTCGGATCGCATGAAGACCAGATGTAGAAGCATCGTTACCCAAAGAGGAAGCGAAACCCTGAAGGTACGATGGAACCCAACCACGAGAAATCCTGGACTCGAAGAGAGAGAAGAGAGCGGATTCAAAACACGCAGAGGTGAGAGGAGAGCAGCAGAGGGGTAAGGAGTAAAATCAGACCTAATCAGAACTATCCAACCGATTTTGCAAAAATAGTTTTGACACTCTACTTCGGCCGTTAGCTAGGTTATCCTACAGGCTGGACTTGTGGGGTATCGCAACTGCTGAGCTCTGATACCACTCTGTAACACCCTCAGAATCGACCCTATGCAAGTTTCAGCGCTTCCCGCCAAACCCGCATAGAAACGATTCAAAGGTGCCCACCAGGCACTTTCGTGCGGGTGGAAAACGAAGTAATAACATTACACAGCAGTCCTCGATGGGACCCACAGAACAGATATATATACAACACGACTCCATGAGTCAAGAATACAGATATACAGAACAAAGATCCAAATCACCTTAAAAATGATAGAGCGTCCAGCTACGGACAAGATGCAAATGGGGCTAAGAGCCCTGAAGAATAACCAATGGCGTCCATAACCCTGCCCAGGCCAAGCCGGAAGGGTAACCCTGCTAACGACGTCGATCTCAAAACCTGCTTAAACAAAGGGGTGCCGACAAAGGGCAAAGGAAAAAGAGAGAGCGGTCAGTACTGAGGCCAGTACACGGCGAGGCTAGAATTCGGCGGTCCTCGCCTACATAGGTATGTTGGACTGAAGCGGCAGCGGCAGCATGCACTAAACATCCTATAGAGACTCGATATAACTGTCGGCTATCAGAGAGGGATAAGAAAGACCTATTCGGAACCAACCTGATTCTAACACCAAACAAACCCATCCTGGTATTTCCCCTCGATACCAACCGAGAAAGTCAACCGAGGAACACACACAGTTGGCAGTTTTATTTATTCAGTTATCGTTGCAGCAATTACTAGTCAAATATAGATAGTCATCCTGATATAATAAGCAGTGGGCACTTTTAGTTCACCATTCCGTTGTAGTTGCAACACTTACTAGTCAGATACAATTAGCATGAGATAACCCCAAACCCAGCAGTTGTTGGTACTTTTATTTAGCCATTCCGTTGTGGTGAAGCTGATTACTAGTCATATCGGATACAAGTCAAATTATAACAGTAAACTTTAGTTATCGTTGTCTATGATCAAGCACTGTGCTCCAAGTCGTCCATAACCGCGGACACGGCTTCTCGAAAAGATTTAACCCTGCAGGGGTGCACCAAAGTATCCACACGCACTTCGACCCTTTTTGCCAGATCAATTAACATACACCCATCGGTATGTCGGCGGGGCCTAAGTCATGACGTTTCCCAGACCCAAAGCAAGCACGGGGGGCCACCCCACTAAGTCTACCCGCAACGAAGTCGGCCGGTCTCCAAGACGGACTCAAGGTTTGGGTGGACGGCTGTAAACGACTGGTAACCCGAAAAGATGACTGGGCTTGTCGATACAGCGAAAACGTGTCCCAATCCTAAACAGTACAGTGTGCAGTACCTCGCACAATTTAAATAAAGCAGTAAAGCATGGCATAAGTACAGAATAGTAATAAAGCCCCAAACTAGTTGTGGCCCCCAGTACAGTACTTTGAAATCAGGTACTAAATCGATGGGGTGCCCATTCATCCCACATGTGGTTAGCGCGCTCGATCTCGGAACAGGTGTCAAGAACTCGGGGTCCTACGGGACACCAGTGAGCGGTCGGAAACCAAATATTATCTATCACCCACCGGTGCCTCAGCATTTACCTACTTCAATTTTAGTTATTAAGCAATAATTGAATTAAACGATAATTAAAGCCATGGTCATCTCCAACATTAAACATGCGGCAAGGCTCCAATAACTGTGGTACTTGACGACACGCAACAACACTTGAGCAAGCGACTACGACACGCAAGTCCAACTATCTACCAATCAACAGGTAATAGGATGTGTCCAAGGCAATATAAGGCTGCAAGGGATATCACGGGTACGAAAACTAGAGCATCGCAACACAGATAACAATAGATCAACAGGAGAGAATAAATACTATAAAAGTAAGATAGGTAGAAAGGGGAAGATGCTCGCCTGAAAACATTGCCGAAGGTTAATCCGAAGATCGGGTCGACACTCGCATCAACTCAACGGCCTTATCCGCGAAGAACCAAAACACTAGAAGAAACACCAGATGCACTATTTAATACTACGACAAAAGATCGGGCATGGTGCATGTATGATGTATGTCATGGCAAAGATGCGATGCAATTAGGCAAAATTAAGCGGAACCAGGGTCCCGACAATTAATTAATATGTTTAAGTTGTTTAGCTACCCCACAATTTAAATGTTGTCTTAACAGGGCGAAGCATGGCATCGGTTCGCTACACCAATTTAAATGGAGTCTGGAATAAGACAAAGATATCCCGCATAAACACTCCATATTTTATTATGAGATGAATTGGCATAATGCCCCCAAGCCACAGATAAGTATGCATGCATGAACAATTTAATATGCAACAAGATATATCATTTATAAAAATAGGGGCTTAGGGTCACACATCTGGGTTCGGCAGATCTTGGGTTCCGGGGGTTCGGGGTTCGGTCCCAGGGTTCAGGGTTCGACGGGAAACGATGAAGTTCGGACTCGCGATGGCGAACTTGAGTAGATCGGCTACCGAGGTCTTCGGATCCGTGAGGTAGATCTTGTCGCACGGTGTCCGGGAAGACGAACTTGGCGTATTCGCGTCGGCGATCTTGGCGTTCGGGTTCTCGGCGTCGGTAGATCTTGGCGGTCTTCGGGTTCCATGGGGCGGTCTTGGCGTCTCGGGATGGAGAACTCGCGTTCCATGTCGGTGACCTTCGGTTTCATCGGATCCGACGGGTATATTTCTAGATCAGGATTGTCGCGAGCGTACATCTCTTCAGAAGGACTTGTTAAGGTGCTCAGATAGGGTCAGCGGTAGAGCTCGACATCGGGTTCCGAGCGCGAACAACAGACAAGGGAACTCGCATCTGCACATAGGACCGCCACTGGAACATGTGGAAGACGACGACCAGGTACACCCCAAGTAGCAAAATAGCTAGCTAGAAGGGTCATCCAAGGCATGTACCAGCATGCAGCTCGTTGCGGGGACGCGCACAGGGGAGGCCCTCCCATGCGACAGAGAGAAGCGCGGGCTGCAGCAAGCCGACGGAAGGAGGAGAAGTGGGGCGCTGGACGAGCAGGAGATGCCGGGCGGCGAGGGCTTGGCCACGGCGCTGCAGAGAGAATCCAGCGCGAGGCGGGAGAGGCGAGGTCGCGGCCGAGGAGGCAGGGCACGACGACGAGGAGAAGGGCGACCAGAGGTCCTCGCGGGGAGGAGGCGCTGTAGGGCTCGGCGAGCGAGGTCGCGGTTCGACGGGAGCCGAGCAATGCGGGCAGCGGAGCGGCGCGGCGGCGGTTGCCTGCGAGGCGGCGTCGCGCGGCAGCCGGGCGGAGCTCGAGGAGGACCAGGGGAGGGGTACCCCGATGCGGTGGCGGTCGACGCAAGGAGGCGCAACGGCGGTGCCGGGGTCCCATGCGGTGGCCGGGACCAGGGGATGCAGGAGATGGGGCGCCGACGAGGAAGCGCGAGGACAGCCGGCTCGAGCACGCGTAGGGAGGCGGCGTCGTGGCCGAGGAGGCAGGGCCGGCGGCGGCAGGGTGAGCGAGCGTTGGCCGGAGGTGTGAAGGAGAGGCCGCGGCTCCGGGCCAGGCGGCGAGCGAGGCGAGGCCAGGGAGGAGGGAGCGGGGCGAGAGGGAGGCTCGCATGCGGGAGAGAACAGGGGGTGCGGGACAGGATCGTGGTGGGACCCGGGCTCGATCGGGGAGGCGCTGTGCGGGGGAGGTGGAAACGGCCAGGGCGGCAGGGTGAGCTAGGTGGGACCCAGGCGGGCCAGGTGGTTGAGTGCGGGGTGTGGCGTGCGTGGTGTGGTGTTGTGTGTGCTGGGTCGGTTGGGGTGAGAGAGGGAGTGGGGTGGGGTTGGTGAGGTGGCGGCATAGGATAGGTTAGAGGGGAAGAGAGGGGTGAGGTGGCGGCAGACTATTGGGTGGAGTGAGGTGGAGGTAGGGTGGGTAGACTAGGTGTAGGTAGGAAAAGGGTTTAGGTTTTAGGTTTATTATTTTGTAAGATATTTATTTGTTTTGTTTTGTTTGAAATCTTTTTAGCAAATAATTTTTAGTTAAATAGTTTAGCAGATAATTATGAGACTTTGATTTCAAATAAAAGAAGGGTAATTTTAGAAAACAAAAATAGGCTTATTGAAAATAGTTTCAGACAAACAAATGCATGATGATGACGATGCTCAAATGCAATGCACAAAAACAACGCGATTTTCTAGTAGTGTTTTTAGCGGGATGCCACATCACCAATGATACGAAATTTGCTTGCGAACAATTATAAACTCTCTCCGAAAAGCATGATCAGCCAAGCTGCAAGTATAAGCTCCCACCCATAAGTAATTTGTCCATCTATATTTTGGCATCAATAAGGCAGTGACAAAATTCATATTAGGTAAACATACATTTAGTTAAGTCAATCTTCTAGATATGAATCTGCTGAGCTAAACAAATTATTACAGGGTAAATTGTACACCTTCTATACAAAATTCACCATTGGGAGTTACAATATGCAATACAACTACAAAATAGAACATAATTATCATCATTAAAGATTGGACAACTACAAAAATATTCCTCATTTTAATCTATGGATATCTTCTTCCTCTACTTAATTTCTTTAAGCTAAGATATAGAACATTCTTTATCAGTCTTTAAACATGAACTGTTCCACGCAATAATTTGACCATAATTTTACATGTGTATTTCTAAAAAAAACATAAGTCAATGACTATAAAATATTTTTAACCAAAAAATAGTGACATTTTTGTCCACCGTGGGCGGTGGACGTGGCAGGGTGTCCGCCCGCCGGTGAGGAACCGCCCGCGGCCGGGGCAGGTGCATGCGCGCCGCCGGTGCATGCACCAAAACGCACCCCTGCATGAACCCTAGCCAGAAACACAACGGAGGGACCCAAAGTTTTGTAGAAAATGAGCTAGTGCCTTATTTGCAGCTCTCTTACATAATTAATAGCGAAATCAAGAAAAGCTCTACCGAGCTCAGCAATTTGGTTTGAATTGGAATAGTACTTGCTTCATTTTTGTATCACACAACAATACAAGAACCTAGGATTCAACTTCAATAATGGTGACATGATTTAGGTTGAGACTTTTGGCAAGGTTCACTCCATCTCTACAAGCTAAATATGTTGGGCCACATAGAGATAAAACAATACTTTTTCCTCTAACATGGTGATCCCAAGATCTAGCTGAGATAGAATGCCACGAGGATTACCACTAGACGTGCAGTTGCGGATTACTGATGGAGCGCGTTAGTTGATGCAGTGCAGTCCTCACGATCGTCCTAGTGCTAATCAATGATCATACAAAACCTCTGTTGTTATCCACACGTACAAGGAGGAGCACCGGCGATGAACTGCTAGGTTCGATACGATGGCTGGACTGTTGTGGAGCTAGGGTTTCTAACGGATGGAATGACCTAACCGATCAACACTCCTGGGTTTCCGCGCTCCACTATATATAGGAAGTGAACGTGAGCTCCACTCACTCGTGGTCCATTCACTAAAGCCCATATAATATTAGTCACCGTGAGTCTGACTCACTGACTCAGTCCAAATCCGTGTCGAGTCCAACCCAACCAGATTCCCGGTTCAGATCCAATCCGAACTTGCTTCCTCTCTTAAGTGTGTGACCCCGCAGGCTCATGGCAACTTGAACACGATTGGAGTCCGACTCTCAATCGATCAGTCAGTAGCGGGTCCTAGCAGAACGTGCCGACTCCCAAGTATCAAAGAGTCATGACGACTTGCCTTTCCAATGCGACTTATGTTCGAGTCCCTTTTGTCTCACGATATACCTTGTCAGACTATAGGCGAATATTTGTCATCCCTTAAATAGTCCGACTCTCTTCTCGATCCAAGATAAGTGATTCATCCGACTAACTCTTAGTCAACCACCTCAGTTAGCACTTAATTGAGTCGTGCATAGCCATATTTTCCGAATCATATCATCCGAGAGGGCCCAGAAAATATCTCTCCAAGTGGAGAGGAAAAATCTCATCTTGGTTATTCACATCACGCAGTTTGATTTTCAGTCGACCTGAAGTCTGCCTTTATAACTGTCCAGCTACAGATCAACGTTTGACAGAACCTAAGTCGGTGATCCTCAACTTGGACCGTGCAACAACCTCAGGTCTAAGGATTACATTGATTGAGATATACAAATGACAACGTGTTCGTTTTACCTCAATATGGGTCAATTCGACTCGCTAAACTTTTTATCCGAATCTATGTAAATCGAAATAGCATCTCCATGACCATGACAAGTGGAACCGAGTCATCAGCCGACTTTCACATTAGTCTAAGTTGTGTGTCCAGCACAACCTCGATGACCAAGGTTATTTAGTACAAACAACATGAATGCATAGTTTCACAACTGAATCGCATATTCAATGATACACATCAGATATTTATACAAGGACAACTTAATATCTTTATGAATACAATGAAAAATATTATCATACATGATTGCCTCTAGGTCATATTTCCAACAAAAGCGTCATATATTAACACATTCTACATAACATGTATCTTCGATTAACCCCTCTGAAAAAGCATTGGTCATCCCGTATCACCACACCTGTTGCCCCATGTCTGTCCAACCTAGACAAAAAGCAACATTGACATTAACCTTCATGCGTTTGATACATTAAATTTCTTGGCGTGCAAAGCTCACAACGAGTGTATTTTCTTATGAAAGCGTTATGGGAGAGCTAATGGCCATGTATATGTATAAAACGTATATTTGGAAGTGTCCATGTGTACAAAGACGAAGGAATATAAAATTAATAGAGATATGTTTGCTATAATTAAAGTACTCAAATAGAAGAAGAAACACTCGAGCACTCTTTAGAGTTTGTATTTGGATGGTTGACGCTTGAAGGTTTCGTTGACATGGTATATCCAAAGTATTAAAATATGTTATGCCTGGTAATACTCCCAGTGCAAAGATCCCCAAATAAAATACAGTGTTCCTAAAAATATCTTCACTACAGGACGCGCGCGCTACGTCGAGGGCAAAAAGCCCTCGGCGTAGCCTCCTCGGCAAAGGGCTCCCTCGGCGGAGCACATAGAGGTCGTCGGCGTAGCGCCGTCGGCATAGCTTGTCGACAGGTTGCAAAAACATTTTTTTTAAATAACTTTATTTATTTATTTTATTAAATTTTGAATCTTTAAATTGTTTGACTCGTTAATCTCTCACTTTGAACATTTTTAACACTAATTACACTTAAGATTTAACTAAATTGCAGTCTTGGTCAAACTTCCTGGCCGGTCACCCATCCTAATATTACTCCAGCTCCAGCACGCTTAACTTTCTCGTTCCTTCAGAATCTGTTTCCGCTAAGTAATCCATACATTGTTATCAATGCTATGACATCAATCCTATTAACCCTTATATCAACATGTCACATGTTTGTATTTTTTGAAATTACAAACAATTATTTAAGTAAACATTAATGAATAAGTAAAAATATTATTGAATTCAAATAAAAATATAATAATTTTACTTTTTTGTATTTTTCTATTTAATATGGAATAATTAATATCTTTAAATTTGTAAATCGAAATTTAACAAATAATATGTCTAAATTGATCAAAAAAAAAGAGAGGAATCCAAATATGATATCCATATCAACCAATCACAAACCCTCCGTTTTTGAATTATCTATTTCGTGGTTGCTTTAGAAAATTCCCTTTTTGCGCTCGAATAATGAAAAATGCCTTTTTGGTGCGATGAAAAGGAAAACTTGCATTGAACCTTTGATAAAATAGCATATTGTGAACCTAAAAATGACTTTTGTAAAAAAGCATGAGCATCGGATCATGTACATGTAGTTTATATCTAACTCACTTCCTGCTGATTCGGTAGAAATTTTTATTTTTCACCAGAGGTGGACGGAAAGGTTTTGGATCCTCCTGTTGGGGCATTGTCCATATAAGGTGGTATGTATTTTTGTAAAATGTGGTGGTAGCATTTTGAATTAGCCATTTGGTGGTTGCTTCACAAAACCGTCCGTTTTTTGTGCTCGGAAAATGGGAAATGGCTTTTTGGTGCGACGAAAAGGAAAACTTCCTCCTGCAACATTGTTCGCCATCCGATGATTCATGCGTATGCACAATATGGGCACATTATCATAAACTATGCCTTGATTCTAGCCATAACATTGGTCATTTTACCCGAAAGCCAAGAAACCTCGAATGAGATAGGTCGTTTTGTGAAGGTTTTTTTGAGACATAATCAATATATCAAGTTTAATATTTTTACTTATAACTATGTCACTTAATATGACACCAAGCGAAGGTTTCGCATTGTTTCGATCATTTTTGAATTTTTTATGCGTGTTTTAAACTATCGTCAAACTTTGTCGAACGACGGGCATGAAGATTCTTAGCTCGGGGCTGAGCCTCGCTAAACTTGCATTGGATCTTTGATAAAATAGCATATTGTGAACCTAAAAATGATTTTTGTAAAAAAACATGAGCATCGGATCATGTACCTGTAGTTCATATCTGATCCACTTCTTGCCGATTCGGCAGGAATTTGTCTTTTTCACCAAAGGTGGACGGAAAGGTTTCGGATACCCCTGTTGGGACATTTTCCATATAAGGTGCTCTATTATTTTTGTAAAATGTGATGGTAGTATTTTGAATTAGCCATTTCGTGGTTGCTTCATAAAACCGTCCGTTTTTATGCTCGAAAAATGGAAAATGCCTTTTTAGTGCGACGAAAAGGAAAGCTTCCTCCTCCAACATTGTTCGTTATCCTATGATGCACATGTATGCACAATATGGACACATTATCACAAACTATGCCTTGATTCTAGCCATAACATTGGTCATTTGACCCGAAAGCCAAGAAACCTCGAATGAGATAGGTCATTTTGTGAAGGTTTCTTTGAGACATAATCAATATACCAAGTTTGATATTTTTCCTTCTAACTATGTCACATAATATAACACCACGCGAAGGTTTCGCATTGTTTCGATCATTTTTGAATTTTTTATGTCCGTTTTAAACTATATATAATGTTTTACTTAATTTTTATTTACAAATGTGTAATATTTAAGTGTAGATAGATAGGTCTTATTTTTCTGCAAATTTTGATATATTATTTGTATTTTTCTGAATTAGAATGATTTAGTTATGATATTTCAAAGTTTAATGAGATAAAATAAAAAATAGCTATGCCGAGGGCAGCCGTCGGCGTAGAATAGGATATGCCGAGGGCAATTCTACGCCGACGACTGTTTGGCGGAGCTGGCCTAGACGATGGCTACGCCGACGGCCCCGACGTTTGGCCGTCGGCGTAGCGACCCGCCGTCGGCATAGCTTCCCATTCCTGTACTCAGAGGTTGGACCATACACACTTCACAAAAAGGAGAAACAAAGTCTCTGATCCATGTATGTCTACAAAAACCGGAATGTTATGAAACCCATTTTACAACTAAATTCACATATGAAGATGTGCGTTCATGCGCATAACATATCAATATTGCCACTTCACTTATTTCAGATTTTTTTTCTTGGGAGTGCCTAGATCTCAGGCGTCTGAGAACTTCTTATGTCTAAGTCTCTGATGTCATTCTAATATTTCTTCTAATTCAGAAAATTTGTACTCCCACATGTCTAGATACTAGCCAAATCCAAGTCAACTAATTCGGTTTGAAAGGAGTACTAATTGTCAGTTGTAATCTAGCTGCAACGCATTAAATTCTTAGTTACATTCTAGTTATAACTTATTTATAATTTTTACTTTGCACGAATCATAAGATAAATCGAACGGTAAAAGAGACGACCGAGACTTAAAAATATGAACACCAGTTTGTGATATGGCATGTAAATCCGTGATATTTATCCGAAGAATATGACAAAATGTGGCCTACGCTAACGCTAACAAACGGATCACTGTTAAGACACATCTCCGCAATCTCCTGATCAACATCAGACGTACGGCGGAGCTAGTAATTTTCTCCACGACTTCCTCGTGTGGCAGCCGTCCCTGGGCCCGGCAAGCAGCCACCCCGGCAATCGTCACCCGCCACGTATCCTGCGCCATCCCATCCGCACTGTCTCCCGCGCGACCGCGGCTGACGCGCCGCCACGTCACGCCGCCCCGCGTACGTCGCACTTGCGCATATACCTCCTCCTACATGGCCGCGCCGCGACTGGCGCGCGAAAGCCGCGGTCGCCGTCGTCCTCCTTACCGCGTGGGCCCCCACCGGAGAAACACGCAGCCCCCCTCTCGCTCGCTGGTGACGGACGGGTGACGCCATCCCCTCTGCCCCGATGAGCTCACCGCGGGCGCTTTATATATCCAGCTCCCCCAACTTCCCATTGCCCACCACACCACGGAGACTCAACGCAGCTGCACGAGACAGCGATCGAGAGGAAAAAAGCAAGCGAAGGAAGATTTGGAGTAGGCGGCCGAGATGTACCAGGCCATCCCGTACAGCGCCGGGCGACTGCCGTCGTGGCCGCGGCGGGCGGCGGCGATGGCTTCGACGGAGCTGGCGGACGCCGGCGCGGCCGATCAGGGGAGGCTCGTGGACGCCGCGGCGGGGAGGGGCGGCCGGGAGGACGACGGTGGCGAGGCGGTGAGAAGGGTGGTGGCGGAGAGCCCGGTGGTTGTGGTGGGGAGGCGCGGGTGCTGCCTGAGCCATGTGGTGAAGCGGCTGCTGCAGGGGCTCGGGGTGAACCCGGCCGTGCACGAGGTCGCCGACGAGGCCGAGCTCGCGGCGCTCGCCAGCGCGGACGGCGAGGTGGCGGCCCTGCCAGCCGTGTTCGTTGGCGGGCGGCTCCTCGGGGGCCTCGACAGGCTCATGGCCGTCCACATCTCCGGCGAGCTCGTGCCCATCCTCAAGGACGCCGGCGCGCTCTGGCTCTGAGAGAAACGGACCATGGCATCCGACGGAGTAATGTTATTACAGTACTATTAGCACAGCCGTTTGATTAGGAGTTGATCATCTTTTCTCCATCTGTTTTCTCCATTTCTCCGTTTGATTCCCGAGAGATCGTGTGATGTTCCATCGCCGACTCTCTTGCTGGGGATCAGTAATGGTACGGTGGTGTCGCTACTTGAGAGGATATAGCTAGATATAGATAGGCTTAAATTCTTTCAGGGGAGAAAAATTAGCTGTGGTTTACAGTTTCGTAGTATACAGTATTTATTCCTGATCGACCACGCTTGTAAATACATCGATGAGTGAGTGAGGAGAGGTGTACTATCAATTTGAATGGTCTCATTTTGTACAGCAGGCTCTGTTTGTTACTTCCCAGCACAGTACTACTTTCTCAATGTTTAATTTTACAAGGAGTATATATTAATATCATAGAAATATTAATTATATCTAGCCTCTGCTGTTCTAATTGTTCTACGTATGCAAACAATTCAAATAAAAAAGAACTAAAAAATAAAGATCCCGCTACAGCACACCGTTTAATACCCCTTTGTCAGATTTCGCATGTATCCGTCACAAATCTATGACGAGTTTTTTTTAGTCCATGGCCGGTGGTTGGTTGTTTGCCACCACAGCACTCAAGCTAGCTAAGCTGGTGCCTGCAAACCGATCTCATGATGATGGATGTAATTAGTGCAACAATGACGTTTGGTCGTCGGTTAGCCTTGCACACCTTGTCACTGCTACCTTTTTTTTTACTTAGCATACAAACAGTGGGAGCAACTGATCAGGGGTTTCTTACACGTTTCATTTCCATCCCACGAAAGTTCTCTCTTTCAAAGTGCTCAAAGTAAAACACAATTAATTTCCACATCTGGATGTAAATTAAATTAAGCAATAAGGTGCTCCCTTCGTTCATATCTATGAGATGTTTTGGCAAACCAAATTAATCATTAGGTCATAGTACTAAGCTAACTGGAGCTTGGAAGAAGACAACCCCATATATAATTCGCTCAGTGGGCCGGTTGCACGAACCGGGCGACGAGCTAAGCAAGCTTCGCAGGTCGGCATGTCGGCCGTTGCAAAAGATGACAAGCCACAGCTCGACGGCACGCACCATGTATAGTATGTACAAAAAAATGATCGCTACGTACTGCTACGGCGGAGATGGATGGAGGTGTGTGGATTGGTCTACATATATGTATACAGTGTATATATACAGAATGTTCGGCCGGTGGGGAAACATGGAAAGAAGAGGCACATGCACATGCGGCAGGCAGGCATGCATGCGTTGTCAAGGACAAAAACCGTACGAAATGGACCTTGCTTGGATGGCGTTTATTTTTCTTCGCTGCTGCCCGTTGAACGCGCACCAAACAGAATCGTGCACGTCGTTTGGTGCCCCCACGTCAGACTGGCCCGGAATGCCACTCGCTAACTACTACTACCACCTCCGTTTCAGACATTAAGACGTACACGTTTTTCAAAGCAAAATTTGACAAAAAAATTGAGTAACAAAATTTTGATTATATTATAAATAATTAGTACCGTTGGATTCTTATTGAAAAATACTTTTCCAGTAATACTAGTTTTATATCAAAAGTCTTTACGTATTTAGAGTAATTTTTGGTCAAAAATGAGAACGGCTTAAGCCTTGAAACGGAGGGAGTAATAACTCGGGATAGGATAAAGCCTTGCTTGAAAGAAGAAGATGAAAAAAGATGTCGTCCCAAATTTTAGAGTATATACATACGGAGAGATCCATGTAGGAATAACTGTAGGTTCTAAACAGAGAAGATCGGCAGCAATTGGCACTCCCTTCCGATCCACACACGTACGCAAGTGTTCTTCTAGGTTTTGTTCTAGTAAGTCAAATTTAATGAAGTTTGATCAATTTTATTGGAAAACGTAGCTATAGTTATGACATTAAATTTGTACTACTATTAGATATATTTTAAAATATAATTATATACTCCATGTGTCTCAGAATAGATGTTGAAGACTTGTCATTTTTTTTTGAATCTATATGCTAAATAGTGTCTAGATTCATTCAAAATTTGACAAATCCGCGACATCTATTTTGAGACGAAGCTAGTAATATATAAGTTTGATGTTATTTGTACTGCTATATTTGCCTACAAAATTGGTCACAGTTTAAGAATTTGACTTAGGCAAAAACTAGAAATACATATATTTGTGGACAGAGAAAGTAGACATGTTTGGGGGATGATCCCAGGTAGGGTCACGCTAAGGAAAAAGGAAAACCCTTAAAGATGTTTACCGAGTCAGGGAGCAACTCGCCCGGGTTAAACACGGACTCAGCCGAGTAAGAACCGAATTAATCCGAGTCAAGGAGGCCTAAGCTTGACTCGGCCGACATATGTGGTATGTCGGCACATGATCTATTATGCGTTGAACTTGCAGGTGAGGACTTGGCCGAGTCATACAGGGTAATGCCTAGTGAAAGGGAAACTTGCTCGAGAAGGAAAGAGCGAACCCCGAAGTCAAGATTGCTCTCTCTCTCTCTCTCTCTCTCTCTCTCTCTCTCTCTCTCTCTCTCTCTCTCTCTCTCTCTCTCTCTCTCTCAGGAATCTGTACAGTGCCAAGCGCTACGGACAAGGGACAGAGGGGCAGAAGAGACGTCACAGAGGTGATAGTCCTAGAGCCTGACGCTCACATGCCGTGGACTCTGGGTCATTGTCGTTGATAGAAGGGAGACATAGAAAGCCTCCCACCGAATTACCCCCATTGGGACAAGCATATTCGAGAAATATGGCGTCCACTTCAACCCTAGATGTAACCTGGCCACCCCTTTATAAGGTGAGCTGGGGCCTCCTAGTAGAGGGATCGATTCATTTTTACACTTAAAGCTTATCGAAGAGCTTCTTCTTCCTCTTGCTTGTACAGCTCGAGAAGCAAGTGTAGCCACTGTTGATCAGAGTAAAGGTCGAGTTGTGTATTCTGTGTGTAGAGACCACTATATTATCCCTCTTTGGATCCCACTCGTACACATTGGCCCTAACTTAAGCATACCCATGGCATCTGTCATGCTACCACCACGACAAGACAAGACCAGAGAACTCAAGTTTTGTTAGGAGCTCCTGATGCTCTTTAGGACTGTATCATGCGGGATTGTAGCGACTCTGTTATCTAATTAGTACAATCTCGTTTTCCCCATTGAAAAATTTGAGCTTAGGCCATGGGATTGTATACACACTCCTGTCCTAAATTATGAAAGCTAGACGGAACATGGAAATTTCCCCATCACGTCTCTTGGGACCACTACGTGGCACTAGCCCATTGGCTCAACCAAGGCAGTAGTGTCTCAAGTAAGCCGGATACTAGAACGGTTAGCTTCTTCGAGGGGCAGATGGAGATGACGTAGGGTAGTAAGCACCAGCACACACAAATCTACATGAAAGAAGCACTTGACCAGTTGGTGATTGGAGATTTTACAATCTCCGGCTGACGTGTGCCGTATATTGGTAAATATGCATGCTCCGATCACGCGAGACTGACCTCTTCTTCTCCTATAACGGGAAAAGGACACGCGGTATGCTCGCTCGTGGAAAATGCTCTTGAAACTAACTAAAAAGATCACTCCAAGTGGTAAAGTTAGCACGCACGTCACAGCTCGCACATATTCCAGTCGGGATGAGCTCAGCTAGCAGCGTGCAACCTCGAGAATCACGTGGCTTGAAAAGGTTATTAGTTGGTGAAGAACAGAGGGACGGCACGTAGCAGAGTCTGAAACTATGGGAAAAAATCAAGAGTTTCGAGAAGATTAGAGCGAGTCTATACAAGTTGAGCACAACCAACCAATTAGGAGACGTGATCACGAATTAATTAATCGATCGACGTCGAGTCAAAACCCTAGTATTAAAAACAGGTAGTAAGATGGATGTAATCAGGTGACGACTCCGACGTGCACACATCGCCGTCGATCGCCTACATCTCGCGTACGTGGCGCGACGGAGGCCACGGTACGACGTGGGACGGAGATCCGGGAAGATCGCGCCCCTGACATCAACATGTTTGACAAGTAGTCGTAGCTAGCTATTGGTTGGGTGGCAAACGATAATACTAACTTAATTATTAGCTAGTACTAAGTGCTAACCAGCAACGCTTTGCCAAGACTCCTCCTCCTCCTCCTCCTGCAGGTTGACGTCAACAGCTCTGCACATGTGCTCGCCAAAGTGCAGAGCACACGTCACGTCTGTTCAAGCATCGCTGCCTGCCGATGCATGGGTTCCAGCCCATCGTAATGGCTAGCTAGTGGAAGACTTTGGGCATGCGATCAGGACCTGGTCTTTGTTAAAACAAGAAGCTTTGCCTGCAAACTACCTACCTACAGTTATGTCAGTGTGTGTGCTCTGAGCATCAATGCAAACGGAATATGTTCCATCGGCCAATCCAATCCAATCTACTGGTGGGGATCGATTCCTCCTGCCAAACCACCGGTTGCAGTTCGCCCTATCACGACTTGCTTTTGGGCTCAAGTAGATCAGACCAGGCGTATATATTCGTCATGCTCATGTCATGTCAAATTCTTTGTTTTTGCAAAATACCACGGAAATATGTCTACTTATTATCTGTCGCAATTTCCAGAGAGACAGGACCGCTAATAAATAGAATGAAATGTATTTTCCAGAGACAGGGTCGTAATACTACGTGGCGAGCTGACCTTTAACGCCGGGTTCGAACGTCTTATCCAGACACGGAGATGAAGTCATGGGATGGGCAAAGATCGAGTGCTAAGCTGCTGTCACGCAGTTGGCCCATGAAAGCAACTCATGGTGTATGGCTGCCGACCCCTGGGGTGTTGCAAGAGCCAAACCGTGTGTGTAGCCAGGCCAGCCAGCTTCGTCGTGATGATGATAACATCAGGATTTGGACATGGGCAACTGGGGCGGGGTGTCATGGTACCAGGCTCGCCGTGATGAACCTGGACGAGAACGAACGAGCCAAACGAGTGATGATGATGAAGGCAGACAACTGGGCACGCCGAAAACGATATGTAACGGAACCTGCGTGCGTACGGGTACAGGCGTACTTCTCCTTTTCCAGATCACACGAAAAAAAAATCTCGGCAACAAGACTACACAAAAAGGTTTTGTATGCACAGGGAAGGGTTCAGAATTCAGATGTCAAACCTTTGCCGCGAGGCTCTGGCGGTTTTTCATACTTACCTGAATTCCAGTGTTCTTGGTCATTGAGGTAACGAATATGAACGACACTTGCCAATTCGCAGCGCAGATTGCAGATCATGTAGGGAGAAATAACTGAATCGATGTTATGACATGCCTTTTGCGGCTGAGTGAACTGAATCCACTTGAGCCGCCGAGCTCAAGAGGGCCTGCAGCTTTCCATGTAGAATGAAAGATAAGGTGCAAATTAGCAATCAAACGGCACATACAGTTGGGGGAAAGTGGCCATGCAACAGATAACTACATACAGGGACACAACAGGAGGACTAAACTGTTCGCATTAGATTTGTTTCGGTAAGAAAATCAACAAGTTAAGGATGTAGTAACACACTACGAGGATGTGACTAAGTACGGCTCATGAGGGTACATATTTGACACTTCCAGGATTTCACAGTAAGTCAGACGTCTGGACTCCTGGTCAGTACGATGACGACGGTGCCTTACATAACATAACACAGGCCTAGCACCTAACTGACATATGAACGATGGTGAAAGAAGCGCACAGAAGCTGATTTTAGACACAGTACAGTATCTCGGTGGCCCTCCATACAAAAGGTTACATGGGAGCTTCGAAAGACACGGCATTCTGAAAGGTTTGCTACTTAGATTCATGAAGTGAACAAAAGCACAGTAGGCCTTTGTCTCCGAGTAAAGGATCGCTGAAGCAGACTGACGCCCCTTCACCATCAAAAGTGTTTCCTCTATTTCTGTAGTGAATCAAACCACGAGTCAAAATCATCTGATACATTTGAGGAACCGGAATGCGGAGGCGCATTGACACCCGAGATGTTCTTCTGTTGCCATTGCACAGGCGTAGTTTGGTTCTGGTCATTCAAGCAGAAAGAAGTGTCTGCAAGCAGATCATCCACTGAATCATCAATAGATGTGACATCAATCTGCTTGGCATGTCTGAAGTCATTGTTGCTGTCAGAGTCAAACGTTGGTTGAGAAGTTAAGCTCGATGCAGCAAAACCTTCATTCTGGACGGGTAAGGAAGTCTCTGAAAGCAAGGCATCTAGATCATCGTCTAGAGGAGCAAGTGCCAGCGATCTGGACGAGGTGCTAGATGCGACTTTCTCATTCGACTCGTTGATCTTCATGCCTTCCAATGTTTCATTACTTCCAAACGAATCATCTAAGTTGGAGCTAGAAAGGTGAGTTCCATCAAGCGTATTGAGAAGCATATCGAGCTCTTCCTCTGGAGCAGCCATCTCGAGCTTCGACTGTTTCCTATGGCCTGTACTTGGAACAGTATCTGCAATTCCTGTATAGCTTTTATCTTCTTCAGTGCCTGAATGCACGAGTCGAGCACTAATTTCGGGTGATGTTGTAGTTTCTTCATCTGCAAAAAAATCCAAATGATGATATGTTTTCATTTAGTCATCAGAATTAATGTTGCTGGAAAGGTCATGCCTACCTCTTCCAGGCTTTACGTCCTTGAAGTCATGTTGAACCGAACTGTCTTTAGCATCAGTCTCCGACGCTGTGTCACACTGAATCAGTATTTCACTCTCTTCACTTTCAGAAGCAATGTCCTGAATAATTTTGATGAATCAGCAAACGAGAAAACAGATGAACAGAGGATATACCGAGTCAAGCTGACAGGATCTGAAAGAGCTCAAGCATATGTTTTAACAAAAATAGATATTAATGTCAGCTATGCATCAAAGGGGTTGGAGGTTGGGGGAGGGAGCTAATTTGCTTAGATAAAAAATAACAGGGCACTGTACCAGCTTCAGCTTTATCCACCTCATAATTATATGAACCACACACAAGATGGATTAAGGATAGAGGGGTTTAACAATCCCAAATGAAATGGGTCAAAGAAAGAAAAATGGAGAACAAAGGTCCACTCATGTTCATACCTTGTCTACTGTATTCCAATTAAGGAAAACCACGCAATCCACCAACAAAAAGTACACCAATTAGAAGTTTATGGTTTAGCTTTATTGCTTCAATGATGAGAGTTATTTAGTGCAGGAAATTCCCATGATGGCTGACGTAGGAGCAAGCACTGGCCACAACACCCAGTCCCTGTTATTGAGTGATGGGTGCGAGAAATGGTAGCATAACAACTTAACAAGGCAGGCAGATATCAGCAATATGTAGGAGGCAACTACTGATCATAGTTTGAGGAAACAAAGGCAGAAATTTTGGTCGCACCAATGGCATATTCGGTTTGGTAACAAATGGATCTGTTTACGGTTGTGTTCGTCAGGAAATATAGACTTGGATTTCATAATTTATTTGAATATAGACTTGGATTGTGTAACTTCTTCGTATACGAATTGGATTAGATTTCATCAACCATTCTTATTTCATATCAGTTGGATCTCTCCTAATTCTAACACATCGTAAATCAGTCTACACCTCATGGACCTCATGATAATATATGTACTCCTGAATTATTCTCTGTCAACATTTCCACTATGCATGATGTCAAGACCTGCCTATATTAATTTACTTCATTAGCACTTCTCAATATTAAACACAACGTATACACTGTTACTTACCAATTCCTAACTGGAAACAAGAATTGCAGTTATGGTATTACAACAGAAAGGCATATGTGAAAATGAACACGATGGCAATAAACCAGACTGTACCATATCCTCGGGTAGCAGATCTTTTTCTATAAACAGCCTCTGGGAGAGCTTAATCTTCGAAAGCTGGGTAGCCAATGCATGGAGATCCATGGAGAGAAATGGCACCTGAAATGAGTTGAAAATGTACTCCGTATGAATATGTAAAACAATTGACGGTACTGAGGGAAGAGACACCAAATCATAAACAATAATGGATCCAGAGTTTCTATATGGATGGTAAGTCAAAGACCACAAGGGTCTACCAATCTAAGGGCTTGTTTGATTCATATGAATTGCATAGGAAATATGTAGGATTTGAATCCTATGAGAATTTTTCCTATGTTAGTGTTTGATTTATAGGAACACATCCCATAGGAATTAATCCTATAGGAATCTTGTAGTGCAATTCCTATAGGAAAACAACATTAGGTCACACCTCATGTAAAAATTCCTTTGCCACATCAAACAAAATCCCTCTTCCTATAGGATTCACATTGGCATGACATCTCAATCCTATGTTTTTTCTATTCCTATACTTTTCCTATCCTATGAATCAAACAAGCCCTAAGTATATCTCTACAGTACTTCAAATTATTTTCTGTTCAATAATATAATACACTGATATTGTTTATCTGATCCAAGCAAATTCCTTCCACAAACTTCAATAGGATGCTCGGCAAAGTGACCAAGGGCAACTCGTGCCATAATCCCAAACATTTTTTAACAACATATTTCCCCCTGGTAAATTATATATACCACCTTTTAAGACGATATTAAACCCTAAGGGAGTAAGAGCTTGTACAGAAAGGCAGGGAAACCACCTACCGAAAAAAGGTCGAAACAGGTTTATAGACATTTTGCGTCGTACAGTAGATTTCACAGAAATTACATAGCACAGGAGCAGTTTTTGTACCTCAAAAGCTGGTGCTAAATCATCCTCTAATATGAAATTGTCATCTTCAAACCAGGACATGATCCCTTCCCCTTTAGCTTCAAGCATAGAGGTAGAAGCCTGCATAAAATCTAGAAAAAAACAGTAAATATCCAACAGTCTTAGCACCGCTGGGTACAAAGCAATCTCATCCTCACAATAGGCCAATTCCCAGTCAACACGTGCTTCGTTCAGCCCGGAAATAACAGAATCAACATATCAACTTTCAACACTGAAACTAACAAATATACAGGACATTTGCTCAACTCAAGTGCTAATAAGAGCAAGTGATTTACTACTTTACTACTGAAAGTCTTAAATGCGAAGGATAGGTTCTGATGTTAGACACACTTGATCTAAGTTGGCAGTGGTGCTAACAGGATTAGGAACAGAACATTCCTTAGTACTAGTGTCATAGTTAGAGTTATCACATTAGGAGGAAGGATCGCAAGGACACCTAATTGACCTAAGCATGGTTGAGGCGATCAACTGAGTGAGGCTAGTCAATGAACAGATAGTGCCAAGACTAAGCGGCAGTCGAAGCTCGGCGGCGCTCACTTACCAAATGGCGAGTCCTGGGAGACGAACCGGCCGGCAGCGCCGAGACCCCGCTCCTCGCGGGGCTGGGCCCGCGCCTGCTCGAGCAGGAAGGTGAAGTCCGCGCCCTTGCTGCGCGGCGCAACCTCGCCGGTCCATTCCGTTGGGTCATCTGCCTCGGGTTCGGACTCGTAGCGGTCCCAGTTGGATGGGAGGTTGCGGCTGCGGGGGGCGGAGGACGACGAGCCACCAGAGGCAGCCGCGCGCTTCTGCTTGTGCGCCGCGGCGGCGGCGGGTGTCTGGTGGGTGCGGCGGCCGTGCACCGTGTGCGAGCGCTTCGACCTCGCCGCCGCCTTGGGATCCATTGGGGGAGGTGCGAGGCGGACGGGGGTCGGGGAGGGTTTCGCGGTGCGTCGGCGTCGGTGGTGTGTTTCTGTTTTTACAGTTCAGCCCCTAATGCTCTTCACAAGAAGAAACTTTAGCTCGTAAAGGTTTGATATGTAAACTTTGCAGTGGTATTTTCCAATTATGTACTTCAATAATGGCCTTCACGCTTCTACGACAACAGGACAGTTCCCCCAGTTCCACTGACCAGCCCCAGGTACCTTGACGGGCGGCGGCGATGCGCTTCACGGCGTCTCCGGTGGTGGAGCTCCCGGTGGGGGGCGCAGTGCTGAGCTTCGAGCAGGACAACGACTCCTTCGAGGTGGGCACTTCCGTCTGGAACTCCTCCTTGGTCCTCGTCAAGTTCGCCGAGCGCTGCGTCGGCGACCCGGCCCTCCCCTTCGCCGACGCCCTCAGCTTCCCGGGGACCCACGCCATCGAGCTAGGCTCCGGCTGCGGCCCCGCAGGCATGGGTCTCTCCCGCCTCGGCCTCACCGACCTCGTGCTCACGGACATCGCCGCCGTCCTCCCCGCGCTCCGCCGTAACCTCCGCCGCAACCGCTGCCACCTCCCCCGCGCGCCCCGCCTCGCCCAGCTCCACTGGAACTGCCCCGCGCACCTCGCCCAGCTCGCCTCCCCGCGCCGCTTCGACCTCGTCGTCGCCGCCGATGTCGTCTACGTCCAGGAGTCGGTGCCCCATCTTGTTGCTGCCATGGACTCGCTCGCCGATGCCGAGCGCGGCATCGTGCTGCTCGGATACCAGATCCGGTCTCCCGAGGCGCACCAGGCGTTCTGGGAAGCCGTGCCAGCTGCCTTCCCGGTGATCGAGAAGGTGCCGAGGGAGCACCTTGACCCGGACTATGCCTTTGAGGAATCCGATGTGTTCATACTCCGCAGGAGTCCGCGGCAGTGAAATTTGTGCTATTGCCAAGCACTTGGTCATCATTACAAATAGCAGGTTTGCAAAAATGACTTTTTGAGTTCAAAAGTATGAGCATTCAGTAGGGATGACTACTAAATGGATATCTGTTAGAAACTGTCGAAATTCGCTTCATGGGGTAATGTGATGCGTTGTTAATCGACATTGTAGCCAGTTTGATCTGTCGATGAGTGGATCTCTGTAATAAATTATGAAACATCTGTCGCTATGTATTGAAGCTTGGAGCATTGGTATAAGCGCATATATTGGTTGTTGCTCGAGTTAGTGCATACTGTACATGTTAAGTGGTTCCACCAATGTTTTTTTTTTGGTTGTGAACATGCTGGATTTTTCAAGTTCATGATTGTTTTTATCCATTGCGTTGTTTGATTGACAAGGAATTAAATTTGTACACTTTATAGTTATGGTCATTAAGCATCCTTGTACTCTGCTTTTGTGTTGAAACAAAATCTTCTGAAAGTAACAAACACTCAGATGCTTTCTTGCTTTATTATATGAATGTTGGCAAATTGGATAAGAGATAATTGAATTTTACTTCAAACTGAGCCCGGTCATCCCTCAAGTATCCAGTTTATCTAGTTGATGAGTATGCTGTGAGGATCGTGTCATGTCTTCTGTTGTTTAAATCAGCTGTTTACCACTGTGGTTTATGCAATATTGGTATAACTATGTTTGAACTTGCAAGTAATCTGATAAGATTTGTGAAAGAAAACTAGTGTTGGCCTTTTGGGAAGCATGGTGCTTATAACAGCTTTGAACTTAACTATCATGTTTCTGTTTCTACTTCTGTAGTAAGTTTGATGGGTTGATGAACTGATGTCTGCAATAAGTTATGAGAAGTCCTTGCTGTACATTGAGGCTTGGGGCATTGGTTTAACCACATTTATGCAAGAAAATAAAATTTCAAGGGTTTCACTGCTCTTTTGTGTTGTGAACATCTTGGATTTTTCATGTTTGTGATAATTTTTATTTATTGCATTGTGTGATTGACAGCGAAATATATTTGTAGACTTAATGGAGTTATGGTCATTAAGGAACGTAATCCTCAACTTTTGAAATCAAATCTTTTCTGAGAATAACGAACGCTAGTTGAGTAGACCGAGATGATTCTGTCATGTATTGTGCTGTCATGACATATTCGCTGAAATGGTAGTTGAACTTGCTTGCAGGTAACCTTATAAGAATTGTAAAACATCGCTATTTTTGGCTTTCTGAGAATCGCAATGCTTATAGCAGGTTGAACTTAGATATCATGCTTCTGCTTCTGTTTCTGTCCATTTACCTTTGCATCTCGAAACAGTGTTGAGTGCCAGGTCTGCCCTTTGCTGATACTAATCGAATTTCATTTGCTTTTTTTTACTGTTTGGTGTCGAAGTGAAGGGAAGGCTGAATTCAAGGGAGGGCAGTTCTCCATCACGGTCTGGATGTGGCACTCCACTGAAACCTGAAACGAACTGCGATGCGAAGAGTACCTACACATATGCAGCTGTCCAGCCTGACGTGCATCTCTTGCCTGGGTGATTTGATTTCTTGGGGAGCTGTATGCCACGGTGGCATCAGTTTGATGAAACAGTTTTGGCTCTCGGGTAGACCTGCTGATATTTGTACTGTACAATTCTGTCTGGTCACCCTTATGTTGAGCTGTCTAGGATTGTTCAACGGTGAGTGTATCCAGATTGTGTTACTCCTTGGTCATTAGTTTGTCTTATTTTTACTATAGGAGAAGCTTGCTGTATACTGATCGATGGGGATGTGGAACCGAAGTGCTTTACGAAATAGCTCTACATATATCTGTTCTTTGTTCGGTGCTTGGGGTGGAGCAAAAGCAGTTGCACGGAAGTATCTAAGATAGCCTAGGTATGAGTTCAGTTGTGACAAAATGAGCTTCTGTTGACACCCTGGGTTAAGCTCTTGAGCCAAGGATGCTGCTAGCTAAGACTTGAAATCGTTTCTGTTGAGTAACAGAAACGATAAAACCATGTTGAGATACAGATAACATTCTTTCTGCATTCGTCCTCCTCCCAGAATATGGTTATACTCGTAAGTTATCTGAGATCCTGGCATCACAAGCCTGAAATGCCTTCAATGGCCAGAGGAATGTTTCACCCTTGTTGCTGTTGCAGGACAAGGTCAGCATGTGAAAGAAGGGACACATCCATCGCCATGATGTCACCACTTAGACACACCTCTCATGTTTTGCGTCCTTCCTACCTCATCGCCCCCCCCCCCCCCCCCCCCCCCCCCCCCCCCCCCCCCCCTCTCTTTGCCCATGCACAATACACACATTCTCATGTCCACCACACATCGAACATCATCGGCATCTCTATACAAAAGGGGCACATATTGCTCGTTGCCGAATCAAAAGAGGGGAGACATAGAGGTCTTTAATCGCTGGCCATTCTACGGATGGCTATATTTGGCAAAAATCAATACCCTTCTTTAGACTAGCACAATGCTCGTATGGTGCAATGAATCTACAGAGTTACGGTTAGGAGCCACAATTACAAGGACGATAGGTCAGTGATGATATGGATAAGCGTTAGGCGTAAGAGGAGGAGAATGGTAGTGCGAGGACACATTTGGGAGGGGAGAGTGAGCGTGACAACATCCGCTGCTTGCCATCGGCATCGACGAAAAAGATGATGAGAATTACACAAAGGGCACGACATGCAAAGTATGTTGAGAGGAAAGAATGACAAAAAAAATGGAAGAAGAATGCAGTAAGCAAGTAACCAATTGATATGAATTGACGAGGAGAGTATGAAATCGTTAACCATTTGATCATCATACATTATATGCTTGGACGGATGGTTCGAATTGTCTAAATTTATGAGTGTATCTTTTCTACGAGCGTATATTTATTTCTTGCGGCGCACTCAGTTTGATTTTCCATCGTGACACCGAACACGTTTCCTTGACCGACTCGAATAACAAACCCGTATCGAGTCTTAGTAGGAGATAAATCCACTAGCCAATCTCAGCCATCGGTCTGCGATCGCACGGCCCAAAACCACCCACACCCCCGCCTCCCGTGTCCTTCCACCAGGCTATTTCTAGATGCCCCCTTCCCCCTCCTCCCGATCCCTCTCTCCACCCCATCCCGCGCCGCCTGAACCAGGTCCGTGCTCGCCCGACCGCCCGCCCGCAGGATCGATCGAACCGAAAGGATAGCCAGCGGCGGTTCTTCCCTCCCGAGGTTCGTCTCCGCCCCGCCCGAACCCTAGGTTGTTGTCATCCCCATCATGGATCTATGTTTCGTGGTAGATTTCCTGTGTTCTCGGCGTGGGGGTCGATTTGTGGCCTGATAGATGTCCGACGCGGTAGATTGGTATGATTATTTTGACAGCAACTAGATCGTCCTCTGTAGATTGGCTGTTATTTCAGGAGATTACGTTGGGAATATGTGTAGATTAGGTTACTGGGGAATTGAATCTAGGGTTTCACAGTTTAGGCGCTGGGCAGTTTTCGAAACCGACGAATAGGGGTCCACGCTGAAGATTTGTGGTGCAAATAGATCGTTTCCCAAAGTTGGTTGATGTTTCAGCAGTTTAAGTTGGGAATATTTGGGGATTAACTAGCTAATATAGCTAGTTCTGAATTGAATCTAGGGCTAACTAATAATTTGGTGTAGTACTTTCTGTATTAACTTGTAGGGGAACTGTATTTTGGTCCAACTGGAGATGTTGAAATTTTGTCAGGGTTAACTAATAGGGTGCTATTTATTGAAATGAGCTGGCATCTGTGCTACCTAGCTATGACGTTTGCTGTTAAACAACCTCTATAGCATTTTCTGTTGATTGCTCTTTGTTGAATCGTTTTGTTTGGGGATAGCACTGCTTGTGTACGGGGTACCTGGGTGGGTCTTAGGTCAGATGTATGCCAGTAGCCTTGTTTAGAGCAGGTTAAGATTTATTATTTAGCCTCATGTTTTACTGGATTATTACAAGAGGTTTGTGAACAAATGCACAGTAGCCTGCTCTATTTTGTGTGTACATCTATGATGTTCTGGTTGGTAATTCTTTGTTGTTTGTTTTGGGTTATTCTTTTCAATCAAAGATTAATGGTCTAAAACGGTGTGCAGATTAGGTTTTAAAACGGATCAAATAGTAATCTTTGTCGGGGCGGATATAACAAGGCCTGCTACGCCTGAAGGAGTGCCCTCGTGCAACAGGCAAAAAGTGATTTCTTTTTGTTCTATGTTGTTTGGTCTCTTTTTGCAGTTGCAGGGCGAGACACATTAACATTCTAGTTGGAGAAACGATTTCATCTCTTCACTTCTCGCTTTAACAGATTTGAACGGTGTGCAGATTTAGGTTAAAAAAACTGATCAGAATTACTAGGAGCAACATGTTGTCCTGATGAGGCCTTGTAGTAGATCATGATTCTTTCTATTCAGTTTGTTCTCCTGATATTAACGTTTTTGAGTAAGTGTGCAGATTAGGTTAAAAAGGAACTGGGATTAGGGTTATCTTACAAGAGCTTGAGCTTTATAATGTTCCAATCACACAGTGAGCGTTACAGGGGTAAATACACAGGTGTACATGTTGGTGATATTAAAAGATGCATAGGTCCTGTGAACCTGGTCTGGTTTAATCCTATATGTTCCCTTCATACTTTTTCTTCTGTAATGCGACCTTAATCGAGGTATTTCAGTATTTCTTGTTCCCTGTATTTGCCTGAGAACCTAACCATGTTTTTGCAAGCACATGGATTCTTGTGATCTGCGCAATGATTGTTGACGCAGTTGTTTCTTATCTTGCTTTTCTGCAGCTTTGTGTCACCTGAAGTGCTCTCAGAACCATGGCGGAGCACTTGGCTTCGATTTTCGGCACTGAGAAGGATAGGGTCAACTGCCCTTTTTACTTCAAGATTGGAGCCTGCCGTCATGGGGACCGTTGCTCCCGTCTGCACAATAGGCCAACCACGTCACCCACTATTGTGCTTGCTAACATGTATCAGCGCCCTGATATGATCACACCAGGACATGATGCCCAAGGTCAGACTATTGCTCCAGAGAAGATGCAGGAGCACTTTGAGGACTTCTATGAGGACATCTACGAGGAGCTGAGCAAGTTTGGTGAGGTTGAGACCCTGAATGTATGTGACAACCTTGCTGACCACATGATTGGGAATGTCTATGTCCAGTTCAGAGAGGAAGAACAGGCAGTCGCTGCTCACAACGCCCTTCAGGGCCGCTTTTACTCTGGCCGCCCGATTATTGTGGAGTACTCCCCTGTGACAGACTTCCGCGAGGCCACCTGCAGGCAGTATGAGGAGAACAGCTGCAACCGCGGTGGCTACTGCAACTTCATGCATGTGAAGCAGATTGGCAGAGAGCTCAGGAGGAAGCTGTATGGTGGGCGTTCCAGGAGGAGCCACGGGAGAAGCCGCAGCCCAAGCCCACAGCACAGGAGGGACAATCGTGATCGCGGTGGTGACTTCCGCCGTGATGGTCGTGATGGTGGTGGTTACCGTGGAGGCGGTGATGGTGGTGGTTACCGTGGAGGCGGCGGTGATGGAGGTTACCGTGGTGGTGACGGTGGCTACCGCGGTGGTGATGGCGGTTACCGTGGTGGTGATGGCGGTTACCGTGGCGGTGGTGGTTACCGTGGTGGCGGCGGCGGTGGACGTGGTGGTGGCAGGCATGACAGGTACGATGGTGGAGATAGGCGCAGGTACGGGGGCAGCCCGCCGAGGCGCGCAAGGAGCCCAGTCAGGGAGAACAGTGAGGAGCGCAGGGCAAAGATCGAGCAGTGGAACCGTGAGCGGGAGGAGAAGAAGTGATCTATATCTGTGCCCAACTAGTTTCTGTGCAAGTATTGCCTGCTTGCTAAGTCAGTTCGTTTTTTTGCTTTTAGTATGTTCTTTAGTCGGCTCGTTTGCTGTTATGGTCTAAAGTTGAACTTATGTGTGTGTGTGGGTCATATGTCGCTTGGTCGAGTAACCTGTTAAATGCAGGAATTTATCTGGTTTGGGTCATGAGACATGTAAACCGTCATTTGTGTTTCTCAATATTTGTCCTTGGGTCTGTTATCAGATTATTATTTATAGAGTTGCGGTTTTACGGCTGTTGATTTAATCTCCTCCTGTTGTTTGATACTCCCTCTGTTCCACTAAGGCTTTTTGTTAGCTCTTTTAGCTTGCTTAAAAGGGCTTATGTTGTAGAACAGAGGGGGTAGATAATTAAAGCCAGCCATATGAAGAACTCTGTAAATTTGCAACCTTAGACAAGTTGAATTTGCAGAAGGTGGGGCGCTCTGATTTTGGAATCCAAAAATGACCCGTTAGTGATGCTTACTTGGGTGGTGCAATGGCATCAAAAGCCACCGAGTTACTCCTAAATCGCAATGCACATGTGCAATCAAGTTCGACAGCCCAATTGCTCAACAAGGACGAGGCCGTATCTGATATGATGGACCTGTACATCCTGGGATCTCAGAACCAGAGGGTGCGCTTGTGAAATTAGTCTAGCCTTAAAGCTTGAGGAAATTCCTGTAATGTGGGTATTTAGTGTATGTGAAATAATTTATGAAAAGACGTGTTTGTACCGTAGAATTTGATTGAGAAATATTTCCATGTGACATGTGAACTTGCTAGCTACCAAAAAAGTAGCACCAAAATATGGTGAAGACAATGGCACCGCATGCATAGGCTTCCCTATATGTGTTACTATCGTTTATGTTGGCATACATGTTTTCACGGTGCTAATGTTAGTGGACTCCTTTTGTAGGTAAAAATGACAATTGGCTGGACATCACAAGTATAATAAAAAGTAGTAGCAGAACATGTACTCCATCTGTTGGAGTAGAAAGCTTGGTGAACTGTACCATGACATCTGCCTCGGGTAGAGACCATCTGTTGTTTGTACCTGCAGGCTGCAGCTAGAGCTAGCCAGAAGCTCTGATCGATCGAGGTTGCATGGATTGAAACTAACCTGGCAGAGCGAACTTTCCAGACCCACCTGGCAGAACTTGCCATCCGAGTCCTACATGGAGTCTGTCGCCGCAGGTACGTACGCGGTTCGTGCAAGGCTCAAGACCTGAAGTCGGATTGCGAGAGCGACACGGTCTCCGGTTCGCAATCAGCCCATCGCGCATGCACGGGATCTCCTGCTGCTAAATAGCAACCGGCGCATCTCCAATTCGCAAGCAGCTGTCCAGATCCCCTCCCCCTCTCCAACCATCGACAATGGAGATCATGGATCCCTACACCTCCGAGGTCCTTTCCGCTACCGCGCTTCCCGCCGCCTTCGACGACGACTACCTCCGGGCCATCGGCGCGCTGCCTCCTCGCCATTCTGCGCGCGTCGTCCCGGCGCCGTGCGACCTGTTCGCTGCCGCCCACGTCATCCAGCAGCCCGCCGTCGAGGTGCCCGTGCTGCACAAGCAACCCGAGCAGCAGCGCGACCGAAAGCGCGCCGCTCCCGTGCCGGCCGCCGCCACAGACAACTCTCCCGCAAAGCGCCCGCGGACTTGCCCCTGGGTGCCGGACTACGACGCCGACATCGACGTCAACCTGCGGGAGAAGGAGAGGAACGCCAGGCAGCTGCCCTCCCCAGACTACCTGCAGACAGTCCAAGAAGACCGGATGGACGAGACGACGCGCGCAGACCTCGTCACGTGGATGGACGGCTTCACGAAGCACTTCAACCTCGCTCCGGGCACGCTCCACCGCGCGGTCTCCTACGTCGACCGCGTCCTCTCGGCGCGAGCCCTGCCGACGACCGACGCCGACTACCACTACTAGAGAAAAGCCTATCCAAGTCGCACCAAAAAGCCTATCCGAGGCGCATATCACATGTGCCTCTAGCTTCAAGCCTCGGGTATTTTTTATGCGAGGCGCATCTGATATGCGCTATGCGAGGCGCATATCGATTATGCGCCTCGCATATGTGAAGTATAGGAGGCGCATATTAGATGCGCCTCGCTGATATGCGCCTCGCATATATTTCAGAATGCGCCTCGGGTATTTATAGTATATGCGCTTCGCATATGTTTCAGAATGCGCCTCGGGTATTTATAGTATATGCGCTTCCAATAGTATCCTATATGCGCCTCCGGTAATATTTTCGAAATTCAAGTTTTACAGACCACTATAAATAATAATATACAGATATTCAAATATACAATATAGTCCACTGAATTTTTCAGAAACTTGCATTTTGCCAAAGCATAATAGAACCAACATGAATACAATACATTACACATCAATCATGACATACAAGTTCATACATCAAGTGTTTGTGCCACAAGTTCACACCTCCGAGTACAAGTTCACAATCACATAACAACTCCAACGACGTAGCTCTACCTAGATGAAGTAGAACACATAACCTACCATGAAGAGCAACAAGGTGGTGATCACGAGGAAGTTCCTCCACTTACTCCTTCCATGCCTCCTCCACTTCTCTTCCGCCACCTCTCTACTCTCATAGACTTGGTAGTTGTTGCCCGAGAAGTTGTTCACTTGCTTCTGGCAGTCTTTCCACTCCTCGTACACACATGGAACCCGACCGAGAAGTTGTTCACTTGCTTCTGGCAGTCTTTCCAGATCAAGCTATGTTATGACATTACGGTAATAGATAATTAAACACGGGGTATAGTTATGTTTATCATCAGGTCATAAACTATTCATATAACTGTGCTGCTGCAAACTGGGTTTAAGGCTTTATCCTGGCAGCAATCTACACTAACTCATAAAAACATATAAAAGTATGATCTATTTCACTGATTAACATGGGAATGAGCTAATACAGTTGCATAGATCTCTATGTACAAAGGTGAATCTGCGGAACAAGAGATCAAACTGAAAGAGGGAGACTAGGGAGACAAATGTTTGAGCTGTTTCAATATGAAAATCTAAATCACAGTACTGGTCTATCTGTCTAAGTCTGCTACAGTACCACCACACCATGCTGAATATAATAAGCTGACACATATGACCAAAGAAGCATTCTAGAGAAATACCATACATAGGAAAGGGTACAACATATTCATCTGTTAATAACAATCACTGGATGATTTATATTAGCAACAATAAATACGGACAATGCTGATGCCGCAGAATTCACAAATATGAACTAAACTCTGTATATTTGTGGCTGGAAACACAATCATTAGTAATTAAGGATCCCTACTTGATGAGCTAATCGCGAGGTACCAAATGTAAAATACTCCATAAACGATGGATCGGTCAAAAACTAGATCAATCAACTAAAGTACCTCCATTACTTTTTTTTGCAGGGAGAGAGCTAGCTACGAAATTCAGCATTCAGATAATTGATAAGGTTAAGTCCTCAACAAATGAATTGATAAGTTCACACCTGTAAAGAAACTGCAAGTTTTCCCGTTATGTATTTACCCAAACAACCAATAAACTAGGATATGCCAATTGCAAAGGAAAACGAAGACAATATATTTTTTGAAGCATACACTAATTTGCACTGAAAGGGATCAAATTGGACGGACATCTAGTCGTAACCTTGATGACTTGCCCCTGAGAAACTTCAGCTGAACAGATTAATCATAGTAAAACAGCAAGTAGTTTATGGACTGCTGAGTACCTGCATACATCAAGGACATCTTGGTCATGGACCTCGAGCTGGCGAGGACATGGAGAGGAGGAGATAGAGAAGTTTCATGGACACCAGCAAGCTTGCTGACGTTGGGCGTGAACTGCTGTAATGGCAGGAGCATCACACCAATGACAAGAAGAGAACCGCTGCCTCCCGCTGCGACGATCCTGCTCGCCTGCTTCCGGCCGTAGAGAAGGCCATATGCAGCACCGCACGCCACCAAGACCACCCTCAGCTCGAAGATCTAAAGAAGCCAATTTGCCTCACCTGAAGGTCCGCTGCTCCGGTGCGGGATCTGGAGGTTGCGACAACTCGCGTCCAGATCACTCGACGCGGTACAGGCCACCCTCCGCGCCGCGAAGCCTCTCGCACCGGCCACTCCCCGCGGTGTCGGCCACCCACCACACCGCGAGACCTACTGCACGCCGACATCCTCGATTTTTCCGCATCAACAACTCATCCCAACAGCAGGAACCTAAGCCAAAATACCGAAGGGGCAACGCATCAAACACCTTGAGGGCACCTGGGCAGAAAGAGGCAGAGGAGCATAGGCGTCGGGCAAGGACACACGACATGGCGCAGAGGATGGCGAGGCCGGGGCCTGCGCGGGGCGAGGGGCTGGTGGAGAGGAGGAAATCGGGCGTTGTAGGGCAACAGGAGGGGCCCGCGAGGCGGCAGTGGGGAGCTCGGGCAACGGCTTGTGCGGGCGAGGAGACGTAGGGGCGCCGGGTTCGTGGCAGAGGGTGGCGGACGACGAAAGGAAGGGGGCCTTGGGGAGAGGCCGGCGTGACGGGGGCTGCGGGGAGCGAGCAAGCAAGGTCGAGGATCACAGGCAGCGCGGCCATGGCAACTAGCGGCGGAGGGAGATGCGGCGACATGCGGGGGCGGAAGGGGCTCTGGCGAGGTCGGCTCGGGGTGGTGGGCAGAGCGGCAGGCGGGAGGTCAGCGGCATTTCCGTAACCAACGATCCTCAACCGCCCGGACCCCGCGGCGGCGGTCTACGAGGTGCGCCTCAACCGCCCGGCCCAGCGCAACGCGCTCAGCCCGGACGCCTTCGCGGAGATTCTGCGCGCCATGTCCCTCCTAGACCTCCTCCCCGCGGCGCGCGCCGTGGTGCTCTCCGCTTCGGGCCCCCACTTCTGCGCGGGCATCGAGCTCGGCGCGCCCGGGAGCCCGCTCGCCGTGCCCGGCCGTGGGACCGACCCCGCCGCCGCTGCCGAGGGGCTCCGCCGCGGGATCCTTGACTTGCAGGCCGCGCTCACCGCCGTCGAGCTCTGCCGGAAGCCCGTCATCGCGGCCGTGCACGGCTCCTGCGTCGGTGGCGGCGTCGAGCTCGTCGCCGCCTGCGACATCCGGTACTGCTCCGGCGACGCCACCTTCGTTCTCAAGGAGGTGGACATGGCCATCGTCGCAGACCTTGGTGCGCTGCAGCGCCTGCCGAGGATCGTTGGTTAGCGGCGGCGAAAGCAAGGAGGAGGTCAGGGCGTTGGGGTGGTGGGCAGCCAGAAGAGACGAGGGGGATACGGCTGTGCGGGGTCGGTGTGGGGTCGCGGGTCCGGTTTGACCACGCGTGGGGAAAGATCTGTACGTGCACGTGGGAGCGTCGGTGGAAGGAATTTACTGGAGGCGCATTATGCTACATTCTCCTCGCATATTATCACGTATAGGAGGCGGATATAGTATATATGCGCCTCGCATATGCGGCCACCTACCACCGCCCGGGCCCGCAGGAGTTACTTGAGGCGCATATGGCCATATGCGCCTCGCATATTATCAAATATAGGAGGCGCATATAGCCATATGCGCCTCGCATATTCGTGCACCTACCAACACGCGGGTCCACACAAAATATGCGAGGCGCATTCTGTCCATATGCGCCTCGCCTATAGGCGCATATGGACAGAATGCGCCTCGCATAATATGGGGCTGGTAGATTCTGTCCGTACAGGGATTATAGGAGACGCATTCTTATCATATGCGTCTCGCCTATTTTTATACTAGAGGCGCATATCGTAAAGTGCGCCTTGCCTATTTTTATAGGAGGCGCATGTGCTAAATGTGTCTCGCATAAGCATGTCTCATATAGCCTTTTCTCTAGTAGTGTACGAGCTCTGCCTGCTAGCGGAGCACCATCCGCAAGCTGAACGCCAGTACCGCGGGTTCGCGGCCGGCAAGAAGGTGACTGACATGGAGCGCCGGGTGCCGGCGACGCTCCGGTACGAGCTCGGCGGCCCGACCGCCAACACCTTCGTCGACCACTTCACGAGGAACAGCCGAGGGGAGAAGAACATGGAGATCCGGAGGTTGGCGCATCAGCTCGCCGACACGTCGCTCCGTGACTACGGATGCCTGCAGTTCTTGCCCTCCGCCGTGGCCGCCACGGCGCTCTTCCTCGCCAGCCACATTCTCGACCCTGCCGGCTGCCAAGAGTATTTCGAGGAGCTCACCGGGTACAAGCCCGTCGACCTCATCGATGGCATGTACTCGATGTTCAGGACGAATCCCAATTCTCGGTCCGTGATCTTGCCAGCATTATCACAGTACCTGTAGGCTCTAGCTATATAGGATTTTGCCTTGTATGCATTTGAATTAGTTCTTCCAAATAAACGAAACTTGTAAGGTGTTTCGGCAATATACAGATATACTCTGAATAACATATATTAATTGGAGATCCGTTTGTGTATGGAAGACTCGACTTATTTGTATTGTTAACTTCCAGCGTGATACTTTCCCATGTAATTCGTGAGATTTGTTGTTTCCTACACGCCCATGTACTACTCGTACTACATTTCTGAATGTTTTCAGTCCGTGCGCTCTGCTCTGTATTCTGTATGTATGAATTTTCTGATACGCATTTTTCTGGTGGAGACCGGACAGTTATAATTTTTTTGCTAGTGCGCTGAGAAGGAGATACATCAAGGACCAAAGCTTTCTTTCCACTTCGTGGGCATGAAGAGCAAAATGAATATATTATTAAGTTGGGTATTTTCAAAACATTTTAATGTTTTACAAATATTCATGCACTATCAATTAGTTTTACAACACGAATAATTTACACATAATAAAAAAATATATGAACACAAATATAAATTATTCATAAAAAATAGAACAACTATTTTGTCACAAACTCATATTTATAACTGCGGTGACCCAGCATATCACTGCATGATGTAGTATACTATAGCATTTACATAACATCGATGAAAGACCGTTCATTACTATTACATCCCTCAGAGTGGCACAACAGAAACACAACGGGTTTAATACATGGCTAAAGGTTACAACTCACTCTTCAGACGAGATCCAGAGAACACTCTAGGTTAAAGAGAGAGAAAGAACTTTTTACAAAGAAGAATCAAAGAGAAACACCTCTAAAACTATTATACTATAATACTAGTATTTTAACTAAGGGTCTGGCATTACTGTTAATGCAATACACTACAGAAATAGATTCTTTGGTTACAGATTATATTCCTAACTAATTAGTAACTTCGTCTTCATTTGAGTTGATGTATATAATGACGTCCTTGTCTTTGTCGAAGAGCTTTAGCTTTTGATGAAGATTCCTAAAGCATAACTGGATGTAGATGTCGTCTTAATGGCTTCAGAATCTAGCAAGGGTTAAGAAGATACGTTGAGTACGAGCGTACTCAGCAAGTCCACTAGAAAATGAGTGTTTGATGCACTATATCTACAGCCACAGACCGTAGGTCATAGGCAATGCATGTTTTTGTAAACATTTCTTCAAAGGTTGCTTTTATTCTGAAAATCTATGTCCGTTAGCCTTCACGGGTTTACCAGAACTTTCATGGAGTTCCTTTCCCGCCGCGTTCGCAGCTCCTTCCCGGAACAGGGAGTAACAAGTTACAATTCTTACACTCTCCAGAGGTGCGTTACTTTACCCATGAGATACATTAGCCTTGTTGCACAACCAAGTCATGACCTTGTCCATACTTCCTTGGTATGGGGTCCAGTCTAAGATCCAAGCCAATCACTGCCCTCTCCGTGACCTCATATGTCTGCACGATCCTTCAGGGCCGGCTCACCTCCGTTCAGCCCCCTTTCGGGCAGGCTAAAACCCTGATAAGTTCCCGAAGACTCTATGACCTGCTGTTGCCCTGGCAATGGCAAGTGCCATATTAAATGGTACATCCACTAAACACCATCCATAGATAATCTAGACACCAAAAGTGTGGGGCGTAAGGGTGCCCACCCATATGTTGGATCCGCACAAGGAATCACAACGTCACGTTAAGGTCGTTTTGCCTCCATATGAGAGGAAAAAGATACAACTGACTTCTCCGTCCCATTCCAAATCTCATGGTTAACGCGTAATATACGGCGCTAGAATCACTGGCGACATTGGTTGTTAGGTCCTAGTTAATATGTTCCTTTACCACCGGAACTTTCATAGTATGTTATTACCTCATGGTAAATAACCTATAATCATATTATTACGAAAATAGTGTTTTCTGACCTTTTTCAAATGCAGGTGATGACAACACTGGATTTGTAAAATACTTTACAGAAAATAACCAGAGGACATGAGCAAGTGTGAACTTGTCTTTTGTGATTGCAAGATTATGCACTCACGGTCTTCGAGACAATATAAAAGATCCAATACCTGAAATCAACATCATTGGTCCGGTAAGGACTAATGTTTAAAAAAGCAATATGCTTTTGTGCATAAGTAATGCTATGCATTTTGGAAAACTCCCAAAGTGAATCCCCAATACTTTAAGTGAAATGAGTTAAGGTAATTATTTTAAGAGTTGGTTTATCTTCAAGTTTTACTTTACAAATAACGGTATTTATAAGGAGCTTAAGTGTTAACAATCCGAAATATACAAATAAAGTATAAAGTAAGGTGATTATAATTAACTCTTATCTGGTGTCTATGGTAAAAGTCTTTGAGTTGAATTGTTAAGAGTTGGAGGGACTATTATAGAGTTGTTGTTTGACGTGGCAAAAAGAATAACATTTGAACAAAAGATTTCTTTTCAAAGGTTTAAACCATCTTCATTGTTAATAGAACATGATCAATGTATTTTGGTGTTTGATTGATTAGTTTGGACTTGAGATGTTTTATGTCTTAAGTTAAATAGACCAAAGTTAACTATAAAAACATAAATGATTTATTAGACATGATGTTTATAAGCTTTGAGACTAATGTTAACTTTAAAAAGGTAAGTAAACTTAAAGTGTAACATGTTTTAATTATTCCCAAGTCTTAAATTTATGATGAGTATGGCTAAGGTGTGGAATTATTCACTTTATATTTAAGTGAATGATTAGATTAAATTTGTTTTGCTATTATGACATAATATACATTTATTTAATGGAAGCATAATTAGATGATCCAAGTAATTTGTTAGAATTTCAAGTTATGTTAATAATGGTTAAGATATAAAGATTATTCTTCATATTATATATATGAGTAATACCTAATGCTTATTTAGAAGGATTTTTAATAAGATTTTTAAAAGAATATTTTACAGTTAAAAACTATACTTAAGTTTGATTATGAATTCAAGTTATGGGTTTGGATTTAATACTTAGACACTAATTGCACAAGATTTTATAAAAATTGTGATTATTTCTTACTTAAGAATTGTTTTTAAAGAGTTTACAAAATAAGTAATATATAAGGATTTATTATTTTAAAATAATAAAACTTTTCTAATAATATAATTAATGTTTTTCTAGTGTAATATATTTATTCAAGATCTTAAAAATGATTTTTATTTATTTTTAAGTATTATTTTTATGTTTATAAAATTCCATAAAATATTAAATGTATTTAAATATTTACTTAAAATTTTATTTATAGAAGAGTTGAGTTAATATTTTTATAAAATAGTGGATTTATTTTTATACACAAAAATGATTTTTATTAATTTTTAGAACATTTTATTATATTGTTATAATTTATTGAGAATTATAATGACTTTAACCTTTAAAGGTATTTAACTTAAATAATTAGTTTTATATTTTTCTTAGGTAGATATTATTTTGGTGAACATATTTATTTTTATTTTCTAGAGATGAAACAAGTTTAGGGTAAATCATTTATTTACTCTTTTCCTTTTTATGTTAAATTTTATTTACTTATTTTGGGGCTGGGCTAAGCCTGGGAGCCAACCCAGTATAACAACTGGGTCGGCCCATTAGACATGGGTCAACCCAGACCCGGACATAACCCTCTCTCTCCCATCTCACGCACTCGACGCTCACCCTCTCCCCTCTCGTTCCTCTCTGGTTGTCCAATAATAATTGGTTATATTTAAAGAGGTTTGGTTTCAAACATATGTTTAAATGCAACTTAATGGGCTCCTTGTATGATTTGATGTATACCAATATTGGTTGAATCATGATTTGGTGCTGACAGTGATGTGTGATACTAGATTGTTCATGTGCTATTGTGGTTCATCTATTAGCATGGTGATATATATATATACATATATATATATATATCATGAATTCCTTGTCCTATCTACTAATGTTATGACAATTGAATTATAAGTGACTGCTAGAGTGTTGGCTAGGCCCTGCTTACAAACACTGTTATAGTGAAATCCTAGGATTATGGGACTAGTGAACTGGTATTATACCACAACCAAGCCTTGCTCTTATGTGGTCATGGAAACATACTGGAATGATTACTAAATATTTACTAAGGAAGGGATTGGAATTACTTGGGTATCAGTCACATTTGAGAATAGGAGAAGGATAGAGTTATAGTGACCCCTCCTAACCTCCTAGAATTTATTCTAGTGTCAGGTTAGTTGTGTTGGTTGCTTGTATTATTGAGATTGCTGGAGGTTTTAGCTAATAGCTTTGGTGGCCTTTTATATCCACTAAGGTGGAATCTTCCTGGATATGTGCATTCCTCTATCCAGGACTGGTTAATCCTGTTATCTGGTTGTTATATGATCATATATGAGGTACATTTGGTGATCTCAACATAGGGTTCAGTGATGGTTTGAATTATTTACTAGAAACCCCTTTTATGAGAATGATTTATTCTCTGTCAAATCTGGTAGTGAGATAATTTACAACTTTGATTCCTAGAGATTGTATTAGGAAGGTGATAAGATTGGTTGGTTAGTAAGTGTAACTGAGTGGATAATATGAGTACACTGCCTATATGACAACAACCATTTTAAATGATTCCTGAATCTTTTTAGGAAAATGATTTGTGGATTTAAGAAAATGGACTTGAGTTTATGCTCAAGACATTCTGAATCTGCTAGGTACAGAGGTGCTACCCTCTGGGAATGTGCCATGTAGCCTAGCAGTTGTGGTATGTTTATCTAGTAAAAACTAGATAATAAGCTAATGATGCTGGTCTGAAGCTGAATAGTGCATGGATGTTATTTTCCTGACTAAGATCAGTTGCTATGGTTAATTGTTTGTGGAGGAAACTCTTGACCCAGCCAAGGATGCATACAGGCTGAGGCCAAATCCTTTGGAATAAAAATAGATATGATTTGTTGGCTTTAATATTCTATGATGGACCTGACATGGCACTTCCATGTAATTCTGAGAGTATCTCCCCATCCAATCCTCCTAGATATTATTCTAGTTGAAGGGTAGATGGGTTTAGTTGATTTATATTATATCCCTTGTAACCCCAGATCTTTATCCAAATATGAGAATGAATGCTACATGATCATTTGTGTATTTCTGGTGGTTGTTACCTGCTTTTGGTGATTGGCTGATGATCTGTTGTAGATCTTGATCAGTTACAACTCATGCTACTACTAGCATGCCCCCCCTTTGGCCTTGTCCTGCTTTTCCTGGAATAGATCTTGCTCCTCTTGGCTCCTAAGTGGCTTTGCTGTCCTTTTAAACTTCCCCCTCCATTAAGACATCATCTTGTTATGGATCTGTTTGGTCTTCTTATGATGAAAGATTGTGTGATCTGGTGGAAATCTAGCAGGAACTAATGTGATGTTGGCTTATGCGTTGGTGTGATGTGCTGATGTGTTGTGGAGAGATGTGGATCAGCCTCTAGCTGAGCCACTACGGCTGTGCTCTTCCTTTTGTACTTCCCGTGAGGCTCCTGGTGTTGACAACACAGCTGCTGCCTACAGTGTGTGAGCTGCTTACTTGTGGATCTTCTCTGGTTCAAGTTACAATAACTGTAACTTATCCATTATGGATCAGATCAGGTAAAAACCTGATGTTTACCACCTGCCCTCTTATTTGACTTTGGTGAAAATTTCCCCTGGCCAATAATGTTGTTCTGAGGTTTAATCTGATAAGAACATATACTATCTTATTTGGTGAAAGTTGCCCCTTTTAAGATTAGGTCGGTGATGAAATGATTACAGTGCATTACACTGTTCATTCTGAGAGCAATCCCCTTTTTCACACTTACTGTTTTATTTTTGTTTGTTTGTAGGTATAAGAGAGGATTTAGAAGATAAATAAAATGAAGATGAATTTAGTTTTAAGTTTTTTCTTTATTCTTTTGTAATCTAATTTTTCTTTTGTGAAATATAGAGCATTGTAATAAAGGAATTCTTTTTATTTATTCATTCTTCTTTTGTAAATAAATATTGTATTATTTATTTTATTCAATAAAGTGTACTAGTTTTCTTTTTCTTTTATAATGTATTTCAAAGACAATGTAATATTTCTGTCTGCTTGTAATAAAAATATTTTTTAGTGATTTATTTATGTAATTCATATTTTTATCAATTGTTTTATAGTAGTTTTCTTTTATTATAACAACTTAAAACATTGTATTCTATAATAAAGGATTCCACTATCCTTGGAACTAAACTATATATATATATTACTTATAAATAAGAATTCCATTCTTATTTATTCTTATAAATCATTTCATTCAATTTTGTTTATTTACTTAAGATTTGTAATTATGATGTCTTTTCATAAATAAGAGTTCTCCTCTTATTTCTTATTACTATTAAATTTCCAAGTAATAATCTATCAATAAATATTCAAATTTGAATGGTTTTTCCTCTAAACACAAAATTACAGTAGAGGTCATGTCGAAATCCATCGCATCTGTCCTGATGTTTTTATCAGAACAAGAGAGATCTCGATCCCTCTATAGCTCTTTTCGAGACTCTTCGCGAAAATTACCCGGATTTTCTTATGCATGAATGCAATGCACAACCCCGTGTCCTCTTTATTTCTAGGCTCTAATGCTGGGATGTTACAATAACTGTCTCGCGAAGTGCAAGACACACTAATAAAGTTTATAATCTACCGATTATAATAATTATTTAAAATAATATACTAAATGATAAATGTCGAGAGAGAGTGTTGTCGACCATCATTATGATGCTCGTTATCAACACGCAACGCCACCTCCTCTCCAGCAAACTGCTCTCATGCAGAAGGACCTGTTTTCATAAAACAGAAAAAGTATCACATTCTTCAATGCTGCAATAAGTATTTACAAGATTATAACATTTATAAAACTATATATCATATATACCTTCATCATCGATGACCTCTTCAGCAATGGGTTCAACCTTCACATGTATGAAATGTGATATGAACTCATGGAATTTTCTACCTTTTTTATATTTTGCATGAAAAAAACTTCTTTTTGCTATAACTTTTTACTCTTTTGGAATTTGGGGAATCTATACAATTCTAAATGGCCTTTTGCCATTTAATTTGAGTAAGAAATTTTGAGACGATCATTTTGATTGATAATTTTTTTCTGACATCGTATGCAATAGTTATGGCCGTTTTACCGTGCCATGACCTTTTTTGCAAAATACATCGGAATACATGTTTTTCAATTTTCCCTACAACTATACCCCAAAATATAACTACATCTCAAAGGATTTTTTTTTGAAGTTTTTATCATTTTCGTTTATTTTTTACAAAAGTTAAAAGGTGATCCAAGGGGGATCTGTTTTTCCATATTATGTGGCGCATATCTTTACACGCGGCACGGAAACAATACTTTCTGTGGTGCATATGGACATATGTGCGACAAAAAGTTGGTCAACTGAATTCTGTGGCGGGGTCCTCTTCACTTTCTGTGACGCATATGTCCGTATGAGCCACGGAAAGTTGCTCGCCCAGGCCTAGTGGCGGGTCCCACCAAATTTCTATGGCGCATTGTTCCCCTATATGCGCCACAGAATAGTGAAGTTTTCTGTGGCGCATTGCCTAAAATGCGTCACTGTAATTTGTGTGTGACGCATGGTCACACATATGCGCCACAGAAGATCCATCTATCTATAGATATTTTCCTAGTAGTGGAAGTGAGGAAGAACCTAGCATCCGGTGGAATATTTCTTGCACACGAAGTATTCATTGAACTCCCTGCCACCAACCACCAGCTTCATGAACATGTCCATGTTCATCCTGAATCTCCTTGGAAATATCACTTCGCCCTGCATTGGAATGTTAAGAAAGTATTCATTATACAACATGCAATAGCGCCTAGCCTTTCCATCAGCTTGCTCTTGTGGCACCATGGTTTTGATCGTCCTAGTCGTGACTGTGCATCCCGGGATTGCAAACCTAGGAGACAAGAGAGAATCCTCGAATGCTAGTCATCATCTGTGGCAGCAACGACTTCCTGCTCCATTAGAAAGGTGATCATCATCTTATCATCCGAATCCATGGCCTAGGCAAATTTCCGAACACCTCGCGTGCAAGGAGACCACAAGGTGGTCTTGAAACTTCTGGTGAACACCAAATGACAACGAAGTGGGTTAGGCGGTCGATGCAGCGGCGTGGACTTTCTATCGGCATGGAAATAGGGGGTGGGGGAAGGGGATGGCGGTGCCTGCGATCGGTGGGGCTTGAGGCAGAACACATGCAAGGTGGTGGGGAAAGTGGTAAAATGAGGGGGATATTTTTTTCTGTCTCAATGACAACATTGGCACGCCTGTTTTGCAACTCCATCCGCCATCCGTGCTCGCCACTCTGTGCGCCGGGTGTGGCCCTGGGATGTCGAACGACTTATTGGGCCTTGCCAGGTGAAAATGTTATGAGGGGACGGTGGGCACAAATTTCATGCCCGTGCCCCATAGGCCATCAGGGGTTTGCTAGGGTCTATGTGGACAACTAGAGATGTTGTTGTGTCCTACAGGTACGAGTGAGGGGTGACAACAGTTGACTATCCTAAAACTCAGATACTACCTTGATTTCAAAAATTTAAATCTACTTATTTTAATTAGTACACAAAAGACTTTTCTTTTATAACTCTATGTACTAATCCTCTCTTCTTTTGTCATGCACATTAGGGCGAGTACAATACTCTGGTCTTATCTTATTAGTTTTATCTTAGAATGTCACGTAAGATGACTACTGAGTTGGAGTTGAAGGAGAGAAAAAATTGCCTTCTGTTAGCAACTATATGTATCACCATGATATGAAGAAATACCACGATTGTATTTTTAAGAGAAAAAAGTCTCCCGTGTCGTCCTGGCCTAGGGTGACCCGGGAGAACCCCCGCCGCCGCCTCCGTCATCCCCCACCTACTCGCCCCTCCCCGCTGTTGGAGATATGCCCAAGAGGCAATAATAAAATGTTTATTATTATATGTTTGTGATTATGATAAATGTTTACATCCCATGTTATAATTGTATTAACCGAAAATATTAATACTTGTGTGTTTTGTAAACATAAAAGAGTCCCTAGTAAAGCCTCTTGTTAGACTAGCTTGTTGATTAATAGGTGATCATGGTTTCCTAATCATGAATATTAGATGTTATTAATAACAGGATCATATCATTAGGAGAATGATGTGATGGACACACTCCTATAGTTAAGCGTAGCATAATATCAAGTCATTTAAAAGTTCGTTTGCTATAAGCTTTCAAATACATAGTAACCTAATCCTTCGACCATGAGATAATGTTAATCACCATCACTGGATGGATACTTTGATGACATCAAACACCGCTTCATAACTGGGTGGTTATAAAGGTGCATTGAGTATTCTGAAAGTATGTGTTGAAACACATGGATCAGGAGTGGGATTTGTCCATCCATACGACGAATAGATATACTCTGGGCCCTCTCGGTGGAATGTAATCCAATTGGCTTGAAAGCATGTGACAAGGTCACAAGGGATGTCATATCACGGAACAAGTAAAGAGTACTTATCGATAACAAGGTTGAACTAGGTATAAGAGATACCGACGATCAAAACCTCGGATAAGTAAAGTATCGCGTGACAAAGGGAATCAGTATCGTATGTAAATGGTTCATTCGATCACAAAGTAATCATAGAAATATGTGGGAGCTATAATGGATTCTAGATTCCTCTAATGGTTATTGATCGAAGAGGTGTATCGATCATGTCTGCATAGTTCACGAACCGTAGGGAGACACATTTAAGGATTCGATGTTGTTTAGTAGATATGGAATATGAGTTGAAGACTGAATGTTGTTCAGAGTCTCGGTTTAGATCCAGGACATCACGAGGAGATCCGGAATGGTCCGGAGAATAAGATTCATATAAGGAAAGTCAATTTCCGGGGTTCAAAAATGTTTTCAGTGTTTTGACCGGAATCTTCTAGAAGGTTCACCACCCTGGGAGGGGGTACTTGGAGTGCACCATACCCTAATGGGGTAGGAGCATGGACCACTAGGTCAAGTCGGCCAAGGACAAGGAAGAGAGACAAAACTTTAGTTTGAATAGTCCTAGTTTGAAAAGTCAAATCCTAGTTTGCAAATCAAAGTCCTAGTGGAGGAAGGAAATGAAACCTTGAGGGAAAAGGTTTCCCTTTCCCTCCCTATGCTGCCGGCCAAGAGGACTTGGGGGAGGACTCGATCAGGGCTGGGAGCCCTGGTCACCGCCCCTCCACCCATATGAGGAGGGGTGGGGGCGCCCCCTTGTCCCTCACCCAAAAACCCTAGCCGCCAGGCGCCTCCCTCTCTCCTCCATACAGCCGCTCTGGCTTAGGCGAAGTCCAACAGTAATATCTTCTCCACCACCACCACACTGTCGTGTTTTTGGGATTCCGTGGAGATTTACAACCTATGTTGTCCTGTTGGAACAAGGGAGAGGAAGGTCTTCATCGACTACCGTACGTGTGACCGACTGCGGAAGCGCTGCCGGAACGTGGCGCCGGAAGGATCTCTACATGATCTTGAGATCGGCAAGTGATCGACTACATCAACCACGAGAATCTAATTTCGTTAAACGCTTTGGATCTACAAGGGTTAGTACTCTACAAACTCATTGCACCGATCTCGTAGATTAGATCTTGGCTTTTGTGTGTTCCCGCGATAGAATTTTTTGTTGTTTTCCATGCTACGAACCCCTACACTCGCACCCGCTGCCGCCGGTCTCCGCCGCGGTGGCGGATGCCCTGTGGCAGAAGGTCACGGGATCCCTGCGGGGTAGCTCCTGCATCGCCAAGCTCCTCCCTCCCACTAAGATCCAATTTTCTGTCCGGTGGCTGCGGCTGTCTCTAGCGCCCCCGTCCCTCCCCTTGTTGGCTCGTGGCCGACGTCTGCGTCTCGTCTCGTGCCCGCCCTCCTGGAGCCTAAGCCGGAGTTGAGCTCCCCGTCCCAGATCCGGCTGTGTGCGGCCGATCCCCTGCCTGTGGGGCCACCACGGGAAGTTCGTTCATCCTTGGGGTCGAGTTCTGGCCCTCCTTGTTGCGCAGGGGTGTAGATCCATCGGCGCCCCTCCCCCCCCGCTTTGCCGGCGGTCCTGCAGCTTCCCTCCTGGTGATCTGCAGCTACTCGTCTTGGCAAGGTGATGGAGTTTGCCTCCCTTCCATGCACACGGCGAGCGGCTAACAAAATCCAGGTGCGTATCCCGGGAGAAATCCTTTCTCTGGTTGTCTCAGAGCTGACCACGGCGGCGCTGGTTGGCGTCGTTTACCCTTGTTAGGGGCGTGGTTGGGGAGGCACCTCATGTTGGCTTCCTGTTGTGGTTCCCAAGCAAAATCTCGGCGACGACGACGCCCGCGGGCATCGTTTTCCTTTTTGAAGGCGTCGCGAGTGAACCCCGTGTTGCTTGTTTGGTGGAGGCATTTGGGCTAGTTTGGTGCCCTTCGTTGATCTTGTTGGTTCTGCAGGCTTTGGCAAAAATCCAATGGTGATGGTAGCGGTTTTGTCATGAGCTCCGTGTTACTACTGCAGCCTCGGTTGATTGGACCCCTTCGACGGCGCAGGAAGCCTCCTCACCTTGCAAGTGTTTTGGGATTGTCCCTCTGGCCGAGATTGCGGTCAAGGTTCATGGTGTTGGTGGAATCTCGGTCTTGCAATACCTTTCGATGGCGTTGGTAGGAACTCCTCGCAGTTCTGGCTCTCAATCCGCCGCGCGAGCTTCGTGTCTGCATTTTTATCTCGGCGGAGTAAGGCCCTTCAACTATGCTAGCTTCACTCGTTGGTCCTCTTTTGCTCCTGGTCTGCCAACTAGTGGATAATCGCAAGGTCTCGGGACTGTGATTCCCTTCAGTGGCGTAAGTGCCACTCCTCATGGAACGGCCTATGCATATTTTTCCGGTGATGGTCATCGTGCGAGCAAGTCAGCAGTGCTACTCAAGTGCAACACATGTACCCCTCCGCTCTCCCTGATTGTGTGTGTGTTGGTGTGTGTTGTTTTTATTTTATCTTCCCTCGGGCTCCTCCCCGTAAAAATTCTGGTTCATTTGAACCCATCTTGTAATAGGCTGCAAAGACTTATAGGCAAAAATTAAATACAATTCAGGTAGAGGATCTTCTCTCTCCCCCGGTAACCATTTTAAAAAAAAGTAATAACCCACCGTACATCATATATTATACTCCCTCTCATCCATAATGCAAATAAATGTAAGCTAAATTTAACAGACTTTTTTACTCACTCCGATCCATATTAGTTGATTTAGATTATTTAAATATAAATATTTAGATAAATTTGAGTCAACTAATAGGAGGGAGTAAATTGTTTTTCAGACGCCTAGACGCCTAGTTGAAAAGAAGTGTAAAAAAGGTTCAAACAAGAGGATGAGCAGGACAAATCCAAGTTATAAAGACGGAAATGATGCTCTCTAATCTTTCTCGCTCGCTCGTATTACCACGTGCTAAGAAAGTGAGATCGAGCAACATCCATGGACATTATTTACTAATACTGATATCACTGTCGATTTTGCTGTGAGGCTGCGAGCACTATGCGCGCGCCGTTGTGATGGATGGCGCCTCAATGCCGCGCGGCCGGGTAACCGAACGGGAGCGGGCGCACGTCGTCGCTGAGCGGGCCGTCGTGGCGGAACCCGTACGCCCGGAGCACCTGGTCGTCGGCGAAGTTGAGCGCGCGGCGCATCCCGTGGGCGCAGCTCTGATTGGAGTATATTTGGTTGGGCTTGCCGCCGCAGGGCTGGCACCCTGTGAAGTGCGTCACGAACGGCCGCCGCCACCCAGTCTGCCCGCCGCCCGCCGGCCCCGGCACGGTCCTCTTGACCGCCGCGTTCCTCGCCGCCGCGTACCGCGCGTGCTCCCCCTCCGAGTGCCTCCGGCGGAGAGCCTTCCGCTCCGCCGCCAGGTAGCTTGCCGCGATTTCGTCCAGCCGATCCACAATCTCCGCCCAGTACCCCTGGAAGTAGTAGTCGTTGTGGAGATAGGTCTTGGTCCCCCACTTGTTTCGGTTGTTGATGAGCAGGTAGACGAGCGCCGACTGGTCGTCTGACTCGTTGTCGGCCTTGCCCTTGAGCGTGTCCTGGAGCACCTGGCCCCACTGGGCGTACTCCGGCGAGGCGGGGCCCATGCGCGCCCAGGCGTCCATGAAGTCGAGCGACCACTGGCAATTGCGGATGAGGAACACACCGGCGTTGAGGCCCACCCAGGAGTTGGCGCCGTACACTTCCCTGTCCCAGCCGTAGAAGACGAGGTTGTGGTCCCTGTACCTGTGGAGCGGCAGGGAGAAGTCCATGTCGGTGAGCACGGCGTCGGCGTCGAGCCACCATACCCACTCCGCCTCCGGGTGGGCGAGCATGGCTGCGCGCACGACGGGGATCTTGGCCCAGTAGGACCGCATCTCCGGGTGGAGGAGCGCCGTGTTGTAGAAGAGCTCCACCCCGTGGAGGCGGCAGTAGTCGACCTTGTTCTTGAGGAAGCGCAGGAGCAGGTTGTCGCCCCCAGCGCCTCTGCAGGCGTGGGACTGCGACCCGGACACCATGACGACGCGCTCCGCCGGGCCGCCGCTGGCGTTGAGCCCGCGCGGGTAGTGCAGGCGCAGCCAGTGCGCGCGCTTCGCGTCCCAGCCGGTGAGGCGCCGGCGGCCGACGGCGTACGTCAGGTCCGGGTCGTCGTAGAAGGTGCGGCGCCCCGGGGACGAGACCGATACGGATACCGCGGCGGAGCGGAAGGCGACGAGGTTGGGCACAGGCTCGGGGGAGAGGAAGGACGAGGTCCCGAGGAGCAGGAGCACCGCCGCGACGGCGCCCGCCGCGAAGACGAGCGCGTCGTGGACGCGCCCCACCAGCACGACGGCGCCCCCCTTGCCTCCTCCTGCCCCCGACCCCGAGACGCAGTACGGTGCGGACTCCGACGCCATTCTCCTCGCGATCGATAGCCGCGAGGGCGAGCACACCGCGCGCACAGTGTCAGTCGGTGCTGCTGTTTTATCGAGGAGGGCTGCGGGGGGAAACTGGGGGAGCGACCGCGGGAAGTGCGACACAACACTTGAGATGCTGGAAAATGGGCGGCAGCGGCGTGGGCGGCCCGCTCTGCTCTTCTGACTCTGACTGTGAGAGAGGGACGCCGTGGGGATGTGTCGTGTCGCGCGATTTGCTACAGGTATAGGTCGGTGCGGGCCGGGCTCGGAACGGGTTTTGGGTTTGGGTTTGGGCGGGCGGCTTCGCGATGCTGCGACTCCTGGCTGCTGGCATCACGTGTTGATTGGACCTATAGTATTCTGAATCTGGGATCCATTTAGTTTTTTAGGGATAGAATTACTATTTGTGCTATAGCTGCGTGCACCTACGTGTACCGTATGCCTATGCGCGGTGTACATTAAATGCGCTAGATACCTCTATAATTTTCTGGATCTTTTTATATCATCTACTAATATATACTACATATCTATGGAATCGAATCCAAGCTGGTCAGTTAATACGTGATATCCCTTCCAGAATAATACTCCCTCCATGCATCCCAGCCCAAAATAAATGTGGAGAATTTATCTAAGTTTAAATGTATCCATATATATTTTTAATTGTATCTAAATTTAGAAAAAATTGCAACATCTATTTTGAGATGGATGAGTAAAAAATTAGACGTACACGATATACGATGATGATGCAGAATCAGCATTTAGTTTGTTATATACGTCGACCTGTTGTTTTCTTCTATCTAATCTCATTAATTTAGAACAATAGAGTTCCCAGTTACTCAGGCGTGTTTGATTGCTAAATCGATAAAATGAGAATCGCTAAATCCGACTAAAGAAGTCAATTCCAGAGAATAAATTGTACTGAATGAGGTGCAAAACTGTGAAGATCCATCTACAACTAACTAACGGTGAGAGTATCACCTGATCAATGATTGATAGGTTTATTAGGTAAATTTTGAAGAGAAAATACGCTCCATCATTAGTAATCCACCATATCAATGACCAAGTACAATTATGTATTTCCTAAATATAGTTCATTAGTGATTTCGTGATTAAATACTAGCTAGATTTACAAAACATAAATGGTGAAGTCAATATCATTCACAACTATATTGTTACAGTATAAATATTTGGATTCAAATTCAAATTGAAATAAAACTGGATGCAATTTGTTTGAGAAGGGTTCTTTTATAGAGAAAAACAATATGTTAGGAATTTGTAAGAAACTTTTAATGGCCTGTTTTAGAGAATATTTTTTAAGCACAAGGAAACATGGTGAAAGGATCGTATGGGCACCTAGAGGGGGGTGAATAGGTGCTACTTCAATTTTTCTTATTTTTCAAATTAAGGTTTGACAAGAAAGCTAAATTCTCTAGATAATGCAACTGAGGTGAATTTACCTATATGACGAACATGCACTAGCTAACACAACACTAAGCAAGAACAAGTAAGTAAAGTGCGGTAAAGTATAGAAGTAACCAAAGTGGTGGACGCGGAGACACAAGGATTTGTTTCCCATAGTTCCTTCCTTTTGAGGAGAAGTACGTCTACGTTTGGAGAGGGGGTGGTATCAAACCACCTACGCCACGAAAGGCTTCCCTTGTTCTCCGGTGAACCTCACCCCAGCGGGATCGATCCACCTTCCACTATATCGGCAACCTTCGAGGTGGAAGCCGACACCTTTATAAGTTTGGGGCACACATTCACAACTTAATTGGAGGCTCCCAAATACAAGCAAGCTGTCAAGACAATCAAAGACAAGCTTGTAAGAACCAAATCTAGAACTAGGGTTTTCAAGAAAACACTAGAGCAATGGGGGCCCTCAAATGAATGAGGGGGAAATGAAGATCTCTTTTGGTGAAGTAGTAGATCAAGGCCTCCTCCTTCAATTCTCCAAAGATCAACGACTTTGGATGGTGGAGCGAAGAGATCTTGGCGATTTGGTGTCTCAGATGGATGGAGTAGTCTTCAATGCAACGAGCATCTTGTCCTAAGGTAGGTGGGGGGTATTTATACCCCTGGAGCAATGTGGCCATTGGAGCATTAAATGCACTGGTACTACCGGTAGTACCGGTCGCAAGCGGTACTACCGGTCAAGTACCGGACCAAGTACCGGAGGAGCATCGCTTGGTCGAGCCAGCCACGGTCTTGCCCGGTACTTCCCAGCGGTACAACCCCCAAGCGGTAGTACCGGTCGGTAGACGCGGTACTACCGGTCAGGGCGGTAGTACCGGTCCCAAGTACCGGTTGGTACTGAGCGAATAGGGAAGGGCTAGTTCTTCCTCAGTGATGTTCGATACTGCTGAGCGGTAGTACCGTTTCCAAGCGGTAGTATTGCTTGCCACAAGCGGTACTACCAGTTGGAGCGGTAGTGCCGCCCCGGGGTACCAGGTGGTACTGAGAAAAAACGAGACCTGCCCACTGCTCGGATCCAACCGGTACTAGGAGCGGTTGTACCGGTGCCAAGCGGTAGTACCGGTTGTACTTCTGGTACTACCGGTTAGCATAAAAGACTTTGGCAAGGGCAACTGTGGGCAAGGCAATATTTGTTCCACTATCTAGAAAACCTGGGATACACTTAGCGCACGATTAAAATGATAGGTGTGTTATCATCAAACATCAAAATCTTAGGAATAGGAAATGCTCTTTCACATGGCTCACGTTAGAAAATAAAAAAGAAATGTCATCAGTATCATGGCCTTCTTGTTGGCGAGGTTGGGCCTAATTAAATGGCTTAGTCCTTAGCCGACAAAGGAACCCAATACCCAAGAATGATCATGTTGGTATTGATGAAGAGGGAATGTATTCAGAGAAAGAACTTGTACCTCTAATTTTGGTTCTTTATGATAAAAAGAAGGAAAAGACAATGTTCGTGAGGACGAGTGCGAGGATCATAGAGAGGATGAGGCCGAATTAGAGGAGGATGAGGAGCCAAATCATGCACCCAATATTGAGTACAATAAAGAAGACCCTTCAATGACATTAGGATCCACACATCCAAATATGGATGAGTTTAAGTTGGCCATTTGTCAACATGCAATCAAACGTGATTTTGAGTTTAATACGAAGAAGAGTGCACCACATAGGTTCACAGCCTATTGTATAAGAAAAGTTGAAGATGATTGCCCATGGAGGATACATGCTTCTACACCGTATGATATGTGTACCGTAGTGCCAATTTCCAACTTAACTTCTGATTTTGTAGCTTATTACTTATGTTTTTATCTTGTAGCTAATTTCTTATATTATGATTTTGTAGGTGAGAACAAATCCTTTGAAACATGATTGTTCTAGTACAAAAAGGAAAAAATAAAATAGGCCAATATTTGTGCCTTATTTGCAAGGAATATGAGCATCATTAGCATAATTGTAAGAAGGATAACCCAGATGACATTGCCGCAATGATGGCTGTGAGGTAAAAAGGACCAACACTTATCTCTTGTCTGTGTTGTTGTTTTAGAGAACCACCAAAGAGGAAAAAAAGGCCACCAAAACATCTGAATCGTCCATTGTGTCGTGCGATGATGGAGCACCAACCAGAATGTGTTTTCACCAAGGTTAGCAATTTGTATACTTATACTCATTAATGCACGCAATCTGACTTTGGATAATAAGTAGCTTATTCTCACCATAGCCTTAGCTTGCAAACTACAAAAAATGAAAAGTAGAAAAGATGCAAAAACTAGTGCTGGAGCATCTAAAAGGTAATTACAACTAGATCTAAAATTTTAGATTGAGTTAAATTAAAACTTTAAGTATTCTACATGCTTATTGTCATCATAGGAAAAGCTTGGAGGACACAAGTAGTAACAAGGGGGGAAATCCAAGTGTGAATATGGAGGATCAAGGAGGTACTATTTTATTTTTGTTTAGAAGTTATGTACTTTTTCTGCCTTTTGTTTCTCTCAAATTACTATGAAAACTCAATTACTAATGACATACATGCGTAAGTGCAGATCAAGAACCGGCTCAAATCAACCCGTTCCACTTTCTATTGAGAGTTCTATGCCCAACGAACGAACAAATGTTCTTGTCAAGAAGAAAAAGAAAAAACCAGTTACAAAAATTCCCGCCAACCACCGAGTGTGCTAGCTATACATTCAAACATTCAAAAATTACAAAAGCCAGTTATACACAACACATAGAATGTTCATTTAACCCAAAAACTTGTGAACCAACATAAAATGTTTGAATGTATACGTAGAATTGTTTTTCGAATTTTTTGACATTTTAAAATATGTTTTCTCACAATGGGTGCATTTGCACCTATGAGCCGAATTGCCGCCTCCAGCTCAGATTGTAATTCTCATGTGCTTTCGTTTTCTTGTAATAGTTACATTTCAAGTTTCTTTTGAAACCATTTGTGTGAACTAGTGTACTGAGACCGTTTCTATCATATTTGCAGCATGTGTGCCTGTGATCTATTGTGTTATGCATTATATATATGTGAACTGTTGTGCACGGAATATGGCTCCAGTTACAAGCAAAGTTCTGCCAAAATTTTGAATTTTTTGAGTTTAAATATGAGCCTAAGTTTTTCAATTTAAATCGGTTATGTGACTGAATTTTCGGTTCGCTATATTGGTCACATATTGCACCAAGGGCAAAAGTGTAATTTTAGGTACCTAGTTAACACCCAAAATGTACTAGAGGGCAAATAAAAAACCGAGTGAAGTTTCCTTCTCAAGAAGGAAAGAAAAGTTTGTTTGAGGCTAAGAAAGAAAGCCAAATTTTAACCAGGCCTAACAAAGGAATTCTCTCTTAAGCTAACGCATGTTGTTCGATTGTGTCCATGTGTGGTTGTATCAGCCGCCGCACATACGCACGTACTGTACTGTACACATGCGGTGATCCACCTCCCCGAAATTAATTTCTCCTACTTGTGCTACACCGCCAACTTCAGATCCACCTCCCGAGATCGAACAACCCCAAACAAGTGAAGCACCAACCATGGTCAGCCACCGAGTGTGCTAGCTAGGGTACTCTGTGCAGTATCCTCTCGGCGTACACGGCGGCCTCGATGATGGACGTGATCTCGTCGGCGACGTCGGTCGCGTTGCACCGGTTCCCCTCGAACGTCCTGAATACGACGACCTCCTCGCCGCCGCCTGCCGCCACCATCACCGCCGCCGTCCTCACCGCGGCCACGCAGTCCAGCAGGCTCTGGTTGCACCACATGTTGAGGTAGTCGTCTGCCAGACGACCCAGTATTATGATGCGAGCTGTCAGAAAATTACTCGACGACTGCGGAAAAAAAAATGCTGGGGGCGGATAACAATATATACTGTATTATACATACTGTCGGTGGCGTTGACGCAGGCGTCGTGGAGCATGCAGCAGGCGTCGAGGGCGTCGCAGGGGGCCTCGCCGGGACAACCGGTGTAGGACACGCCGCAGTACTTGCCGTACCGCATCAACGGTGCCTCTGATCGACACATACATACATGCGTGCGTGCGCGTTGGTCAATCATCAGGAAAATGCATGGGACATACGAGCTAGCGGAGCAGAAGGATTAACGTACCGATGGTGCCCGTGCAGTATGCGGACTCGCAGGTTCGGCTGCACTGCGTACGTGAACGCACGAGAAATTAAGATAGAAAGTCGATATGAATCTTCCTGCTCGTGGTCTCTCAAACCAACCAATATACCAGTACTCCCTTGGTACATCTATTTTGAGACGGAGGAAATAGTAGATTGCATAAATGCTATCGAGAATGTAATACTGACCGATGAGTCATCAGCTTCGCCGCTGGACGGTGCCTGCGACGGAGCGCCGAAGATGCCGAGGGCCAGGGAGCCGTGGGCGGCGGCGAGCAGGAGGATGAGAGGGAGAAGACGACCGGCGGTGTGCATCTTCACCATGTGTACGTGCTTTGGAGTTTGGACGTACACAAGGAGCAGAATATTAACGGTAAGCTAACTAGCTCTAGAACTATATATAGCTTGATTTCGTTGTATATGGATGCTTGAGCGGTGGTCTCTTTTAGGCTCAAATTAAGAAGCAATAGTGTGAGTTATAGCAATTGGGTGGAGCTGATTAGGTAACACCGTTGAGAATTAGGAGAGGTTAGTTCATATGTGCTCAACTGTGGCTTCGCAAAGCTACATGATGAGCAGAACGAATTATTCGAAAAACCTTTTTTTCTTCTTTGGTTGCGAGTCGGTGATTCAATAATTTGTGATCTGGTAGGCTCAGCTATGTATCACTATGAAGCAGGTGCAATCATGCATGCGTATCAGAGACCGAGCGTCGTGTGTAGCTAAATGCCAAACAGACAAATCGTTAATCGATCGATTGATTTGTTAGCTCAACGGTCCTCAACGGTTTGGTTGGTTCGTACACCGTCTTGGTGATCCGCTAGCTTTGGGATGCATGTAATGGGACCCTGCAGATGGGGATGGGAGTTTGGATTATTAACTTCAGTATGCTAGTAGTACTATATTTTTCGTCCGAAATGCACATTTGATCCCATTTCCTTTGGTATTTTCGATGAGTTTGGTAGCTATAGATCAGCACCGTCCCGGTGCCGAAGAGGGAGTTCTGCGCTGCGCCGACTGCTGCTGTGTGGTGTGGCTGCCCGAACAGGACTGTCTGAACTCTGAACCAAGTGAGTTCAGCCCTGACCCAGCCAAACTGTATGGGCCGCGTGCTCGCTCACGGCAATACTATCAAGGATGGAAATGGGTTTTTAGGGTACCCTCTAAATAAACTACTCCCTCCGTTCCAAAATAGATGTCTCAAATTTGTCAAAATTTAGATGAATCCATATACTAAATAGTGTCTAGATTCATCTAAATTTTGACAAATCTGTGACATCTATTTTGGGACGGAGGGAGTAGTAGATTTTACAAATCATCACTTTCTAAGAAAGCTAGTTCATTTGATTGAACTAGACTAAACAGACTAAAACAGAGGGTACCCTAAAGGTTTCAAACTTCCATCCATAACCTCAAGTCCTCAACCAATTAATTATTCCTTCAGTTCACTAATGCTACGTGAATACTCCTGGAAATATCAAAAAAATGAACAGACAATGCAATGACAATGCAATGCAGCGGAGAGATGCCAACTTGCCAAGTACAAGCATACTTGCATCACAAGCTCAGCAAAGAACAACTATACATAATAGTAGCATATGTTTCAGTTTGGTGACCCAAACGAAAAGGCTAAGAGATATCTACAATAGATCACATAGCGAGCAACCACTGTCAACACAGCTTACAACTTCCGCGGGACAAGGCATGTTTCTTATAATTACACTACCCTGAATTCGAATAGTGCCATCCAGCTTCAGTAAACCTTGGGCTTCCGGACCCTTTGACTCCTCCTGCTGTTCACCTCCACCAAGATGGCCTTCTCGATCCTCATATTGGCGGGGATGTTTTCCCTCATCTCCTTCCTCGCTGCAGGTGTGGACAAGTTTCCAGCTGCCTGCTTCTTTCCATCATGGGACGAGTCTCCTGTTTTCGGCTTCTTTGCAGCTGAAGATGAGTGTCCAGCTGCCTGTTTCTTTCCATCTGAGGATAAGCTTCCAGTTTTTGGAGTCTTTGGAGCCGAGGATGAGTTCCCGGTTGCCTGCTTCTTCCCATCTGAGGATAAGTTTCCAGTTTTTGGAGTCTTTGGAGCTGAGGATGAGTTTCCGGTTTTTGGAGTCTGTGGAGCAGAGGACGAGTTCCTGATTTTCAGCTTCACTGAGGCTGGACAAGAATTCACGGAGTTCAACTTCCTTGAAGAAGACCGAGTGTCCATGGTTTTCTGCTCCTTTGAGCCAGCGTTCTCATACCCAGCGGGGGTTGCGGTCTGAGCTTTCTGCTTTGCGGCAGGCGCTTCAGAGGCCTCTTTACCGTGGCTCTTGGATGCAGCTGCCAAGCCAGTTTCTTCCATCCTGGGTTGCCTTCTCCATTTCTTTCCAGTGTAGACAAGCGTCAAAGCTGGCCGCTTTTCAATAACTTGTTCTTGCTTGACCAATGGAACAGGAATTTTCTCAGCTTCGGCTGGTTCAGAGGTATTCCCAGCTTTCGGTGGAGCAGTTTTACAAACATTCTCAGTTAGCACTGGTGGTGTCTCTGGTGGATGCTTGAAATTCTCAAATGGCTGGTATCCTTCATTGGCTACTTGGTTGTCTATGAGGATATCATCAGTGTTCTGTGAAAGAAACAGCAACAATATTATCAACTAAATGCACATACAAAGGTATTACCCAAGGAACTAACTTTCTAAAAAAAGGAATGGAGAGATAAAAGAGTCTTAATCAATAAGATGCATTGGATGATTATTGGATAGAGAACGACACATATAACACAACCGAAACTATCGGACCATTGACATTTGGTAGTTGCCAAAGAAATATAGATTAGTTGTATGTGTGCTATCTAACAAGAAAAAAGTGAACTGCTTCAGTACATTGTCATTTCTCAGTTTTAGAACCTGTAATATACATCGGGGATGTTTCCTATACCTGTCATGGCACATTAAATATGAAATTTTGGATAGATATGATGTACTACAAGCATCCTTCTGCGAAATGTGCTTGTAAGAACTCATGTATAACATGCTACACATCTACCATGGTACCCAAATCCCATATTCAAGATTTAATTGCAGTTTTTGTGTCATGGGAAAAACAATGTTTCAGAAGGGAAATATTATATGTCACCATCAAGGTTGTTTCAGAATTCACTAGTCAAGTCATCTGTGCAATATTTTAACCCATGCAATCTATAACTCGTAATTAAGGCTTTCTAAATCCAAGTCCTACTATGTACATACAAGCCATAGGTGGATTTGGCTTCCATTTCTTAAATATCTTAAATACAACTGAGCTGAGCCAGATCCACCACATATGAACAAGATCAAAGAAAACAAACAAAGAAGAAATATACGTTAAGGACCAAAGAGTAAGGACTTACTTCTTTGCACAAATCCCCCAACTGATCATTTGGTAAGGAACTTTCAACACCTAGGAGTAGGTCCGCTGTGATGGCTGCCTTATGTGCCTGGCCCCTCTCTGCAGCTTTTTCTTCACTATTCCCCTGTGATTCTTCTTTTACATAATCAGCCGCTCTCTCAGATAATGTGGGTTTAACTGAAAGAGCTAATCTATCCTCTTGTTCCAACAAAATGTTTAGCTTCTTCTTTTTCTGTGGTTTAGTATACAGATCATTCGTAGGAGAGAATGCACGTTTTTGTGTCCTTTGCCTTTTCTCAGGCACCTCGACCTGGGCATGATCCATAGAAGATGCCAGCTTTGCTTGTTTGGAGCAAGCCTTGCTTAGACGCGCTTGTAGACGATGAACGCGAGACTGGATACCACCAATTTTCATGAGAATTTTTTGTAACTTGAATTGCTTGGAAACCATATCATATTCCTTGGACGCAGGCAAACCAACAATATCAAGCAGACCTTTAGTATGATCCCCAACTGCATTAGGACTAAATCAATTAAATATATATAGCACTTGCAACGACAAAATTACTTAAAATCCAGAGGGTAGACAATTAAGATGGATTTTTTATTTGCTGCACTGAAAACGTAATAATCCTTAAATGGCTGCAGTGTACAACTCTTAACTGATTGGATGTTAACAGTTAACTCTAACTCAAAGATTTTAGGTAGATGCAGGAAATACACACCAACTCTCCTAATACAAATGATGCGCATTAGATGCGTGTTCGAGAAAAGAAAAAGGGAACACACACAAAGATAAGTTTCTATAACTTATTTACTAGGCTACTTTATAGAAAATCAGGACAGCTATTTTGGTAAAATGATAGCATTCACTAACTGGATGCCCTTAATGTTTTTACCAAATAATATCAACAAGGTGCCAGTAGGTCTGTCAGCTTTCTTTCAATGAACACGCACATAGCAAAAAGAGTTTCACAGATGTTTGCTGGTTGCAGAGCACTGAAATGTGTAAAAACAGTCATAACTCATGAAAAACTCTAGTTTTTAGCTTCCTAAAGATCGGCTCATTAACTGCTGGCATGTGACTACAACACAAATGCAGGTGCCCTGATATAAGCAAGCATTTTCTCTCTGTTAAGTAACATGGAAACTCGACTTAAGTAACATGTTAACTCCACGCCATGGTTTCGAGTCGCGGCTGAAAAATGAGTCGCCGAGCCTGCGACTCAGTGAATAGTCGATGAAAGTCGCTGTATAGTCGCGAGTTGCTTCGATTTTGAGAAAACGACTCGGCAACTATACAGCGACTCAAAAACCATGCTCCACGTCTCCACCAAACAGTTTGCAAATAATCATCATATCCATACCTGAACCATGACTATCATCATCAATCAGGAGGCCACCTGTTTCAGCTCCCTTGTTTTGTTTATCTGCAAAAGACAAGAATAACATTATTATGTCCAATAGTATCCTGGTGCAAAAACATGACAGCCATAGGATAAAGTAATCCATTATCCCTACAAACAGAAAATAAATAAACAACGGACCAAAGAAGTATGACAATATCTGGTGCTTCTTCAGGTACAATGAAGTGTCCACAGTGTCTTCATGTCTTTTCCGCTTTCTCCTCTCCATGCTAATATTTGCATGGCCTCTGTAGCTCTTCCCGGATTCTGCCCTAGAACCATTTGTCTTGCTTATTGCCCGCTGCAATTCTTTTTCCTGCTTGATGAGAGCAAGCTGGCTATCATACTTTGATACTTGAGATAAAAGATCCTTCATGCGCAGCTCTAACCACTCACATCTCCACAACATTGGGCGGACAGCATTCCTCCAATCAGCAGTTACCTTTTTCTTTCTGAAAGATAAATTTACATGTGAAGAGATTACACAATGAAAGCACATCAGAGTAAACATTATTTTTCTATATAGAAAAAGATAGACTGAGAATGCAATACCCATAGAAGATGATAAGTCAGCTAGAACGTTGAAGCACACACAAGAATAACTAAAAAAATTGTGGCTTCCATATACAAACCTCCGTTTTGAATTATAAGATGTTTTGGATATTTTAATATGGACTACATATGGAATGAAATGAGCGAACAGGCACACTAAATCGCGTTTATATACATGCAATTCATAAAAATGCCAGAACTTATAATTCGGAACAGGGGGTGCACTTATGAAGAAACAAGAAATGCACAACATGGACTGCCATGAGATTATAGGGTGATATACTTGACGTTGGCAACCATATCTTGGAATTAATGGTTAACTCAACAAAACTGTGTCCGGTTTGGTCAAACAAGGAAGTAGTTATCCAGGACCACTCCGGTCCATAATGATGCAGGCTGAAGGTGCTGGACCCACAGTTGACTGGTTTCAAATAAGGAAACATGGCCAGTTTTCTTCTAAGACAGCCTTCACTTATTGCTGAGTTTCACATAAATTTGGTGTCTAACGAGAAGTCGAGAAGGCTTTGAATTAATGAGAAGACAGATGTAGTAATAATTGATGTTGGCAAATATATCTGTGAATCAAAGTTTCCTCAAAGGAATTGCCTCTTGAGTAGACCCTGGGGTACTCCTGTCAAATAACGATAAAGGTGCAGAGCTGAGAGGTGAAGCTGTTGTGCGGGTATTAGAAATTAGAGAGGGACAATAAAAAGGAAAACTAAAGACACAACTGAAAGTTGTAGGTTTTGAGTGGTGCATTCACTGATTGCTGTGCTCACACAAATTGTGTGTTTGTTGTCAAAGAAGAAAAGTCTTTGAATTATGAACGTTTATCTCAAAGGATTATTTTTCTTGACTATCAGGAGGTAGCTACGTGGGTGCATAGCTGGAGGCTGAAGATGTTGGGACTGCAATTCAGTTTAATCAGATCTACAGATAATTTCCTGAGTGCTGGACAAAGAAGGGCAAAGAAGAAGAAACTGTACATTCTATCATGAACTACAACCAGTGCATTCACTTATTGCTGAGCTTGACAAAAATTTGTTGTCTGGCAGAGATGCCTTTTAGTTACTCAATAGATGGGGTTAGTTGGATGCTTGATGTTAGAAATGTATGTGTATTAATGTTTACCTCAAATGAGTTGCATCTTGAGTGTTTAAACTAGACATAGCTACCCAGGGGTACTCCAGTCAATAATGTTGTAGGTGTGGAGCTAGACCCTGAAAATGTTGGGGGCATAGAATTCAGCCTATGTGTTCTCCCACGCACTTGACAAGATTTTACAAACCAGGAGCAACCAGAGAATCATCAAGACATAAATAGAGGCCATGCGCTTGAATGGTTCCTTCACTCATGAATGCCTCTAGTTGTGTCTTCAAGTACCTTATTCTGGTGGTCCCTACTTTCTTGACAAATCTTAGCCTATGCCCAAGAAAACACATAAAAGCTGAACAGTAGCCAAACACTTTCAGCGAAAACCACCATTCAATCACAAGAAAGACGAGGCAGGAAGGGGGTTGTGTGTCTGGTACTGCTAGTTCTAGCTTGCTTCGTATTGAAGGTATAGGTCGAAAAGAGAACTTGTGCCATAGTTCAGGACTTAAAACTAGGCATTTTAAATAGGAGCATATTTATACAGGATTGAATAGGCCTAGTGGGTCAACCCTAGATAGTGCACATGTTATGTATGCCTGCACCATGTGCACCTCTTTGGGCTTCTATTGAATCGAGAAATTCAACAAAGAAGTGCGTGTGACAGAACTTACATTGCCTAACAGTTGTCTGGTTACTTATGTGACTATGTCCATGCACAAATTGGAAGCATAGCGCATGAATTTTCACAATAGTTGCAGTTGACAGATTCTACAAGTATGCCCACATTATCCCGTCCTGCTTCTAGTTTTTGTGTCCGCTCATTGAAATGATTGGTATAAGTATAACTACCTACTGCTTGCTCAGTTTCTCGAGACGGCACATCGTTCCATAATGTGTTCCAAGTTCCATACTACTTGTTGAAGAGGTCCAGCACTACCTCATACCAATCATGGCAGGACAGTTGTAATACCGGCCAAACTTCTAAGCACTAACTTATGTCGTAACCTCGTGATATTTGGAATGTTATTATTAAGCTACCACTTGAATGAATCTGGCACCTCTTATGTGCTGGAGTAGGCATTCAAGGACCATTATCACATACCCTACCTTGAGAACAAGCTGTACCGCGAGGACGAGGAGACGTTATGCGCAGAATCCCATATACCAAATGTGGGTCAAGTTCAAATTGTAATGTCTATGAGGCTTCATGTAATTTAGGAAATCTTATTTTAGTTATATTTGGATTTAACCCTATTGCTAATTTTGACAGATAAACATGATACAGACACCTGCCAGACGGGTAAGTATGCACTACTACTGTTTAGGGAAAGCGATAATAAGGAGGTCGGTTTCCTTATCTCCAATCTATCCCTAACCTCGTCTGCACTCTTGCGTAAACCAACCAGGTTGCCATGACAGCACCTATAAGCTGACGGCAAAGTGCATAGACTCCTATGCATACATACAGAAGGTTTGGTAGGCTCCACCACCAATCAAAACTGTACTGCAACCTACCTTTTCGGATGCCAGCGAGGAAAACCCAAGTGTATAATATCAGTGCCCAACTTCCTAACATGTATTCTGCTAGTTTCTTTCTCAAACAATACAATCCGACAATCAGGAAACAGGATTGCATAATAATCCAACAAGTATCATTCAGTGCACACATGGAACTGATAACAGACTAACCTGGGCAGCGCCGAGGCTTGACCGCCATCAGCATGAGCTGAAAAGGGCGAATTCACTTCCTGGTCACCATAGTCTGCCTCGTCGCCAGTCTCACAAAAAGAGTCCGCAAACGAGCTGGAGCACTCCGTGCTATCCCCTCCTCGCTCGTTAGGCACGTGCTCCGGACTTGTCACAGACAGTCCATCGGAGGAGGAAGCTTCCGACACAAAATCAGCGCCTGCAGTCCCAGCGCAGGGGCGAGAAAGGCATAGTGTTAGTCATTACTGTTAATGGTTCAGTTACTAATTTATGTCCGCTAAACAACAATCCTCAAAAGTTATGCCAGGGGAAAAAAGAGTATGTCCGTAATGAATCCAGCGAAACAAAAAACCTCTAATGGAATGCCGGAAATGGGATTGATGGCTCAGTTTCGTGCGCTAGAATCAGAAACCATCAACTAGAATCAGAGATGTTAGATTTAATGATTCATTTTGGTGCACTATAATGGTAGGCATTGGGATTCACTTTTGCGCGCTAAAATCAGAAACCGCCTAACTAAAACCATTGTCTTAACATGTGGCGTCAGAGAATTAGGAAACAGTTATTATGCCATCACGACAAAACTCTTCCATCACAGTTACTCCGCCATTATTATCCAAGCTACTTTCCATTATCATCAACTCTTTGGTCTTTCCCCCCTCCTTTGATATTCATTACTTGTGACTTGATACGATACAAGCTGTTGATCGCCACCCACCAATCAATACGCCACAGGTGGAGGCAAAGTGTTCATCGCTGTCGTCATACAGAGGGTGGCACCATGGAGGACACAGAGCTCGCTCGCTCGCTCGACTGCATCAAACGAGAAAAATAGCCCGCTCTGGTAAACTGGTAACCGACACTCTCCACCGAACATCACCTCAAGCAACACAACACAGTGAAGCCAAGACAAACATCAAAATTGCAGGAAGTATACCCATTGACTTGGCACGATGTCGAAAGGCATCACCTATAAGCTATGATTACTCAGTATATCACCGCAGAGCTCAGACTGCCCAAACTAGTTCGACAGAGGAAATGCAACGTAAACTTCGGAGAGGCAGAGTTATATTCTCCATTTCTTTTTTTGCTATGGTTGTAACCTGTACAGGACGGATGAACCCTAATTCAGTAATTCGCCTACTACTCCTACACGAACAATTCGGGGTCAATAATAAATCTATTTAGAGCGCGGAGCGAGATCTAACTAGAAAGGATTAGCGCGCGTAGATCTGCGAACGCACGCAACAAGAGGCATCAGTAGGTATGAGGCCAGACCTTTGTCGGCGTCGAACTCCTCCTCGCCGTCCTCCTCGAGCAGCTCCATCTTAGGCCGCCCCGCCCCACCGTTCTCCGCCATCAGGACCCTGCGACGGAATCACGCACCGCAGTCGAACCCTGGACTGGAGAAGGAGCTGGGATCGGTGAGGCGGGGCTGCAATTAGGGTTGCCGGTGAGAGGTCGAAAGGAATTTGGGCGCACCGTGTGGTGGCTGAAACCCGCACGCCGCTGCCGACGGACGGAATGCCCCTGGAGACGAAGAGGATGGGGGCGAATCGCGGGGGCGTTTGTTATTTTCGAGAGAGGAAATGGACAGCTGCCTGCCTGCCGCCGGCGGTAGCGAATCGGACGCCGACGTGGAGACGTTCCAGCGAGAACAGTTGTTATAGGTTCTTGGGGGATTTTGGGGAAGGAAAGTGAGTACGACACGAGCGAACGAGAATGAGCTATTTTCAGGCGTGTGCCTATTTCGACCATATTAAATTAATAAATAAAACACAATATTTACCTGGCCGGGCCACCCACCTGAGCATGTTAAGCTAACGGGTCATATTGGGCCTATGGGCTCCACCTTCAGGCCCACACACGGCACTTTAGCTAACGGAGCCTAACGTGTGCCGGTCTGTTAAAACCTTCTTATACTGTTTTTATTAAAATTGATAAAAAATAAAATATTAGTATAAAACTGAAAGAAACTCATAACGGGCTTGCCGTGCCGGCACGTGAGCTCGGGGTAGCAGCCTAGACACTATGTTTTTTCACATGAAAGAACACATCATGTTTTTTTTGCATGAAAGAACACCATGCATGATGATAGCATTGATTCGTGTTTTGCTTCCATTTTGACACGAAAGCTGACAAAGAAGGACCACAAACAAGTAGAGAGTTCAACTAAACTAAAGTAGATGACGATGAGTTGAAAATAGAAAAAACACTCGCACTCAAGCCGCTCGCCCCAATGGCCTCGAGTCGTCCTAGTTCTTCCACCCCACACCATCCCCTCTCTCCCTCTCCCCATCCTGCCCGTTTCCATGACACCACATGTGTCGTTGTCATATGAGGTTGTGCGTGCCTCCCCTTAACTTGTTGCCAGCTCAAAGTGGGCTCTATTCCATTGGGTTGGCATGTTCCATGGCTTCATAGGATGGCGGTCATGGTTGTTGCATCCTCCTTACACGGGAGTGTCATGGCAATGGGGTTGTATCTTCTTTTGAGTCTCTTCTTGTTGGTGTTGTCCTCCGGTGGGATATCGAATATCTTGGTGTGCCTTGTGTGGTTTCCAGGGTGTGGCATCGGCTTGCGTTACTCTTCGGCGCAGCGGTGGACAAGTCGATGCATCCTAGGCTTGTGTAGCGCTTCGGTGCACCAGTGGCATCGGCTTGTGTTGCTCTTCGGTGCATCGAATTCCAGGGAAGGGGTGGATTTGGATGACGGGAGGTCCCATGAGGATGTGCAACAAATAGGAGAGTCTGTAAGAGAGTCACTTGTTGCTATGCTCTCGGGTTGAGCACATGAAAGATTGGAAGGAATGAACAAATGACTACTAGCTCACATCTCCAATGAGATCGAGTGTTGAACACAAGGAAAAAAACCTAGAGCGGCACCGAATGATATTGTGCCCATTCTATCGAGTGTGTAGAAAATCTTTGACATGTAATCTAAAATATATCGTCCATAGTAACCCAATAAGTTATGGTCGTGGACAAAGGTATTGTGCTAGACCTCGAGAGGTTTGGGCGTGCGATGCGCCTTTATTGGCTTTTGTTCACATGGATGAATCCGATTGGCCAAATGTATTTCCCAATAGGACACGGATAGGGATGGCGACACCATGCGATGAGACGAACTTGATCGTACTTCACGCATCCGCGGACATCATGCTCGATCGACGATGACCCTAAATTCCTTTTTCTTGCATGATTGATGACACCCAAGGGGATCATCTCTCCTTTCCAATTCCCAGAGCTTTTTTCCATCTCCATGAGGAAGAGAAAATTGGTGCAGAAGTAGCTGCACCAGCAAATTGGATCCGGTCTCTCTATCGCATATCCAATGGAGAACAGCTATTGCAGTCCGAGGTTGGCCTCACGACCCAACCTGCAAGCTCTACATGATTCACCTTGAGATGGTTCAACGCCTAAACTTGGATTATCGCTTCTCGATGACTACGAGGGAGCAAATCTTTGCTTTGAACGGGACTATTTGTGCGCCTCTACAACTGGGAGGAAGAAGCCTCAACAACCAACGATGGGATGAGACGATCTCCAACCTTCCAGGAGAAAAGAGGAGTGGCGAGTGGGTCATGTCTATCGATTCGGGGAGTTTGGAAGGAGCGGAGCGGGAGAATGTTCCAGAACACCGCCTTGCAGCCCCCTCTTCGTCGCAGGCTCATAGCTCTGGTGAAGGATTACATCGAGCGGAGGGCGTACGCGCACATGCAAGACCGAAGGCGGTGGTGTTGCTTCCCCCTTTTTGATTTTGGATGGCATTTTTTGACTTTTTAAACTTGTGTAGTTAAACTCTATCTAATCCGATGTCAGAACGCCTGCATGCCCTCCTCGCCAAAGAAAATGATTAGGAGACTGCAACGTTTACGCTCTCTAGGCGTGTGAAAAAGAAGCACCCCAAAAAAAGAGTAACGATGTTTCCCCTTGCCTTTGGACCTCCCGAGTGTTTTTGAATTTGAATTTCAGCTTTCATAAACTTTTTGACACGTGTATAAAATCTTGTGAAAAAAAAGGTGGTTCTTGGAACCCGGGTGGCGTGTTTGACTGAGCTCCGATACGATGGTCCCGAGGAAAGGAAGTCCTGTAGCCGGAAGACACGCAAAGATCATGTGAGGCTGCTCGTGCTCGCAAAAAAAAGAAAAAAAACATGTGAAGCTGTTTCGCGGGTTGCACCCGGTCGAGACGCTCCGGGCCGGGTGGGGTGGGTAGGATGGCCGGTGCCGCCTCTCGGTCAGCACGTACGTCCTTCCTCTCTCACTTCACGTGTGCGTCTGGGCCAGTGGAAGGCGGTTAACGATCAAAAGCCCCCAAACCGGGGACGGTGAGCCGCTGACAAATTAACTCGGCGGCCGGTCATCGGCAATGGGCACGATCGATCACATAGATCGCGCCGGGAGCCAGCGGATTAGCCGGCCGTCCCTGGCCACGAGAACCACACGCGGCGAAACCTTGCGGCACTAGTGGAAACAGCCCCATGTGTTCCGGTTGGTAAGGTGTTTTAGTCCCCGGTTTCCCAATCGGGACGGGGCAATTGGGACTAAAGCTCCAATTTTTAGTCCCGGTTGCCACACCAACCGGGACAAAAGGGGGTATACGTGGCCGCGGCAGAGGGCGAGGGGGAGGAGCAACCGTCCCGGTTCGTAACACGAACCGGGACAAATAACCCTCTGCCGCGGCAGAGATTTAACACATTTCTCTGCCGCGGCAGATAATTCATTTTGGCAACTTTGTTGTCGCGGCAACATTTTGGCCACTTTTTGTGCCGCGGCAAAGAATTCATTTATGTTGTTTTATTGTTTATTTAGTGTTTTGCACTTATCAATGAAGGAACCATTATATTACACAAGATCATCATGACAATATAGATCCAAGTGTCGAACATATTATATTCGATACACGGATCGAGTTGATGCACTACATACAAAATAAGCTCTTTGTACAATCTCTATTGTTTACACACATCCGAATAGTATTCTCTTTTTAGGTTTAGGACTTCTGCATCCAAAAATCCCGTCAATTCCTTCTGAATTGCTCGTACGCGATCCTTTGGCAGAAGACCGTCCCGTAGACGTTCGATTTGATTTAAAAAAGGAGTCAACATATATGAATGAAACTAAACACAATTTGATGGTAATTAAAAACTATATAAATTGTTTACATACGTGGAGTTGCTCTAAATTTTTGCCCTTCTCACAACACGTCTGACGGATGAACTCGCAAACATAGTATCCACATAAATTGTTCCCTGGTCCCTGCGTCAGGCACTTTACGAGAACAGAGTTCAATCAAAAAAATAATCAAGCATGATAATAACAGTATCAAAACTAGAATCAAAGAGATGCGCGGATATAGCTAGTGGTGCTTACATCTAGTGGTTGAAATGTAAGCTCCTCTTTCCAAACACCCCTAGCTTGTTAGTGAACCGTTTCCAAACGTTGCCCGACGAAAAAAACGAATAAAAGAAGTTATTAATTACTTGATATCATAAAATTCACGAATGTTGCCGATATAGTATCGTAATGATTAGAATTACTGCTGGAGAAGCATATGCATGTCCTTCCACGACTCAAGGGGTTTATGTTTCGAGTCCATGACTAGTACACGCCCTTTGTCAAGTTGAATGATTAACAGAATATAGTGGAAGCTGCGCATGCATAACTAATCAATTATATACTTAACATCGAGTAAGCGAAATAGAAAGTGTATACAAGACAATAACACTCACTCAAAGTTGTAAGAAAATAGTATTTCCCTTCTGGTTTCTTGAGACCTTAACGGTGTACGATATTATCCTCTGTATCCTGGGGGTTTGTTTTGAGATTAGCTTGATGAGCCCAATATGGGTCAATGAATCCAATCTCATAGATTTGTCCTCTGCTGCATTCGAGAATCTTCATTCTGTATATTATAGTATAATTATATACATGCAATAAATAAGGTGAGATAGCTAGAGACTAAATTAATTACATAATTAGTAGTTACAGACAATAGGCACTAATGATCGATTTGTCCAAGGCGTCTTGATTGAATAATTGAAATAGTTCATCAAATTCAATGGATATCATGTCATCTATTTCTTTCCTATAATGCATTTTTGTAACCCTCAACACTATCGAGTTAGTCCGGCCTTTGTGGCATGCATGTACCAGTTATGCAATCTTCGCATTTTTGTTGGAAGATTATTTATCTCCTCAGGTTTGACGAGAGGTTTGCTGTACTGGTATTTGTATGCTACTTCACACACGGGGAAGTACTCTAACTGAGATAAGTACTGGGCAATACTCATACCATGAGCAGCGGCAGCTTCTCCGTATTGTGCAACTACCTCTGGATCATACTGCTCTTCAGCCGCATATTTGCTCGACCCCACATTGGTATGGGAAATCACCTTGAGAGGGGCGCAAGACTGTTTTGCTTGTTCTCCGAGTTGGGCAACAGATTTCTCGCTTGCATCAGTACTACTCTTAGAGGCTTGTTGTGCCGCATGTGACTTGAGAATAGAACACTCATAGTTTGATAACAGCTTTGGCTCGGGTTGATGAAGAGTCTTTAGCATTTTGAACACTCGGGTTTTTTCTTCTTTGGTGCTGGGGAACTCTGGCTCTTTCGGCCGCCTCAGCTTAGCGAAAAATATTGTCGTTTCCGCATCAACGATAGTCGTAGTCTCCTTTTCAGTACAGTCATAAGCTCTGTTGGGAGGAACCTTTGGTACTTTTGGAAGAGGCTCTTGTTTACGTTTTGGCGATCGCTTACCACGACGCAGAGTAGCGGTGGTACACTTACGCTTTTTATCCTGAGGCGCCGGCGATGGCTGCGCCGGAGATTGGTGAGGCGATGGAGACGGGTGAGGTGACGAAGCCGGGTGAAGCGACGAAGACGGCTGCCACGACGGCGACGACCTCGCTGGAGACGGGTGAGGCGGCGGCGAAGATGGCCTTGATGTGTGATTTCGAAGCACGATACATTCCTTTGGCCATAGAATGGTGACGTTTGTTGCTTCTCCCAGTTCAGTCACATCCCCTTCACCTGCAGGGTATTCAAGCTTCAAAACTTCAAAGGTGGGCATGATTTCATACACCCCGACAACAGCGTAGCCCTGTGGAACCGGACGATAGTGGTAAGTTGGTGTGGGTCCAATTGGTAAGGCATAGCTGACCGCCACCTGCATTGATATGTTCACAACTTTGACATGTAGCTCGCAGTGTGTCATATGTGTGATATCATCCACTGGGTAGCCAACAGGAGCCATCGTCGGTGCACCATCGTCATCGTCATTGTCATCACCCGGGACCTCGGTGGAAGCCACACTGCTTTTTAGATTATTCGATAGGCCATTAGCATCGAATGCAGGTTCTACCACCATGTGCTGCTGAGATGGGCCGGTAATACTTTGCTCTTTAAGTGCGTTAATTTCATATTGTTGTTGCTTTATTCGTTCTTCAATTATACGCATTCACTCTTTCTGAATATCTGCTTCAACTTCCGCCCTGTACTTTCTCCTCTGATGGCTTCTATCAGGATATTTCTTCCTCTCTTCGGAAAACCCAGTCCTCCATGGTTTGGAGCCGCTTGTGCCTCGTGTTCGTCCATCATGTTCCTTATTTCCAAGGGCGAGTGTGAGCTCATCATTCTCTCTATCGGGAATGAAGTCCCCATCTTTAACAGCCTTTACTGCTTTTCTCATCTTCTCGATTGGCAAGGGGTCTTCTTTATGTCGTATGTTATATATAGACTTCCCTTCCGAGTCCAACGTGCCCCCATGCCCGTAAAACCAATTCCTTGCACGTTCGATCCAATCGTCTGTCTCTGGGATGATCTTTTTAGCACGCAGTTCATCCTCAAGTTTCGTCCACTTAGGAATGTCAGCCCTGTAGCCACCTTGCCCCATAGTATGGTGATACTTCTTGTTAGCAGCATTCATCTTATTTGTTGCAGACATTTTCTTAGCTTTTTCTGATGTCTTATAATTCACAAACTCATCCTAGAATGGTTTTATCCTCTCAAACTGAATCTTCTTGAAATCCGGAGTCTTCTCTTTCACGACATAGTCAAGGTGCAATCTTTTCTTCCAATTGGTGAAACATTGGGCCATCTTCTTCATAGCCCACTACCTGACCTTAGCCTCCATGGCTCGCACATGTTCTAAGGCGTCCTCAACCGGATCCTCCGCATTTGGATCCAGCTCTATCTTCGGTAGTTTAAAATTAACCATGAGCCTCTTCCACGGTAAATCTTTGGCCACGGTAGGGAGAAATAAAGACGTTCCCTCTTCTTCCGCATCAGCAGGCCTATTCCAATTTTGAAAGGTGATCGGGATGAAGTCCCTAATGATTACTCCGCATTGTGCCACAAATTTGTTTGCGACAACTTCGAGAGCAATCGGTTTGCCGTCTTCACCGATATCTTTGATCCTGAACCTCTCATGGTCTTCCAACTTTTTGGTTGGGCCTCATCTGCTCTTTTCAGTAGATTTCTTCGATCCGGAGGGCTAAAAGAAGAAAGATCGTCGTTACTATTTCTATATAGATAGCAGATGATTAATTAATGAATTAATTATATTACAATTCATTTTTATTAATTATAATAAAAATGAATTTAAAATATCAGAAACCCTAATTCAGAGAAACCCTCGGGCTCGGATCCTATCGCGAAGAACCAATACCGGAAATAAAGGCGGCAATCAATACATGGCATAATACAATGCGCAATCAATATGTATGACATGTCAGATTTAGAGATCTTACACTAACCCTAGGTGCAACATCGATTTAAAAGGGTTCGGGATGCCCTAGCAAGGACACACCGGCGAACCCACATGTACATAAGGGGTGTCGATGTTTCTTTAACTAAACTAGGGTTTAAAGTTGCTTGACAATGTATTATGATTGCTTAGACACATAGCTCTCAATTTTCTGAACATTTTGATACTCCCTCAGACCCATATTAGTTGACTTTAATTTTTCTAGATTCAAATGTATCTAGACATATTTTAGTGCTAGATACATCCGAATCTAGACAAATCCATGTCAACTAATATGGGTCGGAGGGAGTATATTATTTTTATTTTTCTGACTTATAAATCATTAGTTATTTAATTTACAAGTTTATATCAATTTCTAAAAATATTAAACCATTTTAAAACAGTTACTGTGTCACTTTACATCAGCACAGGGGGGTAGTTTTTCAATTTTCATCGGGTCTGGGGCTACCCAGAGTGACTGACCAGTGGGGCCGAAGACTAATAATACCTAACTAATTAATAAACCTAATAATACCAAACTAATAAACAACCTAATAATCCAAACTAATAAACCTAATAAACCTAATATGCTAGGAGCAGTGGATCAGGTAATATAAACTCAAAGGGAGTAATGCAACAGATAGGACACTCTATTTATCGATAAAAGTGAAGGGATTATGCCCGAGAGGCAATAATAAAGTGGTTATTATCGTATTCCTTATTTATGATAAATGTTTATTTTACATGCTATAATTGTATTAATACGGAAACGTTAATACATGTGTGTTTAATAAACAAAATGGAAGTTCCTAGTTATGCCTCTATTATAACTAGCTCGTTGATTAACAAGATGATCATAGGTTTCCTGATCATGGACATTGGATGTTGTTAATAACGAGGTCACAACATTAGTGTAATGGTGTGATGAACATTCATCCGAAGTATAGCATTACGATCAAAGTCATTGAGTTTATATTGCTATAACAACTTACGAAGTGATCCAAATCCTTAGACCATGAGATCATGTCAATCACTAACACCAGAAGAGTTTCTTGATAACATCAAACGTCACATAGTAACAGGGTGATTATAAAGATGGGTTCAGAACTACTAAAGTGTTATGTTGAGGCCCATGGATCGAGAGTGGAATTTGTTCATCCCGATGACGGATAGATATGCTCTAGGCCCTCTCGGTGATATCACATTGATTAGCTTGCAAGCAAGTGATTTGATCACTAGAATGTTATATCACGGGAATGAGAAAAGAGTGCATGTAGGTAACGAGATCAAACTAGGTATGGAGATACCGATGATCAAATCTCGGACATGTAATATATCGCGAAACAAAGGGATTAAGATACTAGCGTAAAAGGTTCCGACGATCACAAGAAAGCCATCGTTGAATGTGTGGGAGTCATTATGGGTCTCCAGATCCCGCTTCTGATTATTGATCTGAGAGGGGTATCGATCATGTCCGCATTATTCGCGAACCGTAGGGTGACACACTTAAGAGACACCGATATCCATTTGGAGCAAAAGTTTCATGCCGAAAAGAATAACAAGCGCAGGAATTTATTTCACTAGATACCGAAACGAGTTTTCGGGTGAAATTGCAGAAAGTGTTTCTGCATGTGAAATGAAATACTAGCAAGGGGTTATATGTGAATGTTTGTCATTAAAGTAATTGACAAAATTCTGAATAAATAAAAGGAGTTTTATTTAATGAGAGTTTGCATTAAATTTGGTGGAAATTTAATGGGAATTTGAGTGGGTTTTTGAGTGGAGGGAAGTGAGTGGAGTGTCCACCCACATGAATGTGGAAGAGGTGGGGGAAGCCCCATGGCCCCTTGGGTGCCCCCCTATCGCTATAAAAGGAGCCCCCTCCCTCTCTCTCACTCACACCTCCTCGTTAAGGATCTCTCTCCCCCTCTAGAATTTATCCCCCATGGTCTCGGACTAGCGAGATACATGTTCCCGGTGGCTATTCGGCAAGAAAGAGTTGTGCTTCCGCGGCATCGCTGGAGCGAGGAGGCGGAGGTTGCTCGGTGCCTCGAACGTGTGTGCGAGCACGGATGCGCTGCTGTTTTGCGGCGCTAGGACTTCCTCTCGATCTTGAGATCGACAAGAGATCGTCTACATCAACCACGAGTTTGGACTCGTTAAGCTTTGTCGGTCTTCAAGGCTATGTTCTCTACGGATATACATCCGCCCGTTGTTTGTATCTAGTAGATAGATCTTGGTACATAGTTGTTCCCATCGTAGGAATTTTTTTGTTTTCTATGTTGCGAACCCTACAAAAAGACCATAGTAGAATCGTATGCATCATGGAAAGAATTGAAATGCTTTCAAAATCATAGGATTATATCATGGTGGGGCTATGCTTGCCTTTGCCTGTTGATAGCCGAAAGCAGAGCTTCAGGATCCTTGTACTTGACTTGATTATTGTTGGTCAATTATTTGTCTTCGAGCTTCGACGGTGTTGATCTTTGGCTTCGATCTCGATCTCGATATCGTATTCTACCGAGAAGAACCAAACACCGGAAAGAACGGGAAACAATCAACACATGGCATCGATGCAATGCTCAAGCAAGTATGATGATATGACAAGTTGAATTGCATTGAAATGTAACCCTAAAGCATGCTCGACAATTAATCGGGGTTCCGAGGGGTGAAAACCCTAACTCGGAGAAACTTCGGAATCACCTGTGAGGGGTTACTATGTTCTTCTAATTAAACTTGTTATGGAAGTTGTTGAACAATGCATGATTATAGCTTAAATAGATAGTTCTGACTTTTCTGAACATTTTGATATATTGAACATATTTTTGTGAGTTATAATGAATTACTTATTGAATTTACAAGATTATTATATTTTCTGGAATTTTTTAATCAATTTAAATGGAAATATTGCATCACTGTGACATCAGCACATGGGTGAGGTCATTTGTCATAGGGGCAGAGGCTACCCCCAGCCACTGACGACTAGGCCCCATGTTATATTGCCTCATGTTGATGTCAGCATGACATCAGCAATGGGGATCCTCGGGTGGGCGACGCCAGTTGAAAGGATACGGATGTCGCCTAGAGGGGGGGTGAATAGGCGATTAAAACTTTTCCTAGAGTGGCTCAACAAAGGTGGAATAAAACTAGTATTTACTTTGTTAAGCACAACCTAGAACAACTAATGTTTACCTATGTGCACCAACAACTTGTGCTAAGCAATACAAGCAACAAAGTGATAGCAAGATATATATTACTTCAAGCAGGAAGGCTATCACAATGTAAAGTGCATAAGTAAAGAGCTCGGGTATAGAGATAACTAAGGCACGCGGGGACACTGATATTTTACCGAGTTCCTCCCAACATGGAGTACGTCTCGTTTGGAGAGGGGGTGGTATCAAACCACCAACGCCACAAAAGGCCTCCCTTATTCTCCGGTGAATCTCACCCCAACGGGATCGATCCATGCTTCCACTATCGGTGCACTTGTCGGTGGCAACCGGAACCTCTCACAAGGTTGGGGCACTTCTCCACAACTTAATTGGAGGCTCCCAGCAAACTCCACCAAGGCCACAAAACCGTCTAGGGTTCCAAGAACCCAAGAGGGACAAGCTCCAATGAGTAACTCAAACCAAATCCTCCGAGGAGAACACAAACCGATGCACCAAATGCAAATGGCAAGAACACCACAAAGGTGTTCAAATCCTTCTCTCCCAAATTCCACCAAAGCTACAAAAGCTTATGGGGGAATAAGAGAGGAAGAACAATGGAGGAAATCCACAAAAGACTCCAAGATCTAGATCCCAATATGTTCCCCTCACTTAGAGGAGAGATTGATTGGTGGGATTGTAGATCTAGATCTCCTCTTTCAAATCCCTCAAAAATATGCAAGAATCATAGGAGGGATTGAGAGAAAGCAAGCTCAAGAAGGTCAAAAATGGAGGGGAAAACTTGCAAGAATGGTTAAGGAACCATTGGGGAAGAAGGCCCCTTATATAGGTCCCTCCAAAATCCAACCGTTGCAGCCTAAAAACACGATTCCCGGTACTACCGGACTTTTTCCCGGTACTACCGGACTTTCCTGGCAAAATCGGACATTCCGTGGGGTTCCTGAGGCGCCAAACGCATTTTTCTCTGCGCTCCCCGGTACCAAAATGCGGTACTACCGGATCCTGGTTCAGTACTACCGGTCATCACAGAACGAAAACAACCATAACTTTTGCATCCGGACTCCGATTTCGATGATCTTGGGCTCGTTTCGAAGAGGACAACAACCTCTACAAGATCATGCAAAGAAACATCATATTCCAGCAAGGGAGTATAGATCCAAATTACGAAGTAAAAAACCTTCTGACGCGCTAGGTACTAAAATGCGGTACTACCGCTTTTTGGTACCTAGCCCGGCAGTGGCTTTTGGAAACGTGTCAAAAACCTTCTGCCGTGCTAGGTACTAAAATGCGGTACTACCGCATTTTGGTACCTAGGAGGGCAGTGGCATTTGGCAACTTGCCAAAACCTACTGCCACGTTAGGTACTAAAATTGCGTTGGAAAAAGGACGACATGAGCTACCCTACGAAAGGTGAAAATATTGGTTATCACCAAGTGAGAATGTATCATGTATAATAATGTGAGGTGCCTCACTTGGTGAGAAACCGAAAAGCCGCCAAGATCAAAATTGCAACAAGATACAAACGGAAGATCCGATTTTGATGAACAAAAGATTGTTATGGAGATTAACACAAGCTCTATACACTCACATGGATAAGACCAAATAACAACCAAATATGATGATGCAAATAAGCAAAGGTTTGAGATCTCTCCGAACGAAGTGAACGAGTTACTCATTCGAGAGCCCCTCTTGATAGTACGACTATCTATCCTAAACCCAGTCTCCTACTAACAATATGAGACCGGCAAAAGGGAAAACCTATCAAGATTATACCTTTGCCTTGAGCATTCCACTTGAGGTTGATGTATACGATCTTGCCCTTCTCAAGATGTAACGCCTTTCTTAATTCCTCATCATCGATCCATGATCACCGGGAATGGCAAGCATCAAACATGAGATCTTCTATAGATGGTGCATTTTGAGCTTGCACAACACATCTTCTTCTCATTTCATCGACCTTGAAGCCAACACATGCTCCAAGCGATGCTAATGGACAAATTCTACAAGTATAACTTAATACACACAATAGTCCATAAAGATTGTCATTAATTACCAAAACCACACATGGGGCCCACATGTTCTTTCACTAGTGCCGATTGCGGGCACGCGAGCGAGCGAGACTGGGCTCGTTTAATGCGGTGCATCGAGGGGGACCACAAATTGGCGGCGATGGACCATTTGGTCGAGGGACTCGCCGGCGGCGAGCACAACTGCGGCAGCGGGGTGAGGCGTATGACGCAGGCTCGATACAGAGAGCAAGGAGGAGAACGGAGGGGTGCCTGAGCACCAGCAGCGGGTCGGGAAGGCTCGGCGTGGTCCGAGGGCAGCCGAATCTACGCCAACGAGCATGAACTACGGCGGCGAAGTGCGACGCTCGACGCGGGCTCGAAACAGAGTGAGAGGAAGGACGGGAGAGGGTCCAGGAGGACGGAGAGCTCACCATAGGACAAGACTGAGGCAGCTGGGGCGGCGGCGAGCTCGGGCAGCCTGCCGGCATCGGGGGCGGTTCCTGTGCGCGCGTCGGTGAGAAGCAGAGAAGTGAGATGGGGAAAAAGAAGAGGAGGCGAGCCAGTTATAACCGAACGACCTTTTGTCACGGTTGGTGGCTCCAACCGGGACTAAAGGGTCATACGTCCCGGTTGGAGTCACCAACCGGGACGTATACTCCACTTTTTTTTCATCAGACCAAGGGACGCGCGTAGGGGACTTTAGTCCCGGTTGGTGGCTCCAACCGGGACATATGACCCTATTTTCAAAAAAATTCAGGAATTTTCTCTCTCTTCCCGCCTTATTTTTTATTTTGGGGTTTAAATTTGTAATGTTTTTAAATGATAATTACTTTGGAATTTAGAAAAACTTTAAACATAAAAAGTGTTTGAATTTGAATAACTAATTCAAAACCATTTTCTGTTTTTAAAAATAATTAATGTAACCATTTAAACTATGAACCATTTAAAAATAAAAATGAATTAACTTATATTTTTTGAATATTAATTTGGAATTTAGAAAAACTTTAAACATAAAAAGTGTTTGGATTTGAATAACTAATTCAAAACCATTTTCTGTTTTTAAAAATAATTAATGTAACCATTAAAAATTAAAAATGAATTAACTTATACTTTTTGAATATTAATTTGGAATTTAGAAAAACTTTAAACATAAAAAAGTGTTTGAATTTGAATAAATAATTCAAAACCGTTTTCTGTTTTTAAAAATAATTAATGTAACCATTTAAACTATGAACCATTAAAAATGAAAAATGAATTAACTTATATTTTTTATTATTAATTTGGAATTTAGAAAAACTTTAAACATAAAAAGTGTTTGGATTTGAATAACTAATTCAAAACCATTTTATGTTATTAAAAATAATTAATGTAACCATTTAAAATTAAAAATGAATTAACTTATATTTTTTGAATATTAATTTGGAATTTAGAAAAACTTTAAACATAAAAAGTGTTTGGATTTGAATAACTAATTCAAAACCTTTTTATGTTATTAAAAATAATTAATGTAACCATTTAAAATAAAAAATGAATTAATTTATATTTTTTGAATATTAATTTGGAATTTAGAAAACTTTAAACATAAAAAGTGTTTGAATTTGAATTAGTTGGAGTGATTATTAGTTGTTTTGCAATGGCCAGATTAAGCCACAATCGGCCACAATTAGTTGGAATTTAGAAAATTTGAATTTGAATTAGTTGGAGTGATACATGGCCAGGTTAAGCTACAATCGGCCGAACTTGTTTTGCAATGTTGGAGTGATTCAGTCATGCTCCTGCCTACACTTGTAATACTCGCCACTGTAGTCGTCGTACTCGTCGCGGCCGTCGTCGTTGTCGTCGTCGGGGTCACCATAGTTGAACCTTGAAGGCTGAGTACGAGTGGGCTGGACTTGAGGGTAGCGCAGGCGGGGGTTAGAGTCAGCGGCCGTGTCGTAGGCCATGACCTTTGGAGAGTCCGATCGCGCCACCACAGTCGCCGGCCGGCCTCGTTGAAGTTCGGAGGAGGTGGGTCGTCCTCCTAGTGTCTAGCGAGCGCCCTCTCACGCCGATCCACGAAGAAGGCTTCCCAAGTCGGGAAATAGTCGGGATGCCATCTGGGATTCCTCCGCTGCTCCGGCGTGAGCTCGAAGTAGTAGTGGTTCGTGATGGCCATCCGGCGCGCCACACCTAGAGGGACAGGAGGAACCGGCATGCCTCCGGCACCCAGCATCCAGCCGACGGGGACACAGTAGCCCGGCGGGCAGGGGTAGTTAGAGGCGCAAAGCGCCTCCGCCTCCCTGGGGGTTAGTGCTACGGTGGAAGCCATGGGAAAGAGTGATGAGGTTGCAGATATGAGTCTAGAGATGTGCAATGACAATGGAGGCCAACCCTACATATATAGTGAGAAATGGCAGGAAGATAACTGGAGGGAAGAACTGGCGGGAAGAAAAATGGCGAGAAGAAATGGCCGGAAGAAAAATGGCTCATTTAATACATATACTGTTAACAGACGAAATATGACATTGATTTCCATGTTGAGATACATATGTGTGCCAAAAATGTCTCAATTAATACATATAGTCAATCTTATGATCGCGGGAAGAAATGGCGGGAAGAAAAATGGCGGAAAGAAATGTCGGGAAGAAACTTGGGTTTTGGGTTTAGGGTTTAGGGTTCTGTGAAGGTTTTTTCGAGAAACGTTAGAACTTGCATTGGATCTCTGAAGAAATCACATATTGCGAGTCTAAAAATGATTTTTTCAAAAAATCACGGGCATTAGATCATGTACCTGTAGTACAAAACGGACCCACTTCCTACCGATTCGACAGACATTTGTTCTTTTTACCCGGGATGGACGAAAAAGTTTGAGATGTCCCGGTTGGGAGATAGTCCATGTAAGGTGGTATATTATTTTAGAAAAATGGGACGGTAGCATTCTGAAACAGCATTTTGGTGGTTACTTCACAAAACGACCCGTTTTTTGCGCTCGGAAAATGGAAAATGACTTTTCCGTGCGACAAAAAGGAAAACTTCCTCCTGCAACATTGTTCTCCATACCAATGTCTACATGCATGCATAATATGGGCACAACATCACAAACTATGTCGTGATTCAGCACATAGCATCGGTCATTTAGACAGAAAGCCATGAAACCTCGAACATGATAAGTCATTCTGTGAAGGTTTTTTCGAGACATGATAAATATACCAAGTCTGGTATTTTTCCTTTCCACTATGTCACATAATATGACACCACGTGAAGGATTTTCATTGTTCGGATTTTTTTTTAATTTCTTATGCCCATTTCGAATTTTTTGAATTTCTAATTATGGCCGAACCGGCGTGCATGAAGATAGGGGACGAGCATCGTTAGAACTTGCATTGGATATCTGAAGAAACCACATATTGCGAGTCTAAAAATGATTTTTTTCAAAAAATCATGGGCGTTAGATTATGTTCCTGTAGTACAAACCGGACCCACTTCCTGCCGATTCGGCAGACATTTGTCCTTTTTACCCGGGATGGACGAAAAGGTTTGAGATATCCCGGTTGGGAGATAGTCCATGTAAGGTGGTCTAGTATTTTAGAAAAATGGGATGGTATCATTCTGAAACAACATTTTGGTGGTTACTTCACAAAACGACCCGTTTTTTACGCTCGGAAAATGGAAAATTTCCGTGCGACGAAAAGGAAAACTTCCTCCAGCAACATTGTTCTCCATACCAATGTCCACATGCATGCATAATATGGGCACATCATCACAAACTATGCCGTGATTCAGCATATAACATCGGTCATTTGGACCGAAAGCCATGAAACCTCGAACATGATAGGTCATTTTGTGAAGGTTTTTTCGAGACATGATCAATATACCAAGTCTGGTATTTTTCCTTTCAACTATGTCACATAATATGACACCACGCGAAGGATTTTCATTGTTCGGATTTTTTTTTGAATTTCTTATGCCCGTTTTGAATTTTTTGAATTTCTAACTATGGTCGAACCGGCGTGCATGAAGATAGGGGACGAGCATCATTATAACTTGCATTGGATCTCTGAAGAACTTGCGAATTTCTTACGGGATGATTGGTCGGAAGAAATCGTCGATTCGCTAGGTACACAACCTTCTTGCATTTATGCAAATATGTACCTTCAGTCTTATCTAAACAGTGTGTGCATGCCTTATATCCCTTGTTGTCTGTCTTGAAAGGTTACTAAGAGTAGGCCAATCATTGATGGTTACGAAAAGCAACCCTCATAGATCAAATGGCTCCTGTTTGTTCTCATCCCATGCATGTACACCTGGTTTGCCCCACAGCTGCAAGAGTTCTTCAACTAATGGCCTAAGGTACACATCAATGTCGTTGCCCGGTTTCTTCGGGCCTTGGATGAGCACTGGAATCATAATGAACTTACGCTTCATGCACAACCAAGGAGGAAGGTTGTAGATACATAGAGTCACGGCCCAGGTGATGTGACTGCAGCTCTGCTCCCCAAAAGGATTCATGCCATCCGTACTTAGACCAAACCATAAGTTCCTTGCGTCACCTGCAAAGTCCGGAAAGTCTCTCTCGATTTTTCTCCACTGTGACCCATCAGCAGGGTGTCTCAACTTCCCGTCTTTCTTACGGTCTTTTTTGTGCCATCGCAACAACCTGGCATGCTCTTTGTTTCTGAACATGCGTTTCAACCTTGGTATTATAGGAGAATACCACATAACCTTAGCAGGAACCCTCTTCCAGAGGGGCTCTCCCTCAACATCACCAGGGTCATCTCGTCTGATCTTATACCGCAATGCATTGCATACCGGACATTTATCTAAATTCTCATACTCCTTACCGCGGTAGAGGATGCAGTCATTAATGCATGCATGTATCTTTTACACATCTAATCCTAGAGGACAGAGAGTCTTCTTTGCTTCGTAGGTACTCTCGGGAAGTTCGTTATGTTTTGGAAACTTCGGATTCATTATTTTTAGCATCTTTTAAAATGAGGAGTCAGTTAGACCACACTCTGCCTTCCATCGCAGCAATTCCAGTGTGGTACCGAGCTTTGTGCTGCCATCTTCATAATTTGGGTACAACAATTTCTTGTGATCTTCTAACATGCCCTCTAACTTCAACTTCTCATTTTCTGTTTCACAGTCTCGCTTTGCATCAGAAATGACCCTACCAAGTTCATCAGCGGGCTCATCTCATGCCCGTTCTTCACCTCCTTCCTCTTCATTGTCTTCCATTGCAGTATCACTGTATTCAGGAAACATATGATGATAGTTGTTATCATCATCTTCTTCTTCACCATCTTCCATCATAACCCCTCTTTCCCCATGCTTGGTCCAGCAATTATAGTTGGGCATGAAACCTTTCATAATCAGGTGGCCGCGAATGATTTTCAAGGAAGAGTACTCCTTGTTGTTCCAACATTGAACACATGGACAACGTATAAAACCATTCTCTTTGTTTGCCATAGCCACATCGATAAATATCCACGCATTTAATGTACCCAGGTACACGACGGTCACCGTACATCCATTACCGACCGTTCATCTGCATCATATAAGTAAGTTTATCAAAAAAGGACATCATAAATAGTGAAATGACCAATTCATATCGACACATGCATTGTATCAATGAAAAAGAAAATATAAGATTACTAACCTCGATCGAGGGAAATAAAGAGGAGAAAGCTCAAGTGCATCTCGGACACCTTCTATATTTTTGTTCTGTGAGAAATTGAACGGGATCATTCACTCAAACATTTCATCAAACACCTTGAATGCATGCATAGGAAAAACATAAACTAGCACACCTCTCACACCTTTCACCAAGAAAAAACAGAGGGGAGGCAGAGGGCTGGGGCGTCGCATTTATAGAGGCCGAGATCATACGTCCCAGTTTATAACACAAACCGGGACTAAAGGTGTGTGCCACGCCACGTGGCTGACACCCAACCTTTACACAAACCGGGACGTATGACCCCTTACCAACCAGAACGCATGCCTCCGGCCACCGTGCCCGCTCGAACTGGGACACATGCCAGCATTAGTCCCGGTTCGTGGCACAACCGAGACTAATACTGTTAGGGGGCACGAACGGATAGCCTGTTTTCTACTAGTGCGGTAAACGCGGCCTCGCTTGCCGCATACGGCATATCTCGTCGCAGCTTCGCAGGGCATCGCGACCGGCGAACACGCGAGCGCGGTGGGTGATGCTAGCTTCGGACCGACCGATGAAGATAACGATGAGCCGTCGACGATGGTTGTTGTGTCATGCGTGATCCGCGTGCGGCCTGTCCGATATTACGTGCAAGCCAACGCATTCCTATCCATGTCGTGGGAATGACCACGGCAGATGCTGCAATCGGCAGCGAGTAGTAGAACATGGGGCAAGAGCGGCCAGCCATCTGCGGTGAGAGATGAGGGCGGAGACACAAGGATTTACCCAGGTTCGGCCCCCGGGAGGGTAAAGACCTACTCCTGCTAGATTGTATTATGGTGAGAGTACAACGGGGCGAGCTCGGCGGCTAGGCAGCGAGTCGCTTGGGTGTATGATGGAACGTATCCTCTACGCGCCCTCTAGGGAGGTTTATATAGACTCACCCCCTAGGGTTTACAGATCTCAACCGAATCAGTTAAGGTTTCAGCGATCGTTTAACCTAATCCGACTGGGCCTATCTACGCTTCTGGGCCTTCAGCTTCCAGTCGCTTGAGTCCACGCCAGGTCTTGATCCAGTCGTCGTTCCGCAGGCCCAATCGCAGGCACCTGGGCCAGTCGAAAACGTCCTACTGGGTATAACCCGGTAGGCATATCCCCATCAGTAGTCCCCGAGGCCGTCGTTGATTGGTCGCAGGTGGTCGCTGGCAGTCGGTGTATACGGGTCCAATGCGGACGCCCAGTCGAATCGGCGGCGGACTCCTGAATAAAGGAAAAACTAGTTACTCTAGTCGCACTAACGGCGACCGATCGGATCGCAGCTCGGCGAACGGGTCGGCGAATATTCAGTCACTGTTGTAGTGATCGGGTCGGCGAATCATCAAGTCGCGCGGAGTGACGAGTCGAGTGGATGAAGTTGGACCATCAAGTGGAGTCAAAACTAGCCGTTGGGGTAATCCAACGATAACTTTTGGCGTAATCACCGCGTAGTAACGGCTCCCGAAATTGGCGGGTAACAACCGCTATATAAGGAGAATGACAGGCGAGTGGGGAAACACTCCTTCATCTTTCCTCCAATCTCGCCCATCTTCGTTTCCACTCCGCATCGCGATCCAACCGATCCAGAGAGCCCCGACCTCCACAAATCTTCCAACCAATGGCCCCCTCCACCGAACCATGGGGCAGATCCAAGTGCACCAGTGCGCTACTGACGTCCTTCGAGGAGGCCGGGATCCTGCGCGCCGGAAGATGGCGCATCCCCGTGGCCGGAGAAGTGACCCCGGACCCGCGCGAGGGAGAGTTCGTCTACTTCACCAGCCACCTGGAGCGGGGGCTGGGGTTTCCCACTTCTCTCTTCTTCCGGTGTTTCTGCGCCTACTACAGGATCCAGCCATCAGACCTCGGCCCGCATAGCATCAAGCAGCTCGCCATTTTCATGGCGTTCTGCGAGTGCTATCTAGGCTGCAGGCCCTACTTCCTCCTGTGGCAAGATATGTTCCATGGGAGGAATAGCCGCGAAGAATTAGGCAGCCCGATGCTGGCTGCGGGTGGCCTGACGTTCTAGCTGAAGTCGAAGGCATAGTTCTTCGACCTGATGCTGCCTGCCAAGGCGGCAAACGAATGGAAGAAATCCTGGTTCTACGTCACCGAGTCGACTCCAGATGGCGAGGTGGCGCTTCCAAGGTACTCCGCCGACCGGCCCGAACCGCGTCGGCTCCAGGTCGGCAAGCTCCCGCTGGATCAGCGGATGATTGTCAACGAAATGTTGCAAACCATCCGCAATCTGAAGAAGAAGGGCCTCCAAACCATCAACCTCTGCAACTGCTGGCTCAGGCGGCGGCTCGTGCCTATGGCTCGCCGCGACCATTACATGTACGAGTACACGGGTAGGGACGACCCGACGAAATCCTGCCTCGTCGAGTGGAAACTCGAAGACTACATCCTGGCCCTGAAGAAGATCACCCAGGCGGCGTACCTGGACGCGAAGGCCGGGGTCGCCCCCTATACCGCAAGGCGCCCAGCTCCGACGGTAAGTCGCCATTTTTGCTACATTCGCAGTCGCAGATGATGCATTCGCGGTTATGCTAACGTTATCTCATGTTTATTGCAGTTGTTCCAAGTGGTGGAAGGATGGCTCCCACCCGCAGACGACGAGAACTCGAGCTTGTCCGTCCAGGACGGGAGCGAGTCGCCACCCGCCAAAGGCGGCGTCGAAAGCGATGCGGGTGATGACGACGATGACGACGAAGACGAGCCCGTGGAAGACGCCGCCCCGATGGTTCGCAATGTAGGGTTCGCAGCATAGAAAACAAAAAATTTCCTACGATGTGAACTATATACCAAGATCTATCTACTAGATACAAACAACGGGCGGATGTATATCCGTAGAGAACATACCCTTGAAGACCGACAAAGCTTAACGAGTTCAACTCGTGGTTGATGTATACGATCTCTTGCCGATCTCAAGATCGAGAGGAAATCCTAGCGCCGCAAATCAGCAGCGCATCCGTGCTCGCACACACGTTCGAGGCACCGAGCAACCTCCGCCTCCTCGCTCCAGCGATGCAGCGGAAGCACAACTCTTTCTTGCCGAATAGCCACCGGGAACATGTATCTCGCTAGTCCGAGATCATGGGGAATAAATTCTAGAGGGGGAGAGAGATCCTTCACGAGGAGGTGTGAGAGACAAGTGAGGAGGGGGGGTCCTTTTATAGGAGGAGGGGGGAACCCCAAGGGGGTGGCCGGCGCATGGGGGCTGCCCCTTGCCCTCCCCTCTTCATGTGGGTGGACACTCCACTCACAAAATGCCCTTTAAATTCCCTCCACTCAAAAGTCCACTCAAATTCCCATTAAATTTCCACCAAATTTAATGCAAACTCTCATTAAATAAAACTCTTTTATTTTATTCAGAATTTTGTCAATTACTTTAATGACAAACATTCACAAATAACCCCTTGCTAGAATTATATTTCACATGCATAACCACTTTATGCAATTTCACCCGAAAACCTGTTTCGGTATCTAGTGAAATAAATTCCTGCGCTTGTTCATTCTTTCGGCATGAAACATTTGCTCCAATTGGATGTCGGTGTCTCTTAAGTGTGTCACCCTACGGTTCGTGAATAATGCGGACATGATCGAGACCCCTCTCGGATCAATAATCAGAAGCGGGATCTGGAGACCCATACTGACTCCCACACATTCAACGATGACTTTCTTGTGATCGTCGGAACCTTTTACGCTAGTATCTTAATCCCTTTGTTTCACGATATATTACATGTCCGAGATTCGATCATCAGTATCTCCATACCTAGTTTGATCTCGTTACCGACATGCACTCTTTTCTCGTTCCTGTGATATAACATTCTAGTGATCAAATCACTTGCTTGCAAGCTAATCAATGTGATATCACCGAGAGGGCCCAGAGTATATCTATCCGTCATCGGGATGAACAAATTCCACTCTCGATCCATGAGCCTCAACATAACATTTTATTAGTTCTGAATCAATCTTTATAATCACCCTGTTACGGTGTGACGTTTGATGTTATCAAGAAACTCTTCCGGTGTTAGTGATTGACATGATCTCATGGTCTAAGGATTTGGATCACTTCGTAAGTTGTTATAGAAATATAAACTCAATGACTTTGATCGTAATGCTATACTTCGGATGAATGTTCATCACACCATTACACTAATGTTGTGATCCCGTTATTAACAACATCCAATGTCCATGATCAGGAAACCTTGATCATCTTGTTAATCAACGAGCTAGTTTATGAGAGAGGCATAACTAGGAACTTTCTGTTTGTTTATTAAACACACATGTATTAACGTTTCCGTATTAATACAATTATAGCATGCAAAATAAACATCTATCATATACTTGGAATATACATAATAAACACTTTATTATTGCCTCTCAGGGCATATTCCCTTCAGTCTCCCACTTGCACTAGAGACAATAATCTAGTTACATAGTGATAAATCTAACACCCATTGAGTTCTGGTGTTGATCATGTTTTGCTCTAGGGAGAGTTTTAGTCAACGGATCTGCTACATTGAGATCCGTATGTACTTTACAAATCTTTATATCTCCATCCTTGACATGCTCGCGGATGGAGTGAAACCGGCGCTTAATATGCTTGGAATGCTTGTGAGACCTTGGCTCTTTGGCATTGGCAATGGCACCATTGTTGTCACAATAGATCACCATTGGGTCCAACGCGTTTGCCACCACTCCTAGTTCGGATATGAACTCCTTCATCCAAACTGCTTCCTGAGCCGCTTTTGAAGCAGCAACATATTCGGCCTCCGTTGTTGATCCCGCTACCACAGGTTGTTTGGAGCTCCTCCAACTAACCGCTCCGCCATTCATGAGAAATACGTATCCGGATTGAGACTTAGAGTCATCTGGATCGGTGTCAAAGCTAGCGTCGACATAACACTTAGCGACGAGCTCTTCTTCACCTCCGTATACAAGAAACATATCCTTAGTTCTTCGTAAGTACTTAAGGATATTCTTGACCGCTATCTAGTGTTCGGAACCTGGATCCGATTGGTACCTACTAGTCAAACTAATAGCATGTGCCACATCCGGTCTTGTACATAGCATGGCGTACATTATAGAGCCTATGGCTGAAGCATAGGGGACTTTGTCCATTATCTCTCTTTCTTCCGCCGAAGCCGGACTTTGAGTCTTACTCAATGTCTTGCCTTGCAACATAGGTAAGAACCCCTTCTTACTTCCGTCCATTTTAAACTTCTTTAAAATCTTGTCAAGGTATGTACTTTGCGATAGCCCTATTAGGCGCCTAGATCTATCTCTATAGATCTTTATGCCTAATATGTATGACGCTTCACCTAGGTCCTTCATTGAAAATTTGCTGTTTAGATAACTTTTAACACTGTTTAAAAGATCTATATCATTTCCGATCAATAATATGTCATCCACATATAATATCAGAAATGCCACATTGCTCCCACTCACTTTCTTGTAAATACAAGCTTCTCCATAAGTTTGGACAAATCCAAACTCTTTGATCACCTCATCAAAGCGGAGATTCCAACTTCGTGATGCTTGCTTCAATCCATAGATGGATCGCTGAAGCTTGCACACCTTGTTAGCATCCTTAGGATCGACAAAACCCTTTGGTTGTATCATATACAACTCTTCTTCAATATTACCATTGAGAAACGCGGTTTTGACATCCATCTGCCATATCTCATAATCGAAATATGCAGAAATTGCTAACATAATCCTAACTGACTTTAGCATCGCTACGGGAGAGAAAGTCTCATCGTAGTCAACTCCTTGAATTTGTCGAAACCCCTTTGCGACAAGTCGAGCTTTATAGACGGTCACATTACCATCAACATCAGTTTTCCTTTTGAAAATTCATTTGTTCTCCACGGACTTTCGGTCGTGAGGTAATTCCACCAAGTTCCAAACTTGATTTTCATACATGGATTCCATCTCGGATTTCATGGCTTCTAACCATTTGTTGGAATCCGGGCTCATCATCACTTCTTCATACGTCGCAGGGTCATCATTTTCATCAACCATGAAATTCATGACAGGATTTCCGTACAGCTCGGGAGCTGCACGCGTCCTGTTTGACCTGCGAGGTTCGGTAGTACTCTCTTTCGAAGTTTCATGATCATTATCATTAGTTCCCTCTTCAACAGGTGGAGCCAACTCCGGAACAACTTCCGGCGCTGCGCTACTCGCCATACTTTGAAGAGAAGGTTCCACAACCTCTTTGAGTTCTACCTTCCGACTACTCACACCTTTCGCGAGAAACTCTTTCTCTAGAAAGGATCCATTCTTGGCAACAAAAACCTTGCCCTCGGATCTGTGATAGAAGGAATACCCAATAGTTTCTTTAGGGTATCCTATGAAGACGCATTTTTCCGCTTTGGGTTCAAGTTTATCCGGTTGAAGTTTCTTCACATAAACATCGCATCCCCAAACTTTAAGAAATGACAGCTTAGGTTTGTTTCCAAACCACAATTCATACGGTGTCTTTTCAACGGATTTAGATGGTGCCCGATTTAAAGTGAATGCAGCAGTTTCTAGTGCATAACCCCAAAATGACAACGGCAAGTCCGTCAGAGACATCATAGATCGAACCATATCTAATAAAGTACGATTACAACGTTCCGACACACCATTTCGCTGTGGTGTTCCGGCAGGTGTGAGTTGTGAAACAATTCCACACTCTTTCATGTGAGTGCTAAACTCGTAACTTAGATACTCACCTCGACGGTCGGACCGTAGAAATTTGATCTTTCTATTACGATGATTTTCCACTTCATTCTGAAATTCCTTGAACTTTTCAAAGGTTTCAGACTTGTGTTTCATCAAGTAGATATAACCGTATCTACTCAAATCATCCGTGAAAGTAACAAAATAACGATATCCACCACGCGCCGACACACTCATTGGACCACATACATCAGAATGTATGATTTCCAATAAATCTGTCGCCCGTTCCATTGAACCGGAAAACGGCGTTCTAGTCATCTTGCCCATAAGGCATGGCTCACATGTATCAAATGATTCATAATCAAGTGATTCCAAAAGTCCATCCGAATGGAGCTTCTTCATGCGTTTAACGCCAATATGACCTAGACGGCAGTGCCACATATATGCGGATATATCATCATTAAGTTTAATCCTTTTAGCATCAACATTATGAATATGTGTAACATTATCATCGAGATCTAATAGAAATAAACCATTCATCATCGGTGCATGACCATAAAAGATTTCATTCATATAAATGGAACAACCATTGTTCTCGGATTTAAATGAATAACCACTTCGCATCAAACACGATCCAGATACAATGTTCATGCTCAGTGCAGGCACCAGATAACATTTATTCAAGTTTATAACTAATCCCGACGGTAAGTGGAGAGGCAGCGTTCCGACGGCGATCACATCAACGCTTGATCCATTGCCGACACGCATCTTGACCTCACCCCTTGCTAGCGGTCGCTTGTTCCGCAGCCCCTGATTCGAGTTACAAATATTAGCAACTGAACCGGTATCAAATACCCAGGTCCTACTGCGAGCACTAGTCAAGTACACATCAATAACATGTATATCATATATACCTTTGTTTGCCTTGCCGGCCTTCTTATTTGCCAGATACTTGGGGCAGTTGCACTTCCAGTGGCCAGTCCCCTTACAATAGTAGCACTCGGAATCAGACTTAGGTCCAACTCGGGGTTTCTTTTCAGGCGCGGCAACAGGCTTGCCGCCCTTACTTCCCTTCCGTTTTCCCTTCTTGTCTTTCTTGAAACCAGTGTTCCTATTGATCATCAACACTTGATGTTCCTTTTTGATCTCCACTTCTGCAGTTTTAAGCATTGACAGAAGCTCGGGGAGAGACTTCTTCATGCCTTGCATATTATAGTTCATCACGAAGCTCTTATAGCTAGGTGGCAGAGACTACAGAACACGATGGATGCCTAAGTCAATGGGAATCGATATTCCCAAGGACACAAGCTTATCGGCGTAACCCGACATCTTGATTACATGCTCACTAACGGAGCTGTGCTCTTCCATCATGCACCTAAAGAACTTTTCTGAAGCATTGTAGCTCTCTACAGCAGCATGTGTGTCGAAAATCATTTTCAACTCACCCATTGTATCAAATGCATTGCCGTTTTCGAAACGCTTTCGAAGTTCCGGCTCTAGCCCATACAATATGCCGCAATGAACTAAGTTGTGGTCCTCCTGACGAGTCTGATAGACATTCTTCTCCTCGTCAGGGGCATCATCAAAAGGTGGGGGGCCTAACGGCGCTTCTAGCACATATTGCTTTTGTGCAGCAGAGAGAAGAATCCTCAAATTCATGGCCCATTCGGTAAAGTTGCTACCGTTCGTTGCTAGTTTCTCTTTCTCCATGAACACATTGAAATTAAAAGCAGGTGGTGCCATCTACAACAGAATTTGTAAAGTTTAAACTAAGTGTATGATAGATTGAGTTCAACTAATCGAATGAACTCCCACTCAAAAACGACATCCCTCGTGCCTTTTTGGTGATTACATGAACCAAATCCACTACACCAAGTCCGATCATCACGTGAGTCAGTATAGCTTCCAAGGCGAGCATCAAATGGGCATCATATCAACTATATGACTCATGCTTAACCTTTCGGTCCGTGTTCCGAGGCCATGTCTGTACATGCTAGGCTCGCCAAGTTAGAACCTTAGTATTCGCGTGTGTAACTGTTTTACACCCGAAATATGGTCGTGGATCCAAGAACACCCGATCATCACGTGATGTCTTGGAGCGACGAAAACATAATCGGTGCATACTAAAGGAAGAACACATTCTTATCTTGATATTTAAATGAGGGATCATCTTATTATGCTAACAAAGCGCTAAACAAGCAATATAAGATGCTATCAAACATCATATGTTTATTAGCGAAATTATATGGTTCCCGCAGATGATCTCTATCATGTGCATCGTGGTATGATCACTATCATACCTATATGTGTAAATCCAAGGTCTATGGATTTTACACGCTATGTGTGTTGTAAGAGTATCATCTCATACTTCTACTTACAACACTACCATATCATAACACTAGCCCAACAACAATCTAAACTAGACGCCTCTAATTTATCCATTGCAAGTTTTACGTGGCTTAGGGCTTTCGAGATAGAACCGTTCTTACCTACGAACATGAACCACAACGAGGATAATCAAATTGTTGACAACTCGCTTGCAAAATAGATATTGACTATAGTAGGAGAGACAGACACCCGCTAGCCACTTATGCAAACTAGTTGCATGTCAAGCGTGGAACAGGTCTCATGTGCGAGGACATGTAAAGTTTGTCCGGGCCGCTTCATCCCACTATGCCACCAATATCCAAAATTACAACAAAGGAGCAACAACATGATCATCATCGCCCACATACTCATATGTGTACTACCCGTGTAAAGTATCTACGCATAGATCCGGCTCTGATACCACTGTAGGGTTCGCAGCATAGAAAACAAAAAATTTCCTACGATGTGAACTATATACCAAGATCTATCTAGTAGATACAAACAACGGGCGGATGTATATCTGTAGAGAACATACCCTTGAAGACCGACAAAGCTTAACGAGTTCAACTCGTGGTTGATGTAGACGATCTCTTGCCGATCTCAAGATCGAGAGGAAGTCCTAGCGCCGCAACTCAGCAGCGCATCCGTGCTCGCACACACGTTCGAGGCACCGAGCAACCTCCGCCTCCTCGCTCCAGCGATGCAGCGGAAGCACAACTCTTTCTTGCCGAATAGCCACCGGGAACATGTATCTCGCTAGTCCGAGACCATGGGGAATAAATTCTAGAGGGGGAGAGAGATCCTTCATGAGGAGGTGTGAGAGACAAGTGAGGAGGTGGGCTCCTTTTATAGGAGGAGGGGGAACCCCAAGGGGGTGGCCGGCGCATGGGGGCTGCCCCTTGCCCTCCCCTCTTCATGTGGGTGGACACTCCACTCACAAAATGCCCTTTAAATTCCCTCCACTCAAAAGTCCACTCAAATTCCCATTAAATTTCCACCAAATTTAATGCAAACTCTCATTAAATAAAACTCTTTTATTTTATTCAGATTTTTGTCAATTACTTTAATGACAAACACTCACAAATAACCCCTTGCTAGAATTCTATTTCACATGCATAACCACTTTATGCAATTTCACCCGAAAACCTGTTTCGGTATCTAGTGAAATAAATTCCTGCGCTTGTTCATTCTTTCGGCATGAACATTTGCTCCAATTGGATGTCGGTGTCTCTTAAGTGTGTCACCCTATGGTTCGTGAATAATGCGGACATGATCGAGACCCCTCTCGGATCAATAATCAGAAGCGGGATCTGGAGACCCATACTGACTCCCTCACATTCAACGATGACTTTCTTGTGATCGTCGGAACCTTTTACGCTAGTATCTTAATCCCTTTATTTCACGATATATTACATGTCCGAGATTCGATCATCGGTATCTCCATACCTAGTTTGATCTCGTTACCGACATGCACTCTTTTCTCGTTCCTGTGATATAACATTCTAGTGATCAAATCACTTGCTTGCAAGATAATCAATGTGATATCACCGAGAGGGCCCAGAGTATATCTATCCGTCATTGGGATGAACAAATTCCACTCTCGATCCATGAGCCTCAACATAACACTTTATTAGTTCTGAATCCATCTTTATAATCACCCTGTTACGGTGTGACGTTTGATGTTATCAAGAAACTCTTCCGGTGTTAGTGATTGACATGATCTCATGGTCTAAGGATTAGGATCACTTCGTAAGTTGTTATAGCAATATAAACTCAATGACTTTGATCGTAATGCTATACTTCGGATGAATGTTCATCACACCATTACACTAATGTTGTGATCCCGTTATTAACAACATCCAATGTCCATGATCAGGAAACCTTGATCATCTTGTTAATCAACGAGCTAGTTTATGAGAGAGGCATAACTAGGAACTTTCTGTTTGTTTATTAAACACACATGTATTAACGTTTCCGTATTAATACAATTATAGCATGGAAAATAAACATTTATCATATACTTGGAATATACATAATAAACACTCTATTATTGCCTCTCAGGGCATATTCCCTTCCCGCAAAACTCGCGGGCAACATCAGCACGAGCTCGAGGGCGAGCAGGAGCCTCGAACCTCACGATGACGATGACGACGAGCTCCCCGAGCACACCTCAAGTCGTGAGGCCACACCGTCGAAGAAGAAGAAGAATAAGAAGAAGGAGGTGAAGGCTCCGCCAAGGAGGAAGACGAAGCCGGCGAAGCAGGCGTCTCCGTCCCGTTCTGCGACTAGTTCCGGCGCCACCAGCTCGGCTAAGGGTGAAGCGGCGCGTACGACAGCAGCACCGGACGCTTCCGCTCCCCTGGATGAGGTACCTCTAGCATCGCTTCCACCCCCATTCGCCCCGGTCTCTGGGTTGGGGGCTATTCCAACCGCAGCAGCTTCGCCTCCCAGGAAAGCTCCCGCAGATGTCATCACGGAGGCTCCTGCCGCGGACTCATCTTCGAAGAGGCCCTCTTTGTCTTGGGCACACGATGTGTTTGAGATGGGCCTCAGTAGGAAACCGGGCCCCGAGCTGGAGAAGCCGGCCAGCATCCGCACGGGTCTGCGGTTCATACCAGTCGCCAAGTAAGTCTTGTTCATCTACTTGCCTTCCGTTGTAATCGGACAATTTTGCTCATATTGTTGTTTCACAGGACTAGAGTTAAAAAGATCGGCCATCCTTCCGTGGCCAAGGTTCCGCCAGTCATCGCCGAGGAGGACCCCCCCGCAGAAGAGGAAAGATGACGAAGTCGCTGCTCCCGCAGACAGCGCTAAGAGGGCGAAAGGCGACGATGTCGTCACGGTCTCTGATGACACGGCAGTTGATCCAAGCGATCCTCCGACTGCGGCGGAGGTGGCCTTGAAGAACAAGGAGGCTGCTTCCTCGCCGGAGTGGCTGAGCCGGCTCCTAGTGGCACTGGGGCATCCGCTGCGACCTTCCCCCGCTTCATGGCCAAAGCGGCCACAGCGAGTGGCGCAGCACCGACGAGCCAGACGCCTGGGGTCGCCGAGACGGAGGTCGAGCAGGGTCGCGGACACACTCCAGTCCTGCTTGCGTCTGTGGACGCGTTACAGCTCCACGACATGCTGGGCGCAGCCATCCAGGTATGTCCAGTCCTCGAGGATCGGCCACTGAATTTCAGTGGTCGGATTCTTTTAGTGTTTTTTGTAGCGTTCAGTCCCCGAGTGCCTAGTCGCTGAATTTCAGCGGGTGGGCACTTAGGATTTTTGATCTCCAGTCCTCGAGTGCCTAGTCGCTGAATTTCAGCGGGTGGGCACTTAGGATTTTTGACCTCCAGTCCCCGAGTGCCTAGTCGCTGGATTTCAGCGGGTGGGCACTTAGGATTTTTGATGTTGTTGACGGTTTGATTTGTGCGCAGGGCCTGCAGCGCGAATCGGCCGACCGGCTTGCAGCAAAGTGTCGCATGGAGAAGGAACTTGTTGCCATCCAGGAGACGAACAAGGGGCTGCAAGCCGTTGCGGCCGAGGCGGAGGAAGTCTGTCGGGGCCTTGTCCCGGTGGGTGACCTGAAGGCGGCTCAAACTTCACTGAGTGCGGCCGACAAACAGATTGCTGACCTGGAGCGCAAGGTCAAGGAGGCGAAGGCGGAGGCGAGCTCGGCGGAGGGACGAGCGAAAGCTGCTGTCACTGCTGCCGCTGAAGAACGGAAGGTGTCGGACGCACTCGTTGTTGGGCTGCAGAACGACTTCTCCTCGCTTCAAAGCTTCATCACGGGCCTCTGCCGTCCACTTATTGTTAAGCTTTTCTTCCTTTTTCCTCTGCCTGTAATAGCTGCACTGTGGAATCGTTGTTGTACTCACTGCCGACGTCTGTCCACAGGCCGGATTATTGACAGCTCGGAGGAGGCGCAGTCGTACGACGCGCGGCAGTGTGTGACCACTCTGGTCGACTCGGCCGCGTTGTCCGCGACTTGCATTCGAGCATATCTTCAGGAGATATCGCCCACAGAAGTGATTCCCAGCGACCTCGTCGACGTATGGCGTTATCTGGAGAAGGCGCCGTCAGTCGTCAAATTCATGACGCGGTCGACCTTCCGGCGCGGGGCGGCGACGGCTCTCAGCCTTGGGCTTGCCCACTTCCCGAAGGACTTCGACCTTGACAATGTGACGAGTGGCTACCCCTCGTCAATGGGCTCTGTGGAGATTGCCGAGGTGCTGAAGCTGACGGACCGGGCCGCGGTGTATTCCGATCGCGTTTGGGCGATGGGCGACCTCCTCCCCTATCAGGAGATGACCGTCGCCCCCAATGATCCTGAGCCAAAGCATCGGGACTTCAAGGTCGAGCATCCATTCCGTGCAGCGATGGCGGGTGAGTTGACGACGTACCCGTCGAACCCGTACACGCCCTTCATTCGCAACCGCAGGGGTGGAGGCGAGTCACCGTCGAAACCTGCGAAGTAGAAGCATTGTGCCCTGGGGCGTTAGTAACAATTAGCCATTAGACTCATCTTGTATTTTGGAACGACTTTGTTCTGTTGTAATGAAACTTCGTGTTATTTTGTGCATTGTTTCGCGATTTTGGATGCTGATTGGATGAGTCCCCGAGCGCGTCCGCCCTTTTTATGGGGTTTACCTAGTTTGTTATGTGTTTGTGGTTTTGAATGTTTTGTCAGTTGTGTTGCTATTGAGGTCGACTCGCCCGAGCTCGGAGAGCCAGTCGCAGGGCGACTCCTGTGGGTTCTCTTTACTTGACCGTTTTCCCTTGCGCGAACGAGGTCGGGTGGCCGAGTCCCTGAGTGTGGTACTTGGTGGTTCTAGTCGCATCTCCAGGGTAGGTGAGGACTGAGCGCGTTAGAGTGAGCGCGTCATTCCTGCCTGACCCGAAGGATCAGTCGCGTGGCGAGTCCTGGGCACGCTCTCGTACTTGGCGTTTTTCCCTGGTCGCTCGTGCTTGACTGGTCGTCAGTCCCCGAGCGTGGTACTTGGCCGTTCGAGTTGCTGTGCCGAGGATGCGGAGGACCTTGGTCGCTATGAGGAGCGAGGGTAGTTGTCTTGGCTCGGTAAGCTAGTCGAGCTAGGCGACTCCAATGGGGCTCCGGGTTGGCGTTTTTCGTGGACGTTACGAGTCCTGGGGTAACCCAGTGCCCTCAGAGCGCACTACTTAGCCGTGCCGGTCGTTGTACCAGAGGTTGACTTCTGCGGTTAGCTTAACACTGTTATTACGAGTGCGAGTGGCACAAGACACGGAGAGTAGACGCAATTTGCGGTAACCGATCTATTTTATTTCATAGCAGGTGGAGAGTACATGTAGGGAGTTCTAGGAGTAGAACTTCCGTAGGAGGTTTACATTCCACAGTCGCTTGACGTCGAGTTTCCCGTCTCCTCGGACGTCAATGAGGTAGTAGGCATTGTTGCCGAGGACTCGCCCGATGGCGAATGGTCCCTCCCAAGGGGGGGGAGAGATTGTGCATGCCCTTCTTGTCCTGGATGAGGTGTAGCACCAGATCGCCTTCCTGGAAAGTGCGAGTCCTTACTCGCCGGCTATGGTAGCGGCGGAGCCCTTGTTGGTAAATGGCGGTGCGGGAGCGAGCTAGGTCGCGTGCCTCGTCGATTTGGTCGACTCCATCCTGGCGTGCGAGTTCGTTTGCGGCCTCCGTGTAGTTGACCACCCTGGGCGAGTCGTGCTCTAGGTCGGTGGGCATGACTGCCTTGGCGCCATACACCATGAAGAAGGGGGTGAATCCTGTCGACCTGTTGACGGAGGTGCGGATGCCCCAGATGACGGAGGGTAGCTCCTCGACCCAGCACCCGGCGGTGCGCTCGAGCGGTACTTGGAGCCGTGGCTTCAGGCCATGGAGGATGCTCTGGTTGGCTCGTTCCGCCTGGCCGTTGGACTCCGGGTGAGCGACTGAGGCGAGGTCGAGTCGGATGTGATGTTCCTCGCAGAACTCGGCCATGGCTCCTTTGGCGAAGTTGGTGCCGTTGTCCGTGATGATGCTGTTTGGGAACCCGTAGCGATAGATGAGCTCGCGTAGGAACTTGGTGGCGGTCTTCCCGTCGCATTTCCGAACTGGCTTGGCCTCCACCCATTTTGTGAATTTGTCGACTGCGACCAGGAGGTGGGTGAAGACGGAGGGGGCCTTTTTGAAAGGGCCTACCATGTCCATATCCCACACGGAGAACGGCCAGGTGATGGAGATTGTCTTGAGCGCCAAGCTCGGCACGTGGGTCTGGTTGGCGTACTTCTGGCACCTGACGCACCGCTGGACAATGTCGACAGCGTCTGCGTGTGCGGTGGGCCAGTAGAAACTGTGTCGCATAGCCTTTGCGACCAGAGAACGGGCGACGACGTGGTGGCCGGAGTCGCCGGAGTGGATGTCGTGGAGGATTTTGCGTCCTTCAACGGGTTGGACACAACGTTGGAACACGCCGGTCACACTGCGCTTGTGGAGCTCGCCGTCGATGATGACGAAGGATTTGCAGCGGTGTGCTATCATCCGGGCGTCTATTTCGTCTGCTGGCAAGGTGCCTCCCTCCAGGTAGGCGATGTACGGCGTAGTCCAGTCCTCTGGCTCGGCGATGAGTGCGACCAGGGCTGCCTCTGGTTGCAGCGGGACTCCGATGTCGATCTCCCTTGGGGGAGAGACGGAAGGCTTGGTGATGGTGTCGAGGAAGACGCCGGCGGGTGGTGCGAGCCAAGCCGATACGAGAGAGTGCGTCGGCCTCCTCGTTCTTCCGCCTGTCAATCCACTCGACGGAGTAGCCTGTGAAGTGTCCGCCCAGCTTGTCCACTGCTTGGCGGTACGCCGCCATGGTGGGGGAGACGGCGTCGCAGGTGCCAGCGACTTGCCTAGCGACGAGGTCGGAGTCTCCGTAGCAGCGTAGGCGGTTGACATTCATCTCCTTGGCAGCTCGCATGCCGCGGAGTAGTGCCTCGTATTCGGCCATGTTGTTGGTGCAGGGGGTGAAGTCGAGGCAGAGGACGTAGCATAGCTTGTCGCCCTTCATAGAGGTTAGCACGATCCCTGCTCCTGCACCGTCCGCATTCTTGGAGCCGTCGAAGTGTAAACTCCAGTAGTGGAGGTATGGCAGCTTTTCTGGCTGCTGGGCCTCCTCCTAGTCGGCGATGAAGTCCGCAAGAGCCTGCGACTTGATCGCTTTGCACGGCTCGTACTTGATGTTGTGGAAACCGATCTCGACGGCCCACTTGGCAACTCGCCCGGTCGCCTCACGGTTGCGGATGATGTCCTGCAACGGTGCCGAGGAGACGACCGTTATCGGGTGCTCCTAGAAGTAGTGTGGCAGTCGCCGCTGTGCTCTGAAGACCGCGTATACCAGTTTTTGGTATTGCGGGTAGCGCTAGCGCGACTCGGTGAGGACTTCGCTGATATAGTACACTGGTCGCTGCACTGGGTGCTCCTTTCCCTCCTCTGGTCGCTCGACGATCATGACGGCGCTGACGACGTGCTCGGAAGCCGCGACGTAGACCAGCATGGGTTCCTTGTCGACGGGGGCGGCGAGTAGCGGTGCTGCGAGTAGCACCTTATTGAGGTCGCGGAGCGCATCATCCGCTTCCTTGTCCCACTGGAAGGTGGGGTTCTTGCGCATCAGGCGGTATAGGGGCATCGCCTTTTCGCCCAATCGGGGGATGAAGCGACTGAGAGCCGCGACTCGCCCGGCCAGCTTCTGGATGTCGCGCAGGCACTCGGGTTTGACGAGTCGAGCGATCTTGTCGATCTTGGTGGGATTCGCCTTGATCCCGCGCTTGGACACGACGTATCCCAGTAGCTGCCCTGCTGGTACACCGAAGGTGCATTTGCCTGGGTTTAGTTTTATCTTGTATTTCCGCAGGTTGGCGAATGTTTCTGCCAGGTCAGCAAGTAGGTCGCTCTGGCGAGCGGACTTCACTACCACGTCGTCGATGTAGACGTGGATATTGCGGCCAATTTGGCTCGCAAGGCACTCCTGCATACACCGCTGGTAGGTCGCCCCGGCGTTCTTGAGGCCGAAGGTCATGGCAGTGTAGCAGAAGGCTCCGAATAGCGTGATGAACGCCGTCTTCTCTTCGTCCTCAACGACCATTTTGATCTGGTTATACCCAGAGTAGGCGTCGAGGAAGCATAGCGATTCCGAGCCCGCGGTGGAATCGATTATTTGGTCGATCCGCGGGAGGACGAATTGCTCCTTCGGGCAGGCGCTATTTAAGTTTGTGTAATCAATACACATCCTCCAGGTCCCATTTTTCTTCTCGACTAGTACTGGGTTTGCCAGCCACTTGGAGTATTTGATTGGCCGGATGAAGCCTGCAGCGAGTAGACGCTGCACCTCCTGGGCTATTGCTCGGCGGCGCTCTTCATTGAAGGGCCGCAGCGACTGCTTGACAGGTCGCACTTTGGGGTCGGCGTTGAGTTTGTGCTCAGCGAGTTCCCTAGGGACACCAGGCATGTCAGAGGGCTTCCATGCAAAGATGTCCCTGTTCTCACGGAGGAACTCGATGAGCGCGCCTTCCTATGCTGGGCTCATGCCCGTCCCGATCGTCACCGTCTGGCTGGAGTCGCCTGGGACCAGCTCGACGGTGCGGGTATGCGTTGTTGCCTCGAAGGCTGAGGTGTTGCCGCCCTCCGAGTTGGGCTTCTTGAGTATGGTGGGGTCGTCGTTGTTGACCCCGCTCGCGTATTTGGCGAGCTCGTCGGCGTGGTTGGCCTTTGCCGCGATGACGGCGTCGGTGAGTTCGGCTCCTTTGGCCTCGCACTCGGCGGCCATGTCAGGGTCGCCGTGGATGGTGATGACGCCACGCGGTCCGGGGAGCTTCATCGCGTTGTACGCGTAGTGGGGTGCCGCCATGAACTTGGCGAACGCCTGGCACCCCAGGACGTAGTGGTAGGGGCTATCGAAGGGTACCAGTTCGAAGACGATCCGCTCGGTGCGGAAGTTTGCCGGTGTGCCGAAGGTGACTGGCAGCGTGACCTTGCCGATCGGGTACGCCTTCCGACCGGGGACGATGCCGTGGAACGTGGTGTAGGTCGTCTCGACCATCGACTGCGGGAGCCGCCGCCTGAAGGTGTCCAGGTACAGGATGTTGATGGAGCTGCCGCCGTCCATCAATGTCTTGGGGAGCCAGTAATCTCCCACCTTGGGCTTGACCACCAGGGCGACTCGGCCTGGGTACTCGATTCGTGGCGAGTGGTCCTGGCGGCTCCAAGTAATTGGTTGCTCAGACCAGTTGAGGAACTGGGGGACGTCCACCTGGGCCACTGCGTTTACGGCGACGGCGCGGGCGATGACCTTCTTCTCGCGCTTCGTGTTGAAGCCTGTGAAGGTGTGGAGAGAGCCGGCCACGCTGCCGAATTTTCCGCCGTTTGGCGGGTTGTTGTCGGGGTCTTCCGCACTCGCCGTGCCTTCTCGATCTCCTTGAGAGAGTGGCAGTCGGCGGTCGTGTGCGTAGTGGGCTTTCCTTCCCTGCTGTGAAATACACAAGGTTGGTTAAGAAGGGCCGCGGGGTCGAACCTTGGCTTCGCCTTGTAGTTGCCACCGTCGCGGCGTTGCCCTCCTTCACGGCGGAAGCTCTTGGGCTCGCGCTGCGTGTATCCAGCGTTGGCGACGAAGTCGACTCGCCCGTCACTGCGGCGCTTGCCGGTGAGGCGAGTGTTGCTGTATCGTAGATCGGACCGTCGTCCGTTGTCGCTGCCTCTCGTGCGGCGTTGTCCTCCCGACTCATCGTCGGTTTCTTGGTTTGGGTCTTTCTCCGCGTACCTTTTGGCGATCTCTAGGAGGTCCGGTATGTTGTCGAGTGTGCGGTATGCTCGTTTGAGCTTGGCGACCAGGGGCTCGTAGCGGCACGAGGTCTTGAAGCAGTGGATCGCGGTGTCTAGGTGGATGCCGACCGCGTTGTACCATAGTTCTTTCCACAGTTGGACCCAGCTGTGGGTCGACTCGCGAGGTCCCTGGACGCATCGTTCGAGGTCCTCGATGGTGGTGGCGCGGGTGTACGAACCCTTGAAGTGCCTGACGAAGGCGTCGCGCATCTCTTCCCAGGAGTCGATGATATCCGCGGGGAGAGTGTTAATCCACTGCCTGCACGCTCCCTCCATCATCAAGGGAAGGTAACGGGCGGCTAGTAGATCGGTGTGGCCGGCGATCCCCATCGCCACGAGGTAGGTATCCAGCCACACGGAGGGGTCGTACTTCTCTATTTCCTTCGGCGCTTTGAAGTTCGTCGGGTATCTTTCGCCTCGGATCATCGGTCCGAAGCACCGAGGCCCGAGTCGGCTTAGCGACCCCCTCGGCTCGCCGTCGCGGCGGTTGGTTAGGGTATGCCGTAGGTCGTCAGGCTGGCATGCACACCAGCTCTGGTTGTTGATGATGTGGGTGCGGGCGTAGACGGGCTGGCCATTGGCGGCGACGAAGTTGGTTGCTGGCCGGGGGTCGTTGGTGGAGAGTGCCGCGTTCGCGGGTCGGTGTTGGAGTTGCAGTGGTTCGGGTGGCGGACAGTTGAGGGTGTTCGCCGCCATGGGGCGGCCGCTTGAGGCTGCTCTGCTGCCCGATGAACGCGAGTACATCCGACCCTGTGAGTCGACGCCTGCGTTTTGTTGCTCGACCGCTTTTGCGAGCAGGGACTTGGCGTACTAGATCTGCAAGGCGCCTTCACCAGTGGCTGCGATGTTGTCGACTGCTGCTCGGCCCGCGACGAGGTTGTCCATTGGGGTGGAGAACAATGGTAGGCCGTTCGCGTCTCGCTCCCATGAGGAGACTACGATCCGCGGCTGGTCCCTGGGGGGGTGCGCGGTTGGGTGGTGGTGGGGCGCCATTCGCCGTTGACCCTGGTGGGGGCCGGGTGCTTCTTCCTGGTGGCGCGTTCTCGCAGATCGCGCGCTCAGCCGTGCGGGCCGGGTCGCTCTCGTCGTCGAAATTCAGGGCGCGCCCCTGGACGGTGGGGTTCAGGCATGACCTGATTCGGAGCTGGTGGTAGCGCGACAGCTCCTGCGCCGTCACCTGCTCGAGGCGAAATTTTTCGCGCTCGGCTTGTTCCTTGCGGACTGCTTCCGCCGGCTTCAGGCGGAGTTCCTCGACCTCCGTTGCCGTTGCGTTGGGAGGGATCAGAGTGGAGAATGGATCCTCCGGCGGGTCGGCGCCAGTCGCCATGTAGGTCGCGGTCGGTTCCGTCGCGGAGATCGGCGGAGTTCTTCGACCCGGAGTCGAAGTCGAAGATCCCAAGGATGGAGGGATCCTCGAAGTCTCCGACGTTGGAGACCTGGGTGATGGAGCCCGTGGGCGACGCGGCGACAATGGATCCGGCGAGTGACGCCGGGGTCGCCGAGTCGGCATCGTCGTTGAGGGCCGCGTCTTTCGCGACTGCGGTGGTTTCATCCACGTCGCTGTGGGCTGAGTCGTACTCGGAGGCGAGGCGATGGATCGTGCGGACCTGACTCTCAGAGAGCTGGTCGCGTGGCGGCGACTCGCGGATGCGAGCCGAGTCCTCCGAGACATTGACGTCGGTGAGGCTGACGAAGAGGCTGATCGTGCCGACCGGCAGGATCATGCTATGCGTGACGGGTGCGCCGCCGGGACGTAGCTGCTCGGCAAGATCTGGAGCATCTCGCCGATCGCTATCATGCGGCCGGTGGCGATCGACTCGTTGATGGGTAGATTGGATCTCGCCGCAGAACACCGGCCTGACCGGCCAGGCCCCACGGTGGGCGCCACTGTCGTGGGAATGACCACGGCAGATGCTGCAATCGACAGCGAGTAGTAGAACATGGGGCAAGGGCGGCCAACCATCTGCGGTGCGAGATGAGGGCGGAGACACAAGGATTTACCCAGGTTCGCCCCCCCGGAGGGTAAAGACCTACTCCTGCTAGATTGTATTATGGTGAGAGTACAACGGGGCGAGCTCGGCGGCTAGGCAGCGAGTCGCTTGGGTGTATGATGGAACGTATCCTCTACGCGCCCTCTATGGAGGTTTATATAGACTCACCCCCCTAGGGTTTACAGATCTCAACCAAATCAGTTAAGGTTTCAGCGATCGTTTAACCTAATCTGACTGGGCCTATCTACGCTTCTGGGCCTTCAGCTTCCAGTCGCTTGAGTCCACGCCAGGTCTTGATCCAGTCGCCGTTCCGCAGGCCCACTCGCAGGCACCTGGGCCAGTCGGAAACGTCCTGCTGGATATACCCCGGTAGGCATATCCCCATCAATCCATCTATCCGTATACCCATCGTCACCTACGTACTCACATGGTCTGTGGCCTCGGGTCCGGCTGAACCGGGGCTTCGCCTACGAACGCATCCGGGAAAACCGAAACTTTCGGCTCCAGGCCTCCTTTTGACCTTGGGCATGGGAAAATAAACACAAGAACAAAACGGACACGCAAGGGGGAAAACATAGCTTGTTCTCGTCACAACTCACAAGTGACATAAGTGCATATACATCAAACAACATGCTCGATGTCACGTCGTTTTGTCTCCAGACGTCTGGCTTGTACTTATTGGATGTTTGGTTGTGCTTATTTATGGTTTTTCTCTTTTGGCTTATAAAGCCACAAAAACACCTATTTAGATGCTTTCAATTTTAGCTTTTGGCTTATACTATCATACTACTATGTCTAGTTTAAAGCCAAAAGCCAAAGCCAAAAGCACATATTTTGATGCTTTTATAATTTATAAGACAAACTCTAAAGTTAGATTTAAACCCAACCAAACAGACCCTTAGTATACGAGTGTTTCGAGAAGGTGGTGTGTATATGACTTGGTGCTGTGATTACGTAATGCAGTTACTATCGTGCAAGACTTGGTTTTCGTCTAGGGCTTTACTACTCTATCTTCTACCGAGTACTACAAATTAAACATGACATTGCTATGGAGAAAAAATATTTTTAAAAAATAACCGCGCTGGACATGTGGAACAGATGCGTATGCACTATCTACTATGTGAAATCTTTTACTCGTATATAAAGATCCGAGTTGGCTGCGGTTTTGTTCACATTGGTGAGATTATCTCTTGGGATGAACGGAAAATTAACTATCACAATTATGGATTATGTAGTATGTTGTCAACTTTTGATTACTCGTTTAGATTAATGTGCATTGGCGTATACTCTATTTTTTGCATAACGTAATGACTATGATCATGCAAGAGTTTTAAACAAATCACGCAATATAAAAATCTTTCCTAGCATTGCAGGAGCATTCGGCTAGTAGTAAATAAAATGCTTGGAACGGAATGGTTACTATATTTCACCACTCATTCCTTCGCCGACCCTTTCTTATTTTCTCCGGCAAATTCGTCTTCTTCTCTGAGCCCCTTTCAAACCCTATGATCCCTCTCCTATTGCTAGCTATATTCGTTCACCAACCATGTCGTACAGAGGCCTAGACTCTCCCGTCAGTGGCTCGCCCCCGTTCCCACCCGCTCCACCGCATATTTCCACCCGAGGGAGATCCAACGATCCTCAAATTGTCCCTTGTTTATTTTCTCCGGCAACTGGCTTCGTCTTCTTCTCTGAGCCCTTTTCAAATCCTCTGATCCCTCTCTCATTGCTAGTTATCTTCGTTCACCAACCATGCTTTACAGAAGCCTGGACTCTCCCATCCTCAGCTCTCCCCCGTTCCCACCCGCTCCACCGCATATTTCCACTTGAGGGAGATCCAGCGATCCTCAAGTCGTCCCTTGCTTATTTTCTCTGGCAACTGGCTTCGTCTTCTTCTATGAGCCCCTTTCAAATCCTCTGATCCCTCTCTCATTGCTAGCTATCTTCGTTCACCAACCATACTGTATGGAGGCATGGACTCTCCCGTCCCCGGCTCGCCCTCGTTCCCACCCGCTCCACCACATATTTCCACCTGAGGGAGATCCAGCGATCCTCAAGTCGTCCCTTGTTTTTTCTCCGACAACTGGCTACGCCTTTTTCTCTGAGCATCTTCCAACCACCGCTCCCTCCCAACCATGTCGCAAGGAGGCCCGAACTCTTCTCTCCCTCGCCCACTCTCGTTTCCATCCGCTCCACCGCATTTCCATCCCAAGGGAGACCCACCCGTCCTGAAGTCGTCGATTTCCTCTCAATGATGAGGTGGCTAATAAGGGCCGGATCATGGTGCATATGCCCCTTTCTATGGCATTCCGTCCCAAATCATGATATCGTCTGAGCGGCTGACTACCTTAGACCTCTTCTTCGTCCCCAGCTGCTCGAGTGTGTACCCGGTGCCATTTGTTCCCCAAAAGATGCACAACAAAGAGATCATGGACTTCCGGTCAAGCATATAAACTTTATGCTCGTTTTTTAATAGTCACAATAATTCATCAAAAATGCAAAGAAAAAGAAAAACCTGGTAAAGTGTACTTTATTTTCTTTGTACGAATTAATCATCGCAATTAATCGAATTTGTTCTCCATCTACTCCCTCCGTTTCGGTTTACAAGTCCTACGCGTATATCTAGGTTATCAATTTTACCTATATAATTTAAATTATATAATATAAAAATCATATCATTATAAAATACAAAGTCTAAAGTTTCTGATGATATATTTTTTGTAATATATACATCATACTAAGTTGCTTAATTTGACAACATAGAACTACGGATAGGACTTGTAAACGGAAGGGAGTATCCCGAGTCATAAACCAAGCCAAACTCCTATGGTTTCCTTTCCTTTCCTTTCCGTCGTGGTCCCGTACCCTTTCGTCTTCCTCACCCGACTCCTGACCCTGACCCGACCTTCCCCAATCCGGGCCGGACTCTACAGTTGCCGCCCGCCCGCCGAGCCCTACCCCTCCCTTCTCCAGCGAGATGTCGCCGCCGAGTCCCGCCCCTCCTCCGGCCCCACACACGCGCCCTTCCCCCGCCGTCGCCGCCCCTGCTGCTGCCTCGACCCCCGGCCGCGATTCCGGGCATTGGTTTCCGAGGTACGATCATTTATTCCCATCCGTGATTAGTTTAAACTCCACTGACCTCCAGAAATTTTCGGTGTGCCGGCGCACCGTCTAGATCCGCCCCTTTATGCCCCGAGCATTTGGTTGCCGCGGAAGTTTTTTTTTTTGGGGGGGGGGGGGGGGGGGGGGGGGGGGGGGAGTGGTTGAGCAACTCTTAGCTCGAGGGAACAGTAGGCTGCCGCGGGTCTGTCCTCTCGTGAATCGGATATGGTTCTCTGTGTTACTTCTAGGGAAACATTGAGTTGCGTTAATGGTTTCACGAGATTAATTATCTAGAGGAATTTCTTATTTTGGAAGTTATGATTTACTGTAGTTCGAGTAGGGGGGTATGCTTGGTTGATGTGGTTGAAATCGATGTTTATACGGTGCCAGCAGGCAGCGGCAGCGTTAGAATAGCCTCTGGAGTGGTGATCTGTCTTGATTTGTGCAACTGTGCCATGAATTGGATCATACATGGAATTTAGTTAGTAATAATGAACTAAAATGATGCGTGAAAGTGATACACCTTTTCTTTCCCCATTGGATTGTAATTTACTCATCTCCTCGATCATTGACAATAAGCAACCATGATTTATGACTATTTGGGTTGGGCGGGGTTGTGCCACGTGCATTTCAGATGTCAATTGTTGTCTGCCTTGTCTAATTTGTATTACTCCTATTCCTGAAATTTTAAGCCCAGAAATTATCAACATCTCAAGGATATTGGCCTAACAGAGTTAATAGTTCTAAATTGGCCACCATTTAAGTATTTGTTCCAAGTTTGTTCTCAGTAGATAAAGCATGTTATGTTTGATCCATTTGTATGCAGGATATCTACACCTCATTTCCGTTTTTATGATGATGTTCTTCTGCAAACTATCCAAAATTATGTAAAATTGAAACATGTGAAACTCATATAGCCCAACTTATACGTGTAGTATTGCATTGATGTTTATGTCACGTGTATGTCCTTATGCTGGCATTGGATCTGTGTTTCTTCATCCTCTAGCACTAGTTACAATTTTGTGTCACCATTATGTCCATCAACATTGCTGAGACCAAGTCCTGTCTACAGCTGAAGAATGCTTCTTCATGCTAAATTTTCATGTCCATTGTTTGCTTATACATAACCAAACATAATAACATGTGTTAAGAGTGGTTTTCAACCAGATGCCATTAAGTTGATCTTATAATTGCAATATCTTGGAAATGTTCTTCGGAGAAGCTGCCTAAATGTGAGCATGGTGTTACCTTACACTTGTCACACTCTAAAATCACCTGTTGCATGTGACCATGATGTTACTTTTTTACTTTATCACTCACAGACTATCAACAATTCAATGGAAGATAAGCTATTTCTATTGGTCGTAAAGTGATGATTTACCATCTGACGATTTCACACATGATTCTCTATACTTATGTCAGTGCATTTGGTTGCATCTTGAGCTTTGAGAATTAATATTATGAATGATATAAAATTAGTAGCTTAGGTGGCTAGCAAGAGCAAGGACTGCATTTTGAGGACAACTTGATCTGTTACAGAGACGTGTCTGACATTCAATTACTCTATGAAATAATCTGTGGAAGGCAGAAAACTAGATCACTGAACTCTGGGATGAATAACTGGAGGAGAGGAACGGAATAAGAATATTATGTACTTGTCATAAGCTTTTTCCATTTTTTTGTTCTTCTGAAATGATGCAAGTCATATGCATGGTGAATCATGCTAGCACAGTTGTTTGTGTGCAATCTTTATGCCTTAAGTATCACTATCCCTTCTGATCAAAATAGACCTAGCACATCTAGCCACCAAATGTATTAGATTGCCTGCAGTGGGCAACTTTTTATTCAGCCTTTAATTGTAAATCGATGCCATGTACAGGTAGTGCCCCAACTAGAGCATAAAGAAGCATTACTTCTTTTTGGGTTAATTTCTATCTTTCCTTCCTATTCGAGTTAACAGGTACTAGCACTGTGGATCCACTCAAAACCATTTATGTATGAAAATGGCTGGTTTAAGGCTGCAAAGCCTGTAACGTGAAACCAAAACAAAGCGACTTCTCCTGTTTTGGTTGCCTACTGATGAAGCGTGTCTGACCGTAGAGCAACGAAGGTTGATTTCATCCTTTATCAGGAAGACCACTTTCAAAGCAAACAGACATTCGTTTCTAAAGACACGCCGATTTCACTCTTCCAAATGTTCCACCAGATGTAGAGAGCTTTCCTGTTTTCCTTTGTAGTTGCGCTTCACACATTGTCCTGCCACTCATTCTTCTAGTTGAAGCTGAGGCCCTAACCCCAGCGGACCAAATGAGCCCAAGAAGGGGCAAGCCAAACAGGTGGGCTGGTGTTTCAGGTGATGAACCATAAAGCTTGTAGCCTGGGTTGTGCGGGCAACCTCTCCCGCCAGAGCCAATCTTCCATATTTTCCTTCAAGCATTTTATCTTAGCTGCTTAGCATTCTAGCACCTCATATGAGAAGAGCCATTATTGGCATTTCTCACAAACAACGGAGATGATTGAGATAGGTTTCTCTCACCAAAATCTTCTCCGCCAGTCTACGATGTCATATTTACCTTAAGGTCTATCTTGTTCAATCTTTACATAACATTTTCTATTAGAGCTATCTATCTTGGATTATGCTGCCATTACTTCAAATCTTGACCCAGCGTCCCATGCTCTTGTGCAACTGCAGCCCGAGGTCGACAAGTTGGTCACTATTGTGGCACCCTTGTGAAAACATAACCTACTATGCGTGCCAGCGACGTACCCCTGCTTCCAGGTCCAGCACCACATCTGCTTTGGTCCCCATCTCTACCGTCAATGGTTTCTCCCCCAACAGCATGACCCCATTCATCAAGGAAAAAGATCGCTCTTGTCTCAAACTGTCTTCTCCACATTGTTGCTGAGATCATGCTTAGCGATGGGGAGTGCAATGGCTGCCATGTGGGGTATTGTGACTTCATCACATTCTGCGCCAGTCCCATCATAGTCTTCCTCAACATCGATCCATGCTAAAACATCTGCACGGTTACGACCAACCATCGGGGAAATCATGTTGCTTTTCAAGCAACGTGATGTCGACATGTTGGCAAGCTTGCAGCAGAGCCCTAATGGGCCGCCGCAGCAGCAAATTAAGGCAAATGGCCGCAGCATTAATTTGGATGTATCCTTTTAAGCAACTTCCATCTTTACTGTCTAGCATCTCCATATCAGAGGTTCCATTATTACTATTTTCATGAAGCAAGAACTGCCTCATCTGTAGTCTTCTTTCACGGTCTATTCTTTCGTCTTTCTCCTAAGATCCATAACATTCAGCCTTGCCAACCTTAGTGACCTACCCTCAGTATGGTAGTATCTGTGCTCCTTCTGATATACTAGCGTATGTCATATGTGCTAGTGTGGTTAACATAAGTTAATCAAATAATCTGTCCAAAGCTTATTGTTGTTTTGCTACCACCCATTAATGACTCATGAGACATGCTGTTTTTATGATTTAACTGTCACATTTTAGCCTTGGTTTGGAAGTACATGGTAATCACATAAGGAATATTTTTTTATTGAATTTTTTCTTGAAAATGGGAAGGCCAACTGATTTTCGTGTCCATTGTATGTTGCTCCTTTTGTGCGAGCGTGCAACCCTGTCCAGTTAAACAGAACAGCTGCTTTGAAGGATTTAACATAGAAGTATATGGATTAAAAATTGCGCATAAAGATGGTTAATTTAGAGTTAGCTTTGCTTGAACATATAAACATCCAAATAATTCTATCTAAGTGTGGAGCTTCATTTGGCAGTTTAATATATTTCTACTTATTGACATAAGAAACTTTGATATGGCCCCTTCAATGAAATGCATCCACCTGACATACTTTTTTTAGGAGAGAGAAACCAAGCAAATATTTATGCTGATTGGTAACTCTTAACTGTAGTAGTTGAGGCGTGAGCTACTTTGTCTGTTCATGTTACACTCAATGTTTCTTGTTGCTCCACCTAATATGTCCAGAATGCTTAAGCTATTTTGTTCAATCAGTATGTTGGCTGTAATGCATGATTTCACGCTTTCCATTCTCAATCTCTGGCATATCTCTGAGAATATTCCTGTCACCACGAGTATGTAAATAAACATGCTTCCCTTGCATTTTGCATGTTTACTTACAGAGCTTGGACTGAATGCTGACCATATTTGGTTAATCTGTTTTGCAGGAAGAGTTAATGAAAAAGCATAGTTGTTGAGCCAACTACTGTAATTTGCCTTAACCAAGGGAGTTGGTATTGGCATCATGTCACATAGAAATATGTCTTGGATACATCAGGTTGCTAATCTTGAATCAGAGCGAGGACATGTCCAAGTTCAACCTGATAATTTCAGTAATGGAGGCCCTGGGAGTAATTTATACAATCCGGGTGAGCAAGTTGCTTTTGGGATTCCAGGAAATACTACAAATGTTGGACTCCATATTTGCAGAGTTACTATGAGAGCACTAGCACTAATATTCAGCGTCAGCATGGTCAGAATTTATACCTATATGGAGGCATTGATCCAAGTTCTGTCTACCCATCTACTATGTACAATCCCAGCATTCCAACCACATCTGCAAACAGATATGTTCCTCATACTCAAAGTTTTGGACTGGGCAATCCACTACCCTCACCTTCATATCATCAAGTTGCCACAGGAATTATGGATGAGAGTAGCAGCAGTAGCAATTTTGCTGATACCACTAGAGAATTCATCAAAAGGAAAAATGCTGTAGTTGAGAGTGGCCATCATTTTTTGCATGGATTTGCAAGCTCAAGTTCATCTGCTCATATGCCTCAGAATCCTGCGCACGGGCCTTGGAATGCTTCACTTGAATCACATGGAGCACCAAATGCTGCTTCTACTGATGCAACGAACAGGCCAAATTCAATGGCTACTCACCCATCAGTGGTACACTATGGTAACTATGTACTTCCTGCTGGTCACTTGGGCCAGCGCAATGCATGGATTGCACAGCCTGCAAATGGTATTGCTGATGGAGTCCCTCACTGGGAATACAACAATGCAGTACGCAATCCTCCAGGTAAGTAAACCTTCTGGTTAATACAAGTGAAAGTTATTTTGCTAAGTGATGAGGCATGATTTTGTATTGTTATCAGTGTTTTTGATTCCGTAAGTAGTGGCTTACTATGTTTTGGTAGCTTCAGTAGTTGATTAAATATTTTTTTATTAGTTGTTCCCTGGCTATAGAAGAGGTAACTGGATAGTCTTGCTTTTAACAGGTCAGTTTGTTTATTCAGGAACAATAGGCATGCCGAATGGTAGTCTTCAAGATTATCAAGCTGGCCATTCTACCATTTGTCATAGGCCTTTACCTTATTTCAGCGAAATTCCTGTGCATAGCAGGCAAGCTCCTGCTCTGCCTAATCCTATTCAAATGCAAGGACCTCAGCGACATAGCAATGTAGTGTATGGTGTAAATCCTTCTGGAATCGGTCTCACCTTGGATCCAAGGCTGGCTTTCTTATCCAATTCTGGACATACTACTGGACTTCCAATTCAGGGATTTTTTACAAATCAAGTTAACAATGGCAGTTTAAGAATGCTGCCATATGAGGTGACTTCACATTTCCATGCATTTCCCTCCTGAAATGGTGGCATGCACTTAGCTCTAGTTGCATAATTAATGTTGAAAAATATACGGAGTACCTTCTTTGGATACTATGTTTGGTGTTTCTTGGGAATCACAGACGATGTAAAATATCACTGAAATATTTTTTCGAGAAAACATTGCCCATTATTGCACCTGGTTGTTGAAGTTCTGAACATTTTTGTACTTGAAATGCTTCAAATTACCTAAACATATTTTATTGTTAGCGAGCCCTTTACCATTTTTTTGCCGCCATATGTTTTGCATGAAAGCATATTTTAATTTTAGCCAAGGCAAATGAAATAGTTATTTTTCATTGCCATCAGATGTTACCATCATTTTTACCGTTTCGTCATCTTGCTTGCTTTGCTGTCTTGAGCTGGAAATTAGTATCTACAGACATTTAAGTTGACATATATGCCTCACTAGAACTGAATTAGTACATAGCTGGGCTTAATTTATGAGGGATTTCCTTATGAATATGGGTTTCTGAAGTAATCAATGTGTCCCTACAGAATACTGCATTCATGGATCTTCCAAGATTTTATGAAGCAAGGCATGCTATCGATGAACCTATAGATATGGGGCTAGATATAGACAGCATGAGTTATGAGGTATGGAGCAGAATGCCAACTCACTGGGATGATTTTCGTTAGTTTTCATGTAATTGACAAAACATGGTCTTGCTCTCTCACAGGAGCTTGTGGCATTGGAAGAGCGGATTGGATATGTCAGTACCGGTTTGACAGAAAGCTACATCAAAGAAAATCTGAGGGTAAATTTGTATGTTCCAGGGGCAGCTTGCATATCTGATCAGCCCCTTGTGGAGAATGGTGCTTGCATAATATGCCAGGTCTTTTCCCTTTCACATTTTATCTCATTTATTATTGACCACTAAATTTTTATTTCTTAATTTTTTGAAAATTGTTATCTTGACAGTAGTTCATGATAATTATCATGGCATCTTATCTTCTTTTAGAAGCAACTCATTTACTTCAATCAAACAGTTATAATATACCCCTTTGTCATGTTTGACCACTAAGCATATACACAGTTTAGCCGTCAATGTCTGTTAATTGTTTCTAAAGTGTGTTTTCTCCGTGCCTTGCAGGAGGAGTATGAGGCAAGAGAAGTTGTAGGAACCCTCGATTGCCGTCACAAGTACCATGCCACGTGCATCAAGCAGTGGCTGATGGTGAAGAACCTGTGCCCCATCTGCAAGACAACAGCCTTGCCAGCAGATAGAAGCAGCGGGTGACATATGCCAGTTAATAACATTATTGGTCATTTACCGTGACAGAGGTTCCATTCAGTTTTGTACATAAGACATGTTGGATGATGCGGTGTTACCTGTAATTTCCTATTCGCTTTTGTTGTGGACATACCCCATAACTGTACAGTCAGAATATGTTCATTCTGTAGACTGCTCTAGACCCTCCATGGTGCCTGAACAGCTCTCATCATGGCATTCCTAGATCTTATATACATTGTAATTAAACTTGGTTCGTTTCGCGAAAAAGAAATTTGGGAAACAAATTTTTTTTTCTGTTGAGAGCTGAACTAAATAGTTTTCTGGGTCTCATATTTTCTTGGTAATTCTCAGTTCAAAAACCTAGATAATTTTCTTGCTTCAATATTTCGAGATCGCTTCCAAAAGTTTGCTGGTTTCGTGCAATTTGTTTCCCGAGACATGCAAAAAGTAATATTGCAGGAATTCCAAAACTGAGCACTAAATCAACATATATTTGTTTTGTCCAATTGTCAAATGCAGACAGTGTCGAAAGTAATCAGCATAATTGGTTAAGCCAACTGCAAGAACACTAAATTAGAAAATTTTCGTCTTTGCTGAGACATGCCAAAAACATTATTGCAGTAATTCCAAAACAGAGTACTAATAAAATCAACAAACATTTGTTTCGTCCAATTGTCAAATACAGACAGTCTCATACAGAAATCAACATAATAATTAGTTAAGCCAACTGCAAGAACACTGGTATAGAACTGTTGCATAGATGCCGCTGTCCAGTGTTGTTGTTTAGCCCTCCTCGTTGAAGTCGGCGAGCTCATCATCCTCAACGATACTGCCCAAAGATCCCCAATTCGGTTCTTCCCCCTCGAGCGTCTCCGCCGGCTGCTCCTCAATCATCTCCGCCGGCTGCTCCTCAACCATCTGGAGAAATTCGTCCATGGGCATGCTGAGATTATCGTCCGCCTCGAACTCACCACCCGAGAGGTCCGGTGTTGCCGGCCGAGGTTCCAGTGGAGGGAACGGCCCTTGCTGCTGCTGGTACGGACCAAGATCCTCTCCCTCGAACTGACCAAGATACTGCTGCTGCTGCTGGAACTGACCAAGATCCTGTTGCTGGAACTGACCAAGATACTGCTGCTGCTCCTGCTGGTACTGACCAAGATCCTGTTCCTCGAACTGACCAAGATACTGCTGCTGCTGCTGGTACGGAACAAGATCCTGTCCCTCCTGTTGCTGGAACTGACCAAGATACTGCTGCTGCTCCTGCTGGTACGGACCAAGATCCGGTCCCTCCTGTTGCTGGAACTGACCAAGATACTGCTGCTGCTCCTGCTGGTACGGACCAAGATCCGGTCCCTCCTGTTGCTGGAACTGACCAAGATACTGCTGCTGCTGCTGCTGGTACGGAACAAGAAACTGCCCCTCCTGGCCGTGGCCGTGGTACTCAAGAAGACCCTCTGACGTCGCCACTTGAGGCGGCGGCGCCTGTTGGACACGCAGACGGACACTCCCCTCCGGCAGCAGGTCGGCGACGCCGTCGAAATACTGCTGCGGGACCATGGCTCGGGCAGGCCTCTTCTTCCCGTCGGGCCCCTTCTTCACGGCGTCCTCCCCAAAGACGTCTCTGAGTTTCTTGTCGCTGGCGCGCGGCGAGACGTAGACCCTGTAGAGCGCGTGCACGCCCCGCTTGCCGGCGCCGTCGTCGTTGGCGCTGGTGAACTCCTGCATGAGCCACGGCGTCTTGTGCTTCCTCTCGGAGCCGACGTAGAAGCCGAAGCTGTTCTTGACGCCGTCGGCCTCCTCCTCCTCCCCCATCTCCTCCTCCTCTTGCTCCTCCTTCTTGCTCTGCTTCGTCTCTTTCTTGCTCTGGTTCTTGAGCTCCTCCTTGCTCTGCTCCAGCCGCCAGTACCCGCCGCTCTCGACGCGGCGGTCGGCGCGCTTGGAGGCGCCTCCGCCCGCGGCGCTGCTCTGGAACCGCGTCTCGCTGAGGAACCACCAGGCGTGCTCGGCCCGGCCGCGGATGCTGGCGGGCGGGTGCCGCCGGCGCAGCGCCTCGGGGCTCTCGGCGTAGACGTTGGCGTCGTAGATGTACCCGCGCGCGTCGGCCAGCTCGGTGTCGCCGGCGATCCGCCGGTTGAGGAACCCCAGGCATTCCTCCCGCGACGGGCTGAAGTAGACGCCGGGAGGGAGCGGCGGCGGCGCAGGCTGGACGGGGTGGGGAGGCATCTCCTCCACCACAGTGGACACGGAGCTGCCGCAGCCGCTGGCGGCGGCGTGGGTTCGCTTCTTGGTGGTTCTTGGTTTCTTGATCGCCATGGGTGAAGCCGTGTGGGAACCGGTCGAGGGTTCGCTGTGTCTGGGAGGAGAGGGGATCCACCGAGGCTTATATGAGCGCGCTGCCGCTGCGACGCGCTTGTGCGTGAAGAAGCCCTGAACTCGGACTCGCCTCCAGCTCGTCCCCAAGACGGAGTCGACCTTCCATGTTTGACGCCTCGCGGGCTGGGAGTTTTCCAAGTTTAATGTAGCGGAGGCCCCCGATGCCCCCCTGGCGTTGTTACCTGCAAATTTCCTGTTCGCTTTTCTTGTGGACAACTGGACATACCCCTGAGATTCCCAAAACTGTAAATTCAGAATCGTTCGTTCTCAAGACTGCTGTAGACTTGCGTGGTGCTTCCTGAACAGCTCTCACAATGGCATTGCTGTAGACCTGAGTAGTACAGACATTGTAATTAGACTTGTTACTTTTGCAAAAACAGTAATTAGAACTCAATGGATCTTCAGTACTAAGAGCATCTCCAGCAGGCGCGCTAAAATAGCACGGCGCCAAAATTTATCGCGCGCGTGCGCTGAAAACACCTCCAACAGGCGCGGGAAAATAGCGCGCGCGCTAAAATTTGCCACGCGCGGGGCTTTGCGCTATCCTGTGCGCCATATATCGCGCCGAATACAGCGCGCGCTATCCACGCCACGCGCGCTCTTCTTTTTCCTCCCGCGTACTCCTATCCTCTTCTCCCGCGCTCTCCGCCGCCATGCCGCCCCGCAGCCGCTCCCGCTCCGCCTCCGGCTTCTGCGGCGTGCGTGCGCGCGAGAATGGGACGTTCTACGCGGAGTTCCGCGCCGGCGGCTCGCGTTTCGTGCTTGGGACGTACGAGCGCGCGGAGGAGGCCGCCCGTGCGTACGACGCCTACGCGTGGCGCCTCGGCCGGCCCTGGCGCGATATGAATTTTCCGGAGACGGAGAGCTTCGAGGAGGCTCAGTTCCTCGCGCCGGACCCGCCCCTCGTCACGGCGGAGGATCGACGCCGCAACCGCGACCTTCAACGGCGCTTCGCCGTCGCCGAGGGGGACGAGCGCGCCATGGCGGAGTGGTGCCGGCGCTTCCCGCAGGACATCATCAACGAGCGCAACTTCTTTGTGCAGAGGAAGGCGGAGCGGAGGTCATCAACGACCAGTTCGAGATCGAGCAGACTATCCAGGACGATGATCCACGCTGGGTGGATTTGGTTCTGTCGGAGGTGTCCGACGACACCGCGTCCGACGAGGAGTAGAGGAGTAGTTTTTAATATTCGTCTAGTTTAATTTCTGTTCGTCTGAAATAATTATAATGCATTTTCTAGATCTTTGTTTCTGCGATTCGTGTGACAAACTTGTTTGCGCGCTCTAAAATAGAGCCTTTGCTATGGGCCGAGCAAAAATAGTGCGGACGTTTAGCGCGTCTGAAAGTGGGCGCCCTATTTTAGAGCGCTGGAGGGCTATTTTAGAGCGCCCACGCGCCCTCCAGCGCTCTAAAATAGTAGCTTTCCTGGTTCTGAATCCATTCGTTCCAGCAATGCTATCTTGGCTCATGTCTCAAATTGATGACAAAAGCGTCACATGTAACGGTAACAAAACATAATGTCACAACCTAACACAACAATTGGCTTAAAAGGCAATGGAAATGTGTAAACCAGCAGATTCAGCAATCAGCAGCAATACACAGATCAAGAGGTAAAAACATCCCAGGAAAGGCCTACTGAGAAAATAATGACAACTTCACGCTTTCAAATCCCCAAACTATACCACTAGCTGTAGTCCTGAACGTATATTCTGAGTTCAAAGAACTAAAATAGCTTTCCTGGTTCTTCAATGATCATTCTAACTGTAGGAGGTGATGCTGAAGCAGACATAATGTATCAAAATATGGCAAAACCGTGAGATCAAGAGGTACAAACATCCAAGGAAATGCCTATGAGGAAACCGTGACAACCACACGCTTTCAAATCCCTAAACTATACCGTGAGATGTAGTCCTGAACGAATTAATGTATCAAAATATGGCAAAACAAACACCTGCCACTCACACCACACGAATACAAACGAGCACTATGACTGCAATAACATAGCGCCCTCCTAGTGTAGTAGTATCTGCTAACCATCCCGAGCTAAGACGAACAGCAGCTGGATTTCTTCAGGGCCGACACATCGTCCTTGACGTTGATGGTCTTCCCCTTGGGTGGCGCGGCGGGGTCGTCGCCGATGTCGAGGGCCTTCTTGCTCACCACGTGGTAGATCTGGGAGAGCACCTCGGTGAAGGCGTCCTCGACGTTCATCGCCTCCAGGGCCGACGTCTCCATGAAGAATGTGTTCTCCCTCTCGGCGAACGCCTTGGCGTCCTCGGCGGTGACGGCCCTGAGGTGGCGCAGGTCCGCCTTGTTCCCCACGAGCATGATCACGATGTTGGCATCCGTGTGGTCCTTGAGCTCCCTCAGCCACCTCTCCACGTTCTCGAAGGTGACATGGCGCGTGACGTCATAGACCACCAGGGCGCCCACCGCGCCGCGGTAGTAAGCGCTCGTGATGGCTCGGTATCTGCAGATTGCACGGCAAATGGATGATCAGATGCTGTAGAGACACTAATTGAAAGGTCAATGGGCATGGACAGTCTTATAGTCATGAAATCGTAGGCAATTGAAAGGTGCTACACAGTGATCTGCCTGTTCAGCACAGGAATTGGTAGTTTGATTAATGGTTATAACAAGTTTCTTCCTCAACTTACAATGTTCCCCAAACCCCATGCTCTAGTTAGATCGCATGTATAGTCTATATCAAGCAACAGTTCCTAGTCCTACACAATCTTAATTGCAACGGCACATTGCTAAAAGTGTGATATCCTGAAGCATGTAGGTACAATAATGGACAGATATGAACTGAAATAATGCCAAATCTAGTACAGTGTCATATGCTTCGAAGAAGCGCATTTAAGGATAGCCAACAAGAGCTCCTGAGATCCACATGGCATACACCAATTGCTGTAACAGACATGGGGATGAAGATGAATGAAGCTCGGCATACAGAGACGGCCGGATCTGGGTGTGTGGGTAGGTAGGTACTTGCCTTTCCTGGCCTGCGGTGTCCCAGATCTGGGCCTTGACGACCTTGTCGTCGACGTGGATGCTGCGCGTGGCGAACTCGACGCCGATGGTGGACTTGGACTCGAGGCTGAACTCGTTGCGGGTGAAGCGGGTCAGCAGGTTCGACTTCCCCACCCCGGAGTCCCCGATAAGCACCACCTTGAACAGGTAGTCGTAGTCGTCCTCCGCTCTGTACGCCATTACTCCCTTCCCTTTCTTCCTTCCTTCTTCCCGACCACGGCCGCCTCCTCCTCCAGTAATCGGCGGCGCGCGGCGTCCGGTGCTGATTTCCCTCGGCTTCTCCTCCCTCCCGCTACAGCTGCTTCTTGTTGGCGGCTCAGTCTAGATCGTATCGTAGCCGCGCCGCTGCGTTGCGTGGTTGTTGGGTTCGCTCGGGTTAGTCGGCCGCACGCTGTGCCGGGGATTTCACGACGTGGGGGAATTTTCTGGCCGCGTTTCGAGGTGGGAAATGGGCCATCGCGAATTGCTAATTTTTTTTCCTGAAAAGATATGAAATATTCGAGGATTTGAAGTTCATCCAATACTCTCATATTTATTTAAATATTTTTTCTATTTTTTTTGAAAAACACAGTATAATAATAGACGCTCACAACATGTACATGCACTCATCCCTATAAACACATACACGCACGTCCTACCTCTATGAGCACCTCCAATAGATCGAGTCGACGGATCGGGTCTTGAGATTAACGAAGTCACCACGGGCGCCTCGCAGTCGACGGGAACGTCGCTTTCTGAAAGAATATTCCGCTTTTTTATGCAACAGACGGTGTTAAACCTGGAGTTTGAACTCTGGTGGGCTGGAAGTACAACCAACCTCCTAGCCATCCAACCACAGGTTGGTTTGCAAAATATTCTATTACGATGAAGAGTTTTTAATCTAACCAAAAATATACCAAGCCCGTGTTTACTTCTAGGATATTTGAGAGGTGAAAGGGGATTATTTTGTATCCCGAAATTATCCCGATAGGTTGTTTATTAGGCCGGATTTGTAGGGACAATCTTGGAATATCTCCATAAATTCACTCCACGCTAGTATATTTTTGACTAGATTCTTCATCATGATAAAATATTTTTTGAGAAGGGTATTTGATGTTGGATTATTAGGCATAATTTCCACAATTAATTCTAAAATATAAATCATGACAGCAACAACTACAATCACGTGAACCTCTAACATATTAGATGTATCGATTAACATGAACAGTAGTAGAGTATACGCACTAACAATCATAGTAAAACAACAGATCTGATGACGTTGTATGTACTGATCGGTTGTCGATGTAGTCGCTGTTGGTGCAGTAGTCAGTCGAATAAGTTGACATGCAGTAGGTCCTGACCGGTAAGACGCGTCATGATGACGAACTTGAGCAGTCACGTGGAGCGCTTCCAAAAATCTTATTCGCCCTCCCCGTACAGAATCACAAAGGCGGGTGGTTCCGGAGATCTGCTCTCCCGACCGTCGGTGCACGCCGGCAAGCGGGATGGAGTAGACTACGGTGACGGCGCAAGCAGAGAGGATGGCAAAACCCTAGACTGGTTTTTTGTGTTATATGTTGTGGAAGACGCACATGCGTTTATATAGAGCGGCTCGGAAATCCCGTACAGGACACGAAGTGGACCAAGCCCACGTCGCGCATGTTCGGTAGGTTACATACAGCCCACGATCCGGAAGCGACCTGAATCCACTAACCGTTGACACGTCTGTCTAATCGCACATATTTTCCTGAGCAGTAAAATAAAGCTCGGCTCGACGATATTCCCGCAACCTGCGGCGCGGTCGTAACGTGACAAGGCGAACGTTCATGCGAGCGGCGGCGTCATCGGAGGAGGAGCGCGTGTTTAGCTCTCTTATTGTCACTCACTTACAAAATGGTGCAACACTCTCTCTTATAAGGTGGTGCAACTCTCCTTCAACTTCCCATGTGAGACTAAACTTTAGCTCACACCGCTCTTGCCACACAAATGTGAGCTGCCACCAACTTGGGTCAAATCACATATGGGTTTCCACATACATAGCCTTTGAGATTTAGGAAAAATCTGAAATCACACATGGGTCTAATGATTTAGCCCATTATTTCTAACAATCCCCCACCAGATCTCAAATGCCCATTTGAAGATTTTTCAATCCTTACTACTTGTTTATATACCAATGTTTTAGCAGAGACTGTTAAGTTGAACTTCCGCCTAGAAATTGAACTACGTCTATCAACAACTTGAACAATGGATGAACATTGAATTACAAGTTTGGTGCCAATAGATTTCACTCAAAATCATAACTAGTACCTGGCTGCCAGTAGCCTACCCCGCGGGTTAGAGAATATGCGTCATACTCTCTGGTCTCTTCATGAGTTTACTAGTGATCACTCAAGTCTCATAGGCCGCGACGTTTACAGTCGAGCTCATATAGGTATGTTCTTTCAAGAATGCCCTGTAGGACGACATCTTTGCTAATTAAAGTCAACAGAAACACATTAAGGCATGTTGCCAACCTGTCTTACAGATTATGAGAGTTATGTATCTTCACATAGAGAGGGTTACAAAATACTCTCCTTAGTCAAACCACTAGCTAATTCTTCTTAGGTCCTAATTTACGGGATCTCCGATCACATAGATTGGGTTACCACTAGGTGTGACATCCATGGGTCTCAACCCCATATCCCTCGATGCATTTTTTATCACATTTTGTGATAGTCCCTTTGTAAAGGGATCTGCCAGGTTTTTGTCTGTTTGAATATACGTAACACTTATTACTCCGGAGTTTCTCAATTTCCTGACAGATTTCAAACGTCTCTTCACGTGTCTTGATGACTTCGCGTTATCTTTTGAATTGTTCACTTTGACAATAACAGTTTTATTGTCACAATTCAAAAGAATTGCTGGCACCTTTTTCTCAACCATAGACAAGTCCATCAAGAGCTCACGCAGTCATTCTGACTCAACAGTGACTGTGTCTAAAGCAGTAAGCTCTACTTTCATAGTTGACCTCGTCAATATGGTCTGTCTACGGGATCTCCATGACACTATACCACCTCCAAGAGTAAACACATACCCATTCGTGGTGTAGAGTTTATCAACGTTAGAGATCCAGTTCGAATCGCTATATTCTTCAAGCACAGCAGGGTGCCCTTGAATCTCATAGCTCATTGCACCACATAGATAGCGCATGACCCTTTCAAATGCATGCCAATGATCAATACCCGGGTTAGACATGAACCTACTCAACTTGCTCACAACAAAAGAGATATCGGGTCTTGTAGCGCTTGCTAAGTACATGAGAGAACCAACAACTTGTGAATATTTCAGCTGATCTGTTGGTTCCTTCTTATTATTTCGTAACATCAAACTGGGATCATAAGGTGTTGGAGAAGTCTTTCTATCAATAAAGCCAAATCGGCTCAAGACCTTCTCAACATAATGAGATTGCGTTAAAGTAATCCCATTCTCGTTCTTAATAAGATTGATGTTCAGAATCACATTAGCCTCTCCCAGATCTTTCATATCAAAACTCTTTGAGAGAAAAGACTTGACTTCATTTATCAATTTTATGTTTGTACCAAAGATCAGAATGTCATCCACGTACAAACATAATATAACACTATCGCCCCCACCACAGCGATAATAAACACACTCATTAGCCTCATTAATGACAAAATCAGCAGAAAGTAAAGTTCTGTCAAACTTCTGATGCCACTGCTTAGATTCTTGTTTCAGGCCATATAAAGATTTTAATAACTTGCACACCTTTGTCTCTTCACCTTTTACCACAAACCCATCCGGCTGATCCATATAGATCTCCTCTTCCAACTCTCCATTAAGGAAAGTTGTCTTCACATCCATTTGATGAACGAGAAGACCATAAGAGGCATTCAGGGACAGTAGTACTCAAATGGTGGTCAGTCTAGCGACAGGTGAATATGTGTCAAAGTAATCTTAGACTTCTTTCTGCGTGTAGCCCTTACTACAAGCCGTGCCTTGTACTTCTCAATAGTACCATCAGTCCTTAGCTTCTTCTTGAAAACCCACTTACATCCCACAGGTTTGCAACCATAGGGTCGTTCTGATAATTCCCAAGTTCCATTAGAAAGAATTGAGTCCATCTCATTTTGGACAGCTTCTTTCCAATCATCTACATCAGTAGATGTATATGCCTCAGCAATGGATCTGGGAGTATCGTCCACAAGGTACACGATGAAATCATTACCAAAGGATTTTGCAATCCTCTGTCTCTTAATCCTCGTGAGAGGTTCATCGTCATCCTTCTCAAGGACTTCCTCATGTGGTTGTTTAGAATTCTCAATAGATGCACTAGATTCAGGAAGTATTTCAGAAGAAATTCTACCAATGCTATGCATATATTTCATAGGAAAAAAATTCTCAAAGAATGTTGCATCACGAGATTCCATTATAGTATCAACATGCATATTAGGTACCTCAGATTTAACCACTAAAAATTTATAGCATACACTCCGTGGAGCATATCCTAGAAAGATACAATCCACTGTCTTAGATCCGAGCTTGCATTTTTTGGGAATCGGTATGTTGACCTTCACCAAACAACCCTAAGTGCACAATTACAAAGTGATGGTTTTCTCCCAGCCCACTCCTCATAAGGGGTCTTTTTTTATTCTTGTTATAAACTCTATTCAGGACATGATATGAATTCAACAAAGCCTCCCCCACCATGCCTTTGATAAACCAGCAGTGACTAACATGGAATTCACCAATTTAGTCAGCGTGTGGTTTTTTTCTCTCGGCAACCCCATTTGATTGGGGCGAGTAGGGAGGCGTCCTCTCATGAATAACTTCGTGTTCCTCACAGAATTCGTCAAATATTTTGGTAAAATACTCACCACCACGATTCGACCTAAGACGCTTGATCTTTCTCTCTAGTTGATTTTCAACTTTGGAATTATAAATTTTAAAGTAGTCTAAAGTCTTATCTTTAGTGTGCAACAAGTAAACATAGCAGAATTTAGTAGCATCATCTATCAACGTCATGAAATATCTCTTTTCACCTTTTGTCAACACACCATTCATCTCGCATAGATCAGAATGTATGAGTTCTAGAGGTGCCAAGTTTCTCTCCTCGACATCCTTGTGAGGCTTTCGAGGTTGCTTTGATTGCACACAACTATGGCACTTAGAACCTTTGGCAATATTGAAATTCAGAATTAAACTCATACTGGACATCCGAGACATCAAACTAAAATTAATGTGACATAAACAAGAATGCCAAACACTGGTATCATCATTAACACCACCACAAATATGATTTCCGGATTTATTATAAAACTCTAAAAGTGAAAACCGGAATAAGCCTCTGAACTCATAACCTTTACCAATAAATTGTCCATGTTTTGAAACAACGATTTTATTGGACTCTAACACAACCTTAAACCCATCTCTACATAGAAGGGAGCCAATAACAAGATTCTTGTTCATAGTAGAGACATGCTGCACGTTCCTCAGCTTCACGATCTTTCCGGAAGTAAACTTCAGATCCACCGTTCCAACACCACGAACAAAAGCATGTGATCCATTCCCCATTAGGACGGATGAGTCCCGAGCGACCTGATAAGAAGTGAACATAGAGATGTCAGCACACACATGAACATTAGAACCCGTATCAATCCACCAACATGGTGATTGAAATACTGAAAGAACGGTAAGTAAATTACCATGCCCATCAGTGTTGCTAGTGGTCATGATGTTGACAGTCTTCCCACCTTTCCCTCTGCGATCTGCATGTTTTGGGCAGTCCTTGGAAAAGTGGCCGAGCTCTCCACATGAATAACAATATAGCTCGGCCTTGTTCGGCTTCTTCTTCTTTTTCTTGAAGGTTGTAGTATTTTTAGGCTTGTTGAACGAGGGCTTATAGTTCCCTTTGTTCTTGCCGAAGGATTTGCCTTTCTGCACATAGTTAGAAGTAGCATGACCCTCTCCTTTCTCAGTAGTGTCCTTAGCCCGAGCCTTCTCCTCAACATTAAGAGATGCTAACAGGTTTTCAACCGATACCTCCTGTCTCTTGTGTTTGAGAGTTGTGGCGAAGTTCCTCCATGAAGAAGGCAACTTTGCAATAACTAGATTTAATGGTGCGCCTTGGCGCACGATCCCGTTGAATTTGAGAGAATTTACGATTATAGGCGAGCGTATAATAATACATTTTTATCTTTTATGAAATAGATTTTAATGAGATTATAATTTAATGGTCACATGTAAAAATTCAAAATGATGTGTTGATTGTAAGGAGCTTTATACTCAGGAGACTAAGAGCTGAATTTACCGATGACCTAGCTTGTTAAGGTGAACGTTGTGGTTTTATTAATTTAAACAAATCTAAACTTCTTAAGAACTAAATTAGCACCATATATAAATTCAGAATATAAAAGGACAATTTGAGGACGGAAGAAGAAAAAGGGAGTTATATATGGTGATTTTAACCAAAGGAACAATAGAACCGTGCACGTATAAATAGTATAAAATTCATATACCAAGAGTGTAGATTCACATGTAAGATATCAAGTATTGTATGATATATAAGAAAAGCAATAAAGAACTCAAATTGGTCCTTAGAAAATTACAGAGCAGAAAACAATAATGATACTCTATATTCGAGTTCACCAAAGCACGTGGCAATAAAGCCAAATGGTCTAAATCTTTTGCTCTAGACATAAGAGCGTGAGGCATACACGGTGTGCCTTGGCGCATGATCTCGTGTCTCTCGCACCGGTAAAAGTGTTACAAAATGTTATACCAAACATTTACATAAATAGATGATAAGGAAGCAGCAAATGAGAAATGACTACCCGTTTGTTCATACATAGAACCATTATGAGCTGATAAAAAGGAGCAAAGGAACACAGCATAGATGTATCAAATCAAACGGCAAAATACAAAAATAGACTACATACAAATGCCGAAATTAGGGAAATATATTGTATACAGGTACGAAAAATACATGTTTCCGAGATAACAATAGTCAAACATAGGGAGGTGTCCCATCTAAGTTTACATCAGAGTCGTTCCATTGAAATATGAAACACATGCGACATGATGATCATAAAAATCACTATCCAGAACAGAACCATGTGATAAGTGCTATGTGTACCATAGTTTGTTGGATTATGCAAATGGTTCCACATATTTTAGATTATGTACAAACAACATAATGCAGATTCAGTTCTGAAAGAAACTATATGATCCAGAGGTTTAGCAATACATCATTGAGAAATCATACTAAAAGCAGTCAATAATGAGGTAACACCACTTGTCTGAGGCTAGAAAGGGTTGTCACCTGAGCAAAACAGGATAGTCTAAAGATAACAACACGATTAACTAAAGAGCCAATAACATGATCAAGTAAAATATCAAACACTGATCTCTCACGGACAGTGGATACATAATTTCAATAAATTCCTCATAATTACGTACGCATCAGGCACCTACTTTATATTTACATGAGATGACCACCAAACGAATAACTGATTCTTCATAGTCTAGAGTATGCGCAGAACACAGAAGAAACATTAGTGAGCAGTTTATGAGATCAAAGGCTGAACCCCTGGAACAAAGCTAGAACCATAAGCATCTATTAAGTTGGACCTGAAAAAAGTTGCAATTGAATTGGTTACCCGACACTGACACCATGTGAAGCCGATAAGTTAGGTTTTCTTCTTTTTGGGCCATATATCCACTTGAGTCTTCTATGATGGACACCTATGCCTAAAAATAGTTCAAACGGAATATGAGTTAGCAGAATGTGTAAATATACTATTGGGGTTGTGTACATGAACTGTTCTGGTACAAAAGATAGGTCACCTTTTTGTATGCTGAAGCCATGGCAGATGTTGTCGGTGATTATTTTGGATTTTCAGTGACAAACAAAGCGAATTTACACAACATAATGCAAGGAAACAAAGGAAGCTCCTAATATTTTGTGGAAGTATAGAACCCAAAAATTGCCAACATCTTATGGCCCACTAAAATCATCACCATATATATATGCCGAGCCAGAGAGCTCTGTTCTTTGGTACTATCTTATAATCATCTCAAACAGCTCGTGAGTCACTAAATAATCATATATCAACAATGTGCAGGCAGAATAGAATATTCAAGCTAAAGTGAAAAGGTAGCACAGATTTAGTTCCTAATTCTTCATAGGAATCAAAATCTCTATAAGAAGCAGAAAACTTGGTCATTTATGCATTGATTATTGCTTTTTTCTAAGTTGTATAATAGTTGCACAAATAAAGACAATGTTGCATATTATAGAAGAGAAAAGCAGTTCAGATTCAGTTTAATTCTATCTAGAAATCAGAATCTGCAGTGGTTTTGGAAATAAATCGGCATGGATTTAGTAGCTTCTGTTATTCCAGGACAGAAAACAAGAGGATAAAGCCTTTTGTAATTCCCAATGGCGGGGCAAAAAATAATCATTGCCGTTAAATATTAAGCCATGGAACATAAATCTAATAGTACAAAAAAAGGTAATGAAGAAGCATGAAATTAGAAAAATGATCATTTCACATGAGTGCAATGGAGCAGCAAATAGTTTAGAAATATTGATACGTGTTTTTTCAGACTACTCTTTTTATCGCTCATGCAATCATGAAATTAGCAGAGGGGATAATTTTGGTCACATTTACCATGCTCAAAATGTAATTTCATGGCTGTAAAGGTTTCTTGCAAGTCGTAACCAAAAAGCAATCTATGAAAATAACTTATTACCTTCCAGTACTCAGCCAAACCTGAGTTACACCACCTCCATTGTATACCGGTAACAGTAGATGTAATCTGCTTCTTTTTTTAGCTATTGTTCTGTTAGTCCAGCAATTGTACTATACATTAAACTATCAAGATCAAATCCTTTGTTCCTGAGGATCCATTCTAACCTGGCAAGGAAGAGCATCGTCAGTGTTAATTACTATTCTCAAAGTATAAACGGTATTATAAGACACAAGGATTGTTAGTAAGCTTGTGCACATGTTAGTTTCAGACTTAGCTCTGTCATGTTTTTTTCAGAGTCGTACACCAAGCCTTGTCTGCATACGAGTAGGGTAGTTAGTCATGGGCTTATCCCTCTGTTTTCGCTGTAAGGTAAGACTGTTGATGCGCCACGAGCCATGTCGTGTGATGGCACGATCATCATGGATCATGGCACGCTCAGCTCCCCACTAATCCCGTTATTTCAGTTGTAAGGAGAATAAATGGAAGAAACGATCAGAAAAAGGTGTAAGGTTTTACACAACACAAAAACCCTTCTCTCTCTCTCTCTCTCTCTCTCTCTCTCTCTCTTTGTCTCTGTTTTCCTGTTTTGAGTTTTAGAGAGGTTCAGAGAGATAGCGGACAAGGATGATACTGACTCGAATGTTCTCTCTCGCCAGTTCTCTAAGGATTGTTCGACTCCTACCAATGTCTTTTGTGACTCATCTCTGCATATTTCCAATGGTTACAAAAGACTAAGGATAACTATATCTAAAATGTTGTTTGAGGTGTTGACGACCTTTTATAAGAGCTGGGAATTAAACGTATTTCTGAAAAATGTAGTTATCACAATTGCACATGAACATCCAAATACTTTCATGTATATTAGTTGCATCAAACCTTGATTTTATGCAGGCTAAACCGCATCTAAAAGAGAGCAGGTAGAATATCATCTAGCCTCTTCATGAAGCCATCATATCCAATTTACTTCTTTCAGATTTTCTTATGCATGCACTTTCATCTTGGTTATATGTCTATCATATGGTAGAAGTACTTCAGGTACTAAAGAAACAAGCGCTGATGTGGACATGTATATTTCCATGTTAAAGTTAGTACTATAAGAAGATCCCATAATGCCAGAAATCCAATTCGTCTCATGGGTGCGTAAATCCAATTCGTTCTCTTCAAATGCAGGTTCCCCAATGCAACAACCGCAAGGTATGATAAAAAATAATATTTGCTAACCAGACCCACAAGAGGACCAATTAGTGCTCTTGACGATCCATGGCTATCTATTAGGTTCGTATTATTGCAGTGATGGAAATTGCAACTGCCCTCTCTTTTTAATACCGTGTTTCCTCTTTTAGATTTCAAAATCGTAACTTGCAGTTATTTTATAGATAGGAACTTTTGTTATATGCCCGGCCTCTGAACATAGGTGCATATAGACCAGTTGTTACTTTATTTATTAGAAGATACCGAACAGTAGCCTAAGTTACCTTGCAATTTTCCTATCAAAGGTAGTTTATTAGAATAAATTATATATTTCTACAAAAGAAGCCAAACTCAGGACAGAAGGTTTTCAAAAATCTACATACAAGACCTATTGCTAGCCATGGCAGCAAATAGGCTTGCTTCGGGAGTTAGCTGTTTCAGGTTACACATATGTGGCGTTAGCTTGCAAGTTTTAGAAATCATTGAATTTTGTGCAAATAGTTGGTGGTTGCCGAAGACTGCTTATATATGAATTTCAATGGAACTGAGCTATCATCAACCATTATCCAAAGAGGGGGAAAAAATCAAAAACATGAGTAGCATCTTGTATATGTAAAATCACTTAAGAACACCCCTTCATTTCATTGGCATGCTTGCGGAACCTTAACATGTTTACATTACCAAACAGATATGTCAGTCTCCTTTAGGACTGATTGCAGATGGTTATTTCAGTGACCTCAATAAATTAATATGACCATATTTAGGAGTAGATCAATTCAACGGGGTAGTAAGCAGTGGCAGCGTCCAGTTATTAAAAAAATTAAGCGTAGATATATCTGACAGAATCTGAATCCATTATTAGAAGGTACAAAATCTACCTGAAAGATAAAATTGGTCGAGAGTAACTAAGTATTTTACTTTATATAAATCAAGCCTTGCTGCACGCCAACTTTCCTCTGAAGCAAGTGAATCTAACACGAAAAAAAGTACATACACAAACCAACAAATATGAGTAACCTCAACATGCCATTGGCAAATAAGACATGCAGTAGCTGAGTAAACAGAGATATCTTCCTTTGTACAGTTTTTTCATGAATTGCCAATTTAGATTGCTAGAGAGAAAGAAAAATTAGTCAATGAGCTGATATAGGGTGAAATACGAAGCATGTTAAATTCTGTTGAGCATCCAATGTTTTTAGCACCTACAGATCTTGTACATCGCATCATCTACTAACTTGGTAAATACAACATTGTTTACATAGCTAGAAGCTCACAGAAATATCTTTATGGTATCGAAGAGAGTCAAACTTCTTTTTATATTTCTCCAAAAATTCTAGGACTCCGGTGAAGTTATAATTTTTCAGCTAATCATCTTAGTAAAATTTTCAGTGCAGTAACATGCTGAAATTTTCCTAATATTAGATAGTAAAGAAGAAAACTGAATTTCTATGTGTAAGTTGGCACAACTAAAACTTTAGATTGGATACAGAAGTACGAAAGGCAAATAAAAAGAAGATTATCCTAAGGAAAAAACCAAACGGAAGCATCTCAATCAGTTAAGCAGTGATGATATTCATTTGGTACCTCTTGCGTCATTCATTACAAAATCACAATTTAATAAGCAGAGAGATGCTGCAACTCGCACCCCCATGGAGCTCCCACACTAAACTCGAACATCCAACACCCTACAGAGCAAAGAAGGATCAAAAATTAATTTTAAATCTCCTGGGCTACTTAAAATAATAGATAATATATTAGGAAAACAACTTCCATAATCTCTGATTCCACCTTTAGGAAATTATATATGAGATTTTCGCAATACCATGTATTAGTTTCCCCATATGTGGTTCGACCCGCAGAAATTAATATGAGAATCTCAAACGACGCCGAATTCAAACCTATAGAAAAGAATACAGAATACTGAGTCAATACACATCATATCTGAGCTCAAGATTGCAGGGCATAATTAAATTTTCTTGTTGGTCATGATCATGGAACCACCTGTTTAAATGATTGTCATGTAGAACACACAGACAGATCTAGAATTCCAAATACACAGCTAGTGTGACAATTAAAACTTTATAGTTCAAAAAATACTACTCATATAAAGATGCAAGGACGCCACAATCTGCAGGCTGCAATGGTTCAAAAATAATAGTGAGGCATTAAAACTCAGCAAGGGAATGTATATTTCCATAACTGAAGTTATTATACTTCACCTTTTCTTTTCAGTATAGATATCAAACTGAATCACCTTCAAGCCCCCAAAAACTTAGGGAAAAGCTCATTAGTAATTCAAAGCACACAGTAATGCTATTTGCAACTCCCGGAACTGCTGCACCAACTGCGTGTAACCTGCAGGCAACAAAAGTATGTAATAAGCATAAAATTCAAGGAAAAGAATAATAGATACTAATCAACAGGAGTTCCACAAAAATTTGAACCAAAATAAACAGCACCTTAAATCCCTGAACTCTCGATCGAGATATTTTATTCGATTAACACATGATAACAAGTGATATGGTGTAGTGTCAAATACATTGCTTTCACCGTTTCACCTACATTCAACAAAATATCGGTGAATAGAACACTAGTATTCTGGCAAACTGAAAAAAAATTGATATTTTTCTTACCATACACGAAATGGGGCAACTACCAATAAATGGTCATAGGAGCTATTTTCTCAGATTTTGTGGTTTCTCTCTAATCCAGCGCCACTTAAGAGAAATGCATATAACAAAAGAAAACATTCATGAAATAAAGTAAACCTCCACCATCATAAGAAACTGAAAAATATCTCATATCTTGTCGTGTGACCGCTGATATATTTAACCAAAACCAAAGTTAACCATTCTGAACATTGCAGAAAAAATAATGAAAATACACATATAAGATGAAGATTTTACCTTGTTAAGGAATGGAATTATATAAAAATAAATGACAACCCATGAGTTTAATACCAATTAGAAACCACTATAATCTCCTTTAAGATATGTATACCTGAAACAAAAAATTCTATGCGGCGTTTGTGATTGCAGAAAAAATACTGAAAACACACATATAAGATGAAGATTTTACCTTGTTAAGGAATGGAATTCTATAAAAATAAATGAAAACCCATGAGTTGAATACCAATTATAAACCACTATGATCTCCTTTAAGATCTGGATACCTGAAACAAAAAATTCTATGTGGCCTCTGTGATCGTTGACCAAAATTGTTCAACCAAATAAGGAGAAAACTCATAGCATCAACCTCTCCCGCGGTGTAGCTTGGTGCGGTCGACATCGAGGACGTTGCCATGATCATACCCGGATCCATATAGTACAACCCAATGTTCATTGCAATATATTGATTCTTCACTTTATATTTTAAAAAATTCAAACAAAAGTACTTCATATTTTCCTGTAACCTATAGGAAATAAACTATGAACACTCCATGGATAAGCACAATCTGAACTTTGCAAGAAAAAGACAAACCAAACAACAATGAATAAAAGCCATGTGTCCCTTCAACAACCAAGCATACAATCTAGACAATATATAACAATCTCCAGACGGCGACCCTTCTCATTTTCTATTTTGAATAAACTAACCAGATAAAATAATCAATCAAACCTCCACATGCGCACACCTCTACAAGCCCAAACGAGAAAGAAATCTCCTTAAATTTTCAATCGGGAAAGGGAGAAGGAGAGATGGAATGCCAATTACATTGCACAGCTGCGGCGACCGATGCTCCTCCCATACATGATTTGCAGCCTCCTCCCCAGGTGAGTCGTCGTCGTCCTCCTCTCTCAGCCGCCACCCTCCCATCTCCTAGTCGAGCTACTAAAAATCCTAACCCTAACCCTCTCTTGCGCCCTCCCCATGGCCATGGCAGATATGGAGAAGGAGGGAGGAAGAAGAGAGGAGGCGTACCTGCAGGAATGAGTCGCGGGTGTGGAAGCCTCATCCGTCCACGACGGTCGTTGCCGCGGCGGCAGGGCAGCAACAGTGGCGCCAGACGCCCACCCGTGTCCCCTGCCATCCCTGCCCGTTGCGGCCTACTTGGCGTCGTCACCTGTAGCGCGGAAGCGCGGGTCGGCCAGCGCAGAGTGGCCTGGCGCGGTGGCGGCAGGGCCAGGGAGGAGGAGGCGGGCGCGGGCGGGCGGAGCGCCGCGACTCGGCAGAGCAGCGGCGTGGGGCAACGCGCGCGGCGAAGCAGCGACATGGGCCAGCGTAGCGCGAGCGGCGCGGGCGGCGGAGCAGCGGCGGCTAGGGTTTCACAAGGGAGGGGCGCGCGGGAATGAGGAGGGGGAGAGGCAGACGAGTGTGTGGGTGGGTAGGGCGCTTGTCTGCCGCGTGGGATCGCAGAAAAGGCTATTACACCGATTCCTTTACCCGCTGACTGACTGACAAGTGGTCCCTAGAAGTTGTCGGGCCCAAACGCAGCGAGAAAAACCTCCAGACGAGTACATCACCGTCGGTCCACAACTTTTGCTAGCGCGGGAAGGACGCCCACACGACCCAGAACATGACATAGGCTCCAAACGGCCCAAAGACCATTACACGCGGGGCCTACATATGAACGGGGCCACTTGACAGCCTCAGGCGTGTAAGATTGCGCCGGCACATACCTTGATCTAGCGCTGTGGACCATTGGATCTCGATCGGACGGCCGACCCAGTCAAATCGCTGTGAGTTGCCCATGGGGGTGCACCTATTATACCTTTAGATGCACCCAGCCACAAACTTGTCGGGTAAAATACACCTGAGGATTTCAAGCTCCTTGGCGAAGAACTGTATCTCATGAGCTTGCTCAACTACGGAACGGTTGTTAACCATCCCGTAATTATAAAGTTCTCCATGATGTACAGCTCACTGCCAGCATCTTCTACACCGAACTTAGCGTTCAGTGCCTCCCAGAGCTCTTTTCCATCTTTGATGTGCATGTACACATTAAACAACTTGTTATCAAGAACACTCGAAACGCATCCCACAAAGACAAGATTGGTTTCTTTAAACTTGTTCTGAACCTCGTCAGATGTAGTTTCTTCAGGCAAACCCTCATTAGCCTTGAATACTTTTAGAGCTTACAGCCACAAAGTGGTCTTATACTGTCACATCTTAAAATGAACACGGGTAAACTTTTCCGGTTTCATAGCATCGGCCAGGTGTCCCATGTTTAATTTAGGAAATTGCCTATAATAAGGTTTTTGGATTGTTGGATTATTAGGCATAAGTTCCACAATAAATTACAGAATATAAATCATGACAGCAACAACTATAATCACGTGAACCTCTAACATACTAGATGCATTAATTAACATGAACAGTAGCAGCGTATACGCACTAACAGCCATAGTAAAACAATAGATCTAATGGTGATGTACGTACTGATCGGTTGTCGATGTAGTCGTTGTTGGTGCAGTGGCCTGTCGAAGAAGTCGATGTGCAGTAGGTCCGTCTTGACGACCGGGAAGACGCTTTGTGATGACGAACTTGATCAGTCACGCGGAGCGCTTCCCAAAAACCCTATCCGCCCTCTCTCGTACAGGATCACAAACGCGAGTGGTTCCGGACACCTGCTCTCCCGACCGTCGGTGCACGCCGGCAAGCGGGATGGAGTAGACTACGATGACGGCACAAGCAGAGAGGATGGCAACACCCTAGACTATTTTCGGTGTTATATGTTGTGGAAGACATACAAACGTTTATATAGAGCGGCTCGGAAATCCCGTACATGACACGAAGTGGACTGATACGTCCAATTTGCATCACCATTCTATATCATAATCTACCTCTATTCATTGATATTTGTCTTATTATGAGGTATTGCTTATGTTTTTTCCACTGTTTATGCATGTTGGATGATTCTTGGAGGATGGACTGTCGGAGTCTAGATTCTGATGGAAAAGCGAGCGTTTTGATGTAATTTCGCGAAGATCAGAAAAATACCAGAAAATTATGGGAAAATATTATTTTTCCAGAAGATTGAGTAAGCCAGAAGGAGGGACGAAGAAGGGCCACAGGGGGCCCACATCCCCCTAGGCGCAGGCCTACCTGACCCCGCGCCTAGGGAAGGTGTGGCCCACCTGCCCGGCTCCCGACTCCACCCCTTCGCCTATATCTTCCCTACGGAACCCTAAGCCTCAGGGAGCGACCATAGATAGATTTCCGCCGCCTCTGGGGGGGGGGGCGGAAAACACCAAGAGAGAAAGATCTCTCCGGTAGACAGATTTCTGACGGGGGAATTCCTCCCCGGAGAGGGGAGATCGTCGTCATCAACACCATCATCAAGCTAGGCTTCATCGGGATCATCATCATCGTCGTCATCATCCACACCATCATCTCCACCAGCACCATCATCACCACTTCGTCCCGCTATAACAATTGTGTTGGATTTTGCTTTAGTTCTTAGGGGAAACTTTCCCGGTGTTAATTACTATTGTAGTTGATGCTTGTGAGTGGAACCATTGGATTATTGTTTATGTTCAGATTATTATCCATTATCATATCATCTTTGATCTTGATCCATATGATGTCTTGTGAGTAGTCCGTATAGTTCTTGAGGACATGTGAGAAGTCATGTTGTTATTAGTGGATCTGTGTTGAGTTATTATTCAATGGATAGTATTTAAGTTGTGATGCTATTCTTCTAGTAGTGTCATGTGAACGTCGACTATATGACACTTCACCATTTATGGGCCCAGGAGAATGCATTGCGTATTTGGCTACTAATTGTGGGGTTTCCGGAGTGACAGAAACCTGAACCCCCGTTAGGACACCATTGCATAAGAGAGCGTAGGATCTCAGAATTTAAGGCTGTGGTTAGATTTATATCTTAATTATTTTCCTGTAGTTATGGATGCTTGCAGGGGGTTTAATCACAAGTATGTATTAGTCCAAGTAAGGTCGGTACATTAGCACAGGTTCACCCACACAACACTTACAACACCAAAGAAGAGTACTCAGCTATTTGAAGCGAAAGCACTTGACAGAATTCCCATATGTCCTCGAGAAAGTTTGGTCCTTATAAGTATTCCCATCGGCTTGTCCTTTGTTAAGAAAGGATTGGACCACTTGCTGCATTTGTTCTTTATTACTTGCTCTTTGTATTGTTGCCTTATCAGAAAACCACTAAAAATCTGTTTGCTAAGTATTTATAGAGATTTCCTGCTCCATACCACTAGTCAGCACCTTCTGCTCCTCGTTGGGATCGACACTCCTATTTATCGAAAGTACTACGAGACACCCCCTATACTTGTGGGTCATCATGGACCAATCCCACGTCGCGCACGTTCGGGTCGGTTACAGATAGCCCACGATCTGGAAGCGACCCGAATCCACTAACCGTTGACACGTCTGTCTAACCACACACATTTTCCTGAGTAGCAAAATAAAGCTCGACGAGATTCCCGCAACCTATAACCCGCGGCGAGCGTGCGAGCGGCGGCATCGTCGTCGGAGTAGGAGCGCGCGCGTAGCTCTCTTATTGTCACTCACTTACAAAGTGGTGCAAAACTCCACCTTATAAGGTGGTGCAACTCTCCTTTAACTTACCATGTGGGACTAAACTTTAGCTCCCACTGCTCTTGCCACACACATGTGAGCTGCCACCAACTTGGGCCAAGTCACATATGGGCTTTCACATACATGGGCTTTGAGATTTAGGGAAAATCTGAAATCACACATGGGTCTAATGATTTAGCCCATTATTTCTAACATTTGAAGGGATAGGGGAGTATTGAGTGAACACCAAATCCCCGTATATCCCCATATCTTTTGGAAATAAAAATACCGGAAAAAACAAGGATACTGGAAAAAAACAAGGCCTAATATGGAAAGAGGATATTTCAGGATTATCCCCTCTAATTTTGGCGAAAAATTCTGGTATTACTCTATAGCTTAATCATGAGCAAAAGCTAGCGATCCGAGAGGCCATATTCCACTCTGTAAATCCAGGTTGCCCAGGTTGTCCCTGACAAGTGGGTTTGCTTGCGCGTCACCTTTTTTACTACAGATCGCACATTTCTTTTGACTACCAATGGCCCCGCGCGCACCATTACCCTACCACACAGAGCCTTTATTCTCTGGAGAGTGGAGAAACACCCCCAAACGGTGGCACTACCGCATCCCAGCCTACGGACCCTAGACCCAGCCCCGCACCTCCACCCTCCCGTATCTCTCCCCTTCCCTTCTCCTCTTTCTGCCCCAGGGCCTCGAGCGATCTAGGGTTGTGGCTGTCGCCATCGCCGCCACTTTCACTCAAGCTCCTCTCACCACCGCTGATCTCCCTGTCCTCTAGCGTGCTCGCCGCACCACCGTCAATGGCCCTAGGCATGTCCCTAGGTGCGTTCGTGCACTAGACCTACGACCAGGCGGCGTCCTCGCTGTCCGTGGTGTTCGTGGTCGCGCCGCCCTCGGACGGCAGGCGCCTAACCCCAGCGGTGAAGCCATGTCCGGCACATAGGCTCTCATCGCTCCCTTTTTTGCCTGTTTATTATTGGTGACCGGTGGTCTCCCGATTCCTTCTTTCTGCTATTTCTTGTGGATCCTGGTACCTTCGTGTTTCCCGGTGATCTCCGGTGGTTATCCAGTCTATTCATGACGCGATACCACGTTCACCATGAAGCGGTCAAAGCGGTGGAGGCCACTCCACCAAACGGTCCAGGCCCTTCTCCTTCCTCCTAGTCCCCAATCTCTAGCTTTCTTTCTCCCAAATCCCAATCGCTCAAGACTAGAAAAATCCCCATCAAAATCCCCACTGTTGACGTCCACATGTTCTACATGGGCGTTGGTTCCCTCTGCCTCCTCCCCGGTCGTCGTGCCCATGCCCATCCATCCATTAGGGTGCGCCCTGGGTGGCCGGTGGCTGCACTAGTAGAAAAAGAGTCATTCGTCCATCCCAGTTCGGAGCATTAATCCCGGTTATAGTTGGACCCGGGACTAATGTGAGCATTAGTCCCGGTTCCAACGGCTAGAACGCCAGCAATCTTTAGTCCCGGGTCAAACGGGACCTTTAGTCCCGGTTCGTATCACCAACCGGGACTAAAAGGGGTGCCCCGGTGCCAATCCCTTAACCGGGACTAGAGGTCACACCTTTAGTCCCGGTTGGTGATACGAACCGGGACTAAAGGGATTGGCACCGGGGCACCCCTTTTAGTCCCGGTTGGTGATACGAACCGGGACTAAAGGTTATAAAAAATTTTAAAAATAAAATCCTTCGAACTGTAGTTAGGCCATGTACACTGCCAGACGTTTAGATAGACGTTTAACTGATTAAAAACAATACGTACGAAAAAGAAAATTAGGCAAGCGCCCTTGTCCCTCATCGCGTGGCGTTAAACCCGGGCGCTAAATAGAGTTTGTTTTTCGCGTCCGTACAGTCCGCCGCAGGAAAAATTAGACGTGCCCTTATATTAAGTGATTTAGTTGTTATAAAATTAACAAATATAAATTTCAACATAATTTACAAAAAATGTTATAAAAATTCAAATGGCCATAACTTTTGTATACCATGTAAAAAAGTACAACCTATCAAAACGTGCAGAAAAAATTATTTCAGAAATTAAATTATTTTAGTATTTTTATGTCATATTTGAATTCCTCGCATTTTTCTGATAATAATGGATATATTATTTGTTAAATTTCGATTTACAGATTTGAAGATATTGTTTATGTCATATTAAATGAATAAATGGCAAAAATGAATAAAATATTAATTTAATTAGTTTTTACTTTCATTAGAATAAAATGTTATTATTAATTATTTATTGTTGTTTACTAAAAATAGTTGTTCTTAATTTCAAAAAATAAAAACGTGTCACATATCGATATGAGTTAATAAGATTGATATACTAGTCTTGACAACAAGATATAATGGTCCTTCGCGTAGGTGGGAGAGATGAAATGAAGAAGTTAAGCGTGCTGGGGGTGGAGTAGTGCTAGGATGGGTGACCGGATGGGAAGTTTGACTGTAAGTACGATTTGAACTAAGATTAAGTATAATTAGTGTTAAAAATGAGAGATGTGGAACATTAACGAGTCAAATAATTCAAAGGATTAAAAAAAATTGAAAAAAAAATTAAAATTTAAAAAAAAAATTTTAAAAAAAACTTTTAGTCCCGGTTCGTATTACAAACCGGGACTAAAGGTCCTGCACACTCGACGCGCCCCGTGAGTGCGAACCGGGACTTTAGTCCCGATTTCTTTGTCCCGGTTAGGAAACCGGGACTAAAGGCCTTTACAAACCGGGACCGATGGCACGTTTTCCACTAGTGCTGTCACGTGCCTTGCCGACCGCAGCTCCTCGCAACCTCGCCGGGTTGGTCCGCCGTGTGGATGCTTGCGACCAGCTACGCTGCCGATCGTGGCCTCACATGAAGCCGTTCTGCTCCAACCGGACGACATCGATGCCATCGGCTGTGGGGACTACGGGGGACCGTGGCGGCGGCCGGTGGCGGAAGCACAAAACATGAGCAGGTCGATAGGACTACGAGTGGAGCAAGGCATGGATGCAGGGATCCTGGTGGCGGCGGTCCATAGACGCCGTTCTCCACGATCGACTGCTCCTATGTTCCATGCCGTGGGGCTCCCATGTACTGGTGGTTCGTGCTAACAGAGGTTGTGGCCGCCCTTTTTTGGTCTCCGGCGCTGGGAAACGAATAAAGAGGCGATGACGGCATTGACTGGCTCCCTCACCTCGGTCTCCGTTAGAGTCGTCAAGGTGTGCGTGCATGAGCTAGCTATTTTCTTCTTCAATATTTTTAATTACTTTTCAAGTTACAAATACAATCATTCTGCACCTCAATGTTTTACATGGCATCGATGTTGACATGTTGTTCCATAGAACACGATGCATAAGAGGTGCATGGAGTATTACAATTTACAAGTCATTTTTTATTTTCTCTTTGCAACTTATTGCTTAGGTCCCTATATTTGAATTTGCAAGATAGGGTTCAAACCACTTATTGAAAGTTTACAGACATGAATTTTGTTTGAAGCTGCAGGTAGTTAATTCGCCCCTGGATATTATGAATTCTCCTGGGACCAGAGCTTCCATTGATTATTTTTCTTATTTGATAAAGTCAGCTTAATGTGTTCATAAGATATGTACTTTGATATCTTTCTATTGAATGACGTTCCGTCGCCACTTGATATGTCTTCAGAAGATTTCACCTTGCCTGATACTTAAGCAAGATGTTCTAGCAATGGTATTATTGTTAGCCCACAATTACCAGTAATATGAAAAGAAGTAGCTCTGGTCGTTATTTGCAACCAAAATAACGACGAACTGTAGGACATGCTTAGATCCCAACATGCTATTATGAGTAATGAAGTATGAAAAATATATTGACCATAAATAATATCTACATGACCGTAGATATGGGATATACATGTCTGAAATAATGGCACTCTAGGAAGTATTTGTATATTTTCGTCAGATTTATTTTTTCTTCTTGGTATGACTTCCAATAAACTCTGTGCAGGAATTTTGATTTTTTTGCTCATGGGTAATAATATTTTGGACCCTTCTGTGCAAAAGTCAGCTCTCATGCATGTCTTCTGGGTGAATCATTGAGGTAGCCGACATTGCACCCTTTTTCTATATCTTCTTCTAAATTGGTGATTGATGGTTGAAGTTATTCCAATGCAAGAACTGAGATAAACTTTCAGTATATCTCTACTCTACTCATCAGCACCAAATAAGATCCAAACAGCTACTACACTTATTCATAAGGAAAAGTAGAAAATGATACAATATGGGGGTCTCTTAGATCTTTGAATAGGAGATAATAAATTTATACAACAGAAATATACAATAATGCTAAAGAATTAATCATCCGGGGAGTTTTAATCAACTCACAACTTTTGTCTACAAAGTAAGGGGGGTAATGAACTAAATATTATGCTGTCTTTAGTTCTCTTATTATATTTTTGTGCATGTGCTTCAAAAAAAAACTTCATAAGGAAGAATGATATGCTTTTGCTATTTGGAGTTGGTAACAAATAAATTAGTACTTGATTAAATTAGAAACCCTTTCTCTAGCCTTGAATCTTGGACAACTGCCATTTTTTAAGCTGGAGGAGATTTCGAGGCAACGAGTGAACGAGAAGGGAGATGCTATTCGAGAGGAATATCCCAGTCCCATGTTATTTTGATTCCAACAATGAAAATCTCAACGCTTCTTCTTCCACCTCACATTTATTCTTTAGGTTTATCCGTAATGAAGACAAAAAATTGGATTTCCTTGATTTCTGGAAATATTTTGAATATTGGTGTATCTACATAATATCTATAGATACTTATGTTTATTGCTTCAAAGGGTTAGTGGCCGTGTGGTATACCTTCACACCACCTGTTGTATGATTCGTCTCGGCAAGCACCCAGTTGGAACTAAGGATGTGGGTGGATGGTATGTTTCTTCTTTTCTTTGTTGCTTTGTGATTTTTTTTGTTCCTTTTAGTTAAGGTGCGCTGGGTGTTTTTGTTCTTTACTATTGGTGGTTCTAGTTGCGATTTTGCATGCTTATAGAATACAATATTTACTATGCCTAAAATTTATTTTAATTTTTTGAAAAATTTATATTTTTTAAACAAGGGAGCACTAGAGCTCGGGAGCCAAAAACACTTTCGGGCATCGCACGTCTCGCGAGCCTTCTCCTATTAATTTTTTTGTCAAAGCGGTAAGGATGGTGCGACATCTTCGCGTGTTCGCATCACTCTCCTGTACCGCCCACTCATCTCTCACCCCTCCCCCTCCAACGTCCCACATGCTTCACCTCTTACATATTTTAAATTTTTGGCATATTTTATTCTTGTGAATCACCATCATAGCAGGAAAGAAGAAAGGGGTAGTGTTCCATGTTCTTTTTGTACCTTTTAGGTTAAAACATGATCCGTACAATCAACTTGAGACAGATTAGCATGGATTAAAAATATGATTCATACAACTGTTTATTTTATCATGAGACCAATTATCTAATCTGATGTAGCCCGACCTACGGTCGTTACCACATCATGGTCTCCAACTTACGCCAAGTCGTCATGGACTCCAAAGGTGAACCCGTTCCTCTATGCGAGCCCACTTCCTACCCTATTGAATGGTATGCTACTTCATACTCCGTCACATATGCATGATAGGTTCACACCGACAAGTACGAAGGCAAGGGAGGAAGCCCGGGACATCAAGCCCGACAAGACGGAGGCTTGGAAGAGGAGACGGAAGAAGCCACGGCTGAACCACCGGAGTCTCCGGCCTACACCGGAGTCTCCGGTCCTGCTACACCGGAGTCTCCGGACCTACCCCAGCAACCGCCCGAGGACAGTCAGAATGCCTCTCCAGAGACGACACCGGAGACAGACCGGAGTCTCCGGACCCCACACCGGAGTCTCCGGCCTACACGATGGGCCCGCGCTCCGCCAGCTGGGCCTTCGGCCCATGTACCCCTCTAGCTCGTCCAAACCCTAGTTTTATCCCTAAACTACCCCTGTTTATGTGGCTGGCCTATAAATAGAGCCCCCACCCCCCTCATGTATCGGGAGGCATAGATGATAGACTAAAGACAACCCCCATTGTGGAATCTCTAGTTTTGCCTCATCCCCTTTACCAAGGGGACAGACTATCGTCACCAACCTCGATTGGACTTTGCATCACGCATCCATCGTTGAACAAGGCCTTGGAGTTCGATGTCTCGTCTCCAAGTTGTCAAGACCCTCCCCAAGGTGTTCTTCCCTCTCCGATGTGGATTTGAGGGAGCACGTTGACCGATCTTTCCTTGCGAGGATTCTATCGGACCGGTGGCTGCCGTTCGGGAGCAATCGGCCTTGTATCGTGTGAGTTTTGCGTGTGTTCATCGTGTTCTTCGCGAGGTGTGTGTTCGCTTCCGCTACCTTCTCCCTTTCCCCTCGCTTTCCCATCGATTTGACCACGAGATCCGTGAAGATCGGGCACCCAAGAGGTTAACCCCTCCATCATCTGGTATCAGCAGCTTTTGGTTGCCACGGATTTCTCATCGATTTGGTCTTTTCCCCATAAATTCCAAAATTCCACCAAAAATAGCCCCAATTCGTGTTTTGGATCGATCTGTGATTTGAGTGAGTTTTGGTAGGTTTTGATCCATGGATTACTTGCTAAACTTGTTGATCTAACTTCCCCTGCGTTCCCATGGCCTAATTCCTTGATTTCCCCCATCAATCTGAGGTTTTGGTTCGAGTTTTTCCGCCCAAAACGCGTCCCGTTCGAGTTCTGGATGCTCTGGAATCTCCCGGACCGGAGTCTCCGGCCTAGACCGGAGTCTCCGGACTTTTTGGGCTCCAGACCGGAGTCTCCGGACCTCCAGACCGGAGTCTCTGCCCCTTCCTACAAACAGAAAAACTGCAGCACGATTTTGAGCATAACTTTTGCATTTCAACTCGGATTTTGGTGTTCTTTAGCTCGTTTCGAAGAGGAGAAGGAGCACTACATCATCATCTGCGTTGTTCATGCTATCTACTCCATCCAAATTCCGTGAGCAAGGTGGAAGCCACCAATAAAGGGTGAAGCTCGTCGACGAAAGGTATAACATTCCGCGACTTTTCCCCACTTGCATTCCTTTGTGAACCCCACTATCTTTGCGAGCAACAAACACCTATTGAGACTAGATCCTCTTATGATTGCTTGGGCTATGCACATTTGATACCTTGTAGATTCCGAGCAAGCATTGTGAGCGCTATCTCATATAGTTATCTTGTATAGTTGTTGGCACAAGGAAGAGGCAAGTGAAAAAGAAAAGAAAAAGAAAAGGAAGAAAAAGAGAAAAAGAATAGAAAAAAAGGAAAAGAAAAGAGAAAGAAAGATACATGTGCCTCATAGAATAGGAAGCGCAAGCTCGATGAACATCATATAGGTGGTACTTTTGTGCATATCTTGTAGCCCACCAATTAATTGCAATCGAACTAGCGTCTCTCCTTGTACTTGTGTGACACGAGCTTATAGTCTTCGCTAGGTAATCATTTGGTTCTTAGCTCACTTTCTCCGTCGCACAAGTCCCATTTATCCCACCGTGTGTGTTTCCTTGTACATATTTCCTATCTTGTGGATTGACTTGTTTGCTTTGTGATCATTGTGGTTCTTTACTTGCCAATACAACATCTTGATTTCGGATTGGTTCTTGACATGCCACTTTTCATACCTATCCACCATAGGCCTTGTGTGTGTGTTTTTTGGTTAGTAGTTGGTTTTGGTGTTCCGCGTGAACTTCACTTTGCTTGGTTTATTGCTCTCAAGTGTGGCCACTTGTACGATACGATCTTCCAAGGTAAAGTAAGGTTTGACGTTGTATCCCTAACTCCCACTACCACTTCCATATACATCGCTTGGTCTTGTGCATCATGTCTAGGGACTCCGGAACCGAGGATGATATCTATGAAGAATCCATGATGAGCCACCATGACTACGACTCCACAAGTATAGAGGACTTGACGGAGCACAACACCGACAATGGCTCCGCATGCTTTGAGGACCCGGAGCACTACACCTACGACGACTCCACATGCATGAAAGACATGGAGCTCTACGTCGACAATGGCTCCTCATGCATGGAGAATATGGAGCACTACACCGACAATGGCTCCACATGCTTGGGTGATATGGAGTACTACACCAACAATTACTCCCCAAGCATGGACGACTTCGAGTACGACATCGACGATGCCTCGCCGAGCATGGAGGACACGGAGACCTTCATCGACTTTGATGGCTCCTCCATGAGCCATGAAGAATTCCTCCACCGTGTGGAGATGGAAGCCTACTACGCCAAGCAAGCGGAGGCGCATCATCAAGAATCCATGACCTTCAAGGCCAAGCGTACCACACCCAAGGGCACCACCTACTTCGATGATCCACCTCCAAGGCGACAAGCGCCACCATCGACACGGCATCAAGTGCCACCACCTAGGTGGCATCAAGCTCCACCATCTCCAAGGCGCCAAGCTACATCACCTCCAAGGCGCCAAGATCCACCTCTTATTCAAACAAGAGTGGCATCCAAACATCATATACATCAAGAGGCATCAAGAAACAAGAATCTTCATCGACAAACATCCTATCATGAGCATTGACACCATAAAGAGGATACAAGACATCGTCAAAGGCATCTTCGCCACCAAGACGAAGAATTCGTGATGAGCACCAACCATAATGCTCAAGCAAGCTCAAGAAGGCACCACAAGCACAAGAAGAGTGCCAAGGCAAATGATCACCGTCGTGAGCGTCATGTGGATGACCAAGTGCTTCACCAACATAAACCATCGGCAAGGCACGCCAATGACCTCCGTCGACACCATCATAGGGCACCTTCACCTACTCGTGCCACCACCACAATGGCACCAAGAGCAAGCCTTCATCCATGCCATCAAGCTTCAATGCCTACGCTTGACTTCCACGACCTCGTGAACGAGGAAAATAAAGACCTCTACTTCGCCAAGTTGGATAGCATGAGACTACCTCCACCACTACTACGAGATGGCCACAAGACGGTCGCGCATGGGATTTTCCCTTCGACTAAGGAGGCGAGCGATGATGCCCATCTTATGGCATCCAACCTTGAAGGCGACAAGGTCAAGAATGGTGAGCATGGGATTTTCCCTTCACCAAAGGAGGCGCTTGGAATTGAGGAAACCGAGCCTATCCCCATATGCTTGAGTGATGGTGTGGTACCAATCTCATGTGAGTATGAGAGCCACTTAGCCCACTTGAGTGAGAACAAGAGTGAGATGAGTGACTCCACCTTATGTGAGATTGAGTGCTTCCACTTTGAGGGCATGCGTGATACACCGAGTGAGTTGAGAGTAGTAGTTGATAGGTCAAGTGAGACCATTTCTATTTCTAACAACTTACCCTCTACCTCTAGGGTGTTCTCTTATGTTGTGCTAGGTTCCATGGATGAAGACGTGCCAAGCCATGAAGCAATGATGCCTCAATTGGAGAAGATGTACATGGTGCACGACGATGATGTTATGCCATGGCTACATCAAGAAGACGAAGTCGTCCACAAGGAGGCCACTACTTCCATAACACCCACTTCATATGAGAGGTATGACCAAGGTAACAATAAGGGTGTTGATGATGCCATGATCCCACTAGTGGACATGATGAATTGTGAGGATATGCATGCTATGGATGATACTTGTGACATTACATATGCTTCATTCATATTCCCATGTGATGCTTTGCCTTTGCATAATATTGCTCATGTGGAATTGTTTGATTGCGATACCATTTCCATAAACATGCCATGCTATGCATCTTGTGTGTATCCTCCAATTGCTTCGGACTTTCTTTGTCATGCTAGTCATTCAATTTCTCCCGTTGCTTGCAATAAGATGAATGCTTGCTATTTCACTTGTTTTGCTTGCAACAACATTGATCATTTGCGTTATAATGAGATGGCCCCCATAGCTTTCTCAATTTTTGGAGATTTTGATGATTGCCATGATAATCATGTTCCCCACTTGCATACTCACCATGCATCTATTTCATACTTGATTGACATTATTGGTGATGTGCAAAAGAAGAGATACGTCATGATGGATGATATGTATCTCTACCATGCACACACGTTTTTCCTTTTGTGTATGATGTGTGTAGGTACCCGCACTATCATGTCAACCTCGGTTGAGCACGAGTTGACAAAAAGAGCTCTTGAGAGCATCCCACAAGTGAGTTCAAGATCGAACCCAGCTCTGATACCTTTTGCATGCTTTGCATCTTTCATGTTGGCAAATTGCTCTTTCATATGGTTTGATTGCAAGCATGTTGATGGTATTATCTCACCTTGTGACATTCATATTTCTTTGCTTTTGGATAATGATGCTTTGTGTGTTGCAACAAAAATGTTGAACAAATTCCCTTTTCGATGTTTTGTGTGCAACCATAATGCCATTAAGAGCATGTATTGTCATGAGAACTTCCAAGAATCTCGTCTTCTTGTTGCAACAAACATAAGGACCACTTGCTCTTTCATTTGGTTTGTTTGCAAACATGCCATTTTTGCTTCCGCTTGGGATACTCATATTCCCATGATATTTGCTATCGATGATTTGTGTGTGACATCCAACATGTCGAACAATTTCTCTTTCCAATGGTTGGTTGGCACACATAATGATGTTGTTTTGGATATTCTTCCTTTTGTGTTTTTGCCAAATTCTCCTAACTTTGCATCAAAGATGTTGATCAAATTTCTATTCGATTGCTTTGAGTGCCACACTAAGATATTATATGGAGTTTTTGAGTTCCCACATTTGGATGATGTTCAAACGATTTCCATGCACTTTGACCTTGCATATGCATTCCATTTGCTATCCTTGTATTGTGCTAATAGTGTTGTGAACAAGAATGGACATGCCACATTTGACATGCTCCTCTATCACGCACGGAAATATTTTGCTTGGTCTTTGTTGTGTGTAGGTACAAATGCATACACGTCAACCTCTACCAACCACGTGTTGACAAGAAGAACCGAAGAGAGTTACCTATGGCTACCATTCATCGAGCTATCTCTACAAGCTAAGGTGACTTCCTTCTACTTGAGGACTCATGCTATAATGTTCATGAATTGGCTATGCTTTGAGTGTTGCTTCGCTTTTGTTGTGAGCTTTGTAGGCTTCAAGGAAGGTGACGGAACATTGAAGTGTTGTCAAGTCAATCTTCCCGAGGACGACTATATGGTGAACCCCAGGATCAAGGATGTCCTTCGACCTCTTCTACTTCGTGATGAACATGGAGAGTCGAGGACGACTCTTTTTGAAGGGGGGGAGCTGATGTAGCCCGACCTACGGTCGCTACCACATCATGGTCTCCAACTTACGCCAAGTCGTCATGGACTCCAAAGGTGAACCCGTTCCTCTATGCGAGCCCACTTCCTACCCTATTGAATGGTATGCTACTTCATACTCCGTCACATATGCATGATAGGTTCACACCGACAAGTACGGAGGCAAGGGAGGAAGCCCGGGACATCAAGCCCGACAAGACGGAGGCTTGGAAGAGGAGACGGAAGAAGCCACGGCTGAACCACCGGAGTCTCCGGTCCTGCTACACCGGAGTCTCCGGACCTACCTCCGGACCGACCCCAGCAACCGCCCGAGGACAGTCAGAATGCCTCTCCGGAGACGACACCGGAGACAGACCGGAGTCTCCGGCCTAGACCGGAGTCTCCGGACCCCACACCGGAGTCTCCGGCCTACACGATGGGCCTGCGTGCCGCCAGCTGGGCCTTCGGCCCATGTACCCCTCTAGCTCGTCCAAACCCTAGTTTTATCCCTAAACTACCCCTGTTTATGTGGCTAGCCTATAAATAGAGCCCCCACCCCCCTCATGTATCGGGAGGCATAGATGATAGACTAAAGACAACCCCCATTGTAGAATCTCTAGTTTTGCCTCATCCCCTTTACCAAGGGGACCGACTATCGTCACCAACCTCGATTGTACTTTGCATCACGCATCCATTGTTGAACAAGGCCTTGGAGTTCGATGTCTCGTCTCCAAGTTGTCAAGACCCTCCCCAAGGCGTTCTTCCCTCTCCGATGTGGATTTGAGGAAGCACGTTGACCGATCTTTCCTTGCGAGGATTCTATCGGACCGGTGGCCGCCGTTCAGGAGCAATCGGCCTTGTATCGTGTGAGTTTTGCGTGTGTTCATCGTGTTCTTCGCGAGGTGTGTGTTCGCTTCCGCTACCTTCTCCCTTTCCCCTCGCTTTCCCATCGATTTGATCACGAGATCCGTGAAGATCGGGCACCCAAGAGGTTAACCCCTCCATCATAATCTTTGTTTAGTATTAAATTTATTATATCTTTCTATTTTCGTAGTCCAGTTCGACAGTTCGAGTGGCTATACCTTTTATTTCTATCAAAAGGGAAAAACTAACCGGTGCCACGATCCACAACAGCTTCACTATTGCACCACGCTTACCACGGAGTGCCAAAATGTACAGCTGATAGGCGAAGCTCGCACTGACACTGAAAGCCTAGAACGCCTAGGAGGACATACAATATGAGAAGAATGTGTTTGTGTATACATGTATTTGTATATGTTTTCTGTGTATGTACCATCTGCAAGGTCCTGTTTTACTTTATGAAAGTATGTGGTGCAAGGTTAATGATCTGGTAGAGTGTATGATGTCAGTGTGCACCATGTTGCTGTGTGTACTAAATATGCTCCAACTGGCTAATATGGATGTCTGCTGATTATTGATGTTGCTAAGTCTACTGCATTTCGTTGTATATCACATTGTCTATACTAGGGATACTTGACTGTGAATCATGCAACTAACTCTATATTTTCCACATGTAGTGCGCCTATTCTTGCAAATTTGCGTGTACACAAACTTAGCCTTTTGTATCCGTGACCACCAAATGCTTGCTTTTCTTTAACGCTCACCACTGTTCACTTATAAAATTTAGATGGTCTAATCTCTATCATTCACACACAAAATCTATATAGTTCGATCAGCATTGCTAATCCAAATAACCACATGTTCAAGTTTAAACAAAGTTAAAATGTTCAATACCACCAAATGCATCTCACACTATCCATGCCATGCGATAACGTAACACAGACGGTGAGGCGAAGCTCGCTGTCCGTCTAGTACAAAATAATCCTCTCTCATTTTCTCAAATACTCCCTCCGTTTTAAAATATAAGATGTTTTAGATTTGTGAAGCAAATGTATCTAGACTTGTTTTAGTATATAGGTTCACTCAACTTAGGGGTGAATCTACTCCCTCCATCCCATTTTAAGATGCGTATAACTTTTTCTCAAAATTCCCAAATTAGGATGCGCATTGTGTAGCTGAGCCCAAATCAAAGCAAAACGGACCCTTTTACCCCTGTTTAGCAACGCTCCAATTAATGCTCGAACGTTAGCTTTCCTATTCTTTACGTCTTCCACCTCGTATTCTCCTGGTCCCATCTCTGCTGCTTCCTCTCACTCCTACGACAATGGCGGTGACATGGATCCGGCGTGGTTTGTAGATAGCCATGAGGAAGAAGAGATCCTGGACTATGGCACGTGCGAGGAGGAAAATGGAGTAGATGGGCTGCATGCGTCCTGTATGGTGACGGTGAACTGCATGACAGCCGCCGAGATGGAGGACGCGAGCTGTGACTATGGGCAGGGCCAGGCCTGAAAAAAATGAGGCCCGGTGCAAGAGAAAAAATAGGGCCCCCGTATACAAATAAAGTTGTTTGATATTTGGAACGAAACTTAAACATCACATAGTTCTCTGTAAATTCGCATTCGATATGGCAGGATCTACAGTTTACAGACTACTTATGACCTTATTAGTGACATTATTCATTTCAGAAAGCAGCTATATTTGTCAAGGAAATAACATAGCAGCTCGAGTTCTACATCTTGCATAATACAAGTTCCATTTCATGTGAAACATCAGCCCGTATACTGCTTGCTCTCCGCTTCGTCTCAAAGCTCGAACTCCAGCCCAGACTCCATCTCACACTCAAATCTTGTATCGACTTGGAAAATGGACAAGATAACTAGTTATGTAAAGCATTTTCTTCTAGAATTTTTTGAGGCGAAGTCACTAATAATATTATCAACGTTAATATGGTCCAACAGATCCTTCTCAATGCATATAGTAGCTAGACCATTCAATCTTTCTTGTGACATTGCGGACCTCAGGTAATTTTTTAACAACTTCAATTTAGAAAAACTTCTCTCAGCTGAAGCTACTGTCACGGGTATGGTGAATAAAATTCTATAAGCAATAGAGATGTTTGGAAAACAATTTATATTTCTAATAAAGTCAAACATCTCGGTAGCACACATTGTTTCATCTGGTAAGGTCATTTGCAACATTCTTAATTCAGAAAAAAGATCATCCAAATCAACATCATATATAACTTTGTTAGTGAGTTTATCTTTACGAGAGAAGGTTTGAGAAAACTTCGTGCAACACTTTCGTAGCTCAATGATATCCAATGACTTCAGATTTGATGAGCTAAGCAAAAACCCAAATATTTCTTTGAAAACTTGTGGCATCCCGCAAAAACCACTACTAGAAAATCGCGTTGTTTTTGTGCATTGCATCATCATGACCTCATGCTCATGTCATCATGCCACATTGCATTTGAGCATCGTCATGTCATCATGCATTGGTTTGTCGAAACCTATTTTCTAAAAGCCTAGTTTGGTTTTCTAAATAATCCCCGTCTCATTTTCAAATTAAAGTGCCGGGCTTTTCCGGGCCTTTTATTTGTCTAGAAACTAATTACAAAAGTTTATTTAAATTAAATAAAAAGTTATATTATTTTTAGGGGGCAGTCGAACGGGCCGATCCGACCCAGTCGACCACCCCAGAATAAAATCGGTCCACCCAAAAACCTTTTTCTACCAATCCTATTCTACCCACCCAACCAGCCACATCACCCCCACCTATCCCAGGCCGCCACATCACCCTGGGCCAAACCCCAACCAATCCCCATTTGCCACCTCTGTCCACCCCACTCACCTCTCCCCTGTGGCCCCACGTGCCAGTGCCCCACACACGCGCCACCAACCCCGCTCCCTGATCCGCTCCCGTCCCGGCCCCGCTCCTGGCCCCACCCACGCCGACCCACTCCCTCACCCCTCTCCCTGGAACCCGGGCCCCACCCCGCGGGTCGCACCTGCCGCTCCCCTGGCCCCGTCCCTCGTCTCCCACCTCGCCTCTGCTCACCGCCTCCTCTGCTCTCGCCCCTCCCCACCTTGCTCTCCTTCCTCTATCCCTCTCTGCACCGGCCGCACGCGGACCCCCTCCTCCGCCAGGCGTCCGGCCGCCTCCACCCCGCCGCCCCTGTCCCTCCTCTCCCCGAGCCGCGTCCGGCCGCCCGCCCGACGCCGCGCCTCCTCCGTCGCCTCGCTCCCGCCCCGCGGCCATCCTCCCACTCAGGTCGCCGCCCTGCGGACCCCGTCTCCTCGCCACCAGCTGCGCCCCCGCCTCCGGCCGGCCACCTCCCTCTCTCCTCTCTGGTCCGCCCCTCTCGCGCGAGCCCTGCGCGCCGCCACCGAGCTCGCCCCGCCGTCGCCGCCCGTGTTCCCCCGCCCGGCCGCCACCGAGCCTCCCCTCTGCGGCCGCCTCTCCGCCGGCCCGCCTCGCCCCCACTCTGCCTTCGCGACCCACCGCCCGAGCTCGCCCCGACCTCGCTCCTCCTCCTCTCCCCGCAGCGCCTCGGCCTCCTCCTGTCCCCGCCGTCATCGGCGCCGCCCTTCCGCTGCCCCGTCTCCCGGCACGAGCGCCCCAGCGCCGCCGCTGGCCTCCTCCTCCCGCTTCGGCAAGGGCTGCATCAAGCTCGCCTCGCCCTCCCCGGCGCTGCAGCATGCCTGCCCTCGCGGCCACTGGCTCGCTCGCCTCCGTCCGGTCCACCATCATCGCCCTCTGCACCTCCTCTTCCGCGTCCAAGCTCGCCAGGCCATAGCGTCCCCATCGCCGAGCCCTGCCGTCTGCTGCCCTAGCACCACCGCGGGCGCCCTCCTCCTGGCCGGTTTCAGCTCTGCCGTGGCGTGCGTGCTGAGCCTGTGAGGCTGCCCTCCTCTGTTCCTTAACCCGGCCACGCTCCGTCGTTCGCTGCAGGCGTCCGCGACCTCAAGGTCCTCGTCGCTGAGCCGTCCTCGAGATGTTTGTCCGGTGCTTGATCCGAGAGGACCCTGTCGAGAACCCGTGCGATCTGAAGACCGTACCGAACCCAGTGGCAAGTATGAACCCCCGACAAGATCTCCATCACGGAACTCCGATGCCTTCGACACAGGGCATTGAGGATGCCGTCATGGACCCGGAAGAATCCCCGGACCCCAAGACCGACATCGTCACCCGAGAACTCCGACAAGGACGCCAAGCTCGTCGGAATCCCAGACGCCAAGATCTCCTTCATAGATGCGGATCCGATGCCCCATTCACGGAGTCCGAAGACCGATACCGCCGAACCCGAGCGCCAAGATCGCCTCCCCGAAGACCGAACCCGGACATGCCGAATTCTTCGACCCGAAGACCACAGATGCGACAAGTACTTCTTCCCGGAACTGATGTCCGAGAACCCGGACGCCCAGATTGCCGACGCGAATACGCCAAGTTCGTCTTTCCGGACACCGTGCGACAAGATCGACTTCACGGATCCGAAGACCCCGGTACCCGATCCACTCAAGTTCGCCATCGACGACAAGATCGACACCGACCAGGGCGGATCCGATGTGCCCCCGACGCCGAACCAAGTCCTTCTTCGCGGAACGCCAAGATCTACTCTGTATCCGAGAACGCTCCCGCCGAGACCGAACCCAGATCCGAAACCCTGAGACCAACCCCGAACCCTCGACGAATCCCAAGATCTTCCGAACCCTAATGTGTGACCCTTTCGTCGAGACCCTATTTTTATAAAATGAAATATCAACTTGTTGCATATTAATTTGTCATACTCGCATGCATATTGTGTGGTTTGGGGGCCTTATGCCGATTCACCATATAATTAAATATGGGGCCCATATGCGGGCAAATCTAGTCTTATATTGGCCTCATTTAAATTTGTGTAGCGAACCGGTAACTTATCTTGCCCTGTTATTACCACATTTAATTTGCGGGGTAGATAAATAACTTGAACCGTTTAATTAATTGTCGGGACCCCGGTTCCACTTAATATTGCCCAATTGCATCGCATCTTGCCATATCATACATCATACATGCATCATGCTCGATCTTTTGCCGTAGTATTAAATAGTACACCCGGTGTTTATTCTAGTGTTTTGCTTCTTCGTGGATAAGGCCGTTGAGTTGATGTGAGCTTCGCCCCGATCTTTGGATGAATCTTCGGCAATGTTTTCAGGCGAGCATCTCCCCCTTTCTACCTATCTTACTTTTATAGTATTTATTCCCTCCTGTTGATTTATTGCTATCTGTGTTGCGATGCTCTAGCTTTCGTACCCGTGATATCCCTTGCAGCCTTATATTGCCTTGGACACCTCCTATTACCTGTTGTTTGGTAGATAGTTGGACCTGCGCATCGTAGTCGCTTGCTCAAGTGCTGTTGCGTGTCGTCAAGTACCACAGTTGTTGGAGTGTTGCCGCATGTTTAATGTTGGAGATGTTCATGGCTTTAATTACCGTTCACTTTATTTACTGTTTAACAACTAAAATTGAAGTAGGTAAGCAGAGGCACAGGTGGGCAATAGATGTTATTTGGTTGTTAACCGTCCACTTGTGTCCCGTAGGACCCCGAGTACTTGATACCTGTTCCTTGAATATTCGCACTATCCATATCCGAGAGGATTATGGGACCCCCCTGAGCCAGAGCTTGATTCATTCTTATTTCTTGGGGCCACAAACTAGTTTGAGGTTTTATTTACTATCCTGTACTTATGCCATGCTTTACTGCTTTATTTACGATTGTGCGAGGAGCACACTGTACTGTTTAGGATCGGGACACGATTTCGCGGTATCGACAAGCCCGAGTTTTCGGGTTCCCAGTCGTTTACAGCCGTCCACCCAAACCTCGGGTCCGTCTCGGAGTCAGCTAACTTCGTTGCGGGTGTATTCCAAGGGGTGGCCCCCTGAAATATTTCTGAATCTTGTGATTGCTTTGTCGTGAAGGCCTTGTTGGGTTTTGATTTGGTTTTTCCGAGGTTGATCGAGTGTGTGTTGCTATTTGTGCACCCCTGCAGGGTAAAACTTTCTGAAAGCCGTGTTCGCGGTTATGGACGACTTGGAGCACAGTATCTCGATCATAGACAACTATAACTAAAGTAGTGCTATAAATTTGACTATACAATGACTAGTAATCAACTTCACTGTAATGGAATGGCTAAATAAAACTGCCAACAATTGCTTGTTTGGGTTGTCGCTTGCGACCATTGTATCTGACTAGTAAGTATTGCAACTACAACGGAATGGCTAAATAAAAGTACCAACAACTGCTGGGTTTTGGGTTGTCTCATGCTAATTGTATTTGACTAGTAAGTGTCGCAACTACAACGGAATGGTTAACTAAAAGTGCCCACTGCTTATTTTATCAGGATGATTATCTATACCTGACTAGTAATTGCTGCAACGATAACTGAATAAATAAAACTGACAACGGTGTGAGTTCCTCGGTTGACTTCCTCGTTTGGTCTCGAGGGGGAAACACCAGGATGGGTTTGTCTGATGGTAGAATCAGGTTGGTTCCAAATAGGTCTTTCTTATCCCTCTCTGATAGCCGCCAGTTGTATCGAGTCTCTATAGATTGTTTAGTGCATGCTGTCGCTGCCGCTTCAGTCCACCATACCTATGTAGGCGAGGACCACCGAATTCTAGCCTCGCCGTGTACTGGCCTCAGTACTGACCGCTCTCTCTTTTTCTTTTGCCCTTTGTCGGCACCCCCTTTTGTTTAAGCAGGTTTTGAGATCGACGTCGTTAGCAGGGTTACCCTTCCGGCTTGGCCTGGGCAGGGTTATGGACGCCATTGGTTATCCTTCAGGGCTCTTAGCCCCATTTGCATCTTGTCCGTAGCTGGACGCTCTATTGTTTTCAAGGTGATTTGGATCTTTGTTCTGTATATCTGTATTCTTGACTCATGGAGTCGTGTTGTATATATATCTGTTCCGTGGGTCCCATCGAGGACTGTTGTGTAATGTTATTACTTCGTTTTCCACCCGCACGAAAGTGCCTGGTGGGCACCTTTGAATCGTTTCTATGCGGGTTTGGCGGGAATCGCTAAAACTTGCATAGGTCCGATTCTGAGGGTGTTACAAAACTCCAAGTTCTTCAAATATATTTTTTAATGAAGTATTTGCCGTGTCCACCATAACAAAAAAGAAATCAACTTCAAAAGCTTTTTCTGCAGCTAGAATCTCTTGATTATTATTAGCATCATCATCACTTTCATCAAAATGCTTCTTCCTAGTAATGCGTCGTTTTATTGGAAATGATGGTTGTATTTTCATATCATTTGCAAGTTCTTTGGCAGTAATCAAACTAGCAGAAAAACCTTCACTTCTATACTTACCAAAATATTTCATTACGCCCTCAATCTGTTGCAAGGTTGTGTCAATGCACATGGATGGAGATTGCAATGTTTTGCTCACTATATTTACATTAAACAAAATATCATGCCAAATTACCATACTAAGTAAAAACTCAAAAGTACCAATCACATCATATAAATTTTTTGCATTGCTTTTTGCCATGGCATCATCACCAGATTTACATAATTCTAACAAAGATGACCTTAGTTGGGGAGCCTGAAATCTAATAGCCTTGATACTTTTAATCCTACTCTCCCAACTAGTATTAGACAAAGATTTCAGAGTGAAACTTGGAACATGGTCAAGGAGAACTTTCCATCTTTTAGTTGAACTTGAAAACAATACATATATTCGTTGGACAATGCCGAAAAAACTAATAGCTTTACCACATGAATTGGCCATGTCACACAGTGTGAGATTAAGACTATGACAAGCACATGGCATATATAATGCTCTTGGATTTATATCAAGTATTCGTCTTTGTACACCTTGGTTTTTACCTTTCATGTTTGAACCATTATCGTATCCTTGTCCTCTCACATTATCAATATCAAGACCAAAAGACTTAATTGCATCAAGCAATTCATTAAAAAGACCCAAACCAGATGTGTCATTGACCTTAAGGAACCCTAGAAAGAATTCTTCAATTTTCATATTTTTACTTGACATGTTAACACATCGAACAAGTAGAGTCATTTGCTCCTCATGACTCACATCCGGAGTACAATCAAGGATAATGGAGAAATATTTGGCCTCTTTAACAATCTTTATAATAGAACTTGTAACACTAGATGCTAAAAGAGAGATCAACTCGTTCTGAATTTTATGACTAAGGTAATGATAGTGAATTTCATTATTTTTAATTCGTCTAAGATGATCTTGCATTACCAAATCAAACTCAGCAATCATCTCAACAGTTGCTAAGAAATTCCCATTATTGTCATCATAAAGCTTCTCACTAGATCCCCGAAATGCCAAATTACGTTTTCCCAGATATTTCACAACAGCAATTATTCTTCGCAAAACTTGTTTCAAGCGCTCTTTCTCCTTTGCGTACATTTGTTGCAAATCTTTGTCAATGGTTTGACTATTTACTAATCTAATTCTCAATTCATTCCAATTGCTCATATTATTAATATGCTCAACACTATTTTCATGTTCTTTTATCCTCTCACTAAGGTGTCTCCAATCTCCCATTCCCTCTGTTGCTAAAGCAGTCTTGTTATTATTAAACTTGAAAAGCTTACAACAAAAGCAAAACACCTTGTCAGCACACTTGGAATATACTAGCCATTCTCGATCATGAACTTCTCCATTCCTTAGTTTCTTAAAATAATAAGAATATGAAAAATGCCTATCAGAACCATCCAAAGGAAAAACAAGGTTTTCTTCTCTTAGCGGTCCCTTCTCCACTAAAATATCTCTTAATTTGTCATCTAAATTATGCCAATTTGCTGGATCGTAAATATTTGTGGTAAAAGATTGTTGTTCTGGTTCATCATCGCTTACATTATTATCATCTCCATCTAAATTTTCATGCTCACTCGCATCATTATCGCCTTCGCCTAAATTTTCATGGCCGCTAGCATTGATATCGTTCTCATCTAAATTTACATCAGGTTGTTGAACAATTGCTAGAGCTAGTTCCTGAGAATTACTACCAGAACTTGCATCTTTCCCAATAAATTTGTCCATGGCACCTTTCTGGGATTGTATAAACTCGTGTTTTCGCTTTCTTTGTTGTCGCTTTTCATAATCAGACATATACTTTCTAGAAGACATCTTAGCACAGAAGCACAAGCATGAATTAGTATATAAAATTAATGCTTGGAAGCGAATGCACCTAGAGCAAGGATGAAGACAAGGCTGGATGAAAAATTGACCCGGTGCTCGCTGCCACTCGCCGCCGCCACGCCGACCCTAGCGACTGCCGCCAACGCGTTGCCCCCTGCTGGCTGCTGCCTCCATGCCGCCCCCTGCTGGCCGCGCCGCCCCGTGGCCGCGCCGCCGACCGCTATGGGGATTGGCCGATTGGGGAAAGAGGAACCGAGGCTTGTGAATCCTGTGATGAATCGAGTCGTTGTGGGTGTGGGGAAGGTTTTGCCTGTGAGGAATCGCCACTGGGAGAATGAATCAAGTCCAATCGGATGAACAAGAATATATAGAAGGCAATTGGAAGGGGATTGTACTGACCGTTGCAAACTGAGAAGAGATTTCTTCATGATTTCCATTAATTCCATGAAAACGGCTAGAAATCGCGACGATACAGCTCCGCCCCATGCCCCGTCGACGGCGGCTCGGCGTCTCAGCGGTGATTGGGGAAGAAAGGAGTCAAGGAGGCGAGAGGAGAGCAGAGGCCGGAGGGGAGAAGTCGATGCGAGCAGGCCTGGATGCGAGCGAGGCGGAGTAAATACGAGCTGAGTTCTTTTTTTTTTAAGAAATTGACCGCTGGCTGAAGGCCTGAACGTACATAGGTGGAGGCCCCAAGCGATCCGGGAGGGGGGGGGGGGGCGGGGGGCGTGCATGTGCACCGGCTGCACCGGCTCAGGGCCGGGCCTGACTGTGGGGCGGGCCGCGGTGAGATACACGTCAGTGGGGAGCAACGCCGTGAGCGGACTAGAGGGGCCGACGAGATGTGTCGCATGGCTCTCAGGCTGCTGCATGGCGTGCGCAGTGAGCGCGGCACCTACGGCGAGCTGCATGAACAAAGGTTCGTCGGGCGCCTCGCCCGGCTTGACCGTTGCTGGGAACGCCTCGCCTGGCTTGGCCTCTGCCATGGCTGGTATGTAAGACCATGCCGCTTGAGCGTGCTTCCGGGTGCAGCAGGTGTAGCGTTTATCATGCTCCTGCTCTCCTGCCCGATGTGGACGATGTTCAACCTCTGGCTTTCTTCAACGTTGAACTACACAAGCAGTCGTTGGTATCCATGGGAGGAGAGAAAAGAAAGGGACGTGATGAGAGAAGAGCTCCACAACGCGATGGAGTTAATTATAGAGTGCGGCAGAGGCCGATAGTTTCATTTGAATTCTACAAAAATGGCGTCATGGTTTACTTCCCTCCTATTTGCAGCCCGCTTAGCAAAAATCAATGAAAATTTGGCAAAAATGGTGCCATGGTTTGCAGCACTCATGGAAGAGTTTGGCGTGAATGAGTGCCATTTTCTGCTGAGTTTAGACCGAAGGGACATGACCAATGCATGCATGCATATTAATGGAGGGAGGGTGCTTAGCCTTCGGGGTATTTCTATCCAAGATTTTTTTCTTCACAGTTTTGCATGGGATTTTTGGTATACGAATCCAAAGTTATACGCATCTTAAAATGGGATGGAGGGAGTACATACTAAAAAAAGTCTAGATTTATTTTTTTCACATACCTAAAATATCTTATATTCTAAAACAGAGTGAGTACCTAAAAGTAAAAGGTCTTAAATGGAAGTGCAAGAGGAGACTCACTGGGCGAGTCACGAGTGGGCGGCCCATTTTACTTCTCTGGGACTGGGCTATACGCATCCACTGCTGCAGCCAATTGGTCCGTTCCTGTTCACACTTCACTGCAGTGCCTCCGGACAGCCACACTCCACTGCAGTCCCGGACGACAGCGGCGGCGGCGGCCTACTCGCCGGCGCGTCGCGGACGGCAACTCTACAACCACTCCGGCACCGGAAGGGCGCTGGTATGTATGGTGCCAGCCTCTTACCTTATCCCCACGAACCTTCCTCCTTCCTCGCTAGCTCGGAGGGGTTTGGGTTTCCCTTCCCTTCCAGCTCCCACCGTGTCCTCTGGCCATGCGGCGCAGCGCTAACGCCTGCTCCAGCAACGGGACGGCGCTGCTATCTGGGTTCTTGCAGATTTTCCCCACAGACATCTTCTACTTTTCTCCGCCCGCACCTCCTGCCCCTATCGTCTGACTCAGCCCCCGTCTCGTCAGCTGGCCATGCGCGCCAGGTGTTCGACGAATAACCTCACCGCGGCGAAAAATGCTGCTGAGCGGCGGTTCCTGGCGCGTTTGTGCGGCTGCGAATGTTGCAACAAAGGTACTTTCAAATCGCTGATGCCGTCGCCTGATGGCTGGCTCATTCTTTGCAGGGCAGATGGAAGCTCGGAAGAAACCGCACTCGCAGCCACCGCTGTCATGGTCGACACTCCCGCTGGACCTGGCAAGCCTGGTGCTCCGCCTGCTCCCCGCGTACGCCGACCGAGCCCGCTTCGCCGCGGTGTGCCCGCAGTGGCGCGCCGCCGCGAGGCAGCAGCAGCTCCTGCCCCCGCCATTGCCACTGCTGGCTCTCCCCGATGGCACCTTCTACAGCCTCCCCGATGCCAAGTCCTTCCGCTTCCCTGGCTGCGGCTTCGCTGGGTACAAGAGCACCTGCGGCAGCTGGCTCGTCTTCCCACGTGACGATGGGTGCTTCCTGGTCAACCCCTTCTCCAGGGCCACCGTGACGCTCCCTGCTCTCTCCTGCGTCCGACTCAGGCCTCCGAATGCAGTTGCTAAATGGTTAACCCAGGATGGGGGGAGAATTACTGACCCCTACGTCACATGGATGCATATGAGGGAATCAGAGAAGCCGCACATAAAGAAGCTAATCCTCTGCTCGTCCAACCTTGTTGCTGCACTGGTCGGCGTTGGACCCGTCAGCCAGATTCTAATTTGCCAACCAGGGGCCTTATCGTGGTCAGTACGCGCGTACGATGAGTGTAAGGGGTACGAAGACATGGCGTTTTACCAGGGCAAGCTCTACGCCATTGCCGATGGTGAGAAGCTCCTTGTTGTGAATATCAGTGAGGACAATAACACCGGTGATCCACAGGTCTCTAAGATTGGAACGGTCATCAAGGACAAGGCTGATCCTAGCTGGAACCGGAACTCTAAGTCCCACAAGAAGCTGTATCTGGTTGAATCGCGTGGTTCGTTGCTGATGGTACGCAGGAAGATCTGGTTGTGTGTTCCTGAACCTCGAGTGAGCCATAAAGTTATTGCTGGACCGAGCGAGTTTGAGGTATTTGAGGCTGACCTTGAGCATTCACGGTGGATCAAGGTGTCGACCCTTGGGGATGACCAGGTTCTTTTTCTAGGGCGAAGGTGCTCCAGGGCTGTGTCCGTGTCTCAGTACGGGTTGTGGGCAACCGCATCTTCTTCTTGGATGATGACGACGAATTTCTTGTGAGCTACTTCTACGGCGAGGAGAACACATCTTGCAATGCCTATGACATGAGACTAGGTGATGTCTCTTCCCCTCATCCAGAGATTTCCTGGAAGCGCTGCCATAAGATGCGTCTGGCAGCATGGCTCTTCCCTAAGGACTGAAGTTGAGGTGTTATAATGTTATGCTACGCAAGCTGTTCATCCCATCTATCTGACTGTGGTATGTATGCCGTTTGATATGGTGTTTGGAGGTCGGTGGTCCCGTGCTACCAGTGAAATGCGTTAGAATTTAAAATTCTTACTCTGCATGTATCAGCATGTGTTTGAACTTATTATGGTGGTTACTATGCAGTCTGTTAACATCGGTTTTAAACCACTGTGCATGGATCTTAAAATGCATCTATCCGAATCTTTTGGTATGGTGGTATCTTGATTTGGTATTGGGGTCTCTGAGTGGTAGATTTGTTTTGTGCTCAAGTTGTTATCTTGTTATTATATTTAGCTGTGACAATGTTGTGCAGTTGTGCTGCTAGTATGTTTGATTGAATTTGGAGATTCGGCTAGTCAGTGCTTCATGGTAGTTTATCTGTGTGATCACACTTAATTTCTTGTTCCCTTTCACCGGCCGAGGCGAATAAATTGAACATGGCAAGCCACGTCTGGGCTGTGATTTTGAGAAGTGTGATTTTTTTTTGCGTAAAGAGCAAAGGTAATTTGAAAATGTATTTATGAACCCAGATATTCTTTGAGCAGAAAGGAGTATGTTCCAGTAGAATGGGCTGTAGGTGGTTTTGTACTGTACGTGAGATGTATGTCTCTGCTCAATTCCTGCCATACAAATAGGGCCTTCATTTCTTTTTCTACATATATTTATATACATTTTTTTAAAGAAAGGTTTCATTGCTTCTGACCTCTACATATACAACTAGGAGCTGAATGTTGCCAGCCAAGTGTCCAATATACCTATTTGGTCATGTTTTCCCATAAGCTTTGTGAACTCATGCTTAATGTGTATGCAGAACCAGCTGGTGGACATTTTAGGTTCTCTCCCCCCACCCCCCAAAAAGCATTATTCGTTTGTTTCGCTCTCTTGTGTATCTTTTCCTACTTATCATTTATTCATTTTCTCAGTTCTGCTACTGAAGCATCCTTGGGGTAGCACTGTTTAGCAACAGTTCCTGCACCCAGTCATACCTAAAAATGTCGAATCTTTTTTAGCATCATCACTATTGGCAGACAGCGTATGAGAAATTGGATACCGCGGAAAGAGATATCCATTACATTTCAGTTGCATATACGGAGTATATGTGACGGGGAAAACATAACATCTCAAAGAGTTGCCCAGCAAGAAAAGCCTAGGTCTATGCGAGAACTCCATTAGTTAAGGAGCAACATCTCACAAGAAGTTTTCCAACGAGATGCAGGCTTAGGGCCGAGGTAAAACTCATTGTAAGACAAAGCCTAGGTCTATGTCAGAACTCTACTAGTACCAGTAAAATGCTTACGAAACCAAATGTCAGAACTCCAATGTCTTTTCTTCTCAGGATATGAGAGAGCTGTCGTGCTGCATTGTCTACTCGTCCCTGAGTTCAGGATCCTTGGCGATCTTCGATATCCAACAACATCAGCATCATATTCATGCAGAAGAGTGTGTCTGAAACATCATCCAGAACACAGAAATAATCATCTGCTACTGAAGAATCTCGAGTGTGGCTAGCACTACAAATGAATGATTGGTAATATCAGAATCTAACACGAATATTTAACCGTTAAAGACTGGAAGCATAATAATGTTCAAATTGTTGACAAGATGAGAAATCTCACAGAAATGTTTAGTTCAAGATAAAAAAATATAACAATCCTATGATGTAATCATGTAACTAACAAGATGAAGAGGGACTAAATGATTAACACACTGATTAGAGGGAAACAAAAGTAAGTGCATGGCATTGTTAGCGAGAAAGAAGAAATTACTAGTGAAAAATAATAAGGAACTACTAATACCTTCAAAGCCACCATATATCATCAGGAATTAGTATAACATGACTTCTCAAATGATAGAGTAGGGTGGTTCGGATGTGTGCTGGTTGCTCTCTCCAGAGCAGCCTTTGCAGAGTCAACACGGCTACCGTCATAGCCGCGCACCTCACATTTGACACCAGTGAGGCAGGGTAGGTTTTCAATCCCAAAATCAAAATCACCATCAGTTTCACTTTCATCTGGGCGGAATAGCAGTGTTAAATTTTCCAGTTTGGGCATCGACCCTACTTCAAACTTCAGTTTCATCCCTCCAGACAATACAGTATAGCCGAACACCGTCAAGCATGGGAACCCAACTTCAGCACCGACTGCGAGACTGCCTTCACAAGCAACCATATCTAGGATGAGCAGAACAGGTAAACATCGAAGGATGCACATATCTTCCTGCCCGACTCTCTCCAGTTCAAGGCGTAATTTCTGGAGGTTGATGAGAGAGCCCAGCCATTGCGGAACCTGTGGTATGGTTGACGCTAGAGTGTAGAACTCCCGGAGGCTAATGAGCTGAGTAGGGGAGAAAGGTCCCTGCAGAAAGTTGCTTCCTGAAGAAATAGTTAGAGAACGCAGGTTCTGGGTGCCTAGGTTATGAAGAGAAGAGGCTACTAGTTCCATTGTGTCTTCAGTTGCACACTCAAATTCACTAAAATCAAGTGCCAGTTTCCTCATATTCTTCAGCTGCCCAAGTTCTTGCATGAAGCCAAATGACTGTATAGAGACCCTCACATGTTTCAGTATCTCTAGAGCTTGCATCTTCGCAATTCCAGCAGGAAGTTTAACACCGCTGACAATAAGTAGATGCACCAATTTTCCAAGATTAATTATAGATGCTGGCAGTTCACATACACAAGTGCCTCTTAGGTCCAACATCTCTAGGTACTGTAGTTTCCCTATTTGTTCTGGTAGTTTACTTATACGTGTCCAACTGAGGTTCAGGTACCTCAACTGAAACAACCTCCCTATACCTTTAAGATGATGGTTTGTCAGTTTGTCGCAGTGTCCAAAGTCCACAACACGCACATGAATAAACTTATCCAGAGAAGGGATGTCCACAGGATTACCAAACACACTAACTGACCGGACATGAGACAATACCAAGCCTGTTGGCATCAGAGAATTTCCTCGATTGCGATCTTGTAGAGAGAGACGACGGACTTTGCTCTGTGTACCTTTTGTCACATTGGGAAGACCAACTAAAGTAACAAAGTTCACTTCAGTGGACTTGAATATAATGAAATCAAGAATTGTGTCATGAACTCGAAACCTCTCCACCCTATGAAACTTGTCGAGACCCTCCGGTTGGATCAAACTCCTATTGACAAGCTCATTGAAACACCTTTGTCCCACCTCATGTACTGTATATTTTCCTTCTCTATGAATAAATCCTTCTGCAATCCATCTCCTTATGAGGTCCCCCCTTTTAATAACAGAATTCTCTGGATATATGCTTAGATACAGTAGACATGTTTTCATATGAGGAGGCAGATCAAAGTAACTAAGTGACAAAATCTTGAACATTCCCTTAACACTATCATTTCTACCATTCAACAAAACACTCTCATTTCTGTCAAGTCCACAACCAATTGATTTATTCACCTCATTCCAATCTTCCTCTGTGCTTCCTATGCTTGCCAACAGACCAGATATGGTAATGATCGCCAAAGGTAAGCCTGCACATTTTTTGATGATTTCTTCAGAAACTTTCTGTAGGTGTGGAGGACAATCTTCTTCAGAGTTGAATAGTCGTCTGTGAAATAACTTCATCGAATCCATGTCGTCAAGAGGCCTTATATTATAAATATAATCACTGATCTGTGATGAAGAGCATTCCTTAGCAACATCATTCTTACGAGTAGTGGTAATGATTATACTCTCATTGTTTGTCCTGCAGAGTGCACGCTGAATAACATCCCATGTTTCCACGTCCCATATATCATCCACCATGATAAAAAACCTGCACATGTATTTATGAGAGTATTAGCATGGCTTAAACTAATGAGTATACAACAATATAAAACTCGTTCTCATTAACAATGTGCAAAGACGAATAAGTGAACTAAAACAAGTGCAAGAATAAAGACATTACAGACTTAATTTATGAGAGTATTAGCATGGCTTAGACTAATGAGTATATACAACAATATAAAACTCGTTCTCATTAACAATGTGCAAAGACGAATAAGTGAACTAAAACAAGTGCAAGAATAAATACATTACAGACTTAATTTATGAGAGTATTAGCATGGCTTAAACTAATGAGTATACAACAATATAAAACTCGTTCTCATTAACAATGTGCAAAGACGAATAAGTGAACTAAAACAAGTGCAAGAATTGCATTACAGACTTAATTTGTATGTGTATGTCCTCTTTTCTTTTCTTAGTTTGGTACAATAAAGACAAGAAGGATCAGGTTAGAGGAGATTTCTGAAACAGGAGGCCGGACAACAGGGGAAAGGAAACAATAGAGCTCAGCTGTGTAAAGAAGCATACACAACAATTCAAACAACAGACGGAACGAGACAGTCTGCAAAGTAGTGATTCTCAGCTCTTGGCTAGCCTCACAAAGATTAATATACAATTATTTTAACTAGCAATGAACCTCATAATTCACGCTACTGTGGTGTAGGAGTAGGTCCTTATTACACTCCCCTCAATGTTACTTCTAGAGCAGCCAATTAGAGTTCAAGGTAAGAACATTACGGGGAATCAAGCATTGGATGTTCTTGTGTTGTAGTACTTAATAACTGGCGTAGTTGCGATGGAATACTTAGCAGCTACCTAGTTTACCTTTGTATTCTTTCTTACTGATTCAAAATTTACCTATTTCCAACTTATCTTTTAAACTCAGTAGTACTTAATAGAATCTGCATTGGCTATGCATTGAGGCAAGGAGATCGGTAACTTCCGCCTTCTAAAAAAATGTAAATAACAAATATCTTGACATATCTTTCTATGGACGATCGGATAGTATACACCCATCTTCTGCACACCAATCATTGGAAACTTAAACCCCTCCTCGGAGCACATTTTTGTTGGCTAGTGGTTTGTCGAAGCAATCCTGTCAAAGGACAATCTTTGAGAAGATGACCGAAGAGGATGCTAATTGCTTCTTTTGTAGTGCCCTAGAATCAATTGATCCTATCATGTTTTGGTGCCCTCTTCCAAACTATATCCCGTGTCGTGTGTTGCAACTCGACTAGTTTGAACATGCATTTAATACGATATATTAAATTTATTTTCATGGACAAACAAGGAAATTAGTAGATGGAACAATAGCTAGTAAATTATATTGCCACAATATGTGATACAAATTAGAATTAATTGTTATGAGGTTTATCTTTTGATGAAAAAGAGATTATTTGTAGTAAGACACATCATACAAATTATATTATAATCCGGTATCATGTATTTGGTAGGAAGGGTGAATAATAAACTATGTGTTGCTCGTGGTCCTCTTGATGTAATTACTTCATAATGCCATTTTATGTTTCCACCTCGAAGAACATGCTAGCTTGACATTAACTAATATAAATTCACTCATCTTTTAATCCTACTTGGCTTGTTTTTAGTCCTGGCCAGAAACATTCTGTAACCGCCTAAGCGTCCACCCCGCCCCATGTAACCTTAGCCTAGAAATTTGCATTTCCTCACACTAGTTCCTTTCCAAAAAGCCCACTTATTGCACAAAGTTACTATATGTGACGAACTGAGTAGCTATGTTTGGAATTCATAGAATGGCAAAGAATAAATAATAATAATAATAATATAAATGGGAAATACAGTCTCTTAAGATAGGTTTTTTATTTGTACTTAAATGTTGTATCCATTCTACCATACTTTTTTTTTGACATAAACAGACAATCTTGATACAAATACTTGAGCATCAGTTTTCCAATTAACATATTAAAAATATATGTTTAGAATTACTTACGTGCAAGTATTTTGCTAAAAGATTACAACTATAATTTTTAGGTGACATGTCTAGATTCTAGATACACGTGTATACATTCTAAGACGAAAAGTAAAGATGAATAGAAATGGTACCTTTTCTCTTTTAGAAACTGAGTGATCTTAGGAATGATCTGTTGTATGCTCCCTGCTTCTGTGTGAGCATAATTTTTATTGCTAACTTCACTAAGAATAGTTCTAAGGATATTCATCACGTCTGGATTCCGTGATACGGATACGAAAGCTCGACAGTCAAATGTCCCTTTTAGCTCTTCATACACTTGATTTGCAAGAGTAGTCTTGCCCATTCCTCCAGACCCAACAATGGATACTATCCTGGGTTTTTGTTGTGTCGATCCAGATCCACCCCGTGTCAATAGTTTGATGATGTCAGCCTTGGGTTTTTCAATTCCGACGAGCCTTGAGGCATGCTCAAAGATAGCAAGAGCCCGATGGTCAACGGTGGAATTGATAGTCTTGGCGAAGGCTTCGCGAGTCTTGTACCTTGCGTTTCTTTCGCCCACCTCAATAACCTGTTTCTTCAAGTCTTGAATCTCAACACCAATCTGACCGTGAGTCTTCATCTTCCTCAACTTCTCCATCGAGTGCTTGATCTTGTTGATAAAGCCGTCCGGCTTAGTGTCTTTTTCATCAACATCTTGCATGAAGTCGTCGATGGAGTCTTCCATGTCGTAGGAGAGCTCCCGCACCGCCGTCATCCATACCTTGTCTTGCTCGTCAGGATCCTCCTCCTCGGACATTTTCAGGAGAAATGCTTGCATGGCGGTGAGCTCATCCATGAGGAATTTGATCTCGCCGCGCAGCCACTTGAGACGCTTGTACTCGTCGCCTACGAGAGTGGCCAGCTTTCCCAGAACAGGTTTCAGGGCCCCTGTCGCAGCGCTCACAAGAGCCGCCTCCATGGTTCCACGCCTATGGAAATTAAGCTGGAGGGGAGATGGCTAAGGTATGTTTGTGTGGAGGGGTTCTGTAGTAGGAGTAGCAGTGTAGATGGAAAGGAAGTTCCCCTCCGCAGCCTTATACTAGTACTACTTAGAAGATAGGTATGAATGGCAAGTAGTAGTTTGTTAATTTTGGTTTCCAGCCAAATTCCTCACCCCGAGATTGTTAATTAACCTTAGATGCTACCCCAAAGATAAAAAATATGCGCGTCGGTCAACACTGAACATGATAGTCCTTCTCGAGTTATTTAAATTGAGAAGGCATCCAAATGTGTAGCCACCCTGATCGAGATATGAAACCATCTACCGACAGATGGTATAAAAAACTTGCAACTCTGGCGTGCACGTCGAAGCCGTCTATTGTATGTTCTTTATTGATGTCTATTTTATTCTCTGGTTATAGAGTTTCAAGTTTGCAAGAATCTTTCTATTCAGCATATAACTGTTTGTTTTCTAGTGTTTAGTTTAAAAAGGAAATATATTTTAAAATAAATATTAGATTAAAATCCGTTTGAACATGTGTATTTATTTCAATGTTATCTTTTTAATAAGCTCCGAATAGGTTTAGTTTTGACGAAATCCAAATCTAAATTTTAAATTACGATGAAACACAACGATGAATTTTAAAACCTAATAAAACCCAATGAAATAGCATTGACATATCGTGCCTCCCAATTGTTGTCACTATTATTTGAATGCACCACTATGTGTTTCATTTAGATTTTGAATTCGGTATCCGGTATTGTTTTTCTTTTATTATTTTATTATCTAAACTCTAAGGATTTTTTCAATTATTTTCTAACTATAATGAACGGAGTTTGAAACACAATAAAATAGATTGTTTCAACAATAAAAGATCACCAGGTTTCATACATTTTTGAACGTTTCAGCAGGTTTCAGTAGTTGATTTTCAAATATTGTTAAAATACATTTAATATTAGTCTTGTTTTTAAGCTCTCTTCATTAGGAATTCAAATATGCAAACGGTTCTAAAATTAAAATTGTGGTTCAAATCTACAAATATTTGTAACTTTAGAACTAAAGGTATTAGGAGAGTAGTCTAGCACACATTTCCATAAACTTGGGAGAAAGAAATAAGAGTGGTGGAGAGGGGTGTGCCGTGCACGCGATATTATGTGCATTGCCAGGATTGCCGCTCTCATAGAAGGCATCCTTCTGGTCAATTAACCAAGTGTAGCTGATTCCAATTTTCCGCGTCAACTCCTATAGATCTGCGCAGTGTTAATTTTTCCTTCTCAAGATATTCGTTTATAATTTTGTTAGGGAGTGTCTAATGAACAGCTAGCTGTTTTACAATTTAAAAACAGACAGCTTTCGGTAGCCAATTAAAAAGTGACAGCTGTACAAAACCAACTACTCCCTCCGTTTGGGTTTACAAGTCCTACGCGTATATTTAGGTTATCAATTTGATCTATATAATTTGAATTATATAATATCAAAATTATATCATTGAAAAATACAAAGTCTAAAGTTTCCGGTGATATATTTTATAATATATACATCATACTAAGTTGATCAATTTAGCGACATAGAACTACGTGCAGGACTTGTAAACCGAAACAGAGGTAGTAATGACAGAATGAGTATATGTGTCTGTTTTTCATTTAGAAAACAGATGGATTCTGGCCTTTTGGGCCGACTCTTTCATTTGTTGTACACACAAATCCGGCTTTTTTGAGTCCTCGGTTTTCATTTGTGCCTAACACGAAACTCATGATCCAGCGTGTACTTGTATCGGGCCTAGGCGAGCATCAGTCAATACTCAATCGCGAACGTGACAGCTTTTGGATCTCCTTCATGTTCATTTGGATCGCGAACATGACCGCTTTTGAAACAAAAAATAAACAACAAAAGTACACTGAATTTAAAGTGTGTGGAAGAAAACATTGGTTTGAACTAACAAGAGAATTTACATCTGGTCTTCCGACTTATCGGATCCAAAAAGGACTAGAATGTCACGGGCTAAAAGAGCAGATAACACACACACAGACAGCTACACCGCCCACACCTATTGTTGTCCGTATATGCTAGAAAATGAACTTAAAACCACTCTTTATTTTCTTTCCATGCATGTACAAACTCCTCAGCCAATAAAGGAAAACGACACCAATGTGACGGCTGAGGCGAATCAGGAGGCTCAAGTGCAAAAACCGCAAAACCATGCCAGTGAAGCTGTGATCTGCATGAATACTTCAAAAACAGAGAGAAATAGAAAAAATAGACTATGTTTTTTGACTGTAGTGTGGCCTGTGATGTGCTAAAACTGACTAAGCAACTAGTTGTGGCTCAAGCATACACAATACTGTCAGAATGTTTGTTATTGTCAAAGCATTATTTACAAAGTAAGCCTAGTCACATTGTATATATTTGCGCTGAATTTATATTATGCTGATATAGATTGTAAAGAAAACACAACACAAATGGCCTCATCATATAGCTACAAAGACAAAAGCACTAACCTACATGCGAGCGTTATATGATTTGAATCCTTGAGAATTAGTCATTTCCTGTCTGACCACTATCTGAGATGAAAGAACAGATATAAACCAACAAACTATGTGATACTAAGAAAAATAAACATCATCACAACTAGCTAAAACATAAAAAATGTACAAGGAGGAAACCTACCCTTATTACGAACAATTTCTGAAAAAATAAACCCACTGTCCTTGAAGAACTCTAGCGGTGCCTACTTCTCCTTCTCTCAGCAACTTGTGTGTACTGCTGATAAAACACAATGTAAAAGAAGCAAAAGAGATGTGGCATGAGGTAAGAAGTCAAATCCAATAACGAAAAGAAAAAGGAAAGACTCATAGTCACCAGAGGAACTAGCGCTGCACCGCTTTGTTCCCTTCTCCCGCTTCTCTCCCTGAACGGATGCATCCACGAACCTCCGCCTATTTTTTCTCTAGATAAGTATCCATGGCACTTTGATAGAAAACCGCAGAGTAGATACCATATAACAGGCATGGCCCCAAAATCTAAAAGCACGAGATGGAGCATGATGGCCGCAACACAGCATCCCAAAATGTACATCCATGTGACCCATGATGGCCACATCATAATCACGGCCAACGAGACCCCAAGTCCAACAGCAAGCAGAAGAATCAACACTATACTCTTAATAATGAAGAGATACTTAACACTGCGATTTTAGAGAGAAAATATACTGAATAAAATCTAATAGGAATACAAACTAATGACAAATATAGATCCCAAAGAAATTTAGAGTTATTGAACAATGAAAGAGCTGAGAAACTCATGAACAACGAAGAATGAAACATTGATTGAAGAAAATAATAACATATCCAATGAAAGAATGAAAAGCCGATGAATGGGGGGCTGAATAATTGAGAAACTTAATACTGAAAGAATGAAGACAATGGACTCAACAAAGAGTGACGAAAACTGAAAAAAAGGCAGAGACTGAAGAAATGATGATTAGATCTAATGGAAGAATGAAAAGCCGAGGAATTCAAGACTGGAAAACTGAAATACTTAATATTGAAAGATTGAAGAAAAGGGATTAAAAAGAGAGTGACCGAGAACTTGAAAAAAGGGCAGGGATTGAAGAAAATGAGGATCAAACATAATGAAAGAATGAAAAGCTGAGATTAGTAACTGAAACACTTAAGACCGAGTGAGTTCTAATGGAAGAATGAAAAGCCAAGGAATTCAAGACTGGAAAACTGAAATACTTAATATTGAAAGACTGAAGAAAAGGGATTAAAAAGAGAGTGACTGAGAACTTGAAAAAAGGGCAGAGATTGAAGAAAATGAGGATAAAATATAATGAAAGAATGAAAAGCTGAGATTAGTGACTGAAACACTTAAGACCGAGTGACTTAAGAAATGGGACTAAACAAAGAGTGGCTGCAACAAAAAAAATAGGGTAGAGACTGAGGAAAGAAGAAACAACGACTGAAGAAAATTATGAATAAATCTAGTGAAAGAATGAATAATTGCAGGATTAGTGACTAAAAATGAATGAAGAACAAGAATGAACATGAGAAAAATGAATTACATAAAAGAATGACATGAGACAACTGAATTACATCACATATCTCATTGTATTCGGGAAACACTTGATGGAATAACTAGAAAAGATGTCCCTGCCCACACTATTGACATTTAATATTTTGTTTAGGCGCAGATACAATGGTGGAACGTGTTAAGTTATAAAATGGTCGAATACAAATAAGGTTGGAAGAATGTGAGACAAACCTCGATCTAGATATGAGCCTCCTTGCGGAAATTTGTTTCATCCATCTTAAAATGATTTAACCAACTTATTATAGGAGGACAACTAATACCGAAGCCGAAACAAATGGGCACAAAGTGTGCGCGCGTGCATGTACGCGCGCGCACACACACAGTACAATAGTGTGTGAGCATAAATGGTTTCGCTCCTATTAAATCATATTACCACATGGAAGGAGAGCCAAAAGGACCACACAACTGAGCCAATCACACACACCATAGCAAGAAAAGAAACAAGTCATTACACTTAAAATTGAACTCTAACTAAGAGTGGCACACCATAGAGGATCTAGAAGAACAAAAGACTGACAATTAGCATACCATCAGTAATGCAATTATATACATATTTGAGATAAGTCTAGTTGATGTTCACCACTGCAGGATACTACCTGACAACAAAAGCGAGGCGTTACTAGCACTGAAATGAGTATAACTACTCATCTCTCTAGACTCTAGCTGCTGATATCAAACAACCAAGACAAGTAAACCACATGCAGCATTCCACAATCATTAATCATCTCACCAGCACTTGCAATCAAAAAACAGGGGCGGGAATCCCCTCTGCCTTCTCCTCCACAACCTAAATGAAGTTGGTCAGACACACAAGAAGATGTTCAGAAGAAGAACATATGTAAAAATGTGCACAAGGATCGTACTTTGTCACTTCATGAGATGCTATGTTCAACGCTCCCAATATAGGACAATGCATAATCAGGTTCATGACCTGATTGGCTGCAAACTCTTGATTGCCCTACAAACAAGAAGTCACCAAAACTTTTGCTGATCTGATCCATGCGAAGATAGCAGGAATTAATCGAGGGATAAGCACACAATACACATAAAAAAGATGATAAATAAACAATTTTAGGCTTGAGAGAGAATGAATAGTACCATGACCAACTAAAAATAATACGTAGTTTTGATACATATTCATCGGTGAAAGATTCACACAAACACAACTGAAAACTAAACCCTTAGGACGGAGGGTAAAAAAGAAAAATAAATAAAACAAAAATATCATGTGTATGAGGATCATAAGTGTGTGAAGATACACACTGTTAGCAACATGCAACAGATCAGGACACCCTCGAAAAGTATGAGATTATGCCCAACACAATCGCCCCAGGACCAACTGGCTCTTCACACAAATCAAAATCAGAACAGAACACATATGAACAGAAAAAACCTACACTCTTGCTAAACCATCATCCACTTGACCTGACCGAACACCACATCATGAGCAGCATGATGTGAAAAAGATCAAAATCAATTGTTGGACCATCCCCCTTGTCATCGTGTACTTCCGACGAATGGGACCACAAGATCCGGCAAGGCACGTACATCTAAAACAAGCTAGCAACTAGATTGATTTGAAACAAGCAGCTAGCAGAACTCACGCACACGACAAAAAATCTGATGCCCACAAAGCATGTTGTGTCTATATTGATTTCAGGATAGCATACATGATACATTACATGAGTATATGTACCCAGCAAGCTGACACAGCGCCAATACGAATCGTTGATCTACTTCTAGTCCTACTCGGTCGGTATGACACACGGAATGCACATGCACATGACGCCGTGCCGGCGTTGATCAGGATTAGTATTCCTAGCAATCAGAAGGACAAAGGAGCGAAATCCCCAGCCGTTGCACTCTGCTGTGACGGAACAAACCGCCGACGACCCCGTGGTCACGCCTCTGCCTCGACCCAGCGACTAAATCCCGCCACCTGAATCAGAACATACTGCCGCCGAAAATGGATTACCCTGCTGTTCCCGCGCCGGCCGCAACTACCACATCCGAACAAACACTCTCTCGCTGGCAAAGAAATGAGTTAGAAATAGAGAGGAGAACCTATCTCCGTGGTGGCAACCATGGTTGCCGTCCCCCGGAGCCACCGCTCTATCAGGGCACTCCTAGTGAGGGATCCTCACAATCTGCGGATCTTGACGTCATGCCCTCGCCCAATCTGAGCTTCTCCTGTCTATTCTCCTCCCACGTCGAGAAAAATGAGGAGGAGATGAAACAAGGAGACACACACGCCTCTCACTAATGGGGAATGAGACTGTGGCTCGGCGTGGCCTAGAACAAAGCCCAAATAGAACACTCAGCAGCGACGCGCCAAGATGATCAGACGAGAATCAACGAGCAGAAAAGTGACTGTTTCTCAATTAGAAAACAGCTAGCTGTTTAATAGGAAAAGTGTTTTGTTATCTAGAAATAAGTGAGTGTGATTTGTTTAGATTCATATAAAGTTGCACACTAAAACACGTATATATATATATATATATATATATATATATATAAATCTATACAAATTGTTATACTGTCAGTCAGTCCGTCTTAATTTATTACTTATCCACAAGTAGTCCAACTAACAGTAGAAAATAAAATTGTGCATCGGCCTTAATTACCTAGCTTGGCTGGAGCCTGCCTTCTTGGCTTCTTCAATCTTCATCATGGGTTCTACCGTTCTTTTGGTTATAATATTTATTTTTATTATATTCACAGTATGCTTCATGTCATAAATGGCAATTTCATTTCTTAAGGGAAGACGGAAATGACAATCAGCGAGAACTGGCGGGCAATGACTAAGTACCCCGCCCATTTCTCTTAGCTGGCCTGGGCAGCATCACTCCACATGAACCCACTTGATCACACGTCCTGTTCGGGCAGCCATACCCACCGGTTCTGGAGCGGCGCTCTTTTCACCGGCGCGGACGGTGTATCGACCCCAGCTCTGGCAGAGGTACGGACATCGTCTCTCCGATACACCTCTTTCTTTCTCCCTCCTCTCTGAAGCTCAGGGTGGTTTTCGTCCTTTCTCCTACCGTGTCTGATGGCCATGCACACCACGTGTTCGACGCATTGTGTGGCACATTCTAAGTGCTCGGATGCTGGAAATAAGGTAGCAACGATGATCTTGTTACTTATTTGCAGGATCAATGTCAGTGGAGAAGAAGCCGCACTCATAGCCACCGCCGTCGTGGTTGGCACTCCCACTGGACATGGCTGTCCTCGTGGCCCGCCTGCTCCCCACATATGCCGACCGCGCCCACTTTGCTACGGTGTGCCCCCAGCGGTGTGCCGCCGCGAGGAAGCTCTGGTTCCTGGTCATCTTCTCATCGAGACCACCTCGTATTCTAAAAAAACACACAGATTATAAGGACATGTTGATGTTTTTTCCTTTCTGCATTATGTTAATGGCTTGTCCATTATTCATTTTCTCTTTTTGTAATTTTTTTTTGGTTTGTTGGCATGTACCTTCTGCATCTTCACCAAAGAAAATGGAATGGTTTTTCTTCAAATCAGGAAAATAAATGCAGCAGAACATACAAGGATTTGAGAGGGGGCAACATTAATTTGGAACAAAAAAATTCAACCTTGTCCTTTGCCTATCGCTGCTCATCACGCCATCGGACCCCTGGCTAATAATTCAGTGTTGATGATGTGGAGGTTGGACAAGCGAGCAGCGACGATCAGTGGCAGACGCCGGATGTGCTACTCAGCCAGCTAGAATAGCCGCCATTCAAATCCAAGGTTGGCATCTTGCTGCTATCCGGCAGGCGTCCACGATTGATAGTTCTCTCTCCGTTCAAAAAAGGATGTCGTAAATTTAGATGTATCTAGTAACTGTGTATATGCATTCAAACTAAGACAAGCTTTCTAGGGAGAAGAATAGTTGACATACCAACAAGGGATGCTTTCAGAGATCTAGGGGTCATCCATGCCTAACCTACCTGTTGACCTGGAGGTACAGACGAACTGTCTCTATCGTCTCTCTAGTAGAGCCCTCATACACCAATGCCTCTCCCTCCTAGTCACGTCTCGCGAACGGGTGGAAGTAGAGGCCTCTAAGCTCGGTGGCGTGGCGTCCGCAGAGACGTACGAGTAGTTCGTGCATGACTGCATCTAGACCCTTCTCTTTGTCATCGTGCATCAGCTTGAAGGAAATCTCCTCCGTGAGTGGCTCCGTCTGGCGTTCTGGCTGTGAGACTCTAAAGCCTCAAAGTTCCTTCCTCTCAAACTTGATGAGCCGAAGTGCCTTGATACTAGGAAGTTGGAGGTTGAGCACACTAGTAAACTGCACGATGCATGAACCAAAACAAGTTCCATTGAACTCCTCGGCAGTGCTGATCACAAAGCTAGTCATCTAATGTAAGATAGGGAAACATTAGAACAACACACGTAAGAGAAAAACAAGACAGTAATATGAAAGCAAATAGCATACAATCAACCAAAAAACATACAAGTCATGGCATACAAAATTCTACCACAAGCACTAAGGTTCAGACATAACTTAGACAATTTTTTGCGAGAAAACTGTTGGAGATATGCCCAAGAGGCAATAATAAAGTGGTTATTATCATATCTTCATACTTATGATAAATGTTTACATACCATGCTATAATTGTATTAACCGGAAACATTAATACTTGTGTGATTTGTAAACATAAAAGAGTCCCTAGTAAAGCCTCTTGTTAAACTAGCTTGTTGGTTAATATATGATCATGGTTTCCTGATCATGAATATAGAGATGTTATTAACAACAGGGTCATATCATTAGGAGAATGATGTGATGGACATACTCCTATAGTTAAGCGTAGCATAAAGATCAAGTTATTTAATATAGTTTATTTGCTATAAGCTTTCTGATACATAGTAACCTAATTCCTTCGACCATGAGATCATGCTAATCACCATCACCGGAAGGATGCTTTGATGACATCAAACACCACACCGTAACTGGGTGGCTATAAAGGTGGCATTGAGTGTTCGGAAAGTATGTGTTGAGGTACATGGATCAAGAGTGGGATTTGTCCATCCATATGACGGATAGATATACTCTGGGCCCTCTCGGTGGAATGTCATCCAATTAGCTTGCAAGCATGTGACTGGCTCACAAGGGATCACATACCACGGGAACGAGAAAAGAGTACTTATCGGTAACGAGGTTGAACTAGGTATGCAGAGATACCGACGATCAAAACCTCGGATAAGTAAACTATCGTGAGACAAAGGGAAATTGGTATCGTATGTAAGTGGTTCATTCGATCGCAAAGTAATCGTAGAAATATGTGGGAGCCATATGAATTTCTAGATTCCTCTATTGGTTATTGATCGGAGAAGAGTCTCGATCATGTCCGCATAATTCACGAACCGTAGGGAGACACACTTAAGGATTCGATGTTGTTGAGTAGTTATGGAATGATGACTAAGAGACCGAATGTTGTTCGGAGTCTCGGATGGGATCCGGGATATCACGAGGAGATCCGGAATGGTCCGGAGAATAAGATTCATATAAGGAAAGTCCCGTTTCGGAGTTGGAGAATGGTTCCGGTGTTTTCATCGAGAATGTTCTAGAAGGTTCCGGAATGTCCGGCACTCCGGAGGGGAAAGGGTACATGAATGTGTTATATCAAGTTGATATGATTGCATCATGTACTAGGTGTCATCGTTGTACCAAAATAGAGGGTTTATTCAAATCCTAGTTTGAAAAAGTCAAACGGCTAGTTTTGGGAAAGAGGAGAAGGAGGTTTGAAACCGACTTGGGGGAGGAGTTCCTCCTCCCACCGCCGGCCCACCTTGGGTCCGAGTTGGGGAGGGACTCCCCTCCCCAGGCGCGCCTCCCTCCACCTATAAGAGGAGGGGCAGGTCTCCCCTCATAGGTGACACAAGTCCCTTGCCCCGAAAACCCTAACCCTAGCCGCCGCCGCCCTCCAAGCCGCCGCCGCCGCCTAGGGATCTCCTTGCCGCCGAATTGGGCACCTCCAAGCCCTAGCCGCCGGCCCTAGCACCTCTTCCTCGGCGTGTCTAAACCCTAGATCATCGAGGGATTTCTCATAGCCCACCATACTCGCTCCGGCTTAAGGCGAAGCCCTGCGAGATCTCCCCTCTACTTCCGGTACCACGCCGTTGTGCTGCCGGAATCGCGAGGAGAGTGCTACAACCTCCGCTGCCTGCTGGAACAAGGGAGAGGAAGGTCTTCTTCGAGTACCGAACGTGCGAACGACTGCGGGAGCGCTGCCGGAACACAGCGCCGGAAGGATCGTCTACGCGATCTTGAGATCGGGAAGAGTATGACTACATCACCCACGAGAATCCGCTCTTGTTAAACACTTTGGAATCTTCGAGGGTGAGTTATTCTATCGACTCGTTGCTACAATCTAGTAGATAGATCTTGGCTTGTTTGTTTGTATGCAGTAGAAATTTTTTGTTTTCCATGCTACGAAACCCTACAGTGGTATCAGAGCCGTGTCTATATGTAGATCTGTTGCACGAGTAGAACACAATGGTCATTGTGGGCGTTGATGCTTTTATTGTCGATTGCTTCTTGTGTACTTTGCATCTTGCGGTATGTTGGGATGAAGCGGCCCGGGCTAACCTTACATGACATCGTTCATGAGACTTGCTCCACGCTTGACATGCAACTTGTATTGCATAATTGGCTTTGCGGGTGCCTGTTTCTCCTAGCATAGTTAAGATCCAATTTACAACGGGTGATCAACAATACTAGTATCAATGTTGTGGTTCTTGTTCGTAAGTTAGAACGACACTTATTGAAATCCCCAAACCACGTAAAATATGCAAAGAAAGTAGAGGCGTCTAACTTTGTTTTGCAGGGGTGTGATGTGATATGGCCATGATTGTGATTATATATGATGTATGCAATGTTCCTTATTGTAAGTCGGCAACCGGCAGGAGCCATATGGTTGTATTTAATTTCTGTTAAGACCCGCGTGTCTATTCAAAGTAGTTGTAATAGTTGAAGCCGGTGGACGACAATCATGGAGATGCAATGTCGGTGATGATGGAGATCATGTTCGTGCTAGAAGATGGAGATCGGAAGCACAAAGAAGAAAGGCCATATCATATCACATATTATGAATTGCATGTGATGTTAATCCTTTATGCATCTTGTATTGCTTAGTAGACGACGGTAGCATTATAAGATGATCCCTCATGCACATGAATTTCAAGTCATAAAGTGTTCACCCTTAGTTAGCACCGTTGCTAAAGCTTGTTGTTTTGAAGCACCACGTGATGATCGGGTGTGTTAGATTCCGCAAGTTTATACAACGTGGGCAAGCCAGATTTGCTCATGCGGAAGCTAAGGTTTGATCTTGACGAGCCTAGCATGTACAGACATGGTCTCAGGAACACGGATCACCGAAAGGTAAAGCATGAGTAATATAGTAGATATGATGAACATGTTGATTGTTCGCCATTGAAGCTATATCAACTCTCGTGATGATCGGTTTTGATATGGTGGATTTGGTTCGTGTGATCACTAAAACAATGTGAGGGATATTGTTTTGAGTGGGAGTTTAACAGCAATATGATTAAAAGTTGAACACTATTTATCATAAATTAACTCAAAGTGAATTTGCATAATTGTTGTAGTCATTGGCATCTGTTTACCACCTTGCGCTTAGTTATAATTGAGATGATAGAACTATAGAATTCTGGTTAGTTACTTTACGAAGTGGTATCGTATTGTTTTGAAGTGTTAATCTAAAGTTTAAAAGTCCTATTGCAAACTTTCAGTAAATTCCGGTTACTCCATGAAGTTTAATAATTGGTATTAAATCAAGAGTGACAATTCCAAGTGTTAGTGTATGAGTATCATGTTTGTCTCCATGATTCTTGATATTCAAAGGATTATCTTAATATCAAGGTTATCTAGGATCTGAAAGAGTTGTTTCAGAAACCATGATGTGTGGAAGATATTGTGATATCTGAAACGAAGTTTTGGTTACACCATGATAGAGTATAATATGGCAAAGTTCATGTTCTCATATTTTGATGAGAATTTGCAAAGGGTTGGAGACACTTGTTGTCCTAATCCTCCAAAAGGTTTTGGATAGCAACATTATACTCGTAATTCATCGTTATAAGCTAAAAGTAGCTTGATCATGGACGATTCCATGATAAGGGTGAATATTTGATGTAGGTAAAATGTTTACTACACCAAGAGATTACTAAAGAAAGGAATTTGAAAGAACACCAAACATTTGATGATGGTGATCTACTTCAAAGTGCAAGTCCAAAGACATTGGTATTTAACTATACACGCTTTGGACTATGTGTCATATGTATGACTCCACTATTGATGTTGATAGATTCTTTCAAACAGGAAAGGAAATACTGAAAGAGAATCTCATAAGTATATGACAGAAAAGAAAAGACTAGAATTGTTCAGCTTAAGTATATAGATGATATACATGTTATGGCTATATTCTTTGCTTATTAAACAAAGCGGTTCTTAAGTATTTGATACTGAATTTGTTGGTGTGAATCGTCATACGAAACAACAGAATTCATGAACTACAGTGGCCTAAGTAACTAGCAAAAGAATATGTGATGATGTTCATCGAGAACAAATAAAGGGTTATTGTGTTGCTCGTTAAACATCAAAGCTTGCCTTCAAAGATTTGTTATATCAGGTATTATGAGAACAAAAGGGTTGTTCAAATAATTGCCGTAATCCATAAAAGATGGATTCGCAAATCTCGTTGGAGAAATCACATCCATAAAACTAGTGCTAAAGATGTCGAAAGACAAATTGATTGAAAGATCACTTAGGAAGTGACATCGCCGTTTAAATTATATTGAAAGAAAACATGAAGAAACTCCATGTGGATGGAATTTTAGAGTCTTTTGATTTTTGATCAAATGACGCTTGTGAAACTTTCCTAGAAATAATTAAAACTTCGTTCATAGGCCAAAAGGGAACGAATGACTAGCTTATTGGAACTTGTACATATTGTTGTACGAAGTCCATTATGTGTAGTCAAGAGCGATGGATTTCAACTTCATATGCTTTCTCCGAAAATTTGAGTGAATATATGAATATTTACTTAATAAGGATGAAGTATGAAACATTTGAAAAGTTCAAAGACTTTCAAGATGAAGTGCAAAATCATTGTAACAAGAATATAAACAGTTTATGATAAAGATCATAAAGGAAGATATTTGAGTTACAAAGTTTAGCATAATACCTAAGATTTATGGAATCGTTCCATGGATTTGCATTTCCCGAAACACCATAAGAGTATGGAGCATTCGAGATATGTAATTAAACCTTGTTTGACATGGTAAGATCAAAGGTATAATTCATAAAACTGCCATTATATTTTAAATATTAAAAGCTTTAGAGACTACCTTTTTTTCCACTGAAAAGAGCTTCATCATAATCCGTTGAAATGACACCATATAAAGTTATGGTTTGGGATAAAACCCAAGTAGTCCTTTCTTAAAACATTGGTATGCTATGCATAAGAAAGATGTGTGCAACCAAAGTCGGATGAACCTGTCTTTGTATAACTGTTAAGTATTCCTCCATAAACACCGGAGACAAAAGTGTTTGTTGCTTAGAACGTCAAGTTTCTTTGAGAAGGAATTTTTCGTGAAAAGTTAAGTGGGAGGACAATAGAACTTTGATAAGTTAAAAGAACCTTAGCTATATGTGCAAAGTTGCGCAGCGCCGAAAAGTGTTCCGGAGGTAGCAACAATGCTCATGGCTCACGTACCTCAAAGGTTGTGGTCACGGAGATCCAAGTTCCTATTAAAACAAGTAGGTCGGATGAACAATCGAATACCAAGATTTGAGAGTTAAATCATTATTTGACAATAATGATCCGACTACATGCAAAGAAGCGATGATGAGCCCTGACTCCGTCAAATGGCTTGAAGCCATAAAATCCGTGATAGTTCCATACACGAGAAATCAAGTTTTGAACTTGAAGGACCCTCGAGAAAGGTGTAAGACCTTACAGTCGTGTTTGGATCTATAAAGAAATAGACATGGATGTTTTACATCTATGAAATAGTCGACATGTTGGGAAAAAGTTCACAACAATGTTCAAAGGTTGACTATGATAAGATTTGATCTTTCATAGTGATATTTAGTCTAGACGGATTAGTGTAGCAACCACTACATATAATTTTGTTATATGGTAGTTGAATAAACAAAACAAGTTCTTCTAATAGAATTGTTACCTAGGACATGTGAATAACATGGTCCATAGGGGTTTTGTTAATTCAAAGGATGCTAAAAGCATATGCAAACTTCAATGGTTGAAGTAAGAATCGCGGAGTTGGAATCTTCACTATGATGAAAATGTTAAAAGAGTTTAAATTTATCAGAGATGATGAAGATGCTTGCATTTGCAAGAAATTAAGTGGGAGCGCTAAGACATGTTTATAATACATTATGTGGAAGACATATTGTTGATTGGAAATAATGTATCTTTTATTAACACAGGATAAGAATTTCATCTCGATGAAAGACTTAGACAAAACCCAAATATTTGGCATGAATAGACGCTAATATGGTTGTGCCAGAAGTACATAGACGAGATATTGAATGAGTTCAATATAGAAACTACAAGAAAGTTTCTTGTCGCACAGAAAGGATTGAATGAGTTCAATATTGATGATATATTCAAATGTATTGACATTTGGTAAGTGAAACAAGATTCAAGTATAGATTCATACTTGATCACAAAGAGTATTTATATCAATCATACTGTGATATGTACAAATCCAGATATGTCCTATGCTCTAAATGTTGTGAGCATATACCAGAATGATTCATAAGATGATCATTGGACAATAGTAAGAATATTCTTATGATCTTTTGGATGAACTAAGAGTATATTATTTGTAGAAGTGACAAATAGATGGTTAGTTCATTGTAAAAGTACTACATTGATACTAGTTTTGTCACAAAGTACAAATTAAGTTTATCTCAATCTAAACCAAGGGTGGCACAATATAATGGAAAGTGAGTTCCATAATGGATTTGGATGAGTTCCAAAGTTAAAGACATTGTGACAGATACTACAACAAAAGGCTAAGTGAATGACTGCTATTTTAGCAGCAAAAGAGGGCATTTGTGTCAAGTAGTTTGTTATCAAACTAGGTGTAGTTCACAGTGGGATAATACTATGAAGATATATTGTACGACAATATTATCAACATGTTTTTAACCCCAAAGAACTAAAGGTCACACCAAAGGACCAAATTTGTACGAAGCCATCTCATTAGAGAATGAGTGATGCGTAGAGACGCAAAGACATGCAATTACACACGGACCTGGAAGTGTCAGATCTGGAGATCAGTTGACCACTAGCAATCGTGTACATACAACACCGGAAAGCCATAGGTGTTGAATACACAAAGGTTTGAAACTAGATTATTGACTCTAGTGCAAGTGGGAGACTGTTGGAGATATGCCCAAGAGGCAATAATAAAGTGGTTATTATCATATCTTCATACTTATGATAAATGTTTACATACCATGCTATAATTGTATTAACCGGAAACATTAATACTTGTGTGATTTGTAAACATAAAAGAGTCCCTAGTAAAGCCTCTTGTTAAAATAGCTTGTTGGTTAATATATGATCATGGTTTCCTGATCATGAACATAGAGATGTTATTAACAACAGGGTCATATCATTAGGAGAATGATGTGATGGACATACTCCTATAGTTAAGCGTAGCATAAAGATCAAGTCATTTAATATAGTTCATTTGCTATAAGCTTTCTGATACATAGTAACCTAATTCCTTCGACCATGAGATCATGCTAATCACCATCACCGGAAGGATGCTTTGATGACATCAAACACCACACCGTAACTGGGTGGCTATAAAGGTGGCATTGAGTGTTCGGAAAGTATGTGTTGAGGCACATGGATCAAGAGTGGGATTTGTCCATCCATATGACGGATAGATATACTCTGGGCCCTCTCGGTGGAATGTCATCCAATTAGCTTGAAAGCATGTGACTGGCTCACAAGGGATCACATACCACGGGAACGAGAAAAGAGTACTTATCGGTAACGAGGTTGAACTAGGTATGCAGAGATACCGACGATCAAAACCTCGGATAAGTAAACTATCGTGAGACAAAGGGAAATTGGTATCGTATGTAAGTGGTTCATTCGATCGCAAAGTAATCGTAGAAATATGTAGGAGCCATATGAATTTCCAGATTCCTCTATTGGTTATTGATTGGAGAAGAGTCTCGATCATGTCCGCATAATTCACGAACCGTAGGGAGACACACTTAAGGATTCGATGTTGTTGAGTAGTTATGGAATGATGAGTAAGAGACCGAATGTTGTTCGGAGTCTCGGATGGGATCCGGGATATCACGAGGAGATCCGGAATGGTCCGGAGAATAAGATTCATATAAGGAAAGTCCCGTTTCGGAGTTGGAGAATGGTTCCGGTGTTTTCATCGAGAATGTTCTAGAAGGTTCCGGAATGTCCGGCACTCCGGAGGGGAAAGGGTACATGAATGTGTTATATCAAGTTGATATGATTGCATCATGTACTAGGTGTCATCGTTGTACCAAAATAGAGGGTTTATTCAAATCCTAGTTTGAAAAAGTCAAACGGCTAGTTTGAAAGTCAAACAGCTAGTTTTGGGAAAGAGGAGAAGGAGGTTTGAAACCGACTTGGGGGAGGAGTTCCTCCTCCCACCGCCGGCCCACCTTGGGTCCGAGTTGGGGAGGGACTCCCCTCCCCAGGCGCGCCTCCCTCCACCTATAAGAGGAGGGGCAGGGCTCCCCTCCTAGAGACACAAGTCCCTTGCCCCGAAAACCCTAACCCTAGCCGCCGCCTAGGGATCTCCTTGCCGCCGACTTGGGCACCTCCAAGCCCTAGCCGCCGGCCCTAGCACCTCTTCCTCGGCGTGTCTAAACCCTAGATCATCGAGGGATTTCTCATAGCCCACCATACTCGCTCCGGCTTAAGGCGAAGCCCTGCGAGATCTCCCCTCTACTTCCGGTACCACGCCGTTGTGCTGCCGGAATCGCGAGGAGAGTGCTACAACCTCTGCTGCCTGCTGGAACAAGGGAGAGGAAGGTCTTCGTCGAGTACCGAACGTGTGACCGACTGCGGGAGCGCTGCCGGAACGCAGCGCCGGAAGGATCGTCTACGCGATCTTGAGATCGGGAAGAGTACGACTACATCACCCACGAGAATCCGCTCTCGGTAAACACTTTGGAATCTTCGAGGGTGAGTTATTCTATCGACTCGTTGCTACAATATAGTAGATAGATCTTGGCTTGTTTGTTTGTATGCAGTAGAATTTTTTTGTTTTCCATGCTACGAAACCCTACAAAAACGACAAGTTTGGTGGTCCAACTTGCGGAGTACGTTACAGTTCTCACTCATATGCTAAGTCTATGATATCTTCCCTTAGACGTTTTATGACGGTCTCTAAGTCTTGGGTATACTTCTTCTCTTCCTCAAGGTCATTTTTAGTGTTAAGCATTCTACACTTGAGTCTTTCACCAAGCTTCTTGATAGCATTCCAAGCTGCATTTTTTACAGAGTCAAAGAATGTTGTATACATTTCTGAGTTGGTGCCCATATAGAATCCTGACTCTTTGTAGTTGTCTCCCTTGTTTTTGTACAAGTGAAGTTGCACCCACCAATATTCTCTCCTTCATCCATTACTAGAAATCCTTTGTACACGACCTCACCATGTATCCTCAAGCTAACCATAAGGGTTTTGAGTGCTTTGGAAAACTCCGTCTCACATTCTAAAGTCATGGTCATGAGTGGTCCCTTCTTGACGGCTTTGTTGATGGCGGCCATCTACAATTAGAGATGAGAAAGAAGATTAGGAAAGGTTTACGAGAAGAAAAAGACAAGTGTGGAATTTGCAAAGAGTTGCATTTTTCCTTAGTGGTTTTCTTAGTCTAATCCAACCTAGGGTCATAATCCTACAGGCAACACAGTGCTCTGATACCATATGTAATACCCCAACTTTAGAAGGTAAAGGTCCCTGTGATTGCAATGCTAGTCCCTGAATCAAATGCTGGCATCCACAGTTTAAGATGAAGTACACAGATACAAAGGTCTTTATTACATCGTCATTCCAGAGATAAACATAGTATTTTACAACTCCATAGCCAAAGGCTAGTAAAAGAGTTCACAACATGAGTAAATAAAGTAAAGTCTTCATCTTTATGTTCCAGAGGCAAGCATGTTGAGTGTAGACTCATAACCCTATCCTCATCAGAATAACCTGCAACATCATAAGTTACAACCATAGTGGGTCAATATATTTGGAATTTTATTGGCAAGTGCATAGTAGAATAGTAGTATCTAACATCTATATGAATTTTTGCTAAGTGTAGCTTAGGCTTACTTTGCTCAAAATAGGTTTTTCCTATCAGTTGAAAACACTAAGTTTTTATTTGACAAAAACTCCCAAGGAACCACCAATAGACATTGGTAAACCTTTAACCCTTGTTCAACCACAAGTTTTTAACTTAGAAATTGGGATGAGGAGATCCTTGATAGCTTCAATGTCTTGATGCTCAAATTGTCCGTTGCCGGGGACACTACTAAGTACTTAGGTTTTACCCTCTCGTGAGGTGGTGCACTTTCCCCACAAGACTCGACATGCAATGAGACGAGATCTTTCAGAAGCCTTCCCTTAGACCAAATGGACGCGTTCCATCCTATCACCCTACCACCATCTGTCCATCTGGCTAAGTTATTGCAACCTATATGATCAAGGCAGAGCCCATATGCCATGTGGTTGCACTAGAAGCTTCTAAACACTAAGTATCTCAAATCCCTTTGTTCCTGGATGGCTTTTCACAAGTGTGATATACAAGGTAGTCCATAGACATGGGCCTTGTGTAACCACTAAACATAACCCAATCATACCATTCCACCCAGGTGATTCATTCACTTAGTTGTTTTATTAAGCAAAAACATAAGTCAAAGACTTGGCAAAATTTTCATAGCATGTTTATAGTGCACCCTTGTTTGCTACTAGCTAGGCTAAGCATGATAACATAGCAAGTATCTTAACTTAGGGTAAAAATTCTATCAATACTACAACTACTAGGATTTCCCAAGGCATAGCATAATATAAATACTTAGAAAAATCCATGCAAGTCCTATTCAAATTATCACTAGTGCATAGTCAAAATAATAGGACAAATACATGAAGCACCACTTGCCTTGGTAGTTGGGGAGTATCAACAATCTTCACAATCACAATCACCACTAGCACCAAAATCTACACATAAAATGATAACATCAAATTTACATTCAAATAATCAAGCAAAAATATATGAATCTAGCAAATGCAATGAAATGATTTTTCTGTACTAAACAAGTCAAGTCAAACAGTACTGAACACAAAACCAACTATTTACATTCTAAATAAACTTAAATTTGCTTTAAAATCATTTTCTAAATAATTTATATTATCAAAATAAGCCTTTAATTGATTATGCAAATAAACCCAAATTTACAGAAGCAAAATATAAATTCAAGCCCACAGTAGTATAGGGCTCATTTTTCTAAATCTAATGATATCTTATTTGCATTTTTTGGATAAACATAACTCAAGATATGCATTTTATAAGTTTGAATCTCTAATAGATTCAAAAACAGATTTTAAATCCAATTCCCAGACACGTGGGCGCATCTGATTGGCCCGTACCGCTTCGCGCGGATCGGCCAACGTGGGTCGTAGGATTTAAGTTAGATCCAGTGACTCAGATCTGAGCGTACCCTTTCGTTAAGTGATCTAATTAGATCTACTAGATCTAAATCTAACGGCTTACAACGTCTTGACCATGAACTGGCGGCACGCGTGGATACAGCGGCGGCGGCGCTACTGGCAGTGGCGTTCCGGAGACTGCAGAGGGGGATAGGGGCTGCGCTGTGGCTTACCAGACTCACGAAGATGCAGTGAAGCTCGTTGTGCAACTGACTTGGACAGGGGCGCACAGACACAAGCTCAGGAACTCGCCGGAGTTTAACCTAGCTTCGGGTGTTCACTGCCGGAGACAAAGGCGACGACCGAGGTCACCATAGGGCAAACGAAAGACATCAGTAGCTGCGCAAAGACACGACGAACCTAGTCGTATGGAGCAGAGGTCAAGGGGCGCTAAAAAAGTACCGTGATTGCTCGTCGGAGTCGAGCGGCGCTTCGGTTGTTCGCGGGGGTTGACGGTGATGACGACCTGGGGCGATTCAGAGCAAGCCAAAGGTGTGAGAAGGTGGGTAACCATCTGACGAACAAGCTCGTATGAACGAGAGGCGAAGGGGAGCACGGAGCTCACCAGAATATGTCGCCGGAGGTGCTCGTGTCCGTGGCGGTGCGGGGCGAAATTTGCAGAGCCTGGTGGCGCTTAGTGGGGGCTAGGTGAGGGGAAATGGCCACAGAGGGGTGGTGCTTAAGTAGCCGGAGCAGGGGCGGCAATCACGCGGCGTATCAATGGGAATTAACGAATTAACGTGACAGTCATTGCGGGGAGGAAACATGCGGATGAGCTGGTCGTCGCGCGCGGTTTGGGGACGACGAGATGATGTGGCAGTGGGGTCGTGCTGTCAGCGAGTGGGTGCGGCGCGGGCGCGTGTGAGAGAGAGGGGAGAGGGGGAAACGACCGGGTGGGCTTGTTGGGCTTGTTCTAGAGTTGGGCCAAAAGGGTAGCGGTTGATTTTTTTCCTTTTGCCTTTTCTTTTTCTGTTTGATTTTTCAGGAAACATTTTCAAACCCAAATCAAATGAGTTTGATTTCAAATTTTCTTTGGATTTTTGTAGAGTGAAACTTGCACTTAAATGTGTGTCAAACACCATTGTTCAGTCCACTACACTTTGATCCTTTAAAAATAAAATAAAACCATGCCTTAATGATATATAGATAATAGGCATAAAAATGGTTTTATTTGGAGTTTTGGTTTGAAAATTTTGTGCAAGTCAAGAATGCTATGAATGTATGAATGAAATGCAAGCTTTTATAATTCATGAATTTTGCGATGTTATGTCCTTTGCACAAGGGAGCGTAGGATCTCAGAGTTTAAGGCTGTGATTAGGTTTATATCTTAGTTACTTTCCTGTAGTTGTGGATACTTGCAGGGGGTTTAATTACAAGTATGTATTAGTCCAAGTAAGGTCGGTACATTAGCACAGGTTCACCCACACAACACTTACAACACCAAAAAAGAGTACTTAGCTATATGAAGCGAAAGCACTTGATAGAATTTCCATGTGTTCTCGAGAACGTTTGGTCCTTATAAGTATTTCCACCGGCTTGTCCTTTGCTAAAAAAGGATTGGACCACTTGCTGCAGTTGTTCGTTGTCTTTAGTACTTGTACTTTGCTTTGTTACTTTATTAGAAAACTACTAAAATCCGTTTGCTAAGTATTTACAGAGATTTCCTACTTCATACCACTAGTCAACACCTTCTGCTCCTCGTTGGGATCGACACTCCTATTTATTGAAAGTACTGCAATACACTTTCTATACTTGTGGGTCATCAGCCCTCCCTATCAGAATCGCGATCAAACCGACTAACAGTCTGATTAAACAGAGTTCGTAGTTGTTTGTAGTTAGCTACCCCAAAAAGTTGTAGTTTTTTGAAGCATGCCCCAAAAGTTGTCGTTTTCTAAAGCCCTCGCCCCAATTCTTGTAGCTTTATGCAATTTACTCTCTGACTAATTAATATAGAAAATTTATCTCTAGACTAGTAGGTGGGATCTAAAACCTGGCGGGCTTTGAGAGGGACTGATATGTGGACACGCAGAGAGTAGAGTGTGAACGAACCAGCTAAAGATCAAATTGAATATTTAAAATGTTTTATAAACAAAACCATTCGCCTGATTTAGAATCCGTTTTCACCATTGAGCTAGTCATGACAAAATATTCGAAATTAGCCCATGTTGATATGTTTCGATGAAAATTTTTTTGGACCAAAAAGTTATTTACCCCTAACACGTGAGTTATCCATGTGTAGTATGTAAGTTACCCATCCTATAAGTTATCTCCCATATAAACGGATTGAATCGAGTCATTCTTGCATTTCTCATGTGAGTAACTTTTGTATTTTCTCACTTCATGAAACCTCGGTTGTCCCATATATTTTAGTTTAGTTAATTAAGTGTGAGCTACATGCTAGTTTAATTGGAATGCGTAGCGATAAAGTCTCGATACCTTAACACTCTTCGATAATTCATCACTCGTACATTGGGTAGCGGCGATGGACAATGAAGTCGAGCCGCTAGACTACTAATTGCACGTTACATCTGTTTTATTGCAAATTAGGGCGATGAATGATTATGCATAAGACCCCATTTATTATATCGTATGTGTGGCATCCCGCTAAAACCACTACTAGAAAATCGCGTGTTAAAATTACTTGTGCATCATCATGACGTCAGCATACATCTATTTGATTAAAACTATTTTGCTAAAAGACCTACTTTGTTTTCTATATTAATATCCTCCCCCTTTGTTCAAACCAAACCGTCGGTCCAGCCGGATCTTTTATTTATCTAAAACTATTTACAAAATTTATTTTTAAAATAAAAGAAAACCCTAGTCAAAAATATCTAATCCTAAACTACCCAGTCCTATTCTACCCACTCTGCCTCCACCTCACCCCACCCAATAGCCGCTCGCCATCTCATCACTCCCTTCCCCCTATCCTATCCCAGCCCGCCACCTCATTCCACCTGTCCCACAACCCTGACCCTCTCTCACCTCACCACACACGCAGACGCACGCACCCCACGCGGGCCCCACCCCGACACGCTCCCTCCTCCCGCACGCCTCGCGACCCCATCCTCTCGTCTCTCTGCTCCCGAGCGCTCACCCTCCGCCGCCGCTCGCTGCTCTCCTCCCTCACCCTCCTCTCTCAGAACCCCGCCCTCCGCCTCTCCAACCGGCCTCGCTGCCGCGGATCCCCGCCTCCCTCGCCGGCCCGCGCCTCCTCCATCGCCCGGCAACCGACCGCCTCGCGTCCCCGCTCACCCCGCTCCTCTCCACGCCCGCTCGCGACCTCCTCTCCTCTCCGCTGTCACCGCACCAGCGTCCGCCTGCGTGCGGCTGCATCCGGCCAGAGCCCCGCCTCCGCTCGAGCCGCTGCTCTCCTCTCATGCGGCTCGCCCCCCCCATCTCCACCGTGCACGCCTCCTCCTGCATCCGACCGCCACCCCGACGATGTCATCGTCCTCGCGTCCCTCCGTCCGGTCCCGCGCCTCCTCGTCGCTGGCTTCTCCTTTGCACCTTGCCGCCGGCCTCAGGCCTCCCGCGCCAGCAGCCACCGTCGCCCAACACCGCCTTCTCGAGCACCTGTCTCAGCCGCGGTCATCACCGCACCTTCTGCGAGCTTCCTGCGCCTCTGCCAAACCTCCGGTCCTGCCGCTGCTTCGAGCTCGCCCGGCCACAGGCGCAACCCTCCTGTTGTTTCCTGTTTGCAAGTTGTTTGAGCCAATGTCTATATGGGACAAGGCCCTTGTGGCGTTCTGCGGCCCACACATATGTTGACGCCACCCGATGAGGCCACTTAGAAGTGTTGCTTGGCATGTAGCCTTGCCTCGCCATGTTTGACTGTGCGGAGTTGGTGTGATGCCCCCTTAGAGGATAAGTTAAGGATGCCGCTCAAAAACCGAAGGTGTCAATTCAAGATCATCACCGACCACCGAAGCCGAGGCCCCAAGATCTTCGTTATGGGTCTCCAAGATCATCGTCAGGGATCCAAGAACCGAAGCCCCGACGCTGGATCCAAAGACCGATCCCGGCGTCCGAAGACCGAGACCCTGAACGACAAGTTCTCCTTCCCGGAAGCATTGACGCCCGTGCGACAAGATCTACTTCCCAGATCCGAAGACCCCGGTACCCGATCTACTCAAGTTCGCCATCGCGAGTCCGAACTTCATCGTTTCCCCGTCGAACCCTGAGACCGAACCCCGGAACCCCTCCGAACCCCCAAGACCTTCGACCCCAGATGTGTGAACCTTTTCCCGAGCCCCTATTTTATAAATGCTAAATATAAAACCTGTTGCTTAATAATTGTTCATCTCGCATGCATATCATGTGGGTTGGGGCATTATGCCGATTCACCGCATAATTACATAGGGAGTCGATATGCGGAATAACTCTGTCTTATTCCGGACTCCATTTAAATTGGTGTAGCGAACCGATGCCATGCTTCGCCCTGTTATTACAACATTTAAATTGCGGGGTATCTAAACAACACGAACTTAATAATTAATTGTCGGAACCTCAGTTTCGCTTAATATTGCCTAATTGCATCGCATCCTTTGCCATGTCATGCATCATACATGCATTACGCCCGATCTTCTGCCGTTGTATTAAATAGTGCATCCGGTGTTTCCTTTAAAGTTTTGGTTCTTCGCGGATAAGGCCGTTGAGTTGATGCGAGTGTCGCCCCGATCTTCGGATGAACCTTCAACAATGTTTTCAGGCGAGCACCTCCCCCTTTCTACCTATCTTACTTTTATAGTATTTATTTCCTCCTGTTGATCTATTGCTATCTGTGTTGCGATGCTCTAGTTTTCGTACCCGTGATATCCCTTGCATCCTTATATTGTCTTGGACACCTCCTATTACCTGTTGTTTGGTAGATAGTTGGACCTGCGCGTCGTAGTCGCTTGCTCAAGTGCTGTTGCGTGTCGTCAAGTACCACAGTTGTTGGAGTATTGCCGTGTGTTTATTGTTGGAGATGATCAAGACTTTAATTACTGTTTAACAACTAAAATTGAAGTAGGTAAATGCAGAGGCACAGGTAGGCAATAGATGTTATTTGGTTGTTAACCGTCCACTTGTGTCCCGTAGGACCCCGAGTACTTGATACCTGTTCCTTGAATATTCGCGCTATCCACATCCGGGAGGATTATGGGACCCCCCTGAGCCAGAGCTTGATTCATTCTTATTTCTTGGGGCCATAAACTAGTTTGAGGTTTTATTTACTATCCTGTACTTATGCCATGCTTTACTGCTTTATTTAAATTGTGCGAGGTACTGCACACTGTACTGTTTAGGATCGGGACACGATTTCGCGGTATCGACAAGCCCAGTCACACTTTCGGGTTCCCAGTCGTTTACAGCCGTCCACCCAAACCTTGAGTCCGTTTCGGAGTCAGCTAACTTCGTTGCGGGTAGCTTAATGGGGTGGCCCCCTGAAATATTTCTGAATCCTGTGATTGCTTTGTCGTGAAAGCCTCGTTGGGTTTTGATTTGGTTTTTCCGAGGTTGATCGAGTGTGTGTTGCTATTTGTGCACCCCTGCAGGGTAAAACTTTCTGAAAGCCGTGTCCGCGGTTATGGACGACTTGGAGCACAGTATCTCGATTATAGACAACTATAACTAAAATAGTGCTATAAATTTGACTTTATATAATAACTAGTAATCAGCTTCACTATAATGAAATGGCTAAATAAAACTGCCAACAACTGCTTGTTTGGGTTGTCGCTTGCTACCATTGTACTGACTAGTAAGTATTGCAACTATAACGGAATGGCTAAATAAAAGTACCAACAACTGCTGGGTTTTGGGATATCTCATGCTAATTGTATCTGACTAGTAAGTGTTGCAACTACAACGGACTGGTTAACTAAAACTGCCCACTGCTTATCTTATCAGGATGACTATCTATACCTGACTAGTAATTGCTGCAACGATAACTGAATAAATAAAACTGCCAACTGTGTGAGTTCCTCGGTTGACTTCCTCGTTTGGTCTCGAGGGGAAAATACCAGGATGGGTATGTTTGGTGGTAGTATCAGGTTGGTTCCCGATAGGTCTTTCTTACCCCTCTCTGATAGCCGACAGTTGTATCGAGTCTCTACAGGTTGTTTAGTGCATGCTGCGCTGCCGCTTCAGTCCACCATACCTATGTAGGCGAGGACCGCCGAATTCTAGCCTCGCCGTGTACTGGCCTCAGTACTGACCGCTCTTTTTTTTCCTTTTCCCTTTGTCGGCACCCCTTTTGTTTAAGCAGGTTTTGAGATCGACGTCGTTAGCAGGGCTACCCTTCCGGCTTGGTCTGGGCAGGGTTATGGACGCCATTGGTTATTCTTCAGGGCTCTTAGCCCCATTTGCATCTTGTCCGTAGCTGAACGCTCTATCGTTTTCAAGGTGATTTGGATCTTTGTTCTGTATATCTGTATTCTTGACTCATGGAGTCGTGTGGTATATATATCTGTTCTGTGGGTCCCATCGAGGACTGTTGTGTAATGTTATTACTTCGTTTTCCACCCGCACGCAAGTGCCTGGTGGGCACCTTTGGATCGTTTCTATGCGGGTTTGGCGGGAAGCGCCGAAACTTATAGGGCCGATTCTGAGGGTGTTACAGTATGCAAAATGAGTTTAAATTTGATTAATGTTTGACGTGATAGCCTTTTGAGGTTGAGTCGCCCATATGTCGCTCGTGGCGACGTGCGACGAAGGCGAACCGCTAGAATAACTTTTGTATTCTATTCGTGGCCAAATTTTTATGATGATGTATAACTTCTATGTCGCTCGGTGGGTAACTTACATACTGAAGTATGGATAACTCTCATGTTACTACTGGATAATTCTTGTAATGTCATGGATAACTTTTTGTTTCTTTTTTATTGATAACTTCGTACAATGTTCAAGACTTTAGTTCTCTTTGTGGCCACTATATTTTTAATGCCTTGGTTACCTCCATTTTAATTAATTACATGTGTGATAACTTACTTGATTTGAACATGTGACGATAGCCTAAGTGTTAGAATAGCGAAACTTAGTGGTCGGCGACTCGGTGAAAATAGATCCTAAATCAGAGGAATTTATATTTGTGTTTTTCACGTGCATACAAAAACTTAAATATACAACTTATTCGTAGGATGGATAACTTATGTGTTATCTGATGTGTAACTTACAGAGTTTAAGATGGATAACTTACTTGTTAACGTGTGGATAACCTTTTGATACAAAAAAAATATTCTCGAAACATATTGACATGAGATCTAGTTTAGAAGATCTTGTTGTGACTAGCCTAACGATAAAAATGGATTTTAAATAAGACAATCGGTTTCACCTATAAAGTATTTTTAATTTTAAAATTTTATATTTAATGTCTATGATGTAATCAATTTGTCTTCTACTACTGTCATGTAACAACCGCTCTTTTTTTTTGCCATTTTCGCTAGATTTCACCCGACACTAGTCGTGGCTGCCGCGGCTCCTTCGCCTGAATGCGGTTTCACACATGTACGATCGAAATCTCGCTAGGTCTGATAATGTAGTGACCGTTCTAAATATTTGTAAGTTACTCCCTCTGTTCGGGATTATAGGTCCTACGCGCATATCTAGGTTGTTAATTTGACCAACAAAATATAACTTATATATTACAAACATTATACCATTAGAAGATATAATTTCTAAGGTATCTAATGGTATAATTTTTATACTATAATATGTATATTTTATTGTTCAAATTGGCAACCTAGTTATCTACGCGGGACTTATAATCCTAAACGGAGGTAGTATCTTATATTTGCAATATGTTCATAGTTTCATGTCAAAAACGGCAATTTCATCTTTTCTCAGGGAAGTTGAAAATAGCAGTCAGCGAGAACTGCCGGGCACTGACTGAGCGTTTCGCCCATAACTCTTAGTTGGGTTGGGCCTGGGCTGCACACATCCATCCAGGCCACACGGTCTCGTCACGCACACAGCACACTCCACTTCACTCCACGGCAGTGACGGCACTACAGCAGGAGGTGGTTCTAAAAAAAAAACTACAGCCGGAGGTGCGGCGTACTTCACCGGCGCGGCGCCGACGGCGACTCGACCCCTGCTCCGGCACGGGACTGCAAGTGCGCTGACCTCTCTGGTACCGTCTCTCCTGCTCGCTCTCTTGCTCGCTTGGTCAGGCGCTAGGGGGATTTGGATTTCCCTTCCGGCTCCCGCGTGTCCCCTGGCCATGCGCGCCAGGTGGCCGGCGCGTTGCCTCTGCGCGGTGGAAATTCTGTTGTGCCGTGATTATTCTTGCCGTTATTCTCCATCTGACGTCCTCTGTCCTCGGTCGGAGGGGTTCGGGTTTCCCTCCCCGCTCCCGCGGTGTCCACTGGCAGTGCGCGCCAGGTGTTCGATGCATTGCCTCTTTGAGGGAACTCATGTTACTGTGCGGTGATCTTGGTGCATTAGGGTGGTTGCTGTCTAAGATTTAAGGTAGCATTCACTGACGCTTTTGCCCGGATCTTTCTTTGCAGGACCGATGGCAGCAGAGAAGGAACCACACTCGCAGCCACTGTCGTCGTCGTGGTCGGCGCTCCCGCTGGACCTATCCCTCTTGGTGCTCCACCTGCTCCCTGTGTATGCCGACCGTGCCCGCTTCGCTGCGGTGTGCCCGCAGTGGCGCCTCGCCGCGAAGCAGCCCCTGCCCCCGCCGCTGCCGCTGCTTGCGCTCCCTAATGGCACCTTCTACAGCCACCCCTACAGCAAGTCATTCCGCTTCCCTGGATGCGGCTTCGCTGGGTACAAGGGCACCTACGGCAACTGGCTTGTCTTCCCGCGCGATGATGGGTGCTTCCTGGTTGACCCCTTCTCCCGGTCCACGGTGACGCTCCCTGCTCTCTGGCAGGTCCGACTACGTCCTCCAAATGCAGTCGCTAAATGGACAGACGAGGGAATGCATAAAGTTGCTGATCCTTACGTCACTTGGTTGCATATCAATGAATCAGAGGAGCTGCACATAACTAAGCTAATCCTGTGCTCGCCAAACCTTGTTGCTGCACTGGTTGGCATTGGACACACCAGCCAGATTCTGATGTGCCAGCCAGGGGCCTTGTCGTGGTCGGTACGAGCGTATGATAAATGCAAGGATTTTGAAGACATGGCATTCTACCAGGGCAAGCTCTACGTCATTGGCACTGACGAGAACCTCCTTGTGGTGAACATCAGCGACGACCATAACACTGGCGATCCCCAGGTTTCTAAGATTGGAAGGGTCATTCAGGGTGATCCATGGTATCCAGTAGTGTACCAAGACAGCATTATGCCCTGCAAGAAGGTCTACTTGGTTGAATCGCGTGGGGCATTGCTGATGGTACGCAGGGCTATTTGGTGCCGGGTTCCTGAACCTGGAGTGCACGGTGAAATCGTTGCTGTGCAGAGCGAGTTTGAGGTTTTCAAGGCTGACTTTGAGCATTCACGGTGGGTCAAGATGTCGACTGTGGGGGATGACGAGGTGTTGTTCCTAGGGCGGAGGTGCTCCAGGGCCATGTCCGTGTCTCAGTACGTGTTGTCAGGCGGTGATCTCATTTTCTTCTTGGATGATGAGGAGCAGAATCGTGTGGAGTACTGATTCAACGAGGAGAACACTTCTTGCTGCGTCTACGACATGAGATCCGGCAAGGTCTTTTCTGCTCAGGAAAGGATCTCCTGGAAGCGCTGCGATGAGATGCGTCTGGCAGCATGGCTCTTCCCTCAGGACGGATGAGAAGCTGTTCGCTTGTTGCTGCTCCAAAGCTATCTGACCATGCTATATAGTATGTTCTAGTTCAGTGGTTATTTTGCAAGCTGCTCATAGATTATATATCTGACTGGTATTATATGGTGTCATGGTATTTAACTTGCTTACTCTGCTAGTGGTTGTGCATTCGTAATGCAAAGCTATCAACTGCATCGGTTTTCAACTAGTACCGGCGTTGTTGCTGTTGCTGTTGCTGTGCCTATGAAGATCTTCGAATTCATCACTCATGGTGGTCTCTTTGTGTTTGGGGATGATGGTGGTCTCCTTTTATTTTTCAGATGATTTGTCATCATGGTCTCTAACTCCCCGCAGTAGTAAGTAAATCTGGATTGGTAGATATGTTTTGTGCTCAAGTTGCTATAGATCTTGCGATCACATTTAACTTGTGATGAACATTGAGCAGTTGTTAACTGGAAATACCTTGTGCGATTATGCTACTATTGTGGTTTCAAGTAATTTGGAGATCCACTCACTGTTTCAAAGTAGTGTATCTATGCAATCACGGACAATCACTTGGTCCCCTTCACCGGCCGATGGCGATACATGACGCCAATTAAGATTTATGTTGTATACTACTCCCTCTGTTTCAAAATATAAAATGTTTTAGGTTTATGAAAAAAATGTATCTAGACTTTTCTTAGTGTCTAGATTCACTCCAGTCCCTCTGTTTCAAAATATAAGATGTTTTAGCTTTATGAAGCAAATATATCTAGACTTCTTTTAGTATATAGGTTCACTCCGGTTTAGAGTAAATCTCGACACTAAAAGAAGTCTAGATATATTTTTTTCACAAACTAAAACATCTTATATTTTAAAACGGAGGTAGTAGTACAAGTAGAATGAGCTGTAGGTTGTGTTTTTGCACTACACGTGAGAGCATTTGGGTGCATAATAGCTTAATATGTTTTCCAAGTCTTCTCGTCCGTGGTGGCACTTACGATCCTCCACCTACAAAAAATATGATTCGTCATCATTAATCAAGGAACGCATGCCCGGAAATTCAAAACTGTGCCCAATAGCATATGCTCCCGCTTCCAAAAAAAAGGCATTTCAAATGTAAAAATTAACCTGAAAAAGATTATATTTGCATGTTCATATCCTATGCTCACACATGAAGTTTCAGAAAAAAAATACATTTTTTGCGACCTATGTAAAAGAACCAGATTTGGTGCCCCAAAAATACCCTTTTGAACACAAGTTTTTGTCTTTTTTTTTTCCTAGTATACTCAACATTTGTCTTTTCTTCAACAAAGTTTGCAACATGTAAAAGACAGAAATGTACCCTGTCAGAAAAAATCAGGATTTTTTGAATATTTCTTTTACATAAATTTATTGTTCAACCGGGAGCATATGCAGCATATGTCTTGCTCAAAAAGTACATTTCATCTACAATGTCTACGCTTTTCTCTCCAGTCTCCACCGACTCTACCATGTTATGTAGCATCCTCATTCTCGAAATGCAGAGATATTTTTGTAACCTTTCTTAATGTGTTTATAATTATTATTTTTATAAAGAGCCCCAAGTGACCCCACTCGTTTAGCATCATTTGTTCTTCCTCCATTTACATCGCCCCCAACTAACTTTCATGTACTGCAAACATGTTTCCTGGGCACATTAAGAAACCACCTTAATAGGAATAACCATTAAATTTAGGCTTGATATAATAGTATTTTCGAAAGGGTTCATTTGGAGTCTGATTCTAGTATTTTTTAAAAAGATTTACCGACTACTAGACCCATTGTACCTTCTCATTGGCTCAATGCATTTTAACATAGTCCACGGTGTCATCAAAACAACAAACAATGCTACTTCCTCCGTCACGGTTTGGAGGGCGTTTTAGAGAGATTGTTGGGACCTAGATGGATGCTCATTGGGTCTAGATTTGTGCAAAAAACATGCAAATTCATTGGAAGAGATATGTGCATTAATTATTCGGCGCCCTATTAAACGTAATTACTCAATGGAAACGAGGAGTTTAGGCGCATGCATTGGTGGAGTTGCATGCAAGAATTAATTCTTTGGTTGCATCTAGTAGACAGTGGGGAGGAAAAAGAGGGCATCAATTCTATGATTAAGTCTAATGCGCCTAGGAGGATAGGAGTTTTGGAAACACATTGTTTTTATAATACGCCCTCCAAACCGTGACGGAGGAAGTACCAAAAATGGACCAAAGTCTGAGCTAGCCAACAAGTTCTTACACATCCTCCGATCAAAACTAAAACCTAAGATATATCAACCAAGTTTTTCGTCTATTGGGAAAGCTTGTACGTACAAAGTATAAACAACTGTAAATCGAAGCAACTGATACTCTGGCTGTGCTCCATGTGGTAGCATCGACACAGTGGCAAATCTAGGATGAAAATTAGGGTGGGATCAAAGAACCAATTATACAACAATTTAACTCCAATCAATACAAATTCGTTCCCATTACGGGTGGCAAGCTCATACCTTGTTTTATATCTAGGTTTTTTTTGGCCTAATCCTTTCTTGATATAAAATATTGCAGGCAAATCGAGGTTTCTGAGACTATTGGTAGATTATAAAGTACTACCTCCATTCCAAAGCTTAAGACTTATATTTTTTTTAAAAGTCAAACAATTGTAAAGTTTGACCAAGTTTTTAAAGAAAAATATTAATATTTGTAATATAAAATTTATACCTTTTGATACATCATGAAACATATTTTCACATGATATCTATATATATAATAACATAGTTTTTGATATTTTTTTCTAAAAGTTTGGTCAAACTTTACTTCTCAAAAAATATATAAGCCTTAAGCTCTGGAACGGAGGGAGTAGTTATTATTGTTATATTTCTTCATGAGTTTGGTCGGTTGAATCGGAAAAATTAGTCAATGCAGTGAAAAAAATCTAGAAATTCCGCTAAAGAGTGTTTTTCTTAATAAGTTTGTTCTTAGCAACTCTTCTTTGGCTGCAATATATAAGGTGTGTCTGTTAAAAAAAAGCAACTCTTCTTTGTTCGTTGCTGCATTGTTAGGAACTTGCACTTGCACGCAATGTTCCTGTAGGCCACGGTCAGCAAGGCACGTACTATGTATAGCTTCAATTTAGCATCTGTTTGCTTCTCTGACTAGAGAAATTTCATCTTCTCACCATCATACATGGCTTAGGCATATATATTTGATGAACTTTTGGTCAAAGTAGAGGATAGGCTCGAGACCTACCTGATAAATTCGCCCATGATCAACACGATGTACTAGGTCAAAATTCTGCAAAACAAATCTTTGAAGATTAAATAAAGGTTAAACCAAGAAGATAACTATCACACGTACCTGAGAGTCCTCCTCCCGTAAGGAAAAGAGAGGCGGCGGCTAGGGTGAAAACCCTAGCAGCCGCCGCAATCTAGGTCGTCCTCGTCGTCTACGTTTGGGAATCGACGGGTCCCCGCCTCCTCTGCTTTTCGCTCTGCGACGAGAGGGGGTGGGGACTTCAGACCTGCGCTCGGCATTGTCCTAAAGTTAGAGTTTGGTCAACCGGCATCGACGCTATGGTGACGTTGAGCGGGACAAGAATAAGGTATACCTGTCTCCTCTTCCACCTTGTCTGCGATGATCTTGCCGCTGGCGTTGAGGAGGGCGGGAATTCGTCTAGTCACTGCTTTCATGGAGTGGTGGATCTCGTCTAGTCTACGTGTTCTAGGTTTGGTGTTACAAGTTTCAGATCAATTCAAGGGTTCAATGGCGACTGCTTCAGCTCTAGGGTGTTGGTCCTTAGGGGCACGTGCACGAAGACTTCCTGGCTGTCATCAACAACGTCAGGCCGGCTCCGGTAAGGGAACGGCGACATCGGCACGTCGGCGGCTCACTCTGACGGCAGTAGTGGTCGTTAGGTGGTCCAAGAACCTCGATGTAATTTGTATTATATTTGGATGCTTTGTACTTCTTGTGAACTCATGAAATAGATTCAGATCTTTTTCCGCAAAAAAAAATCTGCAACAACGTGCTCTTCGCAAGAAAGAAGCACCATCACCTACAACTCTTGCCCAGCTGCAATAATCTACTGATACGGTATAACTGTTTTTGGCGAAACACATAGATAGGCAACAGGGGCGTATCTAGTGGGGGTTCCATGGGTGCCATGACACCCCCTAAAAATGCATATTCTTTAGATCTTTTAATAATTAGTCTAATTTTATGTGTTAAAAACATATTTATACATGATATTTAAGCTATAAAATTGAGCTTGGCACCCCTCTGATATAATCCTACATCCGCCACTGATAGGCAAAATGGTCAAACATTTAGCTCCTCGTACTTGTACCGACATATACATTTAGGAGTTGTTCAGTTAGTCAACCTTTTACCTGAAATAAAGGAAAATCCATTTTCCTGTATACGATATAGACTCGACTCGGCGGCTCGGTCCGTGGATGACAGTGAAGTGTACCATACCACCCATCGGGTTTTACTTTTGAAAATTAGGTAGGCATGGAGCCGTGTTGGCCAAACCATCCACTGACACATACTCCATGTGGACTGAAGATCTGATTTTTTTTTTTTGAAACAACTGAAGATCATGATAATTAATGTGTAGCATATCACCGACAGAACTTAGAAAATCCGTGTGCTTGTGTGCACGTAAACTTTTCCATAAACTATTGTCAATAGATCACTGACTTTTCCATCGTTGAAAATGTCACCATTTTGGTTACTTGCACGCAATCTACTAGAGTCTACAGTGCCACGCCGAGGCTATCACAAACTGCTAAATAATTAGAATCAACTCCTTGGTGAAAACCCAATAAAAAAAACCTTAAAAAATACTACTCCCTCCGAATTCATAATTAGTGTCGCTGATTTAGTACAAAGTTACACTAAATAGTGACACTTATTATGGATAGGTGAGAGAACGCCGACGGCTGCTTCCCCTCGGCGTAGGTACTGCTGTGCTCAGGCTCGTGCTCGTGACAACGCCGACAGCCACCCCCTCGGCTTTACTATGCACCGTCAACTTTCTATACGCAGAGCTACTCCGACGATAACCTTCTCGGTATTGTCCTACGCCGTGAACTGTACATCCAGCGGTCGTCCCAGCGCACGATGTGACGTGGGCTTCCGCCTGTGCCGACGCTGGCCCTCTGCGTTGCTCTATCTCTGCCGAGGGTTTTCCTACGCCAACGGTCCCCCTTGGTGTTGCTCGTTTATGCCGACGGTCCCGCTAAGACGAGGGTATTTTTTCGGCCGTGGGCATTGCGCGAGCTACGCCGAGGTCCCCGACATTTCCCCGTCGGCGTTGAAATCCCCCTTGATGTCTATGTTTGTTCCCGTAGTGAGACTAATAGCATAAACATGTCTTATATTTTAGAACAGATGTTGTATATAGCTACAAGTTTAGGAGAATTTAGGAGAGATGTTGTTGTGAGGCTGGCATTAGTGGTATTACATGCTTCCACCGAAATGATTGGTTGTATTAGACTAGTCATAGTGAGAGTAACTTAGTTAGTAACATGCATATACATGCAATGGCAACTAAGCAAATTGGTGACACAACAATGATAATTAATGAAAAAAGAGAGGGAGATGGTAACTTAGCTAGTTACCATAACATCACACATACCAAGACAATATGAGTCTACAATCTAATTCATTAGGCCATGCATGAAACCACACATATGTTACTACCCACTATAAAGGTAATAACATGAACTAGTAACATCTGCAAGTTACTAGTCTAAGTTACTTAGCACTATGACCAGCCTCAAGCCAAACTTTGATCCTTTATTTTGTCCAGATTTTATAACTAAATAACATGGGCAATGCCTAAATGAAACTAACTGAATGAAATAGATATTGTATGTTTATTGTGAAAATGCAAAGACTTTCCCGAGACTTTTCGTAGAAAATGTTCTGTTTCTGTTCAACAGAACTGGATAATGGAAATCATGATGACTTTTTTTGTAACATGCCCAAATCCAGTTCTTTTAGGTGGCACATCGTGATCAGAACTGTAATCAGCAGTACGTCCAAACATTTAACTGGACCAGCACATGAACACGTAAGGTTACTTAGTGGAGTAGCTATGCAGTATATATATTTAATCAAAAGATTTAGCACCGAGAAGGGAAACTATGTAAGGTACGAAAATATATTTCAAGAATTTGCGTATATTTTTAAAAAAATATTTTCAATATATTATTGGCCAAATAATATGATTTACGTATCTCCAGATGCATGGTTTTCAAATAACAGCCAATAGAAGCTAAGCGGTAGCTTTTCAAACAATAGCCAGCACAAGCTACCTAGGACAACTGAAACGGTACGAGAGGGTAGTACAGGAGGCGATCCCCAGGCAGTGGCTAGGGTTTCCGTCGTAGATGGGCTGATTTGCGTATCACAATTTTGCATTCAACTTTGAAATATTTTCACGATATTAATAGCAAAGGAAAAAATGGTTACTTTTCCTAGCATTTCGAATAACATCCAGTAGAAGCTAGGTATACTCTAAAAATTTATATGCGATACGTCGAGATAATTGGAAGGTGCAAATTTAGTTTGAAACTGATTCATGCATATTATAGGATTTTTTGCATGATATTCATGTCCATAATTTCTTCCTTTTTCGCACAACATTTCGGATTCGAGAAGCTCGTGTACACTTGGGCTTTCGGGTGGGGCCACGACTAAATTCTCCACAGATGATATGTTCAAAGCACATGCACATACGTGTCAGGTTGCTTAGTGGAGCAGGCAGATATGTATACATTTTTTAGACGAAACTTATGAAGTTGCATCAGCATGCAATTAATTAGTTCTAGCAGACAGCAGAGACTATTTCAATCGGTTGATAAGTTGCTATCGTACTTAACTTATCCTATTTGCTCACATGCAAGTCCATGCATATCACAACACCATTGTTTGCGCCACCTTCAATCCCTCTGAGGCTATTTAAGCACACCACATGCCTCCAAGGCAAAATCAAGCAACTCACAATGGCCTCCTCTTCCTCATTGTTTCTCCTTGCCGCCCTTCTTGCCCTGGCCTCATGGCAGGCCATTGCCTATGACCCTAGCCCTCTTCAAGACTTCTGCATCGCCGACATGAAGGCGCCTGGTACGTTTACTATGTGTGCTCTTAATTTTGGTGATGTTGTCATGTCCTCATTGCATAACGTATGAGGTTGTGTATACCACATGGTGACAGTTAATAATAGAAAAATATCTCTACTTAACACGTTTATCAGTACTACCTAAACTTTATGGTACCCCTTCTCATGAAGGCGCCCGTTATGTGTATGACGTGTGTCCTTAATTTCAGTGATGTTGTCATGCATGTCCTCCTAACATATCACTGATCATCGTATGTTATAATTGTGTATACTACATGGTGACAGTAAATAACAGAAAATTGTCTCTATTTTACACATTTACTGCTATATCTAGTAAAATTTATGTTACACTTCTCTATGTCTGTGCAGTGAGAGTAAACGGGTTTGCTTGCAAGGACCCAATGGCTGCCACCCCCGACGATTTCTTCAACGCAGCCATGCTCGATCAGGCTAGGGACACCAAGGGTAGCAAGGTCAGGTCCAACGTCACCAACATCAATGTCATAAACTTCCCCGGCCTCAACACCCTCGGCATCTCGCTGGCGCGCATCGACTATGGACCATTGGGTGTGAACACGCCACACATACACCCCCGTGCCACCGAGCTCTTGACCGTGCTCGAGGGAACCCTCTACCTTGGGTTTGTCACGTCCAACCCGAACAGACTCTTCTCCAAGATAGTTAAGAAGGGCGACGTGTTCGTCTTCCCAAAGGCCATGATCCACTTCCAAATGAACCTAGCACATGACAAGCCAGCAGCCGCGTTGTCCTCGCTCAGCAGCCAAAACCCAGGGGTTATTTCTATTGCCAATGCGGTGTTTGGATCGAAGCCACCGATTTCGGATGATGTTCTTGCGACAGCGTTTCAGGTGGAAAAGGATCTCATACATTGGCTCCAGTCTCAGTTCTGGGAGAATAACAACTACTGATGATTCTCTCCTAATTGCATCCATGGGAAGATAATATGTAATAATATATAAAATAAATGGCATGTAAGTGATACTTATGCATGCCTGGGAGTTGTGAGAGTTCTTTGTATGTTTGAATCATGGAAATATATGTTTTTTCTCAAATTCGTGACATACATATTATGTTGGTTTTGTTTGTATTTCACTCTTTAACAAACTAGATGACCTATTATGATTTACCAGGTGGCTAAACCACTTGTGTTCCCATGTTTTTTTTAAAAAGAGGGCTCTCCGGCCATTTCTTTGTAACTATCTTGTAATTTGGAATTTGTTCCCTCACCTATAATGCAAAAGCAGAGCTCCTGCTATTCTCGTAAAAAATACTATAAGAAGGTTTCATCAATAGGATGGTAACATCGACATGCAACTCACAAAACAAATTGGACAACCATTGGAAATATTAGCTCGATCTAATGGACATGCATACCCCCAACTTATTAAGTACATATATAACTTGCATGACTTCATACACGTTAGTGGCAAGCTTCTACACGAACAACAACATACATCTACTTCCCATTAGTTAAATAGTCTATACGAAAGTATACAAAAGCATGATATGGATGATAGGGATGATGAGAACCTTTTTGGTTCTGGTTGTGGCCTTGTGCCTCGTGCCTTGTGTTTGGTCCCGGTACTTGGAACCTTACATACATAACAATTTTTCTTTAATCTAATCGGATGGCAGAACGACAACCTTTAACCTAAAAAGAAAGTACAAAAGCAACAAACATGAGACGGAAGGGACACAGACTAATTCCACACACTTGTCACGTGCTCGTACCGACTTTGACGAAGTTAACACATGTATTTGTAACCCACAAGTATTTTTATTGTTTTTATTTTATTTCATTTCTTTTACCACTCTCTTCATATATGTCTTGTTTGCATCTTTCATTCTTATCGGCAATTTTCTCTTCTATTTTTAACTCCTATTTCTATTTTTTATCATCATCCTTTTGTTTTCCTTTGTAGTTTTGTTGTCCTTCACCAATACATAAGCCATTGATGTTATTTTACAAAATGTTAATGTCATATTTTGTTTGTTTGCTGTCTATATTTGCAGTAGCATTATTTCTTGTTTTGCAAGCAATAACATCATAACGATGGAACTTATCCCATTTGTTCGTGGAAAAATCACTATAATTTACATGATTTTAAATATTTTTATAGAAAATACAATGCTTGAACAACTTTTTTCCATATGTAACATCACTGTCTGTCAAATATTTTAATTTTCACACCTAAACATTTTTTTATAAAACCGTGGGCATATTGTAAAATCATCTTATTGTGGTTTTTGTTTGGTAGAATTTCCATGAACTTTTATTTGCATGCACATACATTTTCTTCAATTCTATCACGGAGTATATATATTAGACAACACTTCCCTTATTAAACTTGTTCAAGAAGCTATAATTTATAATTTAAAATTTAATCCTCTCACAAAGTGATTGTGTAGTGGCAACCGTGTGATACCCATACGGTGTCAAGTGAAATCCCACCCAGATCTCATTTCTAGTTCTAAATTTTGTAGTGCAAAATTAACAAAATTTTACACTAGAAATCTGAAAATGAACTAGAGGATGGGACTTAGGTGGGATCTCACTTGACACCTTAGATACCCACTCTGTATTTCTAATAATCTCTCTACATGCAAAGGAGAAAACTTTTTGTTTTTGTGAAGGGAGTTTTTTAAGGGACAAGGAGCTCTTCTTTTGTTTTCTTTTGCGGTGATCGAGACGTGGCTCATATGGCTTGGCTGGACCTAAGGTCTTTCACAATGGAGTGTATCTTAGCTCATTATCCTAGGTGGTGGAGACAACTAGTACAATGAATTGTATCTTAAGGGTTGTATCTATATTTAATGATTTTGAATACATGCATGCATGTGATTGGACTAACCATGTATTTTGCCTATGATATCGTGCAAGGCTACTAGTGGAAACGAGGGCTTTTGTTGATCCCGAAAATGGGCTTTAACACCGGTTCTTCTACGAACCGGTGTTAAAGGGGGGCCGTACCAGCGTGGCCTCTGCGGCATTAAAGGAGCCCCCCTTTAACACCGGTTCGTGCCACGAACCGGTGTTAAAGGTCCCTGCACCAGTGGCCCGCGCACCCCCCCCCCTTTAACACCGGTTCATGGCACGAACCGGTGTTAAAGGGGGGGGGGGCTATATAAGACACCACCCCAGCCCACACACACCCCACTCTTCCATTCTTTCACATTTTGGAGCCTAGCAAGAGGGTGTGAAGAGTGCTAGTTTGTGTTTTTTTCATATGCACTAGAGGTGTTCGGTGAAATGCCCGAGAGCTCAAAATAAGCTTTCTTGTTGCTCTTTCCGTCTCGGTCGAGGTCGGCAACTATAGTTTCATGTGTCATTGATGTACTATATATATAAATGGTCATCTCCCTATTATTTTTTGATATATACTACATATTAATGCAGATGAATCGGCAATGGATGTACGGTGACCGCCGCACTTCCGAGTACATTACGGGCCTCCAAAATTTCATCGTTGTGGCTAATGCAAACCATGGTCACAATGGTTTTATGTGCTGTCCGTGTGTTCACTGTCAGAACAAGAAAGACTACTCAAATACCAGAACCATTCACGCCCACCTGCTTCGATCTGGTTTCATGCCCAGCTATAATTGTTGGACCAAGCACGGAGAAAAAGGGGTTGTGATGGAAGACAACAAAGAAGAAGAGGATGATGAAAACTATCATAATATGTATCCTGAATATGATGATAATGCAACGGAGGTAGATAATGAAGATCAAGAGGGAGCATATGGGCCCGCTGATGACGATCTTGGTCGGGCCATTACTGATTCAAAGGAAGAATGTGAAACTGAAAAGGAGAAGGAGAAGCTGGAGCAGATGTTAAAGGATCACAAAACATTGTTGTATCCAACTTGCGAAGATGGCCACAAAAAGCTAGGTGCCACACTGGATTTGCTGCAATGGAAGGCAGATAATGGTGTGACTGACAGCGCATTTTCAAAGTTGTTGGTAAAAATGAAGAATCTTCTTCCAAGAAATAATGAGTTGCCTGACAGTACATACCAAGTAAAGAAGGTTGTCTGCCCTCTAGGATTAGACGTGCAGAAGATACATGCCTGCATTAATGACTGCATCCTCTACCGCGGTGAGAAGTACGAGAATTTGGATGCATGCCCGATATGCACTGCACTGCGGTATAAGATCAGACGAGACGATCCTGGCGATGTTGTGGGCGAGGCCCCTAGGAAGAAGGTTCCCGCCAAGGTTATGTGGTATGCTCCTATAATACCACGGTTAAAACGTCTCTTCAGAAATAAAGAGCATGCCAAGTTGTTGCGATGGCACATGGAAGACCGTAAGAAAGACGCGATGTTGAGACACCCCGCTGATGGGTCAAAGTGGAGAAAAGTCGAGCGAGAGTACCCGGACTTTGCACGTGACGCAAGGAACTTAAGGTTTGGTCTAAGTACAGACGGCATGAATCCTTTTGGTGAGCAGAGCTGCAGTCACAGCACCTGGCCTGTGACCCTATGTATCTATAACCTTCCTCCTTGGTTGTGTATGAAGAGGAAGTTCATTATGATGCCAGTGCTCATCCAAGGCCCGAGGCAACCCGGCAACGACATTGATGTGTACCTAAGGCCATTAGTTGAAGAACTTTTATAGCTGTGGGCCAAACCAGGTGTACGTATGTGGGATGAGCACAAAGGGGAGCCATTTGACCTACGAGCATTGCTTTTCGTAACCATCAATGATTGGCCTGCTCTTAGTAACATTTCAGGGCAGACAAACAAGGGATACAATGCATGCACACACTGTTTAGATGATACTGAAAGTGTATATTTGGATAAATGTAAGAAGGTTGTGTACCTAGGGTATCGCCGATTTCTTCCGAACCTGCATCCAGTAAGAAAGAAAGGCAAGCATTTCAAACGTCTGGCAGAACCCCGGAGGAAGCCTGTCCTCCGTACCGGTGAGGAGGTATTTGGTATGGTCAAGGACCTAGAAGTAATCTTTGGAAAAGGTCCTGGCAGTCTATCTGTTCCGAATGACGATGCCGGACACGCGCCCATGTGGAAGAAGCAATCTATATTTTGGGACCTACCCTATTGGAAAGTCTTAGAGGTCCGCTCTTCAATCGACGTGATGCACGTGACGAAGAATGTTTGCGTGAACCTGCTAGGCTTTCTAGGAGTGTATGGGAAGACAAAAGATACACCGGAAGCATGACAGGACCAGCAACGTCTGAAGGCCCCTGAAGAGCCTATGCATCCTGAGAACGAGAAGGGTAAACGATGCCACTTAACTCCTGCCAGCTACGCTCTTACCAAAGCAGAGAAGGAAATCTTTTTTGAATGTCTGAGCAGTATCAAGGTCCCGTCTGGCTTCTCGTCGAATATAAAGGGAATAATAAATATGGCAGAGAAAAAATTCCAAAACCTGAAGTCTCATGACTGCCACGTGATTATGACACAATTGCTTTCGATTGCATTGAAGAAAATGTTCGAGTACCCATTGTGAAGCTATGTGCATTCCTCAATGTAATATCTCAGAAGGTAATCGATCCAGAAAGCCTACCAGGGTTACAAACAGATGTGGCCCAATGTCTTGTCAGCTTTGAGTTGGTGTTCCCACCATCCTTCTTCAATATTATGACGCATCTCCTGGTTCACCTAGTAGAAGAGATTGCCATTCTCGGTCCTGTATTTCTACACAATATGTTCCCCTTTGAGAGGTACATGGGAGTCTTAAATAAATATGTTCATAACCGTGCTAGGCCAGAAGGAAGCATCTCCAAGGGCTATGTAACAGAGGAGGTCATTGAGTTCTGTGTTGATTTTATTCCTGACCTTAAGGCGATTGGTGTTCCAGAATCACGACATGAGGGGAGACTGCGTGGAAAAGGCACCCTAGGATGTAAAGCAATGATATGTAGGGACGGGCATTCTCTCAATCAAGCACACTACACGGTTTTACAAAGATCTATCTTGGTTGCCCCGTATATCAATGAACACAAGAATTTAATACGCCTCAAACACCCGGGGCAGTCTGATGAATGGATTATAAGTGAACACATGGCGAGTTTTGGCGGCTGGCTGCAAAGACTTCTCACGAATAACACCACTGTTGGGGATCAGCTGTACTTGTTGGCCAGGACACCGTCTTCGACTGTATGTACTTTCCAAGGGTACGAGATAAATGGGAATACATTTTACACGATAGGCCAAGATAAAAAGAGCACCAACCAAAACAGTGGTGTCCGCTTCGATGCAGCAGAAGACAATGGGCAAAATACCACGTATTATGGGTTCATAGAGGAGATATGGGAACTTGACTATGGACCTAATTTTAAGGTCCCCTTGTTTCGATGCAAATGGGTCAAGCTAACAGGAGGAGGGGTTGAGGTAGACAAGAAGTACGGAATGACAACGGTGGATCTCAACAATCTTATGAAGAACTTAGACGAACCATTCGTCCTAGCCAATGATGTGGCTCAGGTTTTCTATGTGAAGGACATGTCCTCCAGACCAAAAAAAAGAAAAAATATGCAAACGAATACATCATATGATGAGCCAAAGCGTCACATAGTTCTTTCAGGGAAAAGAAACATCGTGGGAATCGAGGACAAGACAGACATGTCGGAAGATTATAATAAGTTTGATGAAATTCCGCCCTTCACAGTGAAAACTGACCCAAGCATTCCGTTAAGTAAAGAAGATGCTCCATGGTTACGTCTGAAGCGATCATAAGGAAGGGCATATGCCAAGAAGTTCATGCTCATATTATGTAACTCTAGTTCATGTTTTTAATATTAATACATGTCTTGAGTGTTAGTCATGTTTTGTGGATGGACCGGGACTATGAGAAGAAGTTGTCCCGATTCGTACTTACCATTAAGATCTGATCTCCAAACGCGCGCGGTCACATATTAGGGAGTGCCTCTATGACCAGTTTCTTGGAGATGCCGGAGGACTAGGCTCCGTCGGCATCTCCCTGAAACTGGCCGTAGTGGTGTCCCTGCTCTCGAAAACCATCTTGCAGCTTTGTAACTTCTCTAACTAGATCAATACACCAGGGAGCTAACTAATTTCACATATTAGGGAGTGCCTCTATGACCAGTTTCTCGGAGATGCCGGGGGACTGGGCTCTGTCGGCATCTCCCTGAAACTGGCCGTAGTGGTGTCCCTGCCTCAAACTGGCTGGAGGACTGGACTCACAAGGATGCCTATTTATAGTACAAGCAGCTCGACATAGTGTTGACACTTACAAAATAATGTCGACACTCACCCCTATTATTAGTCCAGCCCACGCGCTACCTTCAAGTCCAGCCCACGCGTACTCTCCAGAGGTTCAATTACGGCGACCCCGACGACGACAGCGATGACGGCGGCGGCGAGTACGACGACTACAGTGGCGAGTATTACAGGTGTAGGCAGGAGCATGACTGAATCACTCCAACATTCCGAAACAAGTTCGGCCGATTGTTACTTAATCTGGCCATGTATCTTAATTTTCAGTTCTTTTATGTATCTTAATTTTCAGTTCCAGTTCGGCCGATTGTTACTTAATCTGGCCATGTATCTTAATTTTCAGTTCTTTTATGTATCTTAATTTTCAGTTCTTTTATGTATCTTAATTTTCAGTTCCAGTTCGGCTTTATGTAACTGTCTCAAAATGACCTATCTCATTCGGGTCAAATGACCAATGTTATGGCTAGAATCAAGGCATAGTTTGCAAGAGGAGTTTTCCTTTTTATCGCACCAAAAAGGCATTTTCCATTTTCCGAGCATAAAAAATGGACGGTTTTGTGAAGCAACCACCAAATGGCTAATTCAAAAAACCACCAACACATTGATCAAAAAACAATGCAAGTTGAGAGAGGCTTGGTGAGATTCAAGTGTATACAAAAGATGCGACATTTAAATATCCAATCAATTCAAAAATGTTAATACAAAAGATGCGGCATTAAAATATGATTTGATCTAATAAAATTCATTTACATGAATGGATAGATATTATTTTTCTGAAAATTATGATATATTATTCATATTTTTCTGAGTTGAAATGAAAAATATATGAATTTTCTAAATTCATATCATATTTTTTGAATTAAAAAAGCCCCTTTAATGCATGAAATAAGTGTTTTAATTATTTTTAAAAATTTCATGTAAAGTAAATATAAAATGATTTACATGAATGGATAGATATTATTTTTCTGAAAATTATGATATATTATTCATATTTTTCTGAGTTGAAATGAAAAAGATATGAATTTTCTAAATTCATATCATATTTTTTGAATTAAAAAAGCCCCTTTAATGCATGAAATAAATGCCCCCCCTTTAACACCGGTTCCAGACAGGAACCGGTGTTAAAGGGGGGCATTTATTTCGTTTCCCGCGCGCACCTACCCCCCCTTTAACACCGGTTCGTGGCAGGAACCGGTGTTAAGGGGGGGAGGGGTAATAAATACGCGCGCAAACGAATTCCCCCCCTTTTAACACCGGTTCCTGCCACGAACCGGTGTTAAAGGGGGGGTATTAAATGCGCCCCTTCGCTCCTTTCTTCCCCCCAGTGCCAGATCGAACCACCGCCCGTCGCGCAGAGAGCAGAGAGCGAGCAGCTGCCGCGCCGCCCTCGCCGTCGGAGCTAGCCGCCGCCCTCGCCGTCGGAGCTAGCCGCCGCCCTCGCGCGCGCCAGCAAGACCGCCACCGCCACCGCGCGCGCGCCGCCCTCTCGCCCTCGCAGTCGGAGCCGCCGTCGCCGTACGTCGGAGCCGCCACCCTCGCCGTACGTCGGAGCTGCCGCCCTCGCCGTCGGAGCTAGCCGCCGCCCTCGCGCGCGCCAGCAAGACCGCCACCGCCGGCGCCGCCCTCGCCCTCGCAGTTGGAGCCGCCGTCGCCGTACGTCGGAGCCACCGCCCTCGCCGTACGTCGGAGCTGCCGCCCTCGCCGTACATCAGAGCCGCTGCCCTCGCCCTCTCCGTACGTCGGAGCCGCCACTCGGTTTCAGGTAAGATGGGATTGGCAGGTTCAGGTTTTGTAGGAAAACACAAGGTGCAATGTCAGTAGCTGGTACGTACGGTTTGGTCCAAGCAATGCTAAGCTCCAGAAGAAAAGATTCAAAACAAATAAACAACACTAACTAGAATAAAAGAGGAAGAGAAGAAAAAGGTGTCTTTATATTGCACGTGGCATGCAAATATTGTACCCATGCATGTGAGGCATTTTGTGAAAACAAAATGTACTTGCATGCGAGCACACAGCTCTGCAAAGAATTAAAGATACAAACAAACAAGATTTTGAGGATTGGATAAATACATGGCATTTTGATATTGGCTTGGATTGAACTAATATGACCATGTATATGATGAATAGTAGATTAGAATCATTAGATCCATACATATATGTGTGGCCTCAATTTAAATACCCAAAGATATAAAATAGCTTGTAGCAAAGATATTATAATAGGCCACGCCTAAACCCTAACTTACCACCTCGCTCTCTTCCCAGTGCAGGAGCGTCTCGCCGCCGCCGCTTCGGAGCTCATAGGCCACGCCTAAACGCCGACGCCGCCCGCCGCCCGACGAGCCCGCCGCTAGCACCGCCGCCCGACGAGACCGCCACATCCGCCCGACGAGCACCGCCGCCCGACGAGACCAACGTCACCCCACCGGTGAGCGCCACGTGTCTGCCACGTGTATGATTGCTGACTCATCCTGATTAAAACTTTTTTGCTCGATAAATTGTACTACATGCATAGATTAAAACTTGTATACAAATTGGACCTCTGACTCATTTGTGTATTTATTTGTGTATTTTGGTATGAATAATATGTATATTTGTGTATGAATCCAAGTCCACTTGAATGTTTACACTCTTACTCTAGATAATATTATTGTTTTAGAAACTATGGATCCACTTAGTAGAAACCTTGAAGAAGAACAAATAATGGAGAACATTATTGATGAGGACACCTCACAATATCTGAACTTGGAGGGACATGACGACGACAGCTCAAGTACTAGTCATGGAGAAGATGAAGACTCCGGTGAACGCAATTTAATGGTTACAAAGTCCGGCGAGGTATATGCATTGATTAAGCCTCAGCTGACTTCCACCAACAATCTTCTTCTACATGTATTAATTAACGCTTCTTTCTTCTTTTAGCCCTCTGGATCGACCAGCCAGCAACCATCTTCTTCTACGAAAAAGAGCAAGCGAGGCGCGAGCCAGCGGTTGAAAGATCGTGCAAAGTTCACGATCGAAGCAGTCCGTGTTGATGGCAGGCCGATGGAGCCCAAGAAGGCCGCAGACAAATTTATACGTCAGGCTGGTGTTCTTGTTAGGGACCAAATCCCAATCATAATTGAAAATTGGAATAAGCCAAAGAAGGGCGACGGTACCTTTGTTGATGACAGATCCAAAGAAACGCTTTGGAATTCGTTGTTGGTAAATTTCACCCTTCCGCCAGAGGAGGATGAAAACAACCCGGTTATAAAGAAAAAGGTCAAAGAGTGGACTCTAAAGAAGATGGCTGAGGCTTTCCGCAACTGGAAGACAAAATTGAACAAATTTGTCAAAGCTGGCGAGACTCCAAATTTCGAAGACGCATATTATGCGAAGATAAGACCTCACTGGCCCGAATTTGAGACATATAAAAAAAGTGCTATAGCTAAAAAGAGGTCAGAAACCAATACGCTTAATGCCCTGAAGAAGGAATATCACCAGAGGACGGGGTCAGGTGGCTACATATCTCAGAGGCCTAAGTGGGAGGAAGCTGAGAGGGCCCTGCGCGAGAGAGGGATCACACCCCAGACAGATGGGTGGGACCTACGTGCAAAGACTTGGTTCTACGGAATCGGGGCAAGGTTGGACCCAGAAACAGGATTGTGTATCTTCCCAACCATCCTTGCCAAACCCGTTACTGAACTCATCACGGCATACGAGGAAACATCCGCCAGGACCTTCCATCCCGACAGAGAGAATGACCAGCTCACACACGCCATCGGTAAAAAAGAACACCCTGGACATGCACGAGGCACAGGGGGTACCACGTGGAAGGATGGGTTTGCCGACTGGAGCGACTCTTACAGATGGCGCGGCAGAAAAGAAAAAGAGCGTACAGAGCGGATGACACAGATAGAACATGCACTTGCGGCGCTGCAGACGCAAGTGAATGCACAACAAAGCCATCAAGCTACCGGCCCATCTCAGCGGCATGAAGAGCCTGCATTGGAAGCTGCCCGCGGCCCAGACTCTGCGCGGAAAAGCAGTGTGGCTTCCACGGAGAACGTGCAGCCAACGCTTGAAATGACGGGTCCTCGATACCCCGTTGATGAGATCACGGAGAGCGAACACGCTGAGCTGCATGTGAGATTAATGGGCTTATCCATTAAGGTGGCTGTCGGCTATGCCTTACCTCCTGTAGCTGGTGGAACTTACCACTGCCGACCGATTCCAGATGGCTATGCTATTGTCGGGGTGGATGAGGTTGTGAAGGAATATGAGGAAGCACAGCTTGACCATGCTACAGGTGAAGGGGAAACTCAACTCAAATTTGCAGTGAAAACAACCATTCTTTGGAAGAAGGAACACATTGTGCTTCCAAATTGGAGGTCACTGGCACCCCCGCCGTCTCCGCAGCGTCAGGAGTCTGAGCCGCTTCAGCTATCTCCTGCGCGGCATCCATCTTCGGCCCGTCAGCCATCTCCTGCGCGGCAGCCATCTCCGGCCCGTCAGCCATCTCCTGCGCGGCAGCCATCTCCGGCCCGTCAGCCATCTCCGGTGCTTCAGCCATCTCCTCAGCGTAAGCGGGAGAGCACTGCCACGAGGAGCATCAGTAGCACTGCCACAAAGAAATCCGCAGGAAACCGTACACCAAAGAGTTCAAAAAACTACGTCTCGCAGCCTTCCGCCAAGCCATTGCCGGTTTTACCGTGGAATCGCAGCGACGAGGAGACCAATAGGATCTCGGGAGAACAGGTCAAGAAATTCTTTGCACCTAGACGGGCCGAGCCAAAGGAGAAAATAGATCCGGCGGTGGTGGAGAAGTTTTACAAAAATCTTTTGAAACCTGAAACCCCACTTGTGCCGGACTACGAGCGCCAGATTTTGAAGGCGGATGCAAGGCGCCGTAGGGAGACCGAAAGTAGCAGTCGTGAGGCACCCCAGAAAATAGTTCCCATGCTCGGAGAGCAGGAAAACCAATCATGCGCCCCGCTCCAAATGTTTGACAAACGGGACGCTCCTCCCGTAGATGATTACGAGGCAGAGCTACAAAGAAAGGCCAATGAGATGGGGATGACTTACATTGCATACTTGAACGTCATGGGAGACAACTTGCCCAAATGCGATGTCAACCCCATACAGCCATGGAAGTATGGGAAGAATCTAGTCAAGAAAGAGGAGCTCAAGAATCTACCAACAAAGATGCGAAAATTGCACAAGTGGTACCTTCATTTCTGCAAGACGAGAAAAGAAGAATGGATCACGACGCATATAAGAGATCAGATTTTCTTGTGCGGAGACGACGTGATCGACTTCAACATTCAAGACTTGCATTTTCTATTCAATCAGAAGGAACTCGACAAATCTGCCATCAGCCTTTATTGTGTGTAAGTACTATTTCTGTAATTTTTATCTCATCTCATTCACTTCATTAATTGCATGTATATATATGCTCACCATATATGTATATACTATTATGCAGGAAAAAGGTTATGGAATGCATGAAAGGAGGCCCTTTTGACATTGGGTTCGTTGACCCAAATAGAGTTCATGAAGAAGTGGTAAGAGACAAACCCGGGCAAACAGAAGATTACTTGCTAAAGTCTTTACTGAGACAACAAACCAAAAGGGAAATACTATTGCCTTACAACTTCTCGTGAGTACTGTTACCCTCTCTCTTGTACACATTCTGTTTCGGCTTACTCGATGTTAAGTGTAACTGATGATGATTTATGCGTGCGTAGGTTCCACTTTATTCTGCTAGTCATTCAACCCGACTCAGGAAAAGTCCTTGTCATGGACTCGTTACGAAAAGAAAAAGAGCTATGGGCAGACTTTAGAGAGATGCTCCAGAGGTAATTTCAATCATATTATCGCACTAGATCGGCAACTTTCGTGACAATAAGTAATTAATTACTCCTTTATCCATTTTCTTTGTCGGACAGGGTTTGGAAAATGTTCACGAGCAGGGCCGTGGGTGAATGGTCAGAAGAACTAAAATTTATAGACCAAAATGTAAGTAATACTAGCTAGCTTCCAATTCCATTATATCATGCTTTATTGATTATTATTTTGATTGAACTCTCTATTCTCGTAAAGTGTTCGCATCAGGGACACGACAGTAACTTATGTGGGTACTATGTTTGCGAATTCATTCGCAACACGATATGTGCGACAGGCCAAGCCGCACTAGAACAACTTAGAGTAAGTAAACAAAGTCCACAACATTATTTTATTACCATCAATTGTGTTGAGTTTTATTCTTATATATATATTGACGGCCCATTCTTCATATATATTCAGATCGAACGGATGCGGGACCAACTCCTACCATTTGAACGCATACGAACCATTCAAGAGGAATTGGCGGGGTTCATACTTGATGAGGTCGTCACGCCTGGCGGAGACCTCTTTAGATATCCACCAAAATGAACGATGACGATGTATGTGCCGATGACGATGTATGTGCCGATGACGATGTATGTGCCGATGACGATGTTTGTGTATAATAATAGTTGCTTAATTATTCATGTACTCGTATGTACCGATGACGATTTATAAGTATACCGCTCCCGATCGATTTCCCCTCGCTCGCCCCCCTCCCGCAGAAATACGCCCAGAACGGGGCAGAGGCAGAAGTCTGCTGCGGCAGAGATTTAGGCCGTTTTCCTGCCGCGGCAGGAAAACGGCCTAAATCTCTGCCGCGGCAGAAGAACCTTTACACCGGTTCTAGATACGAACCGGTGTTAAAGGGGGGGGATGAGGCCTGCGGCAGCCCCACGTGCGCCACCCTTTAACACCGGTTCGTATAAGAACCGGTGTTAAAGGGCCCCCCCCTCTAACACCGAACCCTCAACAGCGGTTGGGGAACCGCTGTTAGAGGGCCCTCCCAACCGGAGTTAAAGGGGGGGCTCTGCACTAGTGGCTTGTAGCTAAGCTAAGATACAACCTCACCTTCTCTCTACATTAAATATAGTGCCACATAAGCAATTTGTCTACGATACCGTGCTAAGAAACACCTATTGGAAAATGCCTAACACTTTACTTGGTCCACAGTCCACACGTCCCGTTCAGACAGAGGCAGCCATCCGCATTTTGCTAAAAACAAAAGGCAGCCACCCGCATTCCACTACGCGGCGGCGGCGGCAGGAGCGGCGGCCTACTCGCCACGGCGCGGCGAGGCGTGACGCGAACGGAAAATCAACTCTCGCTCCGCTACAAGCCTCTTCCTTCTCCTCACGCACTCTCCCGCCTTCCTCTCTTGCTGTTGCTCGCTCGCTCGGGGACTTTGGTTTCACACTTCCGCTTCCGCTGCCAGCTCCCGCCGCGTCCGCTGACCACGCACGCAAGGTGTTCAACGCATTGCCTCTTCACGGCGAACATGATGTTGTGTCGTGATTCTTGGCGTGTCTGGGTGGTTGAGACTTGATATGTTGGAATTAATTCGTTGATTTTATTTTCTTTTCTACAGGACCGATGGCACCGGAGAAGAAACCGCACTTGCAGGTGTTGCCCTCGTGGTCGGTCATCCCGCGAGATCTAGCCGACCTGGTGCTCCGCCTGCTCCCTGCATACGCCGATCGCGTCCGCTTCGCCGCGATGTGCCCACGGTGGCGTGCCGCCATCAGGCAGCTCCAGAACCCACCAGTGTTGCCGCCCGCAGTTGCCGCCATGAGGCAGCTCCTGCCACCGTCACTGCCGCTGCTCGCACTCCCTAGCGGCACCGTCTACAACCTCCCTTACAGCAAGCCCTTACACTTCCCTGGCTTTGTCGGTTACGAAAGTGTATGCGGAAGATGGCTCGTCTTCTAGCATGATGATGGGTGCTTCCTGGTTGACCCCTTGTCTGGCGAAAAAGTGACGCTCCCTGCTCTCTTGAGCATCCGACTCCGGCCTCCAAATGCATTCTCTGATTGGTCATATAAGTAAGGGACGAGATTTTCTTACTCTTAATACACATGGATGCATATGGAAGTATCAAAAAAGCTACGCATATGTAAGCTTATTCTGTGCTCTGTGAACCTTGTTGCTACACTAGTGGGCATTCGAAGATCTCGTATTCTAATCTACCAGCCAAGGGCCTCGACTTGGTTTTGTGCTACTTGAAAGACACTACGAGTTATGATATTCACTATAATGGGTATCCACGGATATTTGATGGCTATAGTGATTCAAACTGGATATATGATGTTGATGAGATTAAGGCCACAAGTGGTTATTTGTTTACACTTGGTGGTGACGCTATTTCCTGAAAGTCTTGAAAGCAGACCATCTTAACAAGGTCAACAATGGAAGCAGAACTCACATCATTAGACACAACCACTATTAAAGCAGAGTGGCTTCGTGAGCTCTTGATGGACTTACCTGTGGTTGAAAAACCAATAACCGCCATCCTAATGAACTATGATAATCAAACTGTGATCGTCAAAGTAAACAGTTCTAAGGATAATATGAAGTCATCAAGGCATCTGAAGAGTAGATTGAAATCTGCCAGGAAGCTGAGAAACTCAGGAATTATTACATTGGATTATATCCAAGCATCTAAAATCTAGCAGATCCCTTCACAAAGGGTTTATCACGTAATCTTATAGATAAGGTTTGAGACCCACACTTAAGTTGATCGTAGTGGTAACCCACTCTATGTGATCGAAGAACCCGTAAATTAGAGTTGAGAGACAAGCTGTTGGTCAGCTGAGAGGAGAGTATACAAATATTATATTTAGATCTCTATGAAGATGCAATACTCTCTTAATCTGCATGGAAGGTTGATACCTATCTTAATGTGTTCCAAGTGGCTTTTATAAGCAAAGATGTTGTCCTGCAGAACATCTCTTCAGGAACACACATATATGAGTCTGACTATCAAACGTCATAGTCCATGAGAGTTGTGTGCTTTCCGACAAGTACTTTCCGATCACCCGAGAGACACCTTTATGATCACCCTCTCATAGGATGACGTTTGATGACCTCAAAGCTTTCTTCTGATACCAGGGAGTTGCATTATCTCATGGTCTAAGGAATACAATATTTGACATAAGAAAAAGCTTCGCAAAGATGAATACGATGACACGATCTAATTGCTCTGCTTGATTTGGGTTGTCCATCATATCATTCTCCTAATGACATGATCTCATTATTAATTGACAACTCATGTCTATGATTAGGAAACCTTAACCATCATTAATAAATGAGCTAGTCCATAGAGGCATACTAGGGACACGATGTTGTTCATAAACCACACAAGTATCAAAGTTTCCGCTTAATACAATTCTAGCATGGAATATAAACTTTATCATGAACAAGAATTATAATAATAACATCTTTATTATTGCCTCTAGGGCATAATTCCAACAGTCTCCCACTTGCACTAGAGTCAATAATCTAGTTTACATCTGGCAACAATCTAACATCCATGGCACTAAGGTGCTGATCATGTTTTGCTCGTGGAAGAGGTTTAGTCAATGGATCTACGACATTTAGATCCGTATGTACTTTGCTAATCTTCAGATCTCCATCTGTTATATAATCTCGAACTATATGAAACTTGCGGTTGATGTGCTTGGTCTTTGGATGATATATTGGTTCCTTAGCCAGTGCTATGGCGCCAGTGTTGTCACACAATAGCTCCAGTGGGTATAAGGCACTTGGAACCACACCAAGCTCAGTGATGAAGTTCTTGATCCAAACTCCTTCACTTGACGCTTCTGCAACAGCCATGTATTCCGCTTCTACTGTAGATCCCGCGATCACGCTTTGCTTGCAGCTTCTCCAGCTCACAGCTCCTCCATTCAAAATATAAACGTATCATGTCTGAGATTTAGAATCATCCTTGTCGGTGTCGAAACTAGCGTCGACGTTACCTTTTACGACGAGCTGTTCATCACCTCTATAGACTAAGAACATTTCTTTAGTTCTATTTAAATACTTTAGGATGTTCTTCACGGCTGGCCAGTGTTCCACTCCTGGATCACTTTGGTATCTGCTCGTCAAACTAAAAGCATTGGACACATCCGGTCTAGTACACAGCATGGCATACATGATAGAACCTATGGTCGAGGCATAATGCACTTTACTCATGGTTTCTCTATCATTTACCGTAGCTGGACACTGAGCCTTGATCAATATCTTACCTGACAACATGGACACTGAACCTTTCTTTGCCTTATCCATTCTGAACCTCTTCAGAACTTTGTTTAGGTATGTACTTTGGCTTAATGCTATTAGGCGTCTTTGTCTATCTCTATAGATTTTGATGCCTAATATATAAGCAGCTTCTCCTAGGTCTTTCATTGAAAAACATTTGTTCAAATAACTCTTCACATCGTTAAGCATATCAATGTCATTTCCAATAATCAATATGTCATCCACATATAGTACTAAACATGTCACTAAGCTCCCACTCACTTTCTTGTAGATACAAGCTTCGTAGCAATTTGGAACAAATCCAAAGCTCTTGATCACTTGATCAAAACGAAGGTTCCAACTCGGAGATGCTTGCTTCAGTCCATAAATGGAACGCTGAAGTTTGCACACCTTATCAGCATCCTTAGGATCGACAAAACCTTCGGGCTGCATCATATACAACTCTTCATCAATGTTGCCATTAAGGAACGTAGTCTTGACATCCATCTGCCATATTTCATAATCATGAATTGCAGCAATTGCTAATAAAATCCGAATGGACTTAAACATCGCTACGGGAGAGAAAGTCTCATCGTAGTCAACACCTTGAACTTGTCGAAAATCTTTTGTGACAAGTCGAGCTTTATAGACAGTAACATTACCATCTGCGTCCGTTTTCTTCTTGAAAATCCATTTGCACTCAATGACCTTTCGGTCGCTAGGAGGGTCCACCAAAGTCCACACTTGGTTTTTGCTCATGGATCCTAATTCGGATTTCATGGCCTCTAGCCATTTCTCAGAGTCTGGGCTCATCATTGCTTCCTCATAGTTCGCAGGTTCACTGTTGTACTAACAAGACAGTCAAGACAGGGTTGTCGTACCACTCAGGAGGGGCACGTGACCTCGTCGACCTGCGACGTTCAGTAGTAGCATCGTCCGAAGCTTCATGCTCCTTGTCATTAGCTTCCTCTATTGTTGGTGCAGACGGCACTGGAACAATTTCAGGTGCTGCGCTACTCTCCAACTCAAGAGAAGGTTCAATAACCTCGTCTAGCTCTACTTTCCTCCCACTCACTTCTTTAGAGAGAAACTCCTTCTCAAGAAAGGATCCGTTCTTTGTGACAAACACTTTTCCTTCGGATCTGTGATAGAAGGTATACCCAATCGTTTCCTTAGGGTATCCTATGAAGACGCATTTCTCCGCTTTGGGTTCGAGCTTGTCCGGCATCAACTTCTTGACGTAAACTTCGCATACCAAAACTTTAAGAAACGACAACTTAGGTTTAGCACCAAACCACAGTTCATACGGTGTCGTCTCAACGGATTTAGATGGTGCCCTATTTAAAGTGAATGCAACGGTTTCTAATGCATAACCCCAAAATGATAACGGCAAATCTGTAAGAGACATCATCGATCGCACCATATCCAATAAAGTTCGATTCCGGCATTCAGACACACCATTGCGCTTTGGTGTTCCGGGTGGCGTGAGTTGCGAAACGATTCCGCTTGCTTTAAGATGCGTGAGAAAATCATAACTCAAATATTCACCTCCACGATCGGATCGTAGAAATTTAATTTTCCTGTTATGATGGTTTTCCACTTCGTTCTGAAATTCTTTGAACTTTTCAAATGTTTCAGATTTATGTTTCATTAAATAGATATACCCATATCTACTTAAGTTATGAGTAAAAGTGAGAAAATAGCGATAACCACCGCGCGTTGAAACACTCATTGGTCCGCATACATCGGTATGTATGATTTCCAACAAGTCCGTTGCTCGCTCCATTATTCCGGAGAACGGGGTTTTGATCATCTTGCCCATGAGTCATGGCATGCACGTGTCAAATGATTCAAAATCAAGAGACTCCAAAAGTCCATCAGAATGGAGTTTCTTCATGCGTTTTACACAAATATGACCTAGACGGCAGTGCCACAAATAAGTCGTATTATCACTATCTACCTTGCATCTCTTAGCCTCAATGTTATGGATGTGTGTTTCATTGCTTTCGAGATTCAGAAGAAATAAACCATTCATAGCATGTGCATAACCATAAAAGATGTTACTCATATAAATAGAACAACCATTATTCTCCGATTTATATGAATAACTGTGTTGCAATAAACACGATCCAGATATGATGTTCATGCTCAACGCAGGCACATAATAACATTTATTAAGGTTTAAAACTAATCCCGAAGGTAAAACTAAGGAGAGCGTGCCGACGGCCATCACATCAACTCTTGATCCGTTGCCAACGCGCATCGTCACCTCATCCCTCGCTAGCCGCCGTCTATTCCGTAGCTCCTGTTTCGAGTTACAAATATTAGCAACTGAACCAGTATCAAATACCCAGGCACTAGAACAAGCGCTAGTAAGGTAAAAATCAATAACATGTATATCAAATATACCTTTGATGGTGCCAGCCTTCTTGTCCGCTAAGTACTTCGGACAGTTGCGCTTCCAGTGACCCTTGTCCTTGCAATAGAAGCACTCAGTGTCCGGCTTAGGTCCAGACTTGAGCTTCTTCTCAGCAGGGGCAACGCGCTTGCCGCTGCCTTTCTTGAAGGGCTTCTTTGCACCCTTACCTTTCTTAAAGCTGGGGGGCTTGTTGACCATCAACACATGATTATCTTTCTTGATGTCCACCTCCGCAGCTTTCAGCTTAGCGAAGAGCTCGGTGATCGTATCAGTGGAACCAATCTGATTGTGAGTAACTACAAAACCTTTGCAGCTAGGAGGGAGTGATTGCAGAACTCTGTCAATCTTGAGCTCTTCTGAAATCTTGCAGTCCAGTTGCTCAAGACGTTGAGTGTAGCCCGACATCTTAATGGCGTGCTCACTAACGGAACTCCCTTCCTCCATCTTGCAGTTAAATAATTTCTCAGAGATCTCATATCTCTCAGAACGGGCCTGAGTCTGAAACATGGTTTTCAGTTCCTCAAGAATCTCAAAGGGCCCGGCGAACTCCTCAAAACAATTTTGAAGGTCCGATTCCATAGCAAACAACATGGTGCTCTTAATCACACCATAATCATCTTTGTGCGACTGATAAACACCTTTTTCATTAGCCGGCGCATCTACAGCAGGGGCGTCACCTAGCGCTTTTTCAAGGACATAGTCCTTTTGTCCGCCAGCGAGAATGATTCTCAGATTGCGGAACCAGTTGGTGAAGTTAGACCCATTGTTCTTAAGCTTTTCTTTCTCAGCAAAAACGTTGAAGTTGAAGTTGGACTTAGCCATTTGATCTACAAAATTTGCAAGTACAATTTAGACTATGTTCATGATAACTAGTTCAACTTAATCAAATTACTAGATGAACTCCCACTAAATTCAACATCCCTCAAGTTGTTTAGTGAACATGATCCAAATTCACCACTCCTAATCCGATCTTCATGAGAAGAGATGTGGTTTCAATGGTGGACAACAAAGTGTCGATCATATCATTCATATGACTCATGCTTAACCTTTCGGTTCGTGTGTTCTGAGGCCATGTCTGTACATGCTAGGCTCGTCAAGTCAAACCCAAGTATTTCCGCGTGTGCAAAACTGGCTTGCACCCGTTGTATGTGAACGTAGAGTTTATAGCACCCGATTATCACGTGATGCTTGAACACGACGAACTTTCGCAACGGTGCATACATGGGGAGAACACAGTTTTATCTTGATCTTTAAGTGAGGAATCATCTTATAATGCTACCGTCGCGATCTAAGCATAATAAGATACATAAAAGGATAAACATCACATGCATATAATTTTATGTGACATGGTATAGCCAATCTCCGCGCAATGATCTCCATCTTGTGCGTGCCAGCATGATCTCCATCACTCCACCATGATTGCCTCCACCACGAATAGCATCTACAACTATTGCTAACTACTTAGCGATAAAGTAAAGCTATTACATGGCGTATAAGAAGTTGACACACAGGTCATACACGATTATAAAGACAACCATATGGCTCCTTCCGGTTGTGTACTCATCGACATGCAAGTCATGAAATATTACAAAACATGATCATTGCATACAACATACACATCACATCTTGGGCCATACCATATCACAGAAACACTCCCTGGAAAAACAAGTTAGACGCCTCTACTTTGTTGTTGCATGTTTTACGTGGCTTATGGGAGTAACAAGCTAAGAACGATTCTTACCTACGGAAAGCCACAACGGTGATATTATGGTTGCCAACATCCGGTGTAAATCCCATGACAACTATAGTGAGAGATACTGGCATCCACCAGCAGCATGTGTGGAACAAGCCACACGTCAAGTACGGAGCCGGTCTCGCGAACGAGGTCGCGTAAAGTTGGCCTGGACCGCTTCGATCTCACTATCCCGCGTCATAAGAAGTACACAACAAGAGGCTTGCAACAGATAACATCAACGCCCGCAACAAGCATGTTGCATTCTACTCGTGAAACACATCTACGCATAGATCTAGCTCTGATACCACTGATGGGTTTCCCAGCATAGTAAATCAAAATTTTCTACGGATGCGAACGGGAAAAGCCAAGATATAATCTAGGAGATGCAAACAACGAGAGGGATAGATGAGATCTTCATACCCTTGAAGAAATCGCACAGCGGAACGTTCAACGGAACGTGGTTGATGTAGTCGTACTAGCCTTCTCCTCCTCGCGATCCGATCGGATCCAACGCCGCAAGTGGCGATGCCTCCGAGAGATGCACACGTGCGGCACCTCGACGTATCCTCCTTCCTCGGTCCAGCAAGTGGGGTGGAGAGATAGATTGCATCTACAACACGACGGCGTGGTGCAAAAGTGGAGAGTTTCTGCGGCAGGGCTTCGCCTACGCACAGTTGGGAGAGAGAGAGATATGGAGGGCAGCAGTATGGCGGCTAGGGTTGAAGGAGTGGGGGAGGAGGGATGCGCCCCTGCCCTCTATATATAGGGGGATGGCCGGCCCCCTTGGCCCCTCCTCCGAGCCCTAGGGCGGCGGCCCCAAGGGTTGGAGTGGGGGGCAAGTTTCCCCCCTCCTTCTAGAAGGTTTCCCTAGGGTTTCCCCTAGGGTTTGGCCGGCTGGGCCTATGGGGCCTTGTGCCCCTGGACCAATGTGGCCAGGGCACTCCCTCGTAGGCCCACGCACCCCTCCGACAAGTGGGCCCACGTTGGTCCCACTCCGGAAGCTTCTAGAACCTTCCGGTACAATGCCGAACATTCCGAAACGATTCCGAAATCCAAAATCTGCTTTTCTTTATATGAATCTTATTCTCCGGACCATTCCGGAACCTCTCGTGATGTCCTGGATCTCATCCGAGACTCCGAACAAAAACTCATAAACCAATTATCCATTCTATCCTAGCGTCGAGGCACGTTAAGTGTGTGACCCTACGGGTTCGAGAATATGTAGACATGATCTTCTATCATAATCAACAGCGGGGTCTGGAAACCCATATTGACTCCCACATATTCATCGATGATCATATCGGATGAACCACGATGCCAGGATTCAATTAATCCCATATATATATTCCCTTCGTCACGCGATATTTTACTTGCCCGAGATTCGATCGTTGGCATCGGCATACCTAGTTCAATCTCATTCACAGCAAGTACTTTACTCGTTCCGTAATCCGATATCACTTTGTGATTAACTCCTTAACCAGGTGCTTGCAAGCGGTGTTGATATCGATTACTGAGTGGGCCCGAAGTATATCTTTCCGACTTGGGAGGGACAAATCCCATCTCGATACATACAACCCAACAAGTACTTTCTGATCACCTGAGAGACACCTTTATGATCACCCTCTCATAGGATGACGTTTGATGACCTCAAAGATTTCTTCCGATACCAGGGAGTTGCATTATCTCATGGTCTAAGGAATACAATATTTGACATAAGAAAAATCTTTGCAAAGATGAACACGATGACACGATCTAATTGCTCTGCTTGATTTGGGTCTTTCCATCATATCATTCTCCCAATGACATGATCTCATTGTCTATGGTTAGGAAATCTTAACCATCATTAATCAATGAGCTAGTCCATAGAGGCGTACTAGGGACACGGTGTTGTTCATAAACCACACAAGTATCAAAGTTTCCCCTTAATACAATTCTAGCATGGAATATAAACTTTATCATGAACAAGAATTATAATAATAACATCTTTATTATTGCCTCTAGGGCATAATTCCAACACCAGGAGCACCAGGTGATGGTCGTCAACGAGGCACCCCTGAACATCATCCTGAACAATCCGGAGGCCACAGGACGCGCAGCCCTGTGGGGCATCAAGCTGTCACCTCTAGACATCGTCTACGAGAAGCGACTCGTGATCAAGTCTCAGGTCCTCCCAGACTTCCTCGTCCACTGGATGGAGCTGCAGCTTCCAGACACACCAGACATGACACGGTCATGGACGATGCACTTCGACGACTCCAATAGCGAGGCTGGAGCAGGATCCGGGGTCATACTAACCTCCCCGCAGGGCGACAAGATGAAGTACTTCCTTCAGATGAAATTCTGAGCCTCCAACAACGAGGCCGAATATGAAGCCCTAATCCACGACATGAGGATGGCAAAGATCTGCGGCACAACGTGCCTGGTCATCTATGGAGACTCGAAACTCGTCGTCTAGAAGACGATGAACTAGTGCGACGCACACGCCGAAAACATGATCGCGTACCGCGCACTCTACAACTCACTCGAGGGAGAATTCGACGGCTGCGAGCTTCAACACGTCGGGAGAGAAAGCAACGAGGAGGCCGATAGACTTGCCAACATCGGCTCCACCTGCGCACGAGTACCACCAGGCGTGTTCCTCGAACAGATCTGCGTGCCATCCATCAAGCGGAAATTCCCCAAGGGATCACCCGAAGAGGCAGAGCACTCGGGGGCTGCGCTACCCGAAGGACAGGAAGGACCCGAAAAGCTCGACACAGAGGTCGCTGTGGTCAACTTGATGCAGGTCATGGCAGTCAAAGAAACTTGGACGCAGCCATACATCAAGTACTTGATAGACGGCGAGCTGCCTGATAGCCCGACAGATGCCCGGCGCATATCTCGCCGGTCAAAGGCCTTCACCATCATCAATGGCGAGCTGTATAAGCGCAGCATTTCGGGTGTACTCCAAAGGTGCGTCACCATCGGTGATGGCAAAACCATCCTCCAAGACATCCACGAGGGCATCTGCGACCATCACGCGGGCAGCCGCGCCCTTGTCGCCAAAGCTCTACGAGCTGGATTCTACTGGACAACGGCCATGAACGACGCCAAGGACATCGTACGAATATGCAACGGGTGCCAAAGGTTTGCAGATAAACCACACGCACCCGGATCCAAGCTCAGGCCCATACCCTTGGCCTGGCCCTTCGCCCAATGGGGCCTCGACATGATCGGCAAACTGCCACGATCCTCGAAAGGAGGCCACGTCTACCTCCTGGTCGCAGTCGACAAATTCACCAAGTGGATTGAGGCCATGCCTGTGACTAACCAAAAGGGCAAAACCGCCGTCAAGTTCTTTGAATCCATTGTCTACAGGTTCGGCGTGCCACACAGCATCATCACTGACAATGGGTCGAACTTCATCTCTAAAGAATTCCAGGACTTCTGCGAAGACCTCGGAATCAACATCACATACGCCTCCGTGGCGCACCCGCAAACGAACGGGCAGGTCGAAAAGGCCAACGGCCTCGTCGGTGCTGGCATCAAGAAGCGCCTAATGAGCCCACTCGAGCGACTCACGCGTGCCTGGACGCAAGATCTACCTTCGGTCCTGTGGAGCCTGCGCACAACGCCAAATAGCTCAACCGGCTACACTCGACGAAGCACGTGACATAGCAGTAGCTCGATCAACGGTGTACCAACAGAGTCTCCGCAACTACCACAGCCGACGGCTACGCCCAAGGTCCTTCGTCGAAGGAGACCTAGTCTTGCGACTCAAGCAAGAGCGACCGAAGAAATTCGAGTCACCATGGGAAGGACCCTACATCATCACTGAAGTCATCCCAGGTGGCGCCTATCACCTCAAGCACGTGGAGTCTGGAGTCGCATACTCCAACCCATGGAACGTCGCGCAGCTGCGATGCTTCTACCCCTAGCTACCCCCTCTTTTACTTTCAATAAGGCTATTCAGCCAAAGGTACTCAGCCGAACAATGTACCTCCTCCCTTACGATATGAATAAAGCTAAGTGTCTCGCCCCAAAATCTTTCGATTATTATCTGCATTTTATTACATATTACAACACACTCGGGGGCTCCCCCCCTACCTCGCGACTTCGTCGACTGAGAAAAACGCGTGTACACCTGAGTAGCTGACCACGTCAGGCTAACGAGCACGTATGCAAACAAAGCATCACATGCCACACAACAAGAAACCTTTACAATAATAAAGGGCTCAACACGCCCAGTCGAATATATACAAGTTTTACATCTATCTCTTTTACAGGTCCTACCTATTCTGAAGAATAACCTGCACACGCTGCTCAAACAGATCTACAACCCATTCGACATACTGCCTTACAGCCGAATAATGCGGACACATATCCCACTCACCACCATCTGGCCGAGGAGGCGGCCCAGCCGCTACAACAGCCAGGTCTACATCAGGACGATGCAACCGTACAAGAGAGAACGCAGCCTTCACCCCTGCGGCAAGCTGATGACGCACCAGCTCCCTGACACGATGAACACTCCGAAACTTTGACAGCAGGCCAGAGAAAGTCGACGGCGCCTCATCCAACGGAAGCATCGCATGCAGAATGGACGCCAAAGAAGACTGCACCTGACGAAGCACCCGCGATACCTGGTGGACACGATCCTGCATTGTCGCAAGGACCATGGCACGATCCCGATCCATCCAGAAGAACCCGCCGGCCTCCATGTCCTGCTGGGTCAAGCAGTTAAGCCGAACAGCCACACGTTGCTTTTCCTCCTTCGGATAAAGGTTCGCACCTGCAATACTTGAAAAAGTAAGATGCAAGGCCATCCGAAACAATGAGCAGAAGCTCGAAAAACTCACACTCAAGCTGTTCGGCCAGACGACGCAGCTCCCCCATCAAAAATTCCTCTCGGGCAGCGCCTCGCTCCGCCTTCGACTTCCAAACATCAGCGTGGCCATGCACTCCAAGTAATTCCCTCTCAAGACTACGGATGCGGTCTCGAAGAAACACAAGCTGCGATGCACCATCCAAAGACGGCCGCAGCTGCGCTGCAGATGAAGTGTCTACGGGAGCATCACCCAAAGGATCCTAGAGTAGAAGAAGACAACGATATGAACAAGCAGACAAAACTCGGAAATTCATATGTACAGCAAAAAGCCGCTACGTGGCGCAAGGATTGTTCATAGACACAATTACAAAAGCTGAAACAAAAAATATACTACAACTACAACGCCTACGAAGCGGCATCCTGAGTAGCCTCGGAGCCGGACTGCCTCGCCTTGGCTTCTCCCTGCTGCCTTAGCGCGTACTCGGCCAGCAGATCAATCAACTTCGGGCCGTAACGCTTACAGCGAGCAGAGTAGATGGCGAAGGCTACCTCGGACCCGTCAGCAGCCGTCAGCATCCGGGAGGTGGTCTGAGGAAGGTCCAGCTCCGCTCCAGCCGCCAAGGCCATCGCCAACCCAACGGACGCGCCGATGCCTTTCTGCTTGCGCTTGTATGCCGCAGGTGCTTCGGCCGACAGCGCCTCCGCCAAGGCATCGACATCTTCAAGGGACACACCCTTGGGGACGAGCTCCTTGTAGAAGCGCCCGAGGACCTCCTTGGCTTTGGCAAGCGAGCCGACCACGGTACCACAGCAGTCTTCGATCGCCGCGGCAGCATCATCCAAAGAACTACCGTGCTCCAGAGCACCGCGATCAAACTCGATGTCCGCGGCATCTACAATAACAAAGGAAGCAGCATAAATAAAAAGCACTACAGGGAAAGGCAAGGAATCTAAAAAGAGAAGACAAAGAAACCCACCCGAAATAGCCTTGGCAGCCGCCATCAGCTTGCCGGCTACCTCTCTCTCGCGCGAAGCCGTAGAAGTGGCGAGCTGCTCCTCACGGTCCGTAGCCTCGTGCTGCAGACGCTCCCTAGCCTCGGCCGCGTTAGATAGCTCCAGCTCGAGGCGCACCTTCGCACCAACGACGGCTTCGGCTTTTTTATCCGCCTGCCCAAGGCTCTTTTTGAGAGCATCAAGCTCATGGAGAGAAGTGTTGTGGTCCTCTGCAGTCAGCAGCACACCTATCAGATCGAAGGATAACATACAAGAAGAAGCAGAAAGCCAAAGTTGTAAACATACCTTGCAGTTGTTTGAAGTTGGCCTCCAATGCTAGGTGCTGCTGCACCAGCTAATTGGCGCCTTGCACAAAAGGCTGCAAAAAGAACTACTAGTCAAAAGAATGGCTTGGGGGCTACACCCAAAAGAACGAGCAAAACACTCGGGGGCTCCCCCTGAGACTCGAAGGAATAACGAAAAACAAAACACCCTACAGACGCTCGGGGGCTCCCCCCGAGGCACGAAAAATCAATGATCAATAGATCATCTGAAAAGGCTCGGGGGCTCCCCCCTGCGGCAGAAAACGGATATTACTTACATGCATAGATGGCGACTCTGAAGGTTCGCCTGCAGTCTTCTGAGGGAACACCACCAAAGCCTCCTGCGGAGAAGGCCTCAGAGCAGCGCCCTCAGAGGTGGCCACCGTCTGAGGAGGAGGAGAAGGAATCTTCGACTCCCCCACCATCTCTCGAGCGCCATCGCTGGAGGAGCCATCACAGGAGTGGCTGCACAAGAAAAAATTCAGCCAAGCACAATAAAGCGAAATCGAAAAAATGGCACAAAGAAATTGAGGAAGCTTACGAGTCGAGGTCGCTAAGGTCGAAGACAGGAGGGGTATTCTTTCCCTTCTTCTCTTCCTTCTTTTCTTCCTTCTTCTCTTCCTTCTTCCTCTTCGCCGGCGGGTGCGGTGACATAGCCCGCACAGGAATGGCAGAAATTGGAGAAGAAGAGCCCCCCTGCCCATCAATGTGATGCTCAAGGAAAAGCGGGTTCCTAGGCGTCGGCGGAGTCGAGGCATCCGACGATTCGCTGGAACTCCTCGTCCACTTGCGAGTGCGATCCTCACTCGACTCGTTGGCCTCTCCCACCGGAGATCGAGCCGACGGCAGCGCGGACATGGAGTCCTCCACCTCATTGTCCGGAGCATCCGAGAATACTTCAAGCAACGGAGGCTACATGCCTGGCACCTTGAACTTCTGCGCAAAAAGAAGAAAATTGGTCAGCAGACAAATAAATAATAAGCAAAACATAGTCGGAAAATAGCGCTACGCGCATATCCAAGCTCTACACCTGCGGAACCGGACGAGAAGCAGAGAACGGAGAAGTCAGCGACCTCCCTGGAAGATCCTCGCCAGCCTTGAACTTCAGCAGCGGGCGAAGAATCCCGTCAAGATCCCCCTTGGAGAACTCCTCATTTGAAACTCTAGTCGGATCATGATGACCCGAATAGAGAAACATCGGGTGCGCCCTAGCCTGTAGTGGCTGCACCCGACGTTTGAGAAAGGTGCGGATGATATCCACACTGTTCACCTCCTTCTCCGGATTCAACTGGAGATCCTCCACCCGACGATAGAGCCCCTCTATCTCCGCCACCTCGCCATCCAAGATCTGCTTTTTCCAGGACCTTTTCGGCTCGATTTTCTGGAAGGGGTCGAAAGGGGCAAGACCAAAATCTTGCCCAGCTACCGTGGAGTCACGGATGTAAAACCATCGCCTCCACCAGTACTGGACAGATTCAGACATATAAAAGGATAAGACAAGAAGATTGGATCGAAGGGAGATGATGCAACCCCCAATGGGATAGACACCATCAGAACCAGATTGCCTCTTCACGGAATATAGTTTCCGGAAGAGGCCAAAGTGCAGCTCGATATCGAGCCAGCACTCGCAGAAAGTGACGACACAAGCAATGTGAAGAAGAGAGTTGGGGGAGAGATGATGCAGCTGGATGCCGTAAAGGAAAAGCAGCCCACGAAGGAAATTGTGGAATGGGAAGGAAAATCCCCGAAGAACAAATGCGAGGAACATAACCCGAAACCCAGTGGGGGGACGGGGAATTACCTCATTACCAGGGAGCCTGACGGCCTCCCTATCCTGCGGGATCAAGCCCCACTCACGGAGCTTGCGGAGATCACCCTCCCGCGTCTCCGATCGCCGCCACCACCGTCGGTGACACGGGCGACGATGGAACCTTTCTTTCCACCAGCAGCGCTGGTGCCAACCGCAGAAGAAGATTTCTTGGGCTTCCCCATCGCGGTGCGGCGGCGCCGGCGGCGAGAACGTAGGATCAACGAAGGAAATGTTTGCGGATATTCCAGCGCGCGGCAACAAAGCTCAGAGAAGATGGGAGCAGTGAAACATGAATGGCTGCGGTGAAAATAGATTAACTTTTCCCCAATGATTATAAGGACAAAGACGATGCACGACGACCGTCCATTGGGAAGACCTAGAGCCAACTGCAAGATCTGACCGTCCACGTGTTAGCCCAGTAGCGAACCGTCGCTCACACGCCGTCCACTACGCGCGGAAATCGAGGCGACGCCGTAATTATCTCCACGCCACGCGTGACTGGTCAATTCAAGGTCAGAAGGTGGGACCCATGTTCGTCCAGTCATGTCATCTCTAGCGTAGCAGACGCTTGAGGTCACCGATCGTCAGCACTGATGTCATCAAAAGCTATACTAGAAACGGTTACAATTCTTCGACTACACAACTCAGAGTACTCACCTGAATCTACAATTCGACTAACTACTTGGGGCTACTCCTATCAGGACCGCTGGCCGCGCACCCGAAGTATAATCAAGATATCACACTGCAAAGCTATTCTTCGAGTCCTATGTCGAGTCTGCGACTCCACTACGGACTCGGGGGCTACTCCCATAGGGAGGCTGGATTTAAGCATCCGAAAAATTTGTGTCCTACGGACCTGGAGTCAATCCATGGCTGAGCTAAAGTCTCTACTCGAGTATACGACTCGAACAGACACTCGGGGGCTACTCCCATAGGGAGCTCTGGCCGCGCACCCTATGAGTTCTTCGACTGTGATCCTTCGGATCAGAATGCAAAAACTTTTCGGCAACTCTGCCCAGAATAACACTAAGTGGGAAACATCCTCCTTGGTCACCCGAAACGCCTCCGCGGCGATAAAAATTCGGATGTTGTGTCTACGACACAAAGATAAAACCTACAGATATCATCTGATGGCCTGGCAACGCACACGACTACGCTCTGCTAGTGAAAATCCGTGCCGGCAGGTGCGATGAAAAATCCCGACGGACATGTTGGTTACATTATTTAAATTTACTGGAATTCCACTCCTGTAAGACCTCCGCGGCCTGAGTCGAATTACGCCAGCATCTGTTCCGGATTCGAGTCGAGGGACTCAAATCTGAAGAAGATCGTGTTGTTTTGTCCTAAGAAAGTTAACTGACCCTGATCTGTCGGGAGAGTCAGGCACACGCATCAACAATCCCTACACATTCTCTTGAAAGACAGAGTTGCACCCGAAGGATTGAAGAGTCCTCAGCCGAATCTACGATTTGACTGAACACTCGGGGGCTACTGACATGGTTATACCCCGCGGGTACATGATCTCAGCATACCTAGTCCAGCCCAAGGAAGGACCACGGCAAATACACGCCGGCCCATGAAGACTTTTGGGTGGCAAAGGCCCATGATGCCTTCGGATCCTTGGAGAGCAAGACTAGAGTAGATAGGAAATTCAAAGGGGTAAACCCTAAAACCTGTAACCGACTCGATCTGTGCCTGGGACCTGCCTGCCTCTATATAAAGATCAGGAGGGCACGACGAGGAGGCTCCCTCATAACCTCTCGTATACACACCTCCACGCCAGATTGCATCTGCGCACCCCTGTAACCTTCGGTTCCACCATAATCAGAGCAGACAAGCAGGAGTAGGGTTTTCCCTCTGGGGGCCTGAACCTGGGTAAACCTCGTGTCCCCGTGTTGCTTGTTTGCTAACCATTCTTTGATCTCCAGCATCCCCATCTTCTCCAAAACCCAAGTCCATAACAATGGGCATTGACGAGATCGAACCTCGTCACTCCTCTAGCTCGAGTTCGTCGTGAGGCCGACGAGCACCGCCGCAGTTAAGTTCGCCGGAGCTATTTCCGGTGATCATTCGCTCGTGCAAACACGCTAGTTCGACTTGGCAACATATATAGTGTGGAACGCAAGCGTTCATATGCCACGGGAGGCCACAAATTGGCGGCGCCGCCGTGTGCCGTCGTGCTGACCTAATCAATCCGGCGACCGACGTCATCCTTGACTAGGTCATCGGGATTGAATGGGTCAACTGCCACATTGGCAGGTGACGTGGCTGGTATCCCACCAGTCAGCGACTGGGACTAGCCCAGTCTTAGTAGAAAACGGTTCGAAAACTATGATGATGTCACAGTGACATCATGCTAACATCATAATATTTTTTATTGATTTGTTTATAGTTTCTGGAAATGACATATCACAGGCCCCACTGGTCAGTGACCTTGGGTAGGTTTAGTTTAGGTGTAAAAAGTTTTGTGTATGTTTAGTAAATTGATAAAATAATATTAATTCAAATATAAACATTCTAGAAATTTAAATAAAGTAATTAAATCTTGTAAAATTAATATCTTTAGTTTTGTAATTCAGAAAAATACATGTAATATATTCAAAAAATTAGAAAAATAAAATCTATAACTTAAAACCATTATCAAACATTATTATGTTAACAATTTAAATATTTATTACGTAATAAATATTTTAAAAGTAATAAAACTTTGATAATTCATATTTTAATAATCGTAAATGTTAAATATATAAATAAAATACCAAAAATCTTGGAAAAATAAAAACAATACTTTAAAACTATAATCATACATTATTATTTCACTTAAATAAGTATTTATTATTTATTAAGTAATTATAAAGTAATAAACCTTATAAAAATCATTACTTATTATTTATAAATCACAAAAATAAATGTAATTTATCAAAATGATCACAAAAATAATATATACATGTTAAAAATATAATATTACACTTTTGAGGTAAATAAAAATTTAAACACTTTAATAACTTGAATTTAAAGCTATTTCTTTAATTAATAATTCATATAAAGGTAAATAAAATTTGCTAATAACTCAAAAAATTAGTCAATTAAGTCTAATAAATAGTATTAGTCCTAAATATTGATAGTGTGAAGTCAAAATGATTTAACACACTTTAAATACAATTTTATTAAATTATCTCTCAACCATTAATGTAGATTATTTTATAAAAGAATCCTTATCCATTATAAAATCTCCAAGAATAATTTTTTAGTGAAATAAAACCTACTCCAATACTTCAACTACAATTTATAAACAAACCAAAACACTATATTGAATCCATAAGTAGTTAAGTAATATTATTTCCTTGCTTACAAACTATAAGCACTCATCCATAAAAAGGAAAATGATTCTATTCCACTAAACAATTAGGAAACCACTATTCAAATAGAAGTGTTACCATTCTTAAAGTATCCTTAGAGAAACATTATAAAGTACACCTGGTACAAATAACATAAGCAATATGCCTTAAGCCCATCTATGTCTTTAAAGTTAACTTTAGTCTATAATACTTTAAATACTATTCTAAAAGACTTTGTTATGTGTTTTATAGTTAACTTTGGTCTGTTATAATTAAGTTATAAAGCATCTTAATACCAAAGTAACCAAGTGAATGGGTTTCGCAGCATAGTAAATCAAAAAAATTCTATGGATGCGAACAAGAAAGCCAAGATCTAATATAGTAGATGCAATCAACGAGAGAGATGGATGAGATATTCATACCCTTGAAGAAATCACACAGCGGAAATGTTCAACAGAACATGGTTAATGTAGTAGTACTCGCCGTCTCCTCCTCGCGATCCGATCCGATCCTACGCCGCAAGTGGCGGTGCCTTCGAGAGATGCACACGTACGGTGCAGCGATGTCTCCTCCTTCCTTGGTCCAGCAAGTATGGTGGAGAGATAGATTGGATCTGCAGCACGACGGCGTGGTGCTTATGGTGGAGAGTTTCTGGGGAGAGAGAGAGAGAGAGAGAGAGAGAGAGAGAGAGAGAGAGAGAGAGAGAGAGAGAGAGAGAGAGAGAGAGAGAGAGAGAGAGACGAAGGGCAACAGTTGGCGGCTAGGGTTGGAGGAGTGGGAGGGGCGAGGCTGCGCCCCTTCCCTCCTTATATGGGGGGCTGGCCGGCCCCCTTGGCCCCTCCTCCAAGCCCTAGGGCAGCGACCCCAAGGGTGGAGTGGGGGGGCAAGTCTTCCCCCTTCCTTCTAGAAGGCTCCCCTAGGGTTTCCCCTAGGGCTGGCCGGCTGGGCCTTGGGGGCCTTGTGCCCCTTTCCCAAAGTGGCCAGGGCACTTCCCCTTAGGCCCACGCAGGCCTCCGACAAGTGGGCCCATGTTGGTCCCACTCCAGAACCTTCTAAAACCTTTCGGTACAATACCGATAAACTCCGAAACGATTCCGAAATCCAAAAACTGCATTCCTTTATATGAATCTTATTCTCCGGACCATTCCGGAACCTCTCGTGATGTCCTGGATCTCATCCGAGACTCCGAAAAAAAACTCATAAACCAATCATCCATTCTATCCTAGCGTCGATGCACGTTAAGTGTGTGACCCTACGGGTTCGAGAATATGCAGACATGATCTTCTATCAATAATCAACAGCGGGATCTGGAAACCCATATTGACTCCCACACATTCATCGATGATCATATCGGATGAACCATGATGCCAGGATTCAATCAATCCCATATATGTATTCCCTTCGTCACGCGATATTTTACTTGCCCGAGATTCGATCGTTGGTATCGACATACCTAGTTCAATCTCGTTCACAGCAAGTACTTTACTCGTTTCGTAATCCGATATCACTTTGTGATTAACTCCTTAACCACGTGCTTGCAAGCGGTGTTGATATCGTTTACCGAGTGGGCCCGAAGTATATCTCTCCGACTCGGGAGGGACAAATTCCATCTCGATACATACAACCCAACAAGTACTTTCCGATCACCTGAGAGACACCTTTATGATCACCCTCACATAGGATAACGTTTGATGACCTCAAAGATTTCTTTCGATACCAGGGAGTTGTATTATCTCATGGTCTAAGGAATACAATACTTGACATAGGAAAAAGCTTCGCAAAGATGAACACGATGACACGATCTAATTGCTCTGCTTAATTTGGGTCTGTCCATCATATCATTCTCCTAATGACATGATTTCATTCTTAATCGGCAACTCATGTCTATGGTTAGGAAACCTTAACCATCATTAATCAATGATCTAGTCCATAGAGGCGTACTAGGGACACGGTGTTGTTCATAAACCACACAAGTATCAAAGTTCCCGCTTAATACAATTCTAGCATGGAATATAAACTTTATCATGAACAAGAATTATAATAATAACATCTTTATTATTGCCTCTAGGGCATAATTCCAACAGTCTCCCACTTGCACTAGAGTCAATCATCTAGTTTACATCTAGCAACAATCTAACACCCATGGCATTAAGGTGCTGATCATGTTTTGCTCGTGGAAGAGGTTTAGTCAACGAATCAACGACATTCATATCCGTATGTACTTTGCTAATCTTCAGATCTCCATCTGCTATATAATCTTGAATTATATGAAAACGGCGGTTGATGTGCTTGGTCTTTCGATGATATCTTGGTTCCTTAGCCAGTGCTATGGCGCCAGTGTTGTCGCACAATATCTCCAGTGGGTCCAAGGCACTTGGAACCACACCAAGCTTAGTGATGAAGTTCATAATCCAAACTCCTTCACTTGACGCTTCTGAAGAAGCCATGTATTCCGCTTATATTGTAGATCCCGCGATCACGCTTTGCTTGCAGCTTCTCCAGCTCACAGCTCCACCATTCAAAATATAAACGTATCCTGTCTGAGATTTAGATTCATCCGGGTCAGTGTCGAAACTAGCATCGACATACCCTTTTACGATGAGCTGCTCATCACCTCCATAGACCAAGAACATTTCTTTAGTCCTATTTAAATACTTTAGGATGTTCTTTACGGCTGTCTAGTGTTCCACTCTTGGATCACTTTGGTATCTGCTCGTCAAACTAAGAGCATTGGACACATCCGGTCTAGTACATAGCATGGCATACATGATAGAACCTATGGCCGAGGCATATGGCACTTTTCTCATAGTATCTCTATCGTTTACCATAGCTAGACACTGAGCCTTTCTCAATATCTTACCTGACAACATGGGCAATGAACCTTTCTTTGCTTTATCCATTCTGAACCTTTTCAGAACTTTTTATAGATATGTACTTTAGCTTAAAGCTATTAGGCGTCTTTGTATATCTCTATAGATTTTGATGCCTAATATATAAGCGTCTTCTCCTAGGTCTTTCATTGAAAAACATTTATTCAAATAACTCTTCACATCGTTAAGCATACTAATGTCATTTCCAATAATCAATATGTCATCCAGATATAGTACTAAAAATGTCACCGAGCTCCCACTCACTTTCTTGTAGATACAAGCTTCGTAGCAATTTGGAACAAATCCAAAGCTCTTGATCACTTGATCAAAACGAAGGTTCCAACTCCGAGATGCTTGCTTCAGTCCATAAATGGAACGCTGAAGTTTGGACACCTTATTAGCATCCTTAGGATCGACAAAACCTTCGGGCTGCATCATATACAACTTTTCATAAATGTTTCCATTGAGGAACGCAGTATTGACATCCATCTGCCATATTTCATAATCATGAAATGCAGCAATTGCTAATAAAATCCGAATGCACTTAAACATCGCTAAGGGAGATAAAGTCTCATCATAGTCAACACCTTGAACTTGCCGAAACCCTTTTGCGACAAGCCGAGCTTTATAGACAGTAACATTACCATCCGCGTCCATTTTATTCTTGAAAATCCATTTGCTCTCAACGGCCTTACGGTCGCTAGGAGGGTCCACCAAAGTCCATACTTGGTTTTCGCTCATGGATCCCAATTCGGATTTCATGGCCTCTAGCCATTTCTCAGAGTCTGGGCTCATCATTGCTTCCTCATAATTCGCAGGTTCACTGTTGTCTAACAACAAGACGGTTGAGAGAGGGTTGCCGTACCATTCAGGAGTGGCACGTGACCTTGTCGACCTGCGAAGTTTAGTAGTAGCATCATTCGAAGTTTCATGATCCTCGTCATTAGCTTCCTCTCTTGTTGGTGCAGACGGCACTGGAACAATTTCAGGTGCTGCGCTACTCTCCAAATCGAGAGAAGGTTCAATAACCTCGTCTAGCTCTACCTTCCTCCCACTCACTTCTTTCGAGAGAAACTCCTTCTCAAGAAAGGATCCGTTCTTTGCAACAAACATTTTGCCTTCGGATCTATGGTAGAAGGTATACCCAATCGTTTCCTTAGGGTATCCTATGAAGACGCATTTCTCCGCTTTGGGTTTGAGCTTGTCCGGCATCAACTTCTTGACGTAAACTTCGCATCGCCAAACTTTAAGAAACGACAACTTAGGTTTAGCACCAAGCCATAGTTCATACGGTGTCGTCTCAACGGATTTAGATGGTGTCCTATTTAAAGTGAATGCAGCGGTTTCTAATGCATAACCCCAAAATGATAACGGCAAATCTGTAAGAGACATCATCGATCGCACCATATCCAATAGAGTTCGATTCCGGCGTTCAGACACACCATTGCGCTGTGGTGTTTCGGGTGGCGTGAGTTTCGAAACGATTCCGCTTGCTTTAAGATGCGTGAGAAAATCATAACTCAAATATTCACCTCCACGATCGGATCGTAGAAATTTAATTTTCCTGTTATGATGGTTTTCCACTTTGTTCTGAAATTCTTTGAACTTTTCAAACGTTTCAGATTTATGTTTCATTAAATAGATATACCCATATCTACTTAAGTCATCAGTAAAAGAGAGAAAAGAGCGATATCCACCGCGCGTCGAAACACTCATTGGTCCGCATACATCGGTATGTATGATTTCCAATAAGTCCGTTGCTCGCTCCATTATTCCGGAGAACGGGGTTTTGATCATCTTGCCCATGAGGCACAGCTCGCACGTGTCAAATGATTCAAAATCAAGAGACTCCAAAAGTCCATCAGTATGGAGTTTCTTCATGCGTTTTACACACTGTTGGATTAGGCGGCGCCTAGGCAACGCTTAAGCACGCTTAGGCACTAGGCGGTAGACAAACGCCTCGCCTAGAGCATAAGCGGAGGTCTAGGCAGGGTAACTAATAAATTTTCTTAGCGAGCAAGAAATCATGATTTTTTTCACTTTTTAGCTAGCTGGGCCATATTCCAATGGCGGTCGTTGGTTGTTTACTCATTTACATGCTCTAAATTAATGTATATCACATATAATAACCCATATATACCCTTCATGATAAAAACTATATGCTCGCCTAGGCCACGCCTAGGGCGCTTAAGCACCGCCTAGGCACTAGGCGAAGGCCAAACGCCTCGCCTACGCCTAACGCTTTTTCCAACCTTGGTTTTACACCAATATGACCTAGACGGCAGTGCCACAAGTAAGTTGGATTATCACTATCTAATTTGCATCTCTTAGCCTCAATGTTATGGATGTGCGTTTCATTGCTTTCGAGATTCAGAAGAAATAAACCATTCACAATAGGTGCATGACCATAAAATATGTTATTCATATAAATGGAACAACCATTATTCTCTGATTTAAATGAATAACTGTCTTGCAATAAACACGATCCAGATATAATGTTCATGCCCAACGCAGGCACATAATAACACTTATTAACGTTTAAAACTAATCCTGAAGGTAAAACTAAGGAGAGCGTGCCGACGGCCATCACATCAACTTTTGATCCATTGCCAACGCGCATCGTCACCTCATCCCTTGCTAGCCGCCATCTATTCCATAGCTCCTGTTTCGAGTTACAAATATTAGCAACTGAACCAGTATCATATACCCATGCACTACTACGAGCGCTAGTAAGGTAAACATCAATAATATGTATATCAAATATACCTTTTAATGGTGCCAGCCTTCTTGTCCGCTAAGTACTTCAGACAGTTGCGCTTCTAGTGACCCTTGTCCTTGCAATAGAAGCACTCAGTGTTCGGCTTAGGTCCAGACTTGAGCTTCTTCTCAGCAGGGGCAACGCGCTTGCCGCTGCCTTTCTTGAAGGATTTCTTTGCACCCCTGCCTTTCTTAAAGCTAGGGGTCTTGTTGACCATTAACACATGATTATCTTTCTTGAAATCCACCCCCGTAGCTTTCAGCTTAGCGAAGATCTCGGTGATCGTATCAGTGGAACCAATTTGATTGTGAGTAACTACAAAACCTTTGTAGCTAGGAGGGAGTGATTGCAGAAATCTGTCAATCTTGAGCTCTTCTGGAATCTTGCAGTCCAGTTGCTCAAGACGTTGAGTGTAGCCCGACATCTTAATGGCGTGCTCACTAACGGAACTCCCTTCCTCCATCTTGCAGTTAAAGAACTTCTCAGAGATCTCATATCTCTCAGAGCGGGCCTGAGTATGAAACATGGTTTTCAGTTCCTCAAGTATCTCAAAGGGCCCGGCGAACTCCTCAAAACGATTTTGAAGTTCTGGTTCCATAGAAAACAACATGGTACTCTTAATCACTCCATAATCATCTTTGCGTGACTGATAAACAACTTTTTCATCAGCCGGCACATCAATAGCAGGGGCGTCACCTAGCGCTTTCTCAAGTACATAGTCCTTTTGTCCGCCAGCGAGAATGATTCTCAGATTGCAGAACCAGTTGGTGAATTTAGACCCATTATTCTTAAGCTTTTCTTTCTCAGCAAAAACGTTGAAGTTGAAGTTGGACTTAGCCATTTGATCTATAAAATTTGCAAATACAATTTAGACTATGTTCATGATAACTAGTTCAACTTAATCAAATTACTAGATGAACTCCCACTAAATTCAACATCCCTCAAGTTGTTTAGTGAACACGATCCAAATTCACCACACCTAATCCGATCTTCACGAGAAGAGATGTGGTTTCAATGGTGGACAACAAAGTGTCGATCATATCATTCATATGACTCATGTTTAACCTTTCTGTTCGTGTGTTCCGAGGCCATGTTTGTACATGCTAGGCTCGTCAAGTCAAACCCAAGTATTTCCGTGTGTGCAAAACTGGCTTGCACCCGTTGTATGTGAACGTAGAGTTTATAGCACCCGATCATCACGAGGTGCTTGAACACGACGAACTTTCGCAATGGTTCATACATGGGGAGAACACAATTTTATCTTGATCTTTAAGTGAGGAATCATCTTATAATGCTACCGTCACGATCTAAGCATAATAAGATACATAAAGGATAAACATCACATGCATATAATTTTATGTGACATGGTATAGCCAATCTCCGCGCAATGATCTCCATCTTGTGCGCGCCAGCATGATCTCCATCACTCCACCATGATTGCCTCCACCACGAATAGCAACTACAACTATTGCTAACTACTTAGCGATAAAGTAAAGCTATTACATGGCGTATAAGAAGTTGACACGCGGGTCATACACAATTATAAAGACAACCATACGGCTCCTGCCGGTTGTGAACTCATCGACATGCAAGTCATGAAATATTACAAAACATGACCATTGCATACATCTCAATCCATACACATCATGTCTTGGGCCATGCCATATCACAAAACACTCCCTGCAAGAACAAGTTAGACGCCTCTACTTTGTTGTTGCATGTTTTATGTGACTTATGGGAGTAACAAGCTAAGAACGATTCTTACCTACGGAAAGCCACAACGGTGATATTATGGTTGCCAACATCCATTGTAAATCCCATGACTACTATAGTGAGAGAAACTAGCATCCACCAGCCGCATGTGTGGAACAAGCCACACATCAAGTGTGAAGCCGGTCTCCCGAACGAGGTCGCGTAAAGTTGGCCTGGACCGCTTCAATCTCACTATGCACTATGCCACGCCATAAGAAATACACAACAAGAGGTTTGCAACAGAAAACATCAACGCCCGCAACAAGCATGTTGCGTTCTACTCGTGAAACACATCTACGCATAGATCTAGCTCTGATACCACTGAAGGGGTTTCACAGCATAGTAAATCAAAAAAATTCTACGGATGCGAACAAGAAAGCCAAGATCTAATCTAGGAGATGCAATCAACAAGAGAGATGGATGAGATCTTCATACCCTTGAAGAAATCGCACAGCGGAAACGTTCAACAGAACATGGTTGATGTAGTCGCACTCGCCGTCTCCTCCTCGCGATCCGATCCTACGCCGCAAGTGGCGGCGCCTCCGAGAGATGCACACGTACGATGCATCGACGTCTCCTACTTACTTGGTCCAGCAAGTATGGTGGAGAGATAGATTGGATCTGCAGCACGACGGCGTGGTGCTTATGGTGGAGAGTTTCTGCGGCAGGGCTTCGCCTACGCGCAGTCGGGAGAGAGAGAGAGGAAGGGCAGCAGTTGGCGGCTAGGGTTGGAGGAGTGGGAGGGGGAGGCTGCACCCCTGCCCTCCTTATATGGGGGGCTTGACGTCCCCCTTGGCCCCTCCTCCAAGCCCTAGAGCGGCGACCCCAAGGGTGGAGTGTGGGGCAAGTCTTCCCCTTCCTTCTAGAAGGCTCCGCTAGGGTTTCCCCTAGGGCTGGCCGGCTAGGCCTTGGGGGCCTTGTGACCCTGGCCCAAAGTGTCCAGGGCACTTCCCCTTAGGCACACGCAGGCCTCCGACAAGTGGGCCCACGTTGGTCCCACTCCGGAACCTTCTAGAACCTTCCGGTACAATACCGATAAACTCCGAAACGATCCCGAAATCCAAAAATTGCTTTCCTTTATATGAATCTTATTCTCCGGACCATTCCAGAACCTCTCGTGATGTCCTGGGTCTCATCCGAGACTCTGAACAAAAACTCATAAACCAATCATCCATTCTATCCTAGCGTCGATGCACGTTAAGTGTGTGACCCTACGGGTTCGAGAATATGCAGACATGATCTTCTATCAATAATCAACAGCGGGGTCTGGAAACCCATATTGACTCCCACACATTCATCGATGATCATATCGGATGAACCACGATGCCAGGATTCAATCAATCCCATATATGTATTCCCTTCGTCACGCGATATTTTACTTGCCCGAGATTCGATCGTTGGTATCGACATACCTAGTTCAATCTCGTTCATAGCAAGTACTTTACTCGTTCCGTAATCCGATATCACTTTGTGATTAACTCCTTAACCACGTGCTTGCAAGCGGTGTTGATATCGAGTACCGAGTGGGCCCGAAGTATATCTCTCCGACTCGGGAGGGACAAATTCTATCTCGATACATACAACCCAACAAGTACTTTCCGATCACCTGAGAGACACCTTTATGATCACCCTCACATAGGATGACGTTTGATGACCTCAAAGCTTTCTTCCGATACCAGGGAGTTGTATTATCTCATGGTCTAAGGAATACAATACTTGCCATAGGAAAAAGCTTCGCAAAGATGAACACGATGACACGATATAATTGCTCTGCTTAATTTGGGTTTGTCCATCATATCATTCTCCTAATGACATGATCTCATTATTAATCGACAACTCATATCTATGGTTAGGAAACCTTAACCATCATTAATCAATGAGCTAGTCCATAGAGGCGTACTAGGGACACGGTGTTGTTCATAAACCACACAAGTATCAAAGTTCCCGCTTAATACAATTCTAGCATGGAATATAAACTTTATCATGAACAAGAATTATAATAATAACATCTTTATTATTGCCTCTTGGGCATAATTCCAACACCAAGTTCAAAACCAAGATAGATAAGTCTCAAATACTACTAATATCATTATTCAAATAAAGCAATTCTTTCTTTCTTAAATACTATAACTTTAAAGAACACCTAATAAGGTTAACTTAAAATTTAAATACTTTCCCTTAGCTAAGTAAGATTTTCTTCAAAATTTATTCTTTTAAGGAACATTATAAAGCAAGACATAAGCATTTTTATGAAAGCTCTAAATGATGAACAAACCTTATATACATAGTCTGCAGATACATTTCCCACTTGAGTATTCCATTATTGTGTGTGCTTTATTATACTTACATGTTGTTTCACACACACTAACAAGCCTTAATAAGAAGCACATGTGTGAAACTTAATCTAAAAGGGCAACACATTCCAAGGAAACCCTTTCCAGTATCCAAACCCTAGAACAACGTTACCCCCGGGATTCGAGTTTATCAACTTGCATTACATTACTTATGCATAAAAGCATCTTGCTTCTTTAAACATTAGTCCTTACCGAACCAATGATGCTGATTTCAGATATTGGATCTTATATTGTCTTGAAGACCGTGAGTGCATAATCTTGCAATCACAAAAGGCAAGTTCACACTTGCTCATGTATTTTTGATTATTTTCTATAAAGTATTTTGCAAATCAAGTGTTTTCATCACCTGCATTCCAAAAAGGTCAGAAAACACTATTTTTGATAATAATGTGAACTATTGGTTACTGATCCAGGGTGATCAGCTAATCTATTAAATCTGGCAGTTGGAATACCACTGCTCAGGAATATATCCTCTAGGACTTAACAACCAATGTCGCCAGTGATTCTTGCGCCGTATATTACGCGTTAACCATGAGATTTGGAATGGGACGGAGAAGTCAGATGTATCCTTTTCCTCTCGTATGGAGGCAAGACGACCTTAACGTGACGTTGTGATTCCTTATGCGGATCCAACATATGGGTGGGCACCCTTACACCCCACACTTTTGGTGTCTAGATTATCTATGGATGGTGTTTAGTGGATGGACCATTTAATATGGCACTTGCCAGGGCAACACCAGGTCATAGAGTCTTCGGGAACTTATCAGGGTTTTAGCCTGCCCGAAAGGGGGCTTAACGGAGGTGAGCCAGCACCGAAGGATCGTGCAGACATATGAGGTCGCCGAGAGGGCAGTGATTGACTTGGATCTTAGGTTGGGCCTCAAACCATGGAAGTTTGAATGGGAACATACTCTCGGCCGTGCAACAAAGCTTAAGATCTCTCATGGGTAAAATGACGCACCTCTGCAGAGTGTAAGAACTGTAACTTGTTACTCCCTGTTCCGGGAAGGAGCTACGAACGCGGCGCGAAAGGAACTCCATGAAAGTTCTGGTAAACCCGTGAAGGCTGACGGACATAGTTTTTTTAGAATAAAAGCAACCTTTGAAGAAATGTTTACAAAAACCTGCATTGCCTATGACCTATGGTTTCTGGCTGTAGATGTAGTGCATCAAGCACTCCTTTTCTAGTGAACTTGCTGAGTACACTCGTACTCAATGTATCTTCTTAACCCTTGCTAGATTCTGAAGCCATTAAGACGACGTCTACATCAAGTTATGCTCCAGGAATCATCATCAAAAGCTAAAGCTCTTCAAGGAAGTCAACATATACATCAACTCAAGTGAAGACGAAGTTACTGATTAGATAGTAATATAATCTCTATTCATAGAACCTATTTCTGTAGGGTGTTGCAATAGCAGCAATGCCAGACCATTAGTTAAAATACTAGTCATAATAGTTTGATAGTGTTTGAGTTGTTTATTTCTGATTCTTCTTTGTAAGAAGTTTCTTCCTCTCTCTTTAACCTAGAGTGTTCCCCGGATCTTATGTAAAGAGTTGAGTTGTAACCTATAGTCATGTCTTGGACCTGCTGTGTTTCTGTTGTACCACTCTGAGGGATATAATACTAGTGAATGGTGTTTCATTGGTGTTATGTCAACGACTATACTATACTACATCATGAAGTGGTATGCTAGGTCACCGCATACTCCCTCCGTTTAAAAATATAAGATGGTTTAGCTTTGTGAAGCTAATGAATCTAGACCCCTTTTAATGTGTAGGTTCACTCCAAACCTCTCCAAATCTAATACTAAAAAGGGTCTTGGTACAATAGCTTCACAAAGCTAAAACATATTATATATTGAAACCGAGGGAGTAATGAAAAATCAAACTTCCTAGGTCTTCCTCCTCCTCGAAACAACCCTTCCCACTGCTATATTAATATAGCAACCATACGATGCAACTTCATCACCGCTGGGGCAAATAACATAGATCGGGCCCAAAATAAAAATAAAGAAAAAATAAGAGAAAACAATGTGAACATCGGTGGATCAACAAAATTGAAGATGACTCACAACCTCTACGCCCTCCTGATAAATTCTACCACAGACACAACACTCTAAAGCGCAACGTACCAACCAGCACCTCCAAGAAGGGAAGCTGCAACGACGATGATGCTGCTCGGGCTGGCCCTAGGGTTTCCCCTGGTACGCTACATGTGTGGAAAGGAGGTACACCCGACACCCTTCGGAAAGGACGAAGACACCCATAGGCGTCTGATACCTTCGATCAGGATTACGGATGTAGTATAGCTTATTTTTCCCTAGTAGACCTAAGTTTATCAAAACCTCAGGAAGCAGAAAGCAAAGTGAAGTTACTTTAACGGACCTTCGGGAGTTCTGGAATTAATTTTGTGTTTTACCGGACCAAGAGTTTGCTATCTTTTGTTGTTGTCGATGATGGAGAGAGATGGCCTAGGGCTTTCGGTTTCACCTCTAGCTATGCAAAACATCTGATGGAATAAAATATAATAATAAATTATGCATGTAATTGTTAGAGCAAGATAATTATATGTGGACAACGCGTCCATAATTGCTATTGCCTCAGCAACTGCTTATAGCAATAAACTACTAGTATCATCCATGAAAGAAAGAGAACTAATGATATGCATATTGACGTCACCGTTAATCCCAAGTAAATCCCTCACATACAGCCATACTACCCTTTCTGTCACTAGGGTTCCCATCCTGCAGATCGGTCATTACTCACACTCCCTATACTTGGATCAATCCTCGGGGGCTTGGGTACCTGACAAGTCCTTAGATTAAGGAAAGAGAGGATACAATAATCATAACGTCATACAAACTAATACATGATCACATCTATGATAAATAACATGCACATGCTACATGGCTAGGCCGAATCCCTTAGCCCAAGTAGAATTACTCACACATAGAGATGAAGTCAACAATCATAAACATTGTAATAGAGATCATAAGATTGATAGCAAATATTCTTACAATGTCGCCAATTGGAGAAGAGATATACTATTACAAGTGGTGGAATATGGCTATGGTGGTGGAGAAGGGTTTGGAGATTAGATATAATGGAAGGGTGTCGGCGGCGGCGAAGCAAGAATGTGGCGAGATGGCGTCTGTGGAAGATGTCAAGAACATGAGGTGTTTTCTCATCGCCCGAGGCCTCTTTATATAGGGGTCCATTCACGAAAGTTGTTCTGTTTTACCTAGCGAAGTCGATGGCAACTATACGGCCAGAATTTTATTCTCATCGTATAGTAGGTCGTTAAAGCTACAGTCTTCGCTTCACGGCTCCTAATTTCTTTGACGTGTTGGAAATCTCGTATCTTTGACTTTAATGTTGTGCTTCCCATCATCATACGTCATTATTTGCTGATACGTCCAAAACGTATCTACTTTTCTGAACAAATTTTCTATTGTTTCTCCTCTAATTTGTGTGATTTGGATTCAACTAACACGGACTGACGCTATTTTCAGCAGAATTGCTTTGGTGTCTAGTTTTTGTGCAGAAAATCAACTTTCAGGAAAAATCCCAGAAAATATCGCAAAACTCCTATTTTACCAGAAGACTCATGGAGCCAGAAGACGGGACGGAGAAGGGCCACGAAGGGCCCACAACCCTTGGTCGTGCGGGCCAGGACAGGTCGCGCTTGGGGGGGTGGCCACCTCGGGCACCCCCTTGATCTCCCCCTTCGCCTACTTAATCCCTCTGACCTAAAACCAAAGGAGGGTTCAACGTTTTTCCAAATAGAGTTCCGCTGCGCCGCCACCACCAGAAACCGCGATTCGGAATCAGAAACTCCGTTCTAGCACCCTGTCGAGACGGGGTTTTGGAGATCATCGCCATCATCATCACCAACGCCTCTCCATCAACCATCCATGTTTACCCCATCCATGAGTGAGTAATCCCTCGCAGTAGGCTGTGAGGATGGTAGGGATTGGATGAGATCTATCATGTAATCGAATAATATTGTTAGGGCATGGTGCCTAGTATCTTGTTAGTGACTTTTGACATTGTTGCAACTTGTTATGCTTAATGCTTGTCACTAGGGCCCGAGTGCCATGATCTCAGATCTAAACATGTTATTGATTCATGATGATAGTATTGTTTGTGATCTTATCTGCAAGTTGTTTACACATATTATTGTCTGGAACCAAAGGCCCCGAAGTGACAGAAATTGGGACAACCGAAGGGGATGGCTGTAATATGAGGATCACATGTGTTCATGGAGTGTTAATGCTTTGCTTCGGTACTCTATTAAAAGGAGTGCCTTAATTGCTAGTAGATTCTCTTGAGGCCCCGCTGCAACGGGCTGGCAGGACAAAAGATGTTGTGCAAGTTATCATTGCAAGCACATATAACTATATATGAAACACATGCCTATGATTGTTTAATACTTGGATGCTTTATCTTATTTATCTGCAAATTCACTATATCTTGATATTACATGAATAGTGTTGTCCATGCAACGCCCGTCCATCCATCCCTATGCCTACCGCACTCAAATCCAGTTGTTTGCTACTATTGTTACTACTGCCTTTACTTTACTGCTGCTGTTACTTTGCTATTGCTACTATAAAACTGTTGCTACTGATAAACTACTGTGAGCAATACTATTTCCAGGTGCAGCTGAATTGACAACTCAGTTGTTAAGGCTTACAAGTATTCTTTGGCTCCCCTTGTGTCGAATCAATAAATTGGGTTATACTACCCTCGAAGACTGTTGCGATCCCCTATACTTGTGGGTCATCATCTGCGCAGGGAAAAATAGAAAGAAAGGATTGCATACCCCTTTGATCATTAGGCATTAGTGGCAGGGTTTAGAGAGATATTTTATCAAAAATATGAATAATATCCAGTTTAAATGTGAGTGTGGATGGCTATATTTCACAGCCATCAACCTCGCCAAGCTTAAACTTGATCGTCCTCGAGCAAGAAAACTAAAATAAAAAAGGAACTCAGCATTTAAACTGAAATAACAAGATGATGATCTTACTCATGATTGGAAGTCTCGTGTTTCCTCCACTTTATTAATCTGGAAAACTTTAGCATAGATAGTGTAATGGCAAACATATCATAAATATTTAATGAATGCTTATAGCGTAGCAAGATTATTGTTAGCATGGATGATTCAGTTGAGTAAACTCTATTCCATGTCATGTAATCAAATCATAAGCTTTCCTTTGAACAATAACGTGTAATCATATAAAATTGAGAGTGTGAGAGTTTGTCATGAAAAGCATGTACACTAAAGTATCTCAGTTCTCCCACATCAATAAATCAAGACTTTGCAAGCACTACTTTTCTATTCATTGTCCTTCAAGTATTGTAGTTCTTAAGTAATTGAGAGCATGCCAAAAAAATTAATTAGTTTATCGGGCTGTTATGGACACTCGTGGAATCACTAAGGTTTTAGTTCCTTTTGCATAATGATTACTCATATCAGCCAGAGTAGTGATTCCATCATGTTTATAGCTACTTGAGAGTGCTAAGAATCTTACCCATTATAGCATTGCTGCTACAAATGTTTAATCAACTCATAGCCAAAATCTAGGAGTTTCCTCCATGAAGATCGTTCATAGGCCCGCGGAGTTGTTGGCATCCCATGAAGTTTTACACGCATAAAGTATATCATTCTTACGATTCACAAGTCAAACTTTGGCATGCTCACAAAAACTGCTAAACATTAATTCAATTGAACAAATCCTTTCAAAGAGAGCTATCGAGTCAATCATTATTTTCTGTGGGGTCAAGTGTCTCTAGGAATAAGCTTTCAAGACTAAACACTACAACACCCAAGTCTTCATTTGTGATACTTTTCTTATTTCAGTTGTTTAGCAAAGTTTTAGGCAAGACTTGGTTAATTACAAGAGCTGGAACAAAAATGTACTCAACTAAATACCCATGCAAACAAAATATTACTCCAATATACAGACTCACTCCACCAATATAATATCTTAACATTTACTACTAGCTAGCATGGGTTTCTCAAACTTCAAAAGTGGGGAGTCATAAGGCATACCTCTCATGATTGGTTCCACTTATCTCTTCCTTTTTGATTTGTTCCTTGGAAACTTGAAGTCAATCACTCTCCTGCAAATATACGAGAACCTCGAGGAGAATAGAAAATAAGGAAGAGGGAAAATAAAGACAAATGGGAAAATCTTTTTGTTGTTTTTGAGAGAGTAAATTAAAGAATAGAAAATTGGCGGCAAATCTCGGCTAGGAAATCTTGAAAACAAATAAAAATAACTAAATCTTGATATGTAGCGAAAAAGTTGTAGTTCCAGTTTGGTGGCAAATCTCGGCTAGGAAATCTTGATATGTAGCGAAAATTGGCGGCAAATCTCGGCTAGGAAATCTTGATATGGTGGCAGGAAAAAGTTGTAGTTCCAGTTTGCAAATTGATTTTATAAGTTACTAGTGGTTTCTTGGAGGTTCAGGGCGAGATTATACATCCCCTCCACAGTCCCTCCAAGTTCTTGGAAGTCTTGATATGTAGCGAACCGGTTAGGTGGTTGATCCTCTTGATAAGGAACTTCTTGCTCCTCCTCTTGGTCCTCATCCTCCTCTGGAATCTCCTCCTCGGGTTGGTATTGCTCAACCTGCAAGTCATATAGCACGCGTCCTTCCTCGATAGAGAAAAGACCATTAGGCAGAGGAGCAGGGTAGAGACGCCCAGCTCCAGCAATATGCAAGTAATAAATGCCACCTCTCCGAGTGAGCATTCCACAAACTTTCAAAGTAGAGAAACCAACACGTCGCTCACCTAGCAATGATTGCAACTCACCTAGGTCGATGCCCAAGGCATTGGCAAGCATGGTGATGACGCCTCCACATGTGATTGGTCCTTGTCTTTGGGAGGATTGGTGCTCCAAGTAGCGCCCAAGTGGAGTGACAAGTTGTTGTAGTTGAAAGCAGCTTTTGCAAGGACCAAGATGTCCTCCTCATTGAGTCTTGTAAACTCATTACGTGTCTGCAAGGTGTTAGCAATAACATAGAACAAATAGCGAATAACAGGATGTTGAATATTCTTCCCCTTGCTAATTCTAGAAGTGAAGCTCATTCTATTATAGTAGAGTTCCGTGGAAGGTTCTATGCCAGTGAAATATGCACGTAGAGCATTAGGATCATTTTTGGGTAAACCAAAACAATTGCACCATTCATCAAGTGATAACGAATAACTGTTGTTCAAAAGTCAGAAAGAAATCATATCCTCTCCGTGCCATGCTTTGGCGGTGATTTTCAAAGAACTTAAAAATTCTATAGTTAACCGACGATAAGTAGGTGCATCATGAAATACAAAGTTCTGCAGGCCAACTCTATTGCAAAGATAAATTGAAGTCATTGTAAATACCGAGTTGATTCAATATAATGGGGAAAGCCCATTTGGTTGTCTTCACTTCTTGGTTCTTGAGCCTGTTGAAGCGATCACGGTGGGACTCATCCCTGAACCGTATCCCCATGCATTCCTGAGCTGCAGCCCAAGAAGAACTAGCTGCGGCACGAGCATGAGTTTGGCTCCTTGTGTTCATCATCTAAATAATAACAAAATACAAAAATAAAACTTTTTGATCCAACACTAATAAGCATAACATATTCCTCATCATAGCACACTCATGGATCTCCTCAAAATAATAAACTAGGCAATAGAAGCATGGTAATTGGTTTATAGTAAGTCTCACCCTAGATTGATAATGACAATAGATTAGAGATGGATTTGTAAAAAGTAATTAGACGATCGGAGGAGAAACATACCATAGATCACTTGTGTGCGAGGAAATCGAACGAATTTAAGTAGATATAAAGATCCCTTGAGGTTTTGAGAGAGTTTGGAGGTAGAAGAGAGAAAACGGATTGAAGTTTTGGTGTTGGGGTACCTGTCCCGTGGAAATTTTGTGGTCGAACGCAAATATACGGCCAGAACATTTTGTTCCCGCCGTATAGTTGGTCTGACGGCAAAAAATTAGGGTTTCTAGGGTTTTTCACCTGGCGGCGCAACTATACGCCAAACTATACGGTCAGAATTTTTCATCCATGATGTATAGTTAGTCATTAGGGTTACAGTACCTTTGAAAAGAAAATCGAAAAAGGCATTGATATCTATACGACACAACTATACGGCCGGAATTTTAATTCCCATTGTATAGTTGGTCGTTAAACCTTCTGTACCTGGGAAATAAATTTTGGCGATGGCATAGATAATATACGGCTGGAATTTTTATTCCCGCTGTAGAGTTGGTCGTTAAACCTTTTGTACTCGCCAAAAAAATTCCGTTTCTTCGAGAATTCTTTCCTAAACTGAAACTTAGAAAAACAACAAGTTTTTGACAGAAAAATGACAGTCTAAATTGTCGACCAACAACATGTATAAAGCAGGATTTTTAGTACTACCAAACTTCTCCTCAACTGGAGTTTTCTAGCACTCTTTATTCAACAATAAATTTAAAATAAAACTTAAAAATTTTACTCAAAACTTTATTTCACATGGGTTGCCTCCCATGAAGCGCTCTTTTAATGATCAATAGCTTGACCTTGATGTTGCTCACTTAGGCCAGAGAAGTGGAACACCCACTCCAAAATAGTTGGCCTTCAAAGTGATGGCCTTCTTTTCATCATGCTTGGCTTTCTTCCTCCTGGGAAAATGAATAACAAAAGGATCCCGCAAAGGTAATTGAAGCTTCACGTTCCCTTCATGTAGATTAATCAAAGCCTTAATAGTTCTTAAAAATGGATGTTCTAATATGATAGGAGCAGTAGCATCTTCAAACATGTCAATTATAACATAATCAATGAGAGCAGGACAGCCTTTAATGTATACTAAAGTATTCTCCTTAATTCCTATAGCTTGTTTATAGGTAGAATCTAGATGTAAATTTTAACTCAGTGATTTCAAATGAGCCAAGATTCAACTTATTAAAAAGACTTTTTGGAATTTTTGAAACACTTGCACCTAGATCACAAAGTGCAGCTATTTCATTAGTACCGATCTAAATTTTAATAGTAGGCTCAAATATATCATCAAGATTAACAGTTAATTTTTCATCAATTTTCTTATATTCTTCCTCAATCTCATGTACCTTTATTGCTACCTAATTAACGAAGTGTTGATACATGGCCTCCTCATTACCTTCACTTACCGGAATCTTGATATTGATCCTTTTTACAAGATCTTCAACCGTGTAATTTGGTGAAGGAGCATTGTTGTAGTCAAGTTCTTTAGGCTCCTCCCTTTCGATTCTTATCATCTTGAGGTCTTCGACCGGATTGGGCTCAAATTTACCTGCAAACTTAGCTAGAATGAGAGTTTGACTCTCGGTTATCTTACCTAGCTGTGCCTCAACAATCCTTGTTCTTTCTTGGAGGGAATGCAAATCATTCCTCAAACTAACAACTTGGTTAGATAATTTACCAAGCATAGCATCATGGTTCTCTGTTATTTTAACTAGGATATTGTTTTGCTCATTTTGTGAGGTGACCCAGCATACGACTGCATGATGTAGTACACTATAGTCGTTGACATAACACCAATAAAACACCATTCACTAGTATTACATCTATCAGAGTGGTACAACAGAAACACAGCAGGTCCAAGACATGACTATAGGTTACAACTCGACTCTTTACCCAAGATCCAGAGAACAATCTAGGTTAAAGAGAGAAATAAACTTCTTACAAAGAAGAACCAGAAATAATCAACTCATAACTATTGTGCTAATAAGATTAGCATCTAACTATTTGTCTTGTATTGCTGCTATTGCAAAACTCTACATAAGTAGGTTCTATGGCTAGAGATTATATTCCTATCTAGTCAACAACTTCGTCTTCACTTTAGTTGATGTATATGTTGACTTTCTTGACTTTATTGAAGGGCTTGAGCTGTTGATGAAAGATTCCTTTGAGCATAAGTTGATGTAGATGTCGTCCATATTGGCTTCAGAATCTAGCAAGGGTTAAGAAGATACGTTGAGTACGAGCATACTCAACAAGTTCACTAAAAATGAGTGTTTGATGCACTATATCTACAACCACAGACCATAGGTCGTAGGCAATGCAGATTTTCAAAAATATTTCTTCAAAGGTTGCTTTTATTCTAAAAAGCTATGTCCGTCAGCCTTCACAGGTTTACCAGAACTTTCGTGGAGTTCCTTTCCTGCAACATTCGTAGCTCCTTCCCGGAATAGGGAGTAACATGTTACAATTCTTACACTCTGCAGAGGTGCGTTACTTTACCCATGAGAGATCAAATACTTGTTGCACAACTGGGCGATCTTTCCCGTCCACAATTCCGTGATGTGGGGCCCTGATACATCGTAAACGTGTCTATAATTTTTTATGTTCCATGCTTGTTTTGTATCAACTTTGCTTTGCTTTGTATACACTTTGAGGTGTTTTTATATGATTTCTGGGACTAACCTATTAACAAGATGCCACAATGCAAATTGCCTGTTTTCTTCTATTTTTGGTTCCAGAAAAGCCAAAAAATGAATATTCTTTGAATTGGACGGGACAAAAGCCAAATTCAATATTTCACCAAGAGGAACACGGAGCCAAAAGACGAGACAGAGGAGGGACTCTAGGGGGCCACACCCCTGGCCGCGCGGCCAGGCCTAGTCCACGCCTGGGAGGGTGCAGCCTCCTCGGGCACCCCCTCGGCCTCCCGGTTTGCCTATAAGAAGCCCCCAATACCTAAACCCTAAGTACTCGATAAATCTTCCACGAAACAGTCTATAGCCGCCGCCACCATCGTCCCTAGATCGGGGGGATTTGAAGCTCTTCCCGACACCTTGACGGAGGGGAGAGATTATCCCGGAGGCCTTCTTCATCACCATGCCAGCCTCCAGTATGATGCGTGAGTAGTTCCACCTTGGAATATGGGTCCATACAGTAGCTAGATGGTTGTATATCCTCCTTGTGCTTTCATGTTTAGATCTTGTGAGCTCCGTTCATGACAAGATCATATTTGTAATCATTCATGGTGTGTTTGCGGGGATCCGATGGATATTGAGATTACTATGTCAGATTGATTCTACCATGTCTGTGTTGTTTCAGATCTTGCATGCTCTCCGTTTCTAGTAGCTATCTTGGCCAAGTAGATGCTAGTGACTCCAAGAGGGAGTATTTATGCTCGATAGTGGGTTTATGCCTCTATTGAATCTAGGAAAGTGACAGAAATCTCTAAGGTTGTACATGTGATGTTGCTACTAGGGAGAAAACAACGATCTTTTGTTAATGGAACAATTGTATTGTTTACCTTACACTTTTCTTAAAGCAGTAATCTGTTGCTTGCAACTTAATACTGGAGGGGGTTCGGAGGTGGATTACTAGTCATAGATGCAGTTGGATGGCGGTCTATGTATATTGTTGTATTGCCCAATAAAGTCTCATAGGATCATGAATGACTAGTATTGCATTGTTGCGCCTTGCTCTGTCCTGTCAATTGCCCTGCTATAACTTTTGTTTACTCAGCATGTTATGTTCTATATCTTAAGGAGAATACCTCTAGTTAACTGTGGACCCCGTTCCAATCTTTACCATTGTTACATCTTACACTGTTACTGTTTACTTTCTGCAAGCTACCATTACCTTTCACACCATACGTTTAATCATTTGTTTTTAGCAAACCAGTGAGATTTACAACCTTATTGTAAGTTGGGGCAAAGTCTTGAGTTTGTGTTGTGCATGATTCCAGGTTGTTAAGCAACACCTTTGGGGTTGTTTCCTTCCTCCTACTGGTTCGATAACCTTGGTTTCATCACCGAGGGAAAACTTATTGTTGTGCTTATCATACCTTCCTCTTAGGGTTTCCCAACGAAGCTCTATAGTGATCTGAGCCCATCAAGGATTTTCCTAGCGCCGTTGCCAGGGAGTAAGGACAGCTTCACAAGGGGAGTCTTTCACAACCACTATCTTTACTTTGTTTTTGTTTTTCTTAATTTCTTTTGCTTAGTTTCTTTTGCCTTGTTTTGTTTGCTTCTTTTTATCAAAAAATACAAAAAAATAGGTTCCTTTGGTTTGCCTTTTCTTTTCAAAAACACAAAAAAAATAGTTCCTGCTCTAGTTGTTGCTGCTGTTTGCTTGCTCCACCTTTGCAAATAATGAATTCTGCTAAGAACACTGATACGTCGGAAATGTATCTATAATTTTTGATGCTCCATGCTTGTCTAGTATCTACTTTGCTTTACTTGTCTACACTTTGAGGTGCTTTTTACATATTTTCTAGTACTAACCTATTAACAAGTTGCAACACTATCAGATGCCTGTTTTCTGCTGTTTTTGGTTTCAAAAAAGTTAGTAAAGAAATATTCTCGAAATTGGACGGGACAAACGACAAAGTCAATTACTTCCTGTGGGGAACAAGAAGTTCAGAGGGGAGCCGGGGAGGCAAGCCAGAGGGGACAAACCCCCCATGCGCGGCCATAGGTGGGCCCGCGCCTGGCTAGGGTTTGGTGGCCCTGGCCGGCTCCTTGGCCTCCCCCTTCGCCTATAAGAAGACCCCGATGCAGAAACTCTGAGTACCCGATCAAAAATCCACGAAACCGTCTGTAGCCGCTTCCACCATTGTCCCTAGATCGGGGGGATCTAAAGTTCTTCCCGGCACCTTGCCGAAGGGGAGATCATCCCGGAGGCCTTCTCTCCGGTATGATTCGTGAGTAGTTCCACCTTGGACTATGGGTCCATGTAGTAGCTAGATGATTGTATCTCCTCCTTTTGCTTTCATGTATAGATCTTGTAAGCTCCGTTCATGATCAAGATCTAATCTATTTGTAATCATGCATGTTGTGTTTGCGGGGATCCAATGGATATTGAGATTATTATGTTGGTTTGATTAATGGTTTTATCTTTATGATTCTATCATGTCTGTGTTGTTTGTGATCTTGCATGCTCTCCGTTGCTAGTGGTTATCTTGGCCAAGTAGTTGCTAGTGACTCCAAGAGGGAGTATTTATGCTCGATAGTGGGTTCATGCCTCTAGTTTCCAAGGGAAGTGACAGAAATCTCTTCGGTTGTAGATGTGATATTGCTACTAGGGAGAAAACAACGGTCTCTTGTTCATGGAACATGTAGACTATTTACCCTACACACTTTGCTTAAAGCAGTTGTCTGTTGATTGCAACTTAATACTAGAGGGGGTTCGGATGATAACCTGAAGGTGGAATTCTAGTCATAGATGAAGTTGGATGGCGGTCTATGTATCTTGTTGTATTGCCCAATCAACCTCATAGGATCATTCTGACTAGTAATTACATTGTTATGCCTTGTTCAGTTCCTGTCAATTGCCCTGCTGTAATTAGTTTACCCTTCATGCCATGTTGTTTATCTAAGGAGAGCACCTCTAGTGAACTATGGACCCCGGTCCAATCTTAACCATTGATACATCTTCCACTTTTACTTGTTTACTTGCTGCAAACCATTGCCTAGTCCTCCTAATAATAGCAATACTTATCATGGTAGATCTGGAATGCCTAGTGAAGATAGGATTCTAGAAGTTGAAAGATCCACTAAGCAAATGCAACATGAGCATAACAAAATATTCGCTAAAACTATGGAAGAACAATATGCTATTTTGAAAAATATTAGTCATCAACTTGAGAATTTGAATAGGGAAATTCCTAGTTTACAGTCAAAAAATTTGAATGCTGAGAAAAATATTTCATCTTTGTCTGAATCTCAATCCTATTTGATTAATAAGATGGCTGCTAAACCTGAAACTTTGGAAAGTACCTTTGCTGCTACTCATGCCATACAAGTTACTATTGATGAAAATGTTAGACTGTTATTTAAACTACATGCTAAGTGGGAAAGAGAAGCTCAAATTGCTAGAGACAATAGTATTTGTATTGTTGCTACCACCAATGTGTATGCTAGTGAACCACAAGAAGTCCCGATTCCTCCTACAACAATGCCTGAGTCTACTACCTGTGATGCTAAGATTGACTTTGATCTTGATGATTGCAATATTTCTGAAGTGATTATGTTCCTACAAAAGCTTGCTAGAATTCCTAATGCTAGTGATATGAATATGGCTTTCACAAAACATATTATGGATGCTCTCAATAAAATTAAGGAAGGAAAATTGAAACACAAAGCTTCTATTCCTAGGAAAGTAGAAGATAGTTGGGAACCCATCATCAATATACAAGTGAATGACTTTGATCTCAAAGCTTCATGTGACCTTGGTTCTAGTGTCTCTATTAAGCCTAGAAAGATATATGAAATGCTTGATTTACCACCTTTGGAAGATTGTTATTTAGACGTCCCACTTGATGATAATGCTAAGAAGAAACTTAATGGGTGTGTTAATGATGTTCTTATTATGGTTAATAATGCCTATGTCCCTGTTGACTTCTATATTTTGGATGTTGAATACAATGCTTCTTGTCCTATTACTTTGGGAAGACCTTCTCTTAGAACTGTTGGTGCCATTATTGATATGAAAGAAGACACCATTAAATATCAATTTCCATTCAAGAAAGGTATTGAACACTTCCCTATGAGGAGATAAAAGTTACCTTCTGATCCTCCTTTGAAAGCAAGGTTTGATGTTAATGCTTCTTCATTTGAAAATACTTGATTCTTGCTTCTTATGCCTAACTTAAAGGCGTTAAAGAAAAGTACTTATTGAGAGATAACCCAATAGTTTTCTTGAGTCTTGAAAGTTATTACTTCTGTAATAACCTCTCCTTATCCTTTTTATTTGATTTTTGTGCCAATAATAACCACTAATGAGAGGGAAGCAAGATTTGGGGAAGTTGCTGTTCCGAAACAGATTTTTGTGCTTCGCTATAAAAATTCTTGAAAAATATCTGTATGTCAGATTGAGCTTTAATTTTCTGAGTAAATCCCCCAGGTTGTTAGATAACTTTATTTAGTTCAGAAATTTTTGATTTGAGCAACAGAAGATCTTCGAAAAAATCGGTTTTTACCTGCTGGTCTGTTTTGACAGATTTCTGCCATTATTTGCATTTGCTTCTTATTGATTTCTTTTTGAGTAATTTTGGGAAATTGAGATTTTTAAAGAAACTTGCTACAGTATCTTGTGTTCTTATTGGAGTTTTTATGTTTTGAACTCAACCCAAAGGTCTATTATCTTTTGAATACACTAATGTTGCTAATAAAGATAGTGTGAAGCTTTGTATGAAGGAAAATTTTCGAGTGTAGGGAAAGAATGATGTAATGAGATGAAGAATGGACAAAAGCTCGAGCTTGGGGATGCCACCCCGTGTCACCCCAAGAAATATTCAATAGATACAAGCAGCAAAGCTTTGAGATACCCTAGGCATCCCCTTCTTCATCAATAAAAATCTCATGTCTCTTTCTAGACACTTCGGTTTTATTGTTTCATACATAGTTGTGTTGTTCTTGGAGCGTCTTAGTTTTTGTTTTTAGTTTTTGATTGATTAGTTTTGTGGAATAAAGTAGTTGGACCCCCTCTTTCGTTGTGATGTTTTCAAATAAGTTGATTGGTGTTGGAAAAGAGTAGAAAGTTTCATGCTTATAGTGGTACAAAAGTGAGCTTGGTTTGACTGTGGCTTAGACTTTATCATGTCATGCTAGATGTTTTTTTGACCTTACGCTTAGTGATTATTCCTGTAGCATGACTTTCTCCAAACAATTTATATTGCTTAGTGTGCCTTGAAATAATCATGCGTTGTTTTAGCATACAAAAGCATAGTATTGTGGTATTCTCCTTTGATGCTTTGTTTGGCTTAACTTGACACATGCTCACACCATGTTATTACTATGAACCAGTCACCTTAGCATTTAGTTTTTATAACATCCCAAATTTCATCAAATCCAAAACATCATGATTGCATTCATATCATCATGGCATGTTTACTTTGCACAAAAAATTTCAAAGTTAAAACCCTAGCAAAACCCTATTTTATACCCCTTTTATATTACATGTATGGGGCATGATTTTATTTTTATTTTTATGACCCCAAAATGTTTTGGAGTGATTTGTTGTGTTTGGCACACTTTTAAACACTAGGGTCACCTCACAAAAATGTGGTGAAGGTTTGAATTGATTTGGAATTTATTTGCTCATTCAAATCTTATTTTGAAATTCAAAACAAAAAAAGAAAAAGGCAAAGGAGAAAAAAATAAAATCTAGCCAGCCAATCTGGGCCAACACCACCGGCAGCCCAACAAGCCCACCTGGGAGCCTCCCCTCACCCCTCTGTTTCTCACCACCCGCGCGCGCACCCTCTCGCTGACAGGTAGCCCCCACCGTCACGACGGCTCATCGTCGTCAATCTCGCGCTGGAGACCCGCGCTCGCTGCCGTTTCCTCCCCTTTCAAAGCCGGATCAAATCGCGTGTAATTGTTGTTGATTGCATGCGTAACTCTCTCCCTCGTCGTGGATACTTAACCCCCTCCCCCTCCGCTCCATTTCCCCCACTCAGCACCACCAGAGCGCCACCAGGCTACACTAATTTTGCCCCGTACTGCCGCCTCTCCAACAAACTCCGACGAGCTATCACGGTGAGCCCCGACCTCCTCCTTTCCTCTGTTTCAAATGATCGTGTTCTCCTTTTCCTTGCGCACCTGCTAATGCTTGCCGTTTGTCCTATTGTGCCTAGAGCATCGCCCCCGACGATGACCGTGAGCACCTGACGCGGCTGAACTCCGACGAGGAATAGCAGCCGTGTCTGTGCGCCCTAGCCCCGTCCACGACCACGTTGAGCTTCACCTCATCCCCGCGACCTCGGTAAGCCCCTAAGACCCCTCCCTTTCCCTCTTGCCTCGCCGGAACATCACCGTCAGAGGCGTCGCCGTCGCAGTAGCCATGTGCGCCGCTAGGTTTTGGTCGAGTAGATGTGATCCACTGGATTGGCTGCGATTAGAAGTCGAAGCGGTATGGTCAGATCTGGACCGCACGATGCCACTTAGATCCAGCAGCTCGCGTGCGTGATCCGTACGAACCGGTACCGTCCAATCAGAACACGCCGCGTGGCTGTGAATTAGATTTAAAATCCAGATTTTATCTATTAGATGTTAAAACTTGTAAAATTCATAACTTTTGTTCTGTAAATCCAAAAATTACAAATTAGGTGTCTATGGATTCAGAAAAATGATATATTTGCATCTATGGCCTTGCTTTGTCCATTTGATTCTGAAAAATTTGTATTTTATGCAGAAGCATTTGTAGGCCTATTTTGACTATAAAAAATATTTAGAAGATTATTTTAAAGTGGTTTTTGTTTTATTTATACTTTAGAATGTATGCTTTGTCTTCAGTGCTGTAGAGTTTGATTTAAAAAGTGTGGCAAATCATCTCATTTCATTTTGCATGCATTCATAATTATTTTTGTGTGTGTTTATTGATTTGTGAATATTTTGTTGTATGAATTTGTGTGTAGATTTTGTGGATTGTTGAGAGTGTGATTGTGAGGATTGTACCTATTCTCCTAGCTACCAAGGCAAGTGATATTTCATCTTATGTCTTACTATTTTTCCTGTTGCATTAGTATTACTTTGAGTAGGATTTGCATGGTAAATTTTCAAAGTATATGCTATGATATGGTGGATCCTATAGATGATATCTTGGTAGTATTTTTCCTATGTTAGGAGACGTTATATGCTAGTATGCTTAGCCTAGCTATTAGAACTAGATAAAACCCCGCGCGTTGCAGCAGGAATTTATAGAGACTAAAAATTATGCAATTAACTTATAGAAGAAAACTACCGTGTGATAAAATACATAGATGTATTCAATCCATCGATAGTAGAAGTTTAGAAACTCTGATCAACAAAACTGTAATATTCTTTAGCACAAATACTGCAGTAAAACCAACTCTACTATTTTCAAGATAAACCAAATTTCTGCATGCGCTCCTAAATACAAATTATCTATATGATATTTTTAGTAAAATATACTATAAATAGAGCAGCAAAAGGTGATAAGAGAAAGATGAAACACGGGATTATCCATCCTCTAACAATCAGGTCGAGACTCTCTTCAAAATGTACCGCTCTTGTGGTACATGGCTACTGAAGAAAAAATCTTGTGAAGAACTATTATGAGCTTGTTTTGTATCGCTTGCCTTCGGCTGGACTTACTTAGTTGGCATCAAAACTTCAAATCCATACATTAAGCTTTCATATATGTCAGCACAGAGCACAAGTACATTGACTTACCACACAGTGATTTTTAACCGAGAAGATTAACATTAATTCCTGATGTGAGAGAAGTTGTAACAATACATACAACATATGGTCGCACACGTTCGCTGTACATGTTGTTACTGCGAGATAAAGCCATTAGACAAAAAACTATTGCAGTCGTACCTGATTGTGTATCATGCAGAGAGAAAGAATATAGTTTCCAAGATATGTTTTCCCCTCTTAGCTCAGTTAATATTCTGATAATATAATGGTGAGTTGGAAGAGAACAACCCAGATCAATCAACGTGTGTACATCAGCAAACTTGATCACAGAAACTGTGTGCATCAGAAACACTGTGTGCATGTAGAGGATGTATAGAATATCATTTGCAATCGATATAGCACATACGGTCTAACTGTTAAGTTCGGAATACTGGGTAGGCCACAATCTGCAAAACCAACAGACAACCAATTAGCTATTTTACTCCACAATTGATTCCGCTAAAAAAAGGTAATTTACAATTGATAGAAGCTTGAAAGAGGTAACTAAAAGGATATGAATATGTAGGTGATTAGTTCCGGTCAATTGGTCAAGAATTCCACCAGAAAATAAATTGGTGTAGAAGATGGACAGATGGATCAGAGAAATCTGCAAGATTCAATTTGGCAAAGGAAAAATTATGCAAAGTATGTGGTATCAACCGAATAAAACATTAGCAAGAGATTCCTGGGACAGACATCATTGTCTATTGCTCGTGTTAGTTGCTCGCCTCCACCCTGCTAGCATGTGGAGGGATCGGAGATGGTTCTATGGGTGGTGTTGGTAGACTATGGAGTAGGATGGGGAAGGGGGGTGAATATTCCGTGAATATGGTATTCGGCGAGTGCACACGATGTGGTTGAACGCGAGCATCTCTACAGAAAGTCAGTAAAGAAGGAAGGGGAGGTGATTTGGCTGAATCGTCCTGATAGTGGAGAGGAAATCATAATTCAATTGATTACACATTCCATGCAGTTTTAATGTTTTCGGTTACTAATTGGGAGAGGAGATCGAAAGGAACGTGCAGCATTGCAGGGAGTTATTAAAGAGGAGGCGTGGTCAGGTGGGACTGCTCGACTAAACAGACCTAAATGTGGTGAGTGGCTTTTGTTTTTGGAGAATTCCCAGGCGTTACTAACCGACCCAAAGTAGAGACTGCAAAAACTATTAGGGTGACGTGGCTGCACGAAATCACAGAGAATTCCTTGTAGTGGGGGTTGCTATTTAGATATAGAAGATGCAAGGGTGGAATATTCATGTTATGATATTATGGAAAGTTATGCCTATGTTTTTGATTAATAAAACAACTTGTTAATAAATCACCTGGGTGGAATTGGGACTTGTATGGTTTGTGTTGAGTGGTTTACCCATATCTATGGTTTACCCTGTGTATCAAACTTGTGGATGGCCATCCAGGAACAAATAGATTTGAGATGTTTTGTGTCATGGAGCTTCTAGTGCAACCATATGGCATATGGGCTCTTCCTTGACCAACTAAGTTGCAAAAACTCAGCCAGATGGACAGATGATGGTAGAGTTGGTAGGATGGAACGCGTCCATGGTGGTCTGAGGGATTGCTTCTGAAAAGTCTCGTCTCGATGCATGCCGAGTCTTGTGGGGAAAGTGCACCATCTCTCGAGAGGGTAAACCTAAGTACTTAGCCGTGTCCCCGGTTATAGGCAATTATGAGCTCAAGACATTGAAATGGTTCAAGAATCTCCTCATCCCAATTTCTCTAAGTTAAAACTTATGGTTGAACAAGGGTAGAGGTTCACCAATGTCTATTGGTGGTACCTTGGTGTCTTTGTCAAACAAAAACTTAGTACTTTCAAACTAGTAGGATAACTCTTACTTTGAGCAAAGCCAGCCTGAAACTACACTTAGCCAAATTCATATAGTTAATAGATACTACTATACAACTATGGTATCACTTGCCAATACAATTCCAAATGTATTGACCCTCTATGGCTGTAACTTATTATGTTGCAGGTTACTCTGATGGTGACTAGGGTTATGAGTCTACACTCAACATGTTTGCATGTGACACATGAAGATGAAGACTTTATTTATATGTTATGTGTCGAGAACTCTATGTGTTAGCCTTGGGCTATTGATTTGTAAGAACTATTGTATTTCTGGAATTACGATGTAATAATGACCTTTGTATCTGTGTACTTCATCTTAAACTGTGGGTGCTAGCATTTCGATCCAGGGACTAGCACTGCAATCACAGGGATCTTTACCTTATTTGGTGAGATCTTACAGATGGTATCAGAGCACTGTGTTGCCTGTAGGTTTGTGACCCTAAGATGGATTAGACTAAGGAAACCACTAGGAAAATGCAAACTCCTTTGTAATTTTTCACACTTGTCTCTTTTCATCTTGTAAAACCTCTCCTAATATTCTTTCTCATCTCTATTTGTAGATGGCCGCCATCAACGAAGCCGTCCGGAAGGGACCACTAATGACCATGACCCTAGAATGTGAGACGAAGTTTCCCAAGGCACCCAAAAACCTCATGATTATCTTGGGGATAAATGGTGAAGCCGTGTACAAGGGATTCCCAGTGATGGATGAAGGAGAAGAATATTGGTGGGTACAACTCCACTTGTATAAAAACAAGGAGGATAACCACAATGAGTTAGGATTCTGCATGGTCACCAACTCTGAAATGCATATGTCATTCTTTGACTCTGCAAGGAATGCAGCATGGAATGCCATCAAGGAGCTTGGAGAAAGACTCAAGTGTAGAATGCTCAACACTCAGAATGATCTTAGAGAGGAGAGGAAGGATACCCAAGACTTAGAGACCACCATAAAACGTCTAAGGGAAGATATTATAGACTTGGCATGTGAGTCTTGTGATCAAGACAAGAAAATTGCAACCAAGGATGCTCAGATAGCTACCTTGACTAGAGAGTGAGAGTTGTGACGTACTCCAATAGTTGGACCACCACACTTGTCGTTTTCTCGCGTTAATAATTTAATCATACCAACCTATGTGGTATGGCAAAATTTAGTCTAAGTGGTGTTTGAACCTTGGTGCTTGTGATTGAATATTGTATGCCATGACTTGTGTGTTCTAAATAATTTATGTGTTTGTTATTGGCTTTTGTTATATTACTTTATGTTTTCTCTTTACTTGTGTTGTTTCTAATTTCTCTATCCTATGCAATAGATGCCTAGCTTTGTTTTAAGCACCGCCGAGGAGTTCAAGGGAACTCGTTTTGGATCTCGTATCGTGGAGCTCGTCAGTGTGCTCAATCTTCCCCTCCCTAACATTAAGGGACTTTAGCTCAGGAAGTTTGAGAGGAAGGACTTGCGGGGATTTAGAGTCTCTCAGCTAGGACGCTAGTCAGAGCCTCCCACCGAGGAAATTACCTTCAAGATACTCCATGATGACAAGGATAAGGGACTCGACGTCGCCATGAAGGAGCTGTTAGGACGCCTATGTGGACGTCACTCCGCCGATCTCAAGGGCATCTACTTCCATCCCCTTGGAAGATGTGACGAGGACGGAGAGGCTATAGTGTTGGACGAGGCCACTAGAGAGACCATTGAGCCCGTGCGCCTCTATCTTCAGGACCTATAGAGCCTCCTTAGGCACCTTGATACTGATAGGACCAATGCCATGCTTAGAAATGACGAGCTACGCGTCCAGCTGAGGGAGAAGGACAAGGCCTTCGAGGAGCAGGAGGAGTGCATCAATGAGATGGAGACTAGGTTCGAGAAGCAAGACAAGCGGTTCAAGAACCAAGAGAAGAGAGTGTAAGATAGGAACAAGAAGATCAATGAGATGAAGGCTAAGATGGAGCTCAAGGATCTTGATCTAGAGACACAGCAGGAGGTGATAGAAAGGCTGCGCTCGCAGAAGAGAAAACTTTAGGCGAAGGTAGATGCTTTGACCACCAGCGTGGAGGAGTACAAGGCAGGTTTCAATGCAGCAGGACTTGCTCTAGTGGAGGAGGAAGTCGAAATGGAGGAGTAGTGTTGACTATTTAGCTATCTATCCATTTATCATCACTTTATTTATCGAGTCGCATTGATCATCCAACATGTGGATGACTATGCTAGTGTGTTTACTTTGCAAACTTGTGTTCGATTTGAATCCTAAAAGTTTATCTTGTGTTTGTTTGTTGGTGATTGTTGCTACATATTGTATTGTGCATGTTAGGATCTATGGGTTATATATCATTACTTATCCTTATTGAAACCACAGATGCATCCCCATCGTACCAATAACAACAATGGTGATGAGATGCAACAACTGATGACAGCCCAAACTCAGTTGATGCAAATGATGACCCAGTTTATGGCGAATCAAAACAACAACAACAACAACAACAACAACAACAACAACAACAACAATAACAACAGCAACAGCAACAGCAACAGCAACAGCAACAGCAACAGCAACAGCAACAGCAACAGCAACAGCAACAACAACAACAACAACAACAACAACAACAACAACAACAATCAGAACAATCAGAACAACCCACCAGCTCTCGATATTCTCACAAGGTTTCTGAGGTTGAGGCCTGCAAAGTTTTGTGGAACCACTGATCCTATGGTAGCCAATGACTGGTTACGCTCTGTGAACAAGGACTTGGTTACAGTCGGCTGCACTGATGCTGAAAAGTCAGATTCGTAGCACACCTGTTGGAAGGACCAGCAGCTACATGGTGGGATAACTTCCAAGTCACTAACCCTATTGATGATGTGACTTGGGCAATTTTTGAGGATGGTTTCCGCACAACTCGCATCTCTGCCGGAGTGATGGGGTTGAAGAAGGAATTTCACAATCTCAAACAACAACACCGCAGTGTTGCTGGGTATATTGAGGAGTTCAACAATCTGTCGCGCTATGCACCAGATGATGTTGAAACTGATGCTAAGAGGAAACAAAATTCCTTGAAGGGCTGAATGATGAGATGTGTATGCAACTGTCTGTTGCATATGTTCCAACCTACCAATCTTTGTGTGATAAAGCTACCATCTTGGAAAGTAAGATGAAGCAGGTTGAGAACAGGAAGAGGAAGCATCATTTTGATAAGCATGGATCAGGATCATCTCACAAGCGTTCATATGGTGAAGGTGGTGGAAGTTCTGGATCCCACAAGCACGGGAATCATAACAACAATCGCAACAATAGCCACCACCATGATAATAAGAATCATCGTGGTCATGACAATGGTGGATATATAAACCACAAGAGTGGATACAAGAGTCACCATGGTGGAAATGGCAATGGAAGTCAGCAAGCAAAGAGGGACATCAGTCAGGTGGAATGCTTCAAGTGCAAGAAAACTAGGCACTATGCAAATGGGTGCCTAGAAAAGAAGACTCAACAAGCCAAACCCTTTTCAGAAGGTCCATGTGAACCACATCAATGTGGAGGAAATCCATGATGAGGCTGATGTTGTGATTGGTAAGTTCAAGATTAATTCCTTTCTAGCACTTATCCTTTTTGATACCGGCGCATCACATTCATTCATTTCAAGAGCATTTGTAGACCAGAATGGACTTCCAACTGAAAGTATTGGATGTCCTATTAAAGTAAGCTCCCTAGGTGGAGAGATGATAGTAAATTTTGGATGCCATGATCTATTCTTAGAGTTTGGAAAGAACAAGTTTCCAGTTAGTTTAATAATCCTAGAATCCCAAGGATTGGATGTAATATTGGGCATGGATTGGATGACTATATATGAGGGAGTAATAGATTGTGCCAGTCGTACTGTTACACTCACAACCCCGGATAAGAAACATATTACGTTCAAGTCTAACTTTGAACCCAAAGGGAGTAAGCTAAATTCTCTTAAGGGAGTTAGCCTAGATAGTGTACCAGTAGTGAAGTAATGTCCTGATGTGTTTCCGGAGGAATTACCGGGAATGCCACCAGATAGGGATGTAGAGTTTTTGATTGACTTACTGCCCGGATCTGGACCCATAGCAAAGATACCTTACAAGATGTCAGTGGATGAGTTAAAGGAACTCAAGAAACAGCTTGGTGAACATTTGAAGAAAGGATTTATCCAACCAAGTTCTTCGTCTTGGGGTGCACCAGTTTTGTTCGTTGAGAAGAAGGACAGAAGTCAGAGGCTATGCATAGATTATTGTTCACTCAACGAAGTGACCATAAAGAACAAGTATCCCTTACCCAGAATCAATGATCTCTTTGATCAGCTAGAATGAGCTCGTGTGTTCTCAAAAATTGATCTCTGATCAGGCTACTTTCAGCTAAAGATTAGAGAACAAGATATACCTAAGACTGCTTTTACCACTAGGTATGGATTGTATGAGTATACAGTGATGCCATTTGGACTAACAAATGCACCGGCTTATTTCATGAACATGATGAACAAGGTGTTCATGGAGTTTCTTGACAAGTTTGTTGTGGTATTCATCGATGACATATTGATCTATTCCAAGAGCGGCAAAGAACATGAAGAACATTTGTGTTTGATTCTCGAGAAACTCAGAGAGCACAAACTATATGCCAAGTTCAGAAAATGTGAGTTTTGGATGAATGAAGTTGGTTTTCTTGGACATGTTGTGTCTGGAAATGGTATAGCTATCGATCCCGCAAAGGTGTCAGCTGTAACTAAGTGGGAATCTCCCAAGTCAGTTAAGGAAGTCCGTAGTTTCCTAGGCTTGGCCGGGTACTATAGAAGGTTCATCGAGAATTTCTCGAAAGTAGCTAAGCCAATGATAGAGCTGCTTAAGAAAGAGAATAAGTTTGATTAGACTGAAGGATGTGAAACCAGTTTTCAAGAGTTGAAGAAAAGACTAGTGTCAGCACCAGTTTTATGTCTGCCAGATCTAGAGAAATGCTTCCAAGTCTATTGTGATGCATCTCACCAAGGATTGGGTGGAGTACTGATGCAAGAAGGAAAAGTTGTGGCCTATGCCTTGAGACAAATCAAGACTCATGAAATAAACTATCCTACACATGACTTAGAGTTGGCCTCTATTGTCCATGCACTCAAAACATGGAGACACTATCTTTTAGGAAAGCGTTTTTAAGTGTTCACAGATCACAAGAGTTTAAAATATATTTTCACCCAGAAAGAACTCAATATGAGACAAAGAAGGTGGCTAGAACTCATCAAGGATTATGACCTGAGTTTGCAATACCATCACGGTAAAGCGAATGTCGTAGCTGATGCATTAAGCCACAAAGTATATGTGAATAGCCTCACCAAAGGAGAATTGCTAGAAGATCTGTGTGCCCAATTTAAAGAGCTAAGATTGGAGATAGTGCCTGAAGTATATCTCATGTCATTGGAAGTTCAACCAACACTGTTGGATAAAATCAAAGAAGCCCAAAAGTTGTATAAGTAAATAGAGGATATTAAGAGTAGAATTGGTAAAGGAAAGGCGAAAGGATTCCATGAAGATGAACAAGGAACTTGATGGTATGGAAAGCGTATCTGCATTCCACAAGATCCGGAAATTCGGAAATTGATTCTGCAAGAAGCACACAATTCACCATATTCTATTCATCCTGGTAACACTAAGATGTACATGGATGTGAAGGAAATATTTTGGTGGAACAATCTCAAGAAAGATATCGCGGAACATATTGCCTTCTGCGATGTGTGTATTCGAGTGAAGGAGGAACATCATAAACTGGCAGGGTTGTTGCAACCACTACCAATACCTGATTGGAAGTGGGATAAAATCGGTATGGATTTTATCACAGGACTTCCAAGGACCAGATCTGGATACGATTCTATATGGGTTGTTGTGGATCGCCTAACTAAAGTGTCTCATTTCATACCCGTGAAGACTACCTATATCAGTGCTAAGTTAGCCAAGATCTATATGAGCAGAATCGTGTGTTTACATGGAGTACCTAAGAGTATTGTGTCTGATAGAGGAAATCAGTTCACTTCGCATTTTTGGCGACAATTGCATGAATCATTGGGAATAAGACTAGAATTCAGCATAGCTTTTCACCCTCAGACTGATGGACAGACAAAGAGAACCAATCAGATTTTGGAAGATATGTTGAGAGCTTGTGCTCTAGACTATGGATCTAGTTGGGATGAAAGTCTTCCATACGCATAATTTTCTTATAATAACAACTATCAATCGAGCATAGAGATGGCTCTGTTTGAATTCCTTTATGTAAGGAAGTGTACTATGCCATTACTATAGAGTGGAGTAGGAGAAATAAATTTATTCGGACCAGAACTGATCAAGGAAGACGAAGAGAAAGTCAGAATGGTAAAGGACAGACTAAAGATAGCCCAATCCCGACAAAAGAGCTATGCAGATCCAAAACTTAGGGAATTCACCTATGAAGTAGGTGATAGAGCTTATCTCAGAGTCTCACCCCTTCATGTTGTGAAGAGATTTGGAGTCAAAGGGAAATTTTCACCTCGATATGTAGGACCATTCAAGATTTTAAGCTGCAAAGGAGAAGTGCCCTATGAGTTATAACTACCAGAATCACTGTCAGTAGCGCATAATGTGTTTCATGTAAGTCAGTTGAAAAAGTGTCATCCAGAGATGGAAGAAACTTCGTTGAAGGACACTATACCATTGGAAGAAGTTCAATTGGAGAGTGATCTCACTTATGAAGATAAACCTATCAAAATTCTCGAGACAGCAGAAAGAGTCACCCGTACTAAGATAATCAAATTCTGCAAAGTATAGTGGAATCATCATACCGAGGAGGAAGCAACTTGGGAAAGAGAAGATGAGCTTCGGAAGGATCACCCTCACCTATTTGCTAGCCAATCCGAATCTTGAGGGAGAGATTCATCTTAAGGGGGTTAGATTTGTAACATCCCAGATTTCATCAAATCCAAAACATCATGATTGTGTTCATATCATCATGGCATGTTTACTTTGCACAAAAAATTTCAAAGTTAAAACCCTACCAAAACCCTATTTTATACCCCTTTTATATTACATGTATGGGGCATGGTTTTATTTTTTATTTTTATGACCCCAAAATGTTTTGGAGTGATTTGTTGTGTTTGACACACTTTTAAAGACTAGGGTCACCTCACAAAATGTGGAGAAGGTTTGAATTGATTTGGAATTTATTTGCTCATTCAAATCTTATTTGGAAATTCAAAACATAAAAAGAAAAAGGCAAAGGAGAAAAAATAAAAGCCAGCCAGCCAATCTGGCCCAGCACCACCAGCAGCCCAACAAGCCCACCCGGGAGCCTCCCCCTCACCCCTCTGTTTCTCACCGCCCGCGCGCGCACTTTCTCGCTGACAGGTAGCCCCTACCACCATGTCAGCTCATCGCCGTCAATCTCGCGCTGGAGACCCGCGCTCGCCGTCGATTCCTCCCCTTTCAAAGCCGAATCAAATCGCATGTAATTTCCGTTGATTGCAGGCGTAACTCTCTCCCTCGCCCTGGCTACTTAACCCCCTCCCCCTCTGCTCCATTTCGCCCCACTCAGCACCACCAGAGCGCCGCCAGGCTACGCTAATTTTGCCCCGCACTATCGCTGCTCCGACGAACTCCGACGAGCTATCGCGGTGAGCCCCGACCTCCCCTTGCCTCTGGTTCAAATGATCGTGTTCTCCTTTTCCTTGTGCACCTGCTAATGCTTGTCGTTTGTCCTATTGTGCCCCAGAGCATCGCCCCTGATGACGACCGTGAGCACATGACGCGCGGCTGAACTCCTACGAGGAATATCAGCCGTGTCCGTGCGCCCCAGCCCCGTCCACGGCCACGTTGAGATTCACCTCATCGCCGCAACCTCGGTAAGCCCCTAAGACCCCTCCCTTTCCCTCTGGCCTCACCGGATCATCACCGTTAGAGGCGTCGCCGACGCAGTAGCCATGCGCGCCGCTAGGTTTTGGTCGAGTAGATGTGATCCACTGGATCTAGATCCAATGGCTGCGATTAGAAGTTTAGGCGAAGAGGTATGGTCAGATCTGGACCGCATGATGCCACTTAGATCTAGCAGCTCGCGTGCGTGATCCACAGGAACCGGTACCGTCCAATCAGAACATGCCGCATGGCTGTGAATTAGATTTAAAATCCAGATTTTATCTATTAGATGTTCAAACTTGTAAAATTCATAACTTTTGTTCTGTAAATCTAAAAATTACAAATTAGGTGTCTACGAATTCAGAAAAATGAGATATTTGCATCTATGGCCTTGTTTTGGCCATTTGCTTCTGAAAAGTTTAGATTTTATGCAGAAGCATTTGTAGCCTGACCTTGAGAAGGCCTTCTTTTTTTGAAAGCAACCATGTATATTACATTGATAAAAATCAAGTTACAAAACTAAGAGACATACCATGAAAAAACAGTTGTCCTAGAAAATTTGTAGAAAAAACCTAGAGGATAGAAAAATACAGGATGAACTCTAGGGTTTCCTGCACTCACCAAAGCCCATGGTTGTCGCCAACCTCCATCGACGCCTAGACACATGCTGGAAGAATCGTCGAGCCTTTGCCATTGTCAGATCCAAAGAAGCACCGTCGCCAACAAGGCTTTGTGATTTGATGAACGGGCCTGCTGCAAGCAGCGAGGCACATGCCGATGCGGCACGTCAACAAAGGGACGTCCTCGTGCCACCTTGTACCTAGATCCACCGCATCCCATCGATGACATGGGGGAATATAGACATATCCACCACCTTCGGGCCAACTTTCTCGCTGCAGATCATCCAGCTCTCCTCGGCCCCTAATGTTGTCGTGGATAACGTTAAACTCTAGTGACACACCGAGAAACAGATCTTGTCAGATCTGAAGAACAAGCGAAAAGACCAAGCTGCCGGTTTGAAGGATCGACGAGCACATGTTGCCATCAACTCCGAAGTGCCGCCGTGAAGGTCATCGTTGGTGTGGGATGAGATCTGAGGCATATTTATTTGCCTTTACACCGCTCCCACCATCCCAACGACGTACCACCATAGACAAAACCTAACCCTAACTACTAGACCAGAACGGAGGAATGAGGTACCCCTCCCCCTCCTGCCGCCGGAGCGGCAAGCGGAGGGAGAGGGAACCAAGACCAATGCCCTGGTCGATGGTGTAGATCGGGAGGAATTGGGTTGCCACCTCGCGTGAGAAGGAGGAGGTGAAAATGGTTTTCTTGGTTTGGCGAAGGCCTACGTGAGTGTGGCAATGTGGCGATGGGAGTGCTGGTACACGTGTGGTAATTTGGCCACGCTTGTCCTTTGATGAGCCTATCAGCGAGGCACTGAAGTTTGGTTGGTTTATACAACACTACTAGCTAGTGTGGACTTACTTTGTGTGTCTCTCGTCATAAATATTTTTCTCCCGTTGCAATCGTACAGGCACTTAACTAGATTTTTTAAAGATTTACTAACTACTAGAACCATTGTACCTTCTCATTATTGGCTCAATGCATTTTAACATAGTCCACGGTGTCATCAAAACAACAAACAATGCTACCAAAAATGGACCAAAGTCCGAGGTAGCCAACAAGTTCTTACACATCCTCCAATCAAAACTAAAACCTAGACTAGTGGAAACGAGGCCTTTGGTTGAGGTTGGAAATGGGCTTTAACCCCGATTCTTCTACGAACCGGTGTTAAAGGTGGCGCCCGTACCAGCGTGGTCCAGAAAGCAAAAAAGATCACCCCCTTTAACATCGGTTCGAGCCACGAACCGGTGTTAAAGGCATTGCACCAGTGGCCCGTGCAGCCCCCCTTTAACAATATAACACACCGCAGCCCACACCCCTCTCTCTCATTTTTTCACTCTCTCATTTTGGAGCTTAGCAAGAGGGTGAGAGGTGTGCTAGTTTGTGTTTTTTTCCTATGCACAAGAGGTGTTCGGTGAAATGCCTGAGAGCTTGAATTAAGTTTTCTCGTTGCTCTTTCCTTCTCGGTCGAGGTCGGCAACTTTATATTTTCATGTGTAATTGATGTACTGTATAAGTGGTCATCTCCCTATTAATTTTTGATATACTATATAATGCAGATGAACCGTCAATGGATGTACGGTGACCGACTCACTTCCGAGTACATTACGGGCCTCCAAAATTTCATCGTTGTGGCTAATGCAAACCATGGTCACAATGGTTTTATGTGTTGTCCGTGTGTTCACTGTCAGAACAAGAAAGACTACTCAAATACCAGAACCATTCACGCCCACCTGCTTCGATCCGGTTTCATGCCCAGCTATAATTGTTGGACCAAGCACGGAGAAAGAGGTGTTGTGATGGAAGACAACGAAGAAGAAGAGGATGATGACAACTATCATAATATGTATCCTGAATAAGATGATACTGCAACGGGGGTAGATAATGAATATCAAGAGGCAGCAAATGGGCCCGCTGATGACGATCTTGGTCGGGCCATTCCTGATGCAAAGAAAGAATGTGAAACTGAAAAGGAGAAGGAGAAGCTGGAGCAGATGTTAAAGGATCACAAAACATTGTTGTACCCAACTTGTGAAGATGGCCACAAAAATCTAGGTACCACACTGGATTTGCTGCAATGGAAGGCAGAGAACGGTGTGAATGACATCGCATTTTCAAAGTTGTTGGTAAAAATGAAGAATCTGCTTCCAAGAAATAATGAATTGCCCGACAGTACATACCAAGCAAAGAAGGTTGTCTGCCCTCTAGGATTAGACGTGCAGAAGATACGTGCCTGCATTAATGACTACATCCTCTACCGCGGTGAGAAGTACGAAAATTTGGATTCATGCCCGGTATTGCACTGCACTGCGGTATAAGATCAGACAAGACGACCCTGGCGATGTTGAGGGAGAGGCCCCTAGGAAGAAGGTTTCTGCCAAGGTTATGTGGTATGCTCCTATAATACCACGGTTAAAATGTCTCTTCAGAAATAAAGAGAATGCCAAGTTGTTGTGATGGCACATGGAAGACCGTAAGAAAGACGCGATGTTGAGATACCCCGCTGATGGGTCACAGTGGAGAAAAGTCAAGCGAGAGTACCCGGACTTCGCACGTGACGCAAGGAACTTAAGGTTTGGTCTAAGTACAGATGGCATGAATCCTTTTGGTGAGTAGAGCTACAGTAACAACACCTGGCCTGTGACTCTATGTATCTATAACATTCCTCCTTGGTTGTGCATGAAGAGGAAGTTCATTATGATGCCAGTGCTCATCCAAGGCCCGAGGCAACCCGACAACGACATTGATGTGTACCTAAGGCCATTAGTTGAAGAACTTTTACAGTTGTGGGCCAAACCAGGTGTACGTATGTGGGAAGAGTAGAAAGGGGAGCCATTTGATCTACGAGCGTTGATTTTCATAACCATCAATGATTGGCCTGCTCTTAGTAACATTTCAGGGCAGACAAACAAGGGATTCATAGCATGCACGCACTGTTTAGATGCGACTGAAAGTGTATATTTGGATAAATGTAAGAAGGTTGTGTACCTAGGGTATCGTCGATTTCTTCCGAACCTGCATCTCGTAAGAAAGAAAGGCAAGCATTTCAAATGTCTGGCAGAATCCCGGAGGAAGCTTGTCCTACGTACCGGTGAGGAGGTATTTGGTATGGTCAAGGACCTATAAGTAATCTTTGTAAAAGGTCCTGGCAGTCTATCTGTTCCGAATGACGATGCCGGACACGCGCCCATGTGGAAGAAGCAATCTATATTTTGGGACCTACCCTATTGGAAAGTCTTAGAGGTCCGCTCTTCAATCGACGTGATGCATGTGATGAAGAATGTTTGCGTGAACCTGCTAGGCTTCCTGGGAGTGTATGGGAAGACAAAAGATACACCAGAAGCACGGCAGGACCAGCAACGTATGAAAGACCCTGAAGAGCCTATGCATCCTGAGAACAAGAAGGGTAAAGGACGCCACTTAACTACTGCCAGCTATGCTCTTACCAAAGCAGAGAAAAAAATCTTTTTGAATGCCTGAGCAGTATCAAGGTCCCGTCTGGCTTCTCGTCGAATATAAATGGAATAATAAATATGGCAGAGAAAAAATTCCAAAACCTGAAGTCTCATGACTGCCACGTGATTATGACGCAATTGCTTCCGATTGCATTGAGGGGGCTTCTACCTGAAAATGTTCGAGTACCCATTGTGAAGCTATGTGCATTCCTCAATGCAATATCTCAGAAGGTAATCGATCCAGAAAGCCTACCAGGGTTACAGACAGATGTGGCCCAATGTCTTGTCAGCTTCGAGTTGGTGTTCCCACCATCCTTCTTCAATATTATGATGCATCTCCTAGTTCACCTTGTAGAAGAGATTTCCATTCTCGGTCCTGTATTTCTACATAATATGTTCCCCTTTGAGAGGTACATGGGAGTCTTAAAGAAATATGTTCATAACCGTGCTAGGCCAGAAGGAAGCATCTCCAAGGGCTATGTAATAGAGGAGGTCATTGAGTTCTGTGTTAACTTTATTCCTGACCTTAAGGCGATTGGTGTTCTAGAATCACGACATGAGGGGAGACTGCATGGAAAAGGCACCCTAGGATGTAAAGTTATGATATGTAGGGACGGGCATTCTATCAATCAAGCACACTACATGGTTTTACAAAGATCTATCTTGGTTTCCCCGTATATCAATTAACACAAGAATTTTATACGCCTCAAACACCCGGGGCAGTCTGATGAATGGATTATAAGTAAACACATGGCGAGTTTTGGCGGCTGGCTGCAAAGACTTCTCACGAATAACACCATTGTTGGAGATCAGCTGTACTTGTTGGCCAGGTCACCATCTTCGACTGTATGTACTTTCAAAGGATACGAGATAAATGGGAATACATTTTACACGATAGGCCAAGATAAAAAGAGCACCAACCAAAATAGTGGTGTCCGCTTCGATGCAGCAGAAGACAATGGGTAAAATACCATGTATTATGGGTTCATAGAGGAGATATGGGAACTTGACTATGGACCTAATTTTAAGGTCCCCTTGTTTCGGTGCAAATGGGTCAAGCTAACAGGAGGAGGGGTTGAGGTAGATAAGAAGTACGGAATGACAACAGTGGATCTCAACAATCTTATGAAGGTAGACAAGAACTTAGACGAACCATTTGTCTTAGCCAATGATGTGGCTCAGGTTTTCTATGTGAAGGACATGTCCACCAAACCGAAAAAATAAAAAATAAGCAAACAGATACATCACACGATGAGCCAAAGCGTCACATTGTTCTTTCAGGGAAAAGAAACATCATGGGAGTGGAGGACAAGACAGACATGTCAGAAGATTATAATAAGTTTGATGAAATTCCGCCCTTCAAAGTGAAGACTGACCCAACCATCCTGTTAAACGGTGCTGATACTCCATGGTTACGGCCGACGCGATCATAAGATTGACTATATGTATTAATTGAGCCATTTTTGGCACACATATGTATCTCAACATGGAAATCAATGTCATATTTCTTCTATTAACACTATATGTATTAAATGAGCCATTTTTCTTCCCGCCAGTTTTCTTCCCGCCAGTTCTTCGCGCCAGTTATTCCCGCTAGTTCTTCCCGTCAGTTTTTTCCTCCAGTTATCTTCCTGCCATTTCTCACTATATATATGTAGGGTTGGCCTCCATTGTCATCGCACATCTCTACACTCATATCTGCAACCTCATCACTCTTTCTCATGGCTTCCATCGTACCACTAACCCCAGGGAGGCGGAGGCGCACCCCTGCCCGCTGGGCTGGATGTTGAGCGCCGGAGGCGTGCCGGTTCCTCCTGTCCCTATAGGTGTGGCATGACGGATGGCCATCACGAACAACTACTACTTCGAGCTCACACCGGAGCAGGGGAGGAATCCCAACTGGCATCCCGACTATTTCCTGACTTGGGAAGACTTCTTCGAGGATCGGCATGAGAGGGTGCTCGCCAGACACGAGGAGGACGGCCCACCTCCTCCGAACTTAACGAGGACGGACGTCGGCTGTGGTGGTGCGGCCGGACTCTCTAGAGCGTCATGTCCTACGACACGGTCGCCGACTCTAACCCCCATATGCGCTACCCTCAAGTCTAGCCCACGCGTACTTAGCCTTCAAGGTTCAACTACGGTGACCCCGACGAAGACAACGACGACGGCCGCGACGAGTACGACGACTACAATGGCGAGTATTACAGGTGTAGGCAGGAGCATGACTGAATCACTCTAACATTCCAAAACAAGTTCGGCCGATTGTGACTTAATCTGTCGTGCTTTGTTAGTTGCGTTATGTACTTTAATTCCAGTTCTATCGTAATAAAATTTTCTTCCCGCCATTTTCCTCCCACGCATTCTGCCCGCCCTTTCCCATTTGTTAATAGTTTGAATAGTTAGAATTTTATTTTTTAAAAACAAAAAATGTTTTAGGATTAATTATTTAAATGTAAACAATTTTCATGTTGAAAGTTTTGTCAGATTCCAAAGTATACAAAAGATGCTAAATTTAAATATCCAAACAATTCAAAAATGTTAATAAAAAATAAAATATGATTTTCTCTAATAAAATAGGGTTAGGTTCCTTTTCAGATGCTTAATATTTCTTAAGTTCAAAGTTTTAGGGTTTGACTATTTTATTTTTGTCTTAATTGAATAATCAAAATTCATATGTAAGTGTTTTAATCATTTTGAAAATTTTCATCTACAGTAACTATAAAATGTTTTTATATGAATGGATAGATCTTATTTTTCTGAAAATTATGATATATTATTCATATTTTTCTGAGTTGAAATGAAAAAGATATGAATTTTCTAAATTCTATCATGTTTTTTGAATTAAAAATGCCCCCCCTTTATTGTACGAAATAAATGCCCCCCTTTAACACCGGCTCCAGCCATGAACCGGTGTTAAAGGGGGGTGGGTGCGTGCGAAACGAAAATCCTCCACCCCCCCCCCCCCCTTTAACACCGGTTCATGGCTGGAACCGGTGTTAAAGGGGGGGTGCACGCGCGAAACGAATCCCCCCTTTAACACCGGTTCGTGGCTGGAACCGGTGTTAAAAGGGGAGGTTATAAACGCGCGCACCTCCTCTTCCTCTTCCCCCAGCCAGATCAAGGAGCAGAGGAGCACAGAGAGAGGAGTCGTCGCTATCGCGCCTACCCACGCCGTTGCCGCCGCCTCGTCGTGCTGTTCTTCCGCGTCCAAGGAATAGACGCGGGGCATCCGCAATCGATCCCCAAGCATCGTTTCTTCTCCGAGCCCGACGACCACCACCGTCGCCATCGTCGCCGTTTCCGACCCCGCCCGGCCTCGCGGACCCCTCCGGTACACCCACGGTGAGCCCACAGTGCTCACCCGCCCCTCCGCTCGCTCCCTCTCGCTCGGAGCTGTCGTCGCCTCGCTGCTCTGCAAGCTCCGCCACTGGCCGTCGTTGTTAACGTCGCTCCGGTGACCCCTAGGTAGCGACGCCGCTCGTTTTAGGTAAGCCGCATCACGCTGAGGCGAACCCGCTACCTCGCGCGCCCTAGGTCGCTCTCCAGCGCCGCCAGCCGCCGTTGTCTGGAGCATCCTCCGGTGAGCCCGCGTGGTGCCTGTGTGGCTATGACGTGGCCCCGGTCCCACGCGTCAGCCACTGTGGCTAGCCCGTGTTTTGGTGAGAAAAGTGTTAGGGTGTGCTGACTTCAGGCTGACGTAATAACTGGTTTAATAATTCCAAAAAATGTTTAAATCTAGTAAATTCAATAACTAATTATTTATAAGTTAGAAAAATACAAATAATATATCAAAATGTTTAGAAAAATGAGAACTATCTATTTAATAATAATGCATTGTTAATCAACTTACATGAAAAGTTTAATTAGAAGAAAATAATGAACCCTCTCATATGCATCCGGGATTTGAATTAGGGTTTGGACCCCTCAGACCTCGTTTAAAATGATCAAGCATGCTTAGGGTTTTAATTTCATTTGTATATTTATTTGTGTATTTTTGTATGAATAATATGTATATTTGTGTATGAATCCAAGTCCACTTGAATGTTTACTCTCTTACTCTAGATAATATTATTGTTTTAGAAACTATGGATCCACTCAGTAGAAACCTTGAACAGGAAGAAATAATGGAGAACATGATCCACGAAAACACCTCACAATATCTGAACTTGGAGGGACATGATGACAGCTCAAGTAGTCATGGAGAAGATGACGACTCCGGTGAACGCACTTTAGTGATTACAAAGTCCGTCGAGGTATATGCTTGGATTAAGCCTCTGCTGACTTGCACCGATTGATTTGTACATATATGTACATGTATTAATTAACGCTTCTTTCTTCTTTTAGCCCTCCGGATCTACCATCCGGCAACAATCTTCTTCTACGAAAAAGAGCAAGCGAGGCACGAGCCATCGGTTGAAAGAACGTGCAAAGTTCAAGATCGAAGCTCTCCGTATTGATGGCAGGCCGATGGAGCCCAAGTAGGCTGCAGACAAATTTATATGTCAGGCTGGAGTTCTTGTTAGGGACCAAATCCCAATCATAATTGAATATTGGAATAAGCCAAAGAAAGGCGACGGTACCTTTGTCGATGAAAGTTCCAAAGAAACGCTTTAGAATTCGCTGTTGGTAAATTTCACCCTACCGCCAGAGGAGGATGAAAATAAACCGGTTATAAAGGAAAAGGTCAAAGAGTGGACTCTAAAGAAGATGGCTGACGCTTTCCGCAACTGGAAGACAAAATTGAACAAATTTATCAAAGCTCGCGAGACTCCAGATTTCGAAGACGCATATTATGCGAAGATAAGACCTCACTGGCCCGAATTTGTGGCGTATAAGGAAGGTGCTATAGCTACAAAGAGGTCAGAAACCAATATGCTAAATACCCAGAAGAAGGAATATCACCATAGGACGGGGTCAGGTGGCTACATATCTCAGAGGCCTAAGTGGGAGGAAGCTAAGAAGGCCCTGCACGCTAGAGGGATCACACCGCAGACAGAGGGGTGGTACCTACGTGCAAAGACTTGGTTCTACGGAATCGGGGCAAGGTTGGAACCAGAAACGGGATTGTGTATCTTCCCAACAATTCTTGCCAAACCCGTCACTGAACTCATCACGGCATACGAGGAAATAGTGAAGGGAATATGCCCGAGAGGCAATAATAAAGTGGTTATTATCGTATTCCTTATTTATGATAAATGTTTATTGTACATGCTATAATTGTATTAATACGGAAACGTTAATACATGTGTGTTTAATAAACAAACAGAAAGTTCCTAGTTATGCCTCTCTCATAAACTAGCTCGTTGATTAACAAGATGATCAAGGTTTCCTGATCATGGACATTGGATGTTGTTAATAACGGGATCAAAACATTAGTGTAATGATGTGATGAACATTCATCCGAAGTATAGCATTACGATCAAAGTCATTGAGTTCATATTGCTATAACAACTTACGAAGTGATCCTAATCCTTAGACCATGAGATCATGTCAATCACTAACACCGGAAGAGTTTCTTGATAACATCAAACGTCACACCGTAACAGGGTGATTATAAAGATGGATTCAGAACTAATAAAGTGTTATGTTGAGGCCCATGGATCGAGAGTGGAATTTGTTCATCCCGATGACGGATAGATATGCTCTGGGCCCTCTCGGTGATATCACATTGATTAGCTTGCAAGCAAGTGATTTGATCACTAGAATGTTATATCACGGGAACGAGAAAAGAGTACATGTCGGTAACGAGATCAAACTAGGTATGGAGATACCGATGATAGAATCTCGGACATGTAATATATCACGAAACAAAAGGATTAAGATACTAGCGTAAAAGGTTCCGACGATCACAAGAAAGTCATCGTTGAATGTGTGGGAGTCAGTATGGGTCTCCAGATCCCGCTTCTGATTATTGATCCGAGAGGGGTCTCGATCATGTCCGCATTATTCACGAACCGTAGGGTGACACACTTAAGAGACACCGACATCCAATTGGAGCAAAAGTTTCATGTCGAAAGAATAAACAAGCGCAGGAATTTATTTCACTAGATACCGAAACAGTTTTTCGGGTGAAATTGCATAAAGTGGTTATGCATGTGAAATGGAATTCTAGCAAGGGGTTATTTGTGAATGTTTGTCATTAAAGTAATTGACAAAATTCTGAATAAAATAAAAGAGTTTTATTTAATGAGAGTTTGCATTAAATTTGGTGGAAATTTAATGGGATTTTGAGTGGACTTTTGAGTGGAGGGAATTTAAAGGAGATTTGTGAGTGGAGTGTCCACCCACATGAAGAGGGGAGGGCAAGGGGGCAGCCACCATGCGCCGGCCACCCCCTTGGGGTTCCCCGCCCCTCCTCCTATAAAAGGAGCCCCCCTCCTCACTTGTCTCTCACACCTCCTCGTGAAGGATCTCTCTCCCCCTCTAGAATTTATCCCCCATGGTCTCGGACTAGCGAGATACATGTTCCCGGTGGCTATTCGGCAAGAAAGAGTTGTGCTTCCGCTGCATTGCTGGAGCGAGGAGGAGGAGGTTGCTCGGTGCCTCGAACGTGTGTGCGAGCACGGATGCGCTGCTGATTTGCGGCGCTAGGACTTCCTCTCGATCTTGAGATCGGCAAGAGATCGTCTACATCAACCACGAGTTGAACTCGTTAAGCTTTGTCGGTCTTCAAGGGTATGTTCTGTACGGATATACATCCGCCCGTTGTTTGTATCTAGTAGATAGATCTTGGTATATAGTTCACATCGTAGGAAATTTTTTGTTTTCTATGCTGCGAACCCTACAGTGGTATCAGAGCCGGATCTATGCGTAGATGCTTTGCACGGATAGTACACATATGAGTATGTGGGCGATGATGATCATTTTATTGCTTCTTAGTTGTACTTTGGATATTGGTGGCATAGTGGGATGAAGCGGCCCGGACAAACTTTACATGTCCTCGCACATGAGACCTGTTCCACGCTTGACATGCAACTAGTTTTGCATAAGTGGCTAGCGGGTGTCTGTCTCTCCTACTATAGTCAATATCTAATTTGCAACGAGTTGTCAACAATTTGGTTATCCTCGTTGTGGTTCATGTTCGTAGGTAAGAACGGTTCTATCTCGAAAGCCCTAAGCCACGTAAAACTTGCAATAGATAAATTAGAGGCGTCTAGTTTAGATTGTTGTTGGGCTAGTGTTATGATATGGTAGTGTTGTAAGTAGAAGTATGAGATGATACTCTTACAACACACTTAGCGTGTAAACTCCATAGACCTTGGATTTACACATATAGGTATGATAGTGATCATACCACGATGCACATGATAGAGATCATCTGCGGGAACCATAACATTTCACTAATAAACATGTGATATTTGATAGCATCTTATATTGCTTGTTTGGCGTTTTATTAGCAAAATAAGATGATCCCCCATTTAGATATCAAGATAAGAATGTGTTCTTCCTTAAGTATTTCGTCGCTTCAAGACATCACGTGATGATCGGGTGTACTTGAATCCACGAGCATATCTCGGGTGTAAGACAGTTACACACGCGAATACTAAGGTTCTTACTTGACGAGCCTAGCATGTACAGACATGGCCTCGGAACACGGACCGAAAGGTTAAGCATGAGTCATATGTTTTGATATGTTGACCATTTGATGCTCGCCTTTGAAGCTATACCGACTCACGTGATGATCGGAGTTGGTGTAGTGGATTTGGTTCATGTAATCACCAAAAAGACACGAGGGATGTCGTTTTTGAGTGGGAGTTTATTTCTAATTTGGATTAGTAGAACTCAATTTATCATAAATTAAATCAAAGTGAATTTGCATAATTTTTTGTAAGTCATTGGCATTCGTTCACCGCCTTATACTTAGTTATAATTGAGATAATAGAACTATAGAATTCTGGATATATACTTTACGAACTGGTATCGTATTGTGTAGAGTGTCAATCTAAAGTTTAAAGTCCTATTGCAAACTTTCAGCAAACTCTATTTACTCCGCGAAATTTAATAGTTGGTATTAAATCGAGAGTAACAATTTCAGTGTTAGTATCTTAAGTATCATGTTTGCCTCCATGATTCTTGATTGTTTTAATATCAAGTTTATCTAGGAGCTGAAAGAATTGTTTCAGAAACCATCGTGTGTGGCAGATATAACGATATCTGAAACAATATTTTGGTTGCAATATGATAGAGTATAATATATGTTCTCATATTGGATGAGAATTTACGAAGGTTGGAGATGCTAGACATCCTAATCATCCAAAGGGGTTTTGGAAATTAATGTTATACTCATGATTCGCCTTTATAAGCTAAAGTAGCTTGATCATGAAAGTCCTCATGATAAGGATGAATAGAAGATGTATGTAAAGTGTTTACTACACTATAAGATTACTAAAGAATGGATTTTGAAAGAATACCGATCATTTTGATGATGGTGATCTACTTCAAAGTGCAAGTCCAAAGGTATTATTATTTGAATATACACGCTTTGGACTATGTGTCATGTATATGGCGCCACTTTTGATGTTGATAGATTATTTTTAAAAGGAAAAGGAAATGCTGAAAGAGAATCTATAAAATATATTTGGCAGAAAAGAAAAGATTGGAAATATCCAATTTAGGTATATGGATGATATACATGTTATGGTTGTATTCTTTGCTTGTTAAACAATGTGGTTCTTGGGTATTGGATACCGAATTGGTTGGTATGAAATTTCATACGGAACAACGCAATTCATGAACCACAATGGCCTAAGTAACTAGCAAGAGAATATGTGATGATATTCATCGAAAACAAACAAACCGTTGTTTGTATTTCTCGTTGACATCAAAGCTTGACTTCAAGATTTGTTTTAATAATTGTTATTTAAATCAGGTATTATGAGAACAAAGGTTGTTCAAATAATTACCGTATTCCATATAAGATGGATGATTTACAAATCTAGTTGGAGAAATCACATCCATAAAACCTAATGCTAAAATGTCGCAAGACAAATAATTGAAAGATCACTTACGAAGTGACATCGCTGTTTAAATTATATTGGAAAGAAAACATGAAGAATCTCCATATTCATGGATTTTTGGAGTCTTTGATTTGATCAAGTGACGCTTGTGAGACTTTCCTCGGGATAATTAAAACTTTGTTCAAAGGCCAAAGAAGAACGAACGACTAAATTATTGGAATTTATACATATCGATGTATGTAGTCCATTATGTGTAGTCGTAAGCGATGGGTTTCAACTTCATATGCTTTCTCCGGAAATTTGAGTGAATATTCACTTAATGAGAAAGAAGTATGAAATATTTGAAAAACGTTTTCAAAGACTTTCAAGATGAAGTGGAAAATCATTGTAACAAGAAAATAAATGGTTTATGATTTTATCATAAGGGATTTGTTTGAGTTACAAGTGTAACAAGAAAATAAATGAATTATGATTTTATCATAAAGGGATTTATTTGAGTTGCAGGTTTAGCAAAACACCTAGATTTACATATCCCGAAACACCATAGGAATATGGAATGTTTGAGATTTGTAATGAAACCTTGTTTGACATGGTTGGATCAAAGGTGTTAGTCATAAAACTGCCATTATATTTTTAAAAGATTAAAGCTTTAGAGACTACCGCTTTTACACTGAAAAGAGCTCCATATTGATCCGTTGAAATGACACCATGGAAGTTATGGTTTGGGGTAAAACCCAAGTTGTCATTTCTTAAATTTTGGTATGCTAAAGATAAGTAAGATGTTTACAACCGAAGTCGGATGAGCATGTCTTTGTAGGTTATTTTGAATAACAATTGGTTATTCCTCCATAACGCCGAGGACAAAGGGGTTTGTCGCTTGAAATATGAAGTTTCTTGAAGAAGGAATTTTTCGTAAAAGTTAAGTGGGAGGACAATAGAACTTTGATAAGGTTAACGAATCTTAGCTATATGTGCTGAGTTGCGCAGCGCCGGAAATCGTTCCGAAGGCTGCCATAATGCTCATAGCTTATGTGCCTCAAAGGTTGTGGTCACGGAGATCTAAGTTCTTATTGAACCAAGTAGGTCGGTTAAACAATCAAATGCTAAGATTTGAGAGTAAATCATTATTGTTTGACAATGATGAACCGAATACATACAAAGAAGCGATGATGGGCCCTGACTCCGTCAAATGGCTCGAAGCCATAAAATCCGTGATAGTTCCATACACGAGAAATCAAGTTTTGAACTTGGAAGACCGTCCGAAAAGGTGTAAAAACCTATCGGTCGTATTTGGATCTATAAAGAAACAGACATGGATGTTTCACATCTATGAAATAGTCGACATGTCGTAAAGTATTTTATGAAAATGTTCAAGGAGTTGACTATGACAAGATTTGATCTTTCATAGCGATATTTAGTCTGGACGGATTAAAGTAGCAACCACTACATATAATTTGTTATATGGTAGATGAATAAACAAAACAAAGTTCTTCTAATAGAATGGTTACCTAGGACGTGTACATGACACGGCCCAAAGGGTTTTGTTAATTCAAAGGATGCTAAAAAGGGCATGCAAACTTCAACGGTTGAAGTAAGCATCGCGGAGTTGGAATCTTCACCGTGATGAAAAAGGATTTTTCATCTGGAGACGATGAAGATGCTTGCATTTGCAAGAAATTAAGTGGGAGCGTTGAGACATATTTCTAATACATTATGTGAAGGACATCTTGTTGATTAGAAATGATGTATCTTTTATTGACAAAGGTTAAGGATTTCATTTTGATGAAAGACTTAGGCAAAACCCGAATATTTAGCATGAATGTCTATAGTGGATAGACGGTGACGCTAATATGGTTGGGCCAAACGTACATATATGAGATATTGAAGGAGTTCAATATAGAAACGACAAGAAACGGTTCTTGTCGCATGGAAAGGAATTGAATCAAGATTCAAGTGTATCGACACTTGATAAGTGAAACAAGATTCAAGTGCTTTGACACTTGATGAGTGAAATCACGAGAATGTTTTGATCAATCATACCATGATATGTACACATCCAGATATGTCCTATGCTCTAAGTGTTATGAGCATAAACCAGAATGACTCATAAAATGATCATTGGACGATAGTGAGGATATTCTTATGATCTTTTTGAAAGAAGTAAGAATATATTTGTGTAGAGGTGACAAACAATTACAAATAGTTCATTGTAAAGTGTTACATTGATACTAGGTTTGTCATAAGATACAAATGAAGTTTATCTCAATTTAAACTATGGGTGGCACAATGTAATGGAAAGGAGATTCCATGATGGATTTGGATGAAATCCATAGTTAAGACATTGTGACGAATACTACAACAAAAGGCTAAGTATATGACTGCTATAGTAGCAGCAAAGGAGGGAATTTGTGTCAAGTAGTTTGATATCAAACTAAGGTGTGGTTCGCAACGGGCTAACACTAAATATATATTGTGTGACAATAGTATCGACGTGTTTTAACCCCAAGGAACTAAAGGTCTCGCCGAAAGACCAAATTTATACAATGCCATCTCATTAGAGAATGAGTGATGCGTGGGGACGCAAAGACATGAAAATACACACGGACCTGAAAGTGTCAGATCCGTGGATTATGTTAACCACTTGCAATTGCGTATATGGAACACCGGAAAGCCATAGGTGTTCAATACGCAAAGTTCTCAAACTAGATTATTGTCTCTAGTGCAAGTGGGAGACTGAAGGGAATATGCCCGAGAGGCAATAATAAAGTGGTTATTATCGTATTCCTTATTTATGATAAATGTTTATTGTACATGCTATAATTGTATTAATACGGAAACGTTAATACATGTGTGTTTAATAAACAAACAGAAAGTTCCTAGTTATGCCTCTCTCATAAACTAGCTCGTTGATTAACAAGATGATCAAGGTTTCCTGATCATGGACATTGGATGTTGTTAATAACGGGATCAAAACATTAGAGTAATGATGTGATGAACATTCATCCGAAGTATAGCATTACGATCAAAGTCATTGAGTTCATATTGCTATAACAACTTACGAAGTGATCCTAATCCTTAGACCATGAGATCATGTCAATCACTAACACCGGAAGAGTTTCTTGATAACATCAAACGTCACACCGTAACAGGGTGATTATAAAGATGGATTCAGAACTAATAAAGTGTTATGTTGAGGCCCATGGATCGAGAGTGGAATTTGTTCATCCCGATGACGGATAGATATGCTCTGGGCCCTCTCGGTGATATCACATTGATTAGCTTGCAAGCAAGTGATTTGATCACTAGAATGTTATATCACGGGAACGAGAAAAGAGTACATGTCGGTAACGAGATCAAACTAGGTATGGAGATACCGATGATCGAATCTCGGACATGTAATATATCGCGAAACAAAAGGATTAAGATACTAGCGTAAAAGGTTCCGACGATCACAAGAAAGTCATCGTTGAATGTGTGGGAGTCAGTATGGGTCTCCAGATCCCGCTTCTGATTATTGATCCGAGAGGGGTCTCGATCATGTCCGCATTATTCACGAACCGTAGGGTGACACACTTAAGAGACACCGACATCCAATTGGAGCAAAAGTTTCATGCCGAAAGAATAAACAAGCGCAGGAATTTATTTCACTAGATACCGAAACAGGTTTTCGGGTGAAATTGCATAAAGTGGTTATGCATGTGAAATGGAATTCTAGCAAGGGGTTATTTGTGAATGTTTGTCATTAAAGTAATTGACAAAATTCTGAATAAAATAAAAGAGTTTTATTTATTGAGAGTTTGCATTAAATTTGGTGGAAATTTAATGGGAATTTGAGTGGACTTTTGAGTGGAGGGAATTTAAAGGAGATTTGTGAGTGGAGTGTCCACCCACATGAAGAGGGGAGGGAAAGGGGGCATCCCCCATGCGCCGGCCACCCCCTTGGGGTCCCCCCTCCTCCTATAAAAGGAGCCCCCCTCCTCACTTGTCTCTCACACCTCCTCGTGAAGGATCTCTCTCCCCCTCTAGAATTTATCCCCCATGGTCTCGGACTAGCGAGATACATGTTCCCGGTGGCTATTCGGCAAGAAAGAGTTGTGCTTCCGCTGCATCGCTGGAGCGAGGAGGCGGAGGTTCCTCGGTGCCTCGAACGTGTGTGCGAGCACGGATGCGCTGCTGATTTGCGGCGCTAGGACTTCCTCTCGATCTTGAGATCGGCAAGAGATAGTCTACATCAACCACGAGTTGAACTCGTTAAGCTTTGTCGGTCTTCAAGGGTATGTTCTCTACGGATATACATCCGCCCGTTGTTTGTATCTAGTAGATAGATCTTGGTATATAGTTCACATCGTAGGAAAATTTTTGTTTTCTATGCTGCGAACCCTACAAATAGCCGTCAGGATCTTCCATCCCGACAGAGAGAATGACCAGCTGACACGCGCCATCGTTAAAAAAGAACACCCTGGACTTGCACGAGGCACAAGGGGTATGACGTGGAAGGATGGGTTTGCCGAGTGGGACGACTCTTACAAATGGCTCGACATAAAATAAAAAGAGCGTACATACCGGATGACATAGATATAACATGCACTTATGGCGTTGCAGGCGCAAGTGAATGCACAAAATAGCCAGCAAGCTACTGGCCCATCTCAGCGGCACGAAGAGCCTGCATTGGAAGCTGCCGGCGACCCAGACTCAGCGCGAAAAAGCAGCATGGCTTCCACGGAGAACATGCAGCCCACGCTTGAAATGGCGCCTGCTTTTCCACGGAGAACATGCAGCCCACGCTTGAAATGGCGGGTCCTCGATACCCCGTGGATGAGATCATGGAGAGCGAACACGCTGAGCTGCATGTGAGATTAATGGGCTTATTCATTAAGGTGGCGGTCGGCTATGCCTTACCTCCTATAGCTGGTGGAACTTACCATTGCCGACTGATTCCAGATGGCTATGCTATTGTCGGGGTGGATGAGGTTGTGAAGGAATATGAGGAAGCACAACTTGACCATGCTACAGGTAAAGGGGAAACTCAACTCAAATTTGCAGTGAAAACAACCATTCTTTGGAAGAAGCAAACACATCGTGCTTCCAAATTGGAGGCCACTGGCACCCCCGCCGTCTCCGCAGCGTCAGCAGTCTGAGTCGCCTCAGCCGTCTCCAAGTCATCAGAATACTCCTGTGTCGTCTCCGCCGCGTCAGCCATCTCCGACGCTTCAGCCATCTCCTGCGCGCCAGCCATCTCCTGCACGTCAGTCATCTTCGGCGCGCCAGCCATCTCCTACGCGTCAGCCATCTCCGGCGCTTTAGCCATCTCCTGCGCGTCAGCATAAGCGGAAGAGCACTGCCATGAAGAGCATCACTAGCACTGCCAGGAAGAAATCCGCGGGAAACCGTATGCCAAAGAGTTCAAGAAACTACGTCCCGCAGGCTTCCGCCAAGCCATTGCCGGTATTACCATGGAATCGCAGCGACGAGGAGAACAAGAGGATCACGGAAGAAGAGGTCAAGAAATTCTTTGCGCCTGGCCGAGCCAAAGGAGAAACTAGATCCGACGATGGTGGATAAGTTTTACAGTAAACTTTCGAAACCTGAAATCCCACTTGTGCCGGACTACGAGCGCCAGATTATGAAGGGGGATGCAAGGCAGAGGGAGTCTGAAAGTAGTAGTCATGCGGCACCCCGAAAAACAGTTCCCATGCTCAGAGAGCAAGAAAAAAATTGTGTGCCCCGCTCCAAGTGTTCGACACACGGATAGCTCCTGCTGTAAATGATTACAAGGAAGAGCTACAAAGAAAGGCTAATGAGATGGTGATGACCTACATTGCATACTTGAACATCATGGGAGACCACTTGCCCAAAGGCGATGTCAACCCCATACAGCCATGGAAGTACGAGAAGAATATCGTTAAGAAAGAGGAGCTCAAGAATCTACCAACAAAAATGCGAAGATTGCATAAGTGGTACCTTGATTTCTGCAAGACGAGAAAGGAAGAATGGATCACGACGCATATAAGAGATCAGATTTTCTTGTGCGGAGACGACGCGATCACCTCCAACATTTAAGACTTGCATTTTTTATTCAATCAGAAAGAACTTGAAAAAGCTGCCATCAGCCTTTATTGTGTGTAAGTACTATTTCTGTAATTTCTATCTTAGCTCATTCAATTCATGTATATATATGCTCACCATATATGTATATACTATTATGCAGGAAAAAGGTTATGGAATACATGAAAGAAGGCCCTTTTTACATTGGGTTCGTTGACCCAAATAGAGTTTATGAACAAGTGGTAAAAAACAAACTCGGGCAAACATAAGATTTCTTGCTAACTTCTTTACTGAGACAACAAACCAAAAGGGAAATACTATTGTCTTACAACTTCTCGTGAGTGTTACCCTCTCTTGTACACATTCTGTTTCGGCTTACTTGATGTTAAGTGTAACTGATGATGAGTTATGCGTGCGTAGGTTCCACTTTATTCTGCTAGTCATTCCAGTTGACTCAGGAAAAGTCCTTGTCATGGACTCGTTATGAAAAGACCAAGAGATATGGGCAGACTTTAAAGAGATGCTACAGAGGTAATTTCAATCATATTATCGCACTAGATCGGCAAATTTAGTGACAACAAGTAATTAATTACTCTTTTATCCATTTTCTTTGTTGGACAGGGTTTGGAAAAGGTTCACGGGCAGGGCCATGGGTGAATGGTCAGAAGAACTAAAATTTGTAGACCAAGATGTAAGTAATACTAGCCAGCTAGGTCTGCGTATCTCTTTGATTATGCTTCCAATTTCATTATATCATGCTTTATTGATTATTATTTTGATTGAACTCTCTATTCTCGTAAAGTCCGCGCATCAGGGACCCGACAATAACTTATGTGGATACTATGTTTGCGAGTTCATTCGCAACACGATATGTGCGACGGGCCAAGCCGCACTAGAACAACTTAGAGTAAGTAAACGAAGTACACAATATTATTTTATTACCATCAGTTGTGTTGAGTTTTATTCTTATATATATATATATATATATATATATATATATATATATATTGACCCCATTCTTCATATATATATTTAGATCGAACGGATGCGGGACCAACTCCTACCATTTGACCGCATACGGACCATTCAAGAGGAATTGGTGGGGTTCATACTTGATAAGGTCGTCACTCCTGGCGGAGAACTCTTTAGATATCCACAATGAACGTGTACGGAGATGTTATATTATATATATGCTTGAACGTGTTTGTCTTGTACTTGATTCTTCAACGTGTACGAAGAATACCACAATAACGATGTTTGTGTATAATAATAGTTGCTTAATTATTCATGTACTCGTATGTACCGACGATGTATGTGTATACCTCTCCCGATTGATCCCCTGTTCCCGCCGCACCGCAGAAATCTGCCCAGAACGGGGCGGCGGCAAAACTCTGCCGTGGCAGAGATTTATACCGCTTTCCTGCCGCGACAGATAACCTTTAACACCGGTTCGTGTGTTAAAGGAGGGGCCCATGAGCGCTGCGGCAGCCCTTACGTGCAACACCTTTTAACAGCGGTTCGTATAAGAACCGTTGTTAAAGGGGGACTCTAACACCGAACCCTGAACAGCGATTCTGTAACCGGTGTTAGAGGCCTCTCCGAACCGGTGTTAGAGGCTTACCAGTGCATTAGTGCTACTCCCTCCGGCCCATATTAATTGACTTTGATTTGTTAAATTTTGGATGAACCTATATACTAAATAGTGTCTAGATTCATCCAAATTTTGACAAATCCAAGTCAATTAATATGGGTCGGAGGGAGTAAGATATATCAACCAAGTTTTTTATCTATTGGGAAAGCTTGTACGTACAAAGTATGAACAGTTGTAAATCGAACCAACTGATACTCGGTTGTGCTCCACGTGGTAGCATCAACATGATGTAGCTCAACATTCTGCAACAACGTGCTCTTCGCACGAAAGAAGCACCATCACGTACTACAACTCTTGCCCCAGCTGCAGTGATCTCAACTGATACGGTCCACTGCTTTTGGGGAAACATAGATAGGCAAAGTCGTCTAAACATTTAGCTCCTCCTACTTATACCGACATATATACTTCTTATGTTTTTAAAATATAAAATATTTTAGATTTGTAAAAAAAAATATCTAGACTTATTTTAGTGTGTAGATTTATTTTATCTGAATGAACCTACGTACTAAAAAAAGCCTAAATTTGTTTATTTCACAAAGCTAAAACATCTTATATTTTGAAACGAAGAAAACACATGTACTAGAAGTTGTTCAGTCAATCAACCTTTTACCTGAAATAAAGAAAAATCCATTTTCCTGGATACGATATAGACTCGGCGGCTCGATCGGTCCGTGGATGACAGTGAAGTCATGAAGTGTGTACCACACTCATCGGGTTTTGTTTTTGTAAATAATATGGTAGGCATGGAGCCATGTTGGCCAAACCATCGACTGACACGTACTCCATGTGGACTGAACTTAAAAAATCCGTGCCTAGAAAATGTGTACCATATCACCGACAGAACTTAGAAAATCCGTGTGCTTGTGTGAAGGTAAACTTTTCCATCAACTTTTGTCGTTAGATCACTGACTTTTCCATCGTTGAATTGTCACTATTTTGGTTACTTGCACGCAATCTACTAGAGTCTACGGTTACACGCGGAGGCTATCCACAAACTGCTAAATACTTAGGAACAACTCCTTGGTGAAACCCAAAGAACCCTTCAAAAATATATAGCTAGAAGTTCGGAGAATTAATTTAGGAGAGGGATGCTGTTCTAAGGCTCGCATTAGTGGTATGACGTGCTTCCGTAGAAATGACCGGTTGTTTTTTCTCTCAAAATGGAGGATGCGAAGCCCCCGGCCTCTGCATCGAAAAGATGTACTTGTTGCTTTATTATTAAAAATATCAATAAAGAACAGACAGAGAATATACATCACAAAACCCGAAGCACCACACAACACCTACAAATAAACTCGATGATGGAGGAAAATCGTGTCGATGAGACCACTTTGTGCCCGAAAAGATAACGAAGATACTCCACCAGCTAGAAACCGGGACAATCGCATACCCCAAGACACCCTCTAAGAGAAACGAGAGCGTACATCCGAATTAGCGAGCACCTTGTGTGCACGCCACAAAAGCCGTCACCGCCATCGAACCTCTGAGCAGTCTTCACGGTTAGGATCCGTATAAACTTTCTCGGTCCTGCCGACGACGCCCGTCAGTGCCCCTGTCTTGCGCGAGTCCATCACGACACGTCTGCCATAGAGACTCAGCAGCACCATGCCACCGAGACTCGCAGTCATCGACGAGGTAGATGTACACCACTCCACCTACCTACCTACCACCATCTAGCAACTGCTCCAAAAACGATGCCCCCAAGAAGAGCGTCGCCATCGTACGATCCGAAATACCCGAGTTGTGAGACCCTGACGCATGGCTTAATAGGATTGATAGTATACCAATACCAACAAGTTGCAACTTATTTTTCGGAAGCTCATCTGAAAAGAACTCTAAGGTTAAGCGTGTTTGGCCTAGAGCAATTTGAGGATGAGTGACCGACCAGAAAGTGGGTACCGGGTGTGCACGAGTAATGACAACGTGCGCAGAAAAGACTAGTGTTGATATGTGGGATTAGTCTAGAGATCATATTGAGCTACCAGGAATGACAGCCGCCGGTCCGAAAAGGCCGGGGTGTTACATGAGTCTAGGATTTTCCCCGGAGCAGCACGAGAAGGTAGACATCAGCTGCAGCGGCGATGCCTTCAACAAGATAACGACGAGAAAGCGCTGCCATCGCCCGCCAAGATTAGGGTCATAGCAAGATTTTTACCGGCAGCCGTGCCTCCCCAATTCGCCGCAGGTACTAAAAGTGGGATAAACAGCGCGATCAGCCCTAGCCGACCACCTACGGCGAAGAAGGAGGCCGCCACCACCATGACCCATTGTATCAAGACAAATTCCGATCCTTTATTTTGTCTAGACTTTAAAACTAAATAACCGAATGAAATGGATAATGTATGTTTATTGTGAAAATGCAAAAACTTTGCCGACAATTTCCGTAGATGGTAGTGTGTAGTTCTGTTCAACTGAACTGGATAATGGAAATCATGATGACTTTTTTTTGAACATGTCCAAATCAAGTTCTTTTAGGTAGCACATCGCGATCAGAACTGTACTCGGCCCGTACGTCCAAATATGTAACTGGTCCAGCAACATACCTGTTTCCTGCAGTGACATGAATGAACACGTAAGGTTACTTACTTAGTGGAACAGGTATATATGCAGTATATATTTAATCAGAACATCGGGTATACTTTTATAAAATAATTTCAAGATATTTTTAGCCAAATAAAATCTGATTTAGATGCTAGGTATACCTATACGTGCTGATTTACCTATCTCCAGACTGTAGCTTTTCGAATAGCAGACAGCCCAAGCGGTAGACCCAGATGCGCTGATTTGCGCATCACAATTGTGCATCCAACTTTCAAATATTATCAAGGTATTAATAGCAAAATAAAAAACGATTCACATATGTTCATGCGGTAGCATTTCAGGTAACATCCAGATATACCTAGAAAAATCTGAATTAAATCTAAAAATTATAATTGGTACACGTACACCGAGATAATTGGGAAGGTGCAAATTAAGTTGCAAATTAACTCTTGCATATTATGGGAAAAAACTGCATAATATTCATGTTCATAATTTTTTCCTTATTTTCACAACATTTTGGATTCGATAAAGCTCATGTACACTTGGCATTTCACCTGGGGCCACTCTATTCTAGGGAAGACATGTTCAGATAACTTTTTTGAAAAACTACAGTAGCTTTGCTACTCTATGGTTTTACATATTTTCGGGTTTATGAAATGGTACAAATGTACAAGAGAATTGTACAAAAATAAAAACTAAAAGTACATGTACTTAAATGAAGTTGTTATTTCATGCTGAGAATAGAGGGTAGACTTTCCTTGTTGCACTGTATTTGCTCCAGCTTATCTAGCTCTTCCTTGAAGAAAAGCTTTGCTCTGTATAGAGTAAATTGCAACAAAAAAATTGGGGCAAAATCATCACAAACCCACCAAAATGCATGTTTTCCGTTTTTTTTTTTGTGAAGGGTTGATAAATTTGCTAAATTTTTTTAAATAATACATTTTTTTTATTTATTTTCACAAATAATACGCAAAACAGCAAAATTTCAAATCTGTCTGTCCGTCGTCCGTTGAACGGACGACGGAGTGCGTCGTTGCTTGAACGGACGACAGGGGTCGCGTCGTCTCTTGAACAGACGACAGGGCGCGTCGTCCGTTGAACAGACGACAGGGCGCGTCGTCCTTTGACAAGACGACTACCAGTGCTCCCCCCCTTGCTGAATAATCGTCCGCTCGGCAATCCTTCGCGCCGATTTTTTCCGCCGGTACTCCCCGCCATTTTTTCCCGCCGTTACTCCCGGCAAAGTTTTCACGCCAGTAATCCCCGCCCTTTGTTCCCGCCACGACTTCCCGCCCTCTTTTTCCCGCCATGACTTCCCGCCCTCTTTTTCCCGCCATGACTTCCCGCCCTTTTTTCCCGCCTATTCGGTTCGGTGCCTCTATAAATCCGGGCAACGGGATGTATCCTTTAACCCAGTTCATCTCTTCCTCCTCTTACTCTCTCATTTCCCTCTCTCCTTTTGCTCTCGCATTTTCCTCCACTCCTCTCCACTATGACCGACGCGTCTCCCTGGCCTGTAGATATGTCCATTGGGCTTTTCTTCATAGCCAGAACTGTTGAGATAGGCCATAAACCAGCCGACTGGGATATGTTGGTATCGAACCATGATGCTCTCGTTACACTTGGTAAGTCACTTTATCTAAGAGGGTGGAAACTGAAGACCCCAAATCAGGTACGAGCAGAGCTTCTCAGGATCAAGGCAAGGTGGGACAAGCTCACCTTCAAGAGTGAAGCTCGCATGATGGAGGTGGCTAATACACCTTGGTCCTGGATAGAAGAAAGCGAAGATGAGGATGATATCTTCATGCCGCCACCGGTTGGAAGCAAGGCAAGAGCTGAGTGGGACAAGAGACAGGAGAAGAATAAAGAGCAGGCCAAGAAGAGTCAAGCTGACATGACGGAGCAGGTTGTGGCACGTAGGGCCTGGATAGAAGAGAGCGAAGATGAGGATGATATCTTCATGCCGCCACCCGTTGGAAGCAAGGCAAGAGCAGAGTGGGACAAGAGGCAGGAGAAGAAGAAATCGCAGGCCAAGAAGAGCAAGTGCGAGGGATCGTCCAAGGGAAAGGGCGAGGCATCATCGAAGGGAAAGGGAAAGGCATCATGCTAGGGATAGATAGGACTCTTATTTATGTACCACAAGTTATGTTGAACTATGTTGCAAGTTATGTTGAGTAGTTTGTCGAATAAAATCATGAAATAATAGAACGATGTCTCATACATAGATAGGTAAATGACTGATACATAAGTAGATATCACTGGTGTCGACGACGAGGTGGCGGAGGCCTCGGTGTACTCCATCCATATCTGTGGGGTGGAATCACATCACGGCGAGGTGCAGTTGACCCTTCACCTTGATCCTGTGTATTCTGTGTGGGGATAGGTGGTGGAGTACCTTGTTGATACTGACTAAACCAGTCTACCTGCTCGTGCTGTGTCTGCTGATGACGGTCGTCAGTACTGTCCCATGTAACGGAGTCTCCTGCTAGTGTACAAGAAATTAAGTACTGAACAATGACATACTGCATCTAATAATAGTAGGAAGGGACACGCTTACCCTCAGGATGAGATTGTGGTCGATAAGCAAAGTCCATGTAGGGGATCGGCTGCTGATACTGCCATTGTTCGAAAGTAATCTGGTTCTGCTGCAACTGGTCGAAAGTAAACTGTGATTGCTGCCACCCCGAGCCTCCAGCCTGGTCTGGAGGTGGTGCTCTCGGCGGCGCCTGCTGTGAGAGTCGTGGACGAGGCCCGCGGCGGAGTGGTGGAGAAATATGCTCCTCGTGCCGTCCCGATCCTCCAGCATGGTCTGGAGAAGGTGGCTGCTCCATGGATCGACGTGGGGCGCGCTCCTCCACCGAGTGACGCGGTGGGCGCTGCTGTGTGGATCGACGTGGGGCGCGCTCCTCCACCGAGTGACGCGGTGGGCGTTGTGCTTCTCGGTGTTGAACGACGTCTGAGACGCTGGTGCACGTGATGGCCGCGTAGATACGCCGCAGCTTCTCCTCGACCCGCCGGGCAAAGGACTGAGCCTGCTGACGGGGCACAAGAGGAACGGTCGAAAGCGATCGTCCGTACTGAGCCACCTCAGTTTGTAGCTCCCACGTGCCCTATATTGAAATTTGTAGATCAGTACAGGATCTGGGATGTAAACCCTTTCACCTGGATTTACTTTATTGAAATTTCCCCATGCCCTATATCCCATCATCTCGCCTGTCCATGTATTGACCACCGCGTCCTTGAGGAAATAAGGAGACACAAACGAGATCGCATCCATACCCATCAGCCCGCATGCAGCTAGTACATGAGAGCAAGGCAGATGCAACAGCTTGGGTTTATTGCACGTGCACTCACACGTTGGCCAGGCTTCGTTGCCTATCCTCACCTCCTGTGTCTTTACCTCATCTCCTGTTCCAATCCGGTTGGAAGGGAGGCGTACCTCGAACCTTCTTTCCTGATTACCGATGGCGATGACATGCATGGACCGAGCCTTCTCCATTTTAGCATCCATGTAATGCATGATCTTTGAACAATACCTCGTGTTTGGGTTGTTCATGATATGCATCTGAGCCATCTGGAGTCTGTCTCTGAAATACTTCAGAGTTCCCGTGAAAATACACTCCACAATTGCTGTTAATGGTAGAGCCCTACTTCCTCTCAAGACAAAGTTGTAAGTTTCAGCCAGATTTGTAGTCATGACGCCAAACCTAGCACCATGAGTGTCATGCAGCAGAGACCACCTCTCTACAGGCTCATGTTGTATCCATTCCTGAAAATTTTTAATCCTTCTGCCAGGCCTTCTCCTAGTACCGGGTTGGTCAAATCCTGGCAAGTCACAAAGGGCAATGGGTTCTTCCTCCTGTGGTGCTGCTCCTGTTGTTGCCTGTGCAGCTAACGCCGCTGCATGAGCCGCGACCGCTGCTGCTCTAGCTGCTCTCCGCTGAGTCACATGTTTTTTAGTGAAGTCATCAAGATAGCCACGACACTTGATATACTTCCACTCTTGGTTCTGCTTGCAAAGCTTCTTGAATAGGTCCATAAGAGCCTTGTTCCTGAACTGTGAGAAAAAATTGGCCCCTAGATGCCGCATGCACCAACGACTCTGCATGTCCAGCCATGGAGTTACTTCATCAGGAGTGGGCTGTGTGAGCTTCTTTATCGCGCTTAGTATACCTGGATGTCTATCATGAAGCACGCATACATTCGGTGTATCTCTCACAATTGCTATCTTCAGCTGCCTGAAAAACCATACCCAACTCTCTGTGTTCTCGCTCTCCACGAAAGCAAAAGCAAGTGGAACCACTTGATTGTTTCCATCTTGGCCTATGGCAGTCAATATCTGACCCCTATACTTGCCAGTGAGAAATGTACCATCCACACAGATGACTGGTCGACAGTGAGTGAAAGCTTCTATGCATATAGCAAATGAGAAGAACACTCGATGAAGTACCCTCAAATTAGGTTCGTGTGGCAATGTAAAGTGTTGGATGTCCACGTAGGTGCCTGGATTCCTAGCCTGCAGTGTCTGGAGCATCCTAACAACGCAGTCATACCCGTCTCGAAACGAACCAAACCTTGCCTCCAGTGCCCTTTGCTTAGTCCTCCAAGCCTTCCCATATGAAATATTGTAGCGGAATCTGACAGAAACTTTGTGAATGATAGCATTCACCCCCATGGCTTTGCCCTCCACTATCTCTGTGTACAACAGTCTAGCCAGGAGGGTTGACGTGAGGTTACGATGGTCCTGAAGGACACTTTCAAGTGTGCATGTGTGCATCACAACATCGGTGACCTTCCAGTTTGTGTCATACCTAGGGACATGGGCATGCACCCTTGCAGGACATCCAGCTTCCTCGCAAACCAATGTCAAATATTGTTGAGATGACACCTTCGTTTTCATGACCCGTTGCATGGACATTGACCACTCAACAATTGCTTCCTGCAGATGTCTCTTGCTAGGATATAATGCACCCAGAGAGATGATGTTCGTGTGATAATGCCACGCCGAATCATGCCCATCGTTCACAGTCATTGCTGCTGTGTTGTCATTATTCCATGATGCCGGAATAGGTTGGCCGATCTCTTCTTGATCAGACTCGCCAGAATCATCAGCCGTATCACTGTTGCCTTCTGAGTCTTCGGCTTCTATTTGATGTTGCAACAAACCATCATATATCTCGTCCTCATCAGCTTCGCCACTGAATATGTCTTCCCCTAATCCTTCACCACCGTCCTCTGATACATAACCATCACCCCCGGTGTGTGCATAGCTACTGTGACCTGATTCATATCCGCCGCCACCCTCTTGTCCCTGACTACTCTGGCTATGATCATAACTACCTCCAGCATGACCGGTCCGACTACTCTGGCCATGATCATAACTACCTCCAGCATGACCGGTCTGACTACTCTGGCCATGATCATAACTACCTCCAGCATGACCGGTCTGACTACTATGGTCATGATCATACTCAGCCTCTTTCACCACAGGTAACACTAAGAGACTAGGGTTAACTCCTCTTTTCTGGCAAGCTTGCACAAATTTGACCCATTTTTGTTGTGCTTCTATTGGCCTTAAATAAAAATTAGGGGTTTGCCTTGACTTAGTCCATAAAGCATGCACACCGACAGTATGGGTAGGAGGGATCCCTAAACGAACACATAACCAATCCTTCAACTGAGTAACGGGCACTGTTTCAGGATTCTGAAGCACTTCATCCATAAATCTAAACTCGCTCAAATCAACTCCGTGCTGGTTCATTCTGACGGAACCAGGACCATACAAGAACCTAAACACTACATTATTTGACATGATTTTCGACCTAAAAAATACCAAAAATAGTCAAAAGCAGGTACATTGACACATAATACTCTACAAATATCTTGCATCTAACAGACCTCATCAAACGCTACCTATGAACATACACACATGACTGCAATAAGCAAGAAATTAGGGTTTACCCTTGAAGCGTGCGAAGTCCTGCCGTGCAGCTGCCTCAGGTCAACGGATCAGCACCTCCACCATGCACCTTCCTCAAGTCCTAGCACCAGCCTCCACCATGGCCATTGCTCAACAAGAAGCTAAGAACACCACCAGATCCCTCCACCAAAACCCCTCAAATCACTACACCAGGTTATTACATTAGTAGATCGGGACTCTACTGGCTTGCTAATGTGTCAGAGCAGCGAGTTTGGATAGAAATCTAGGCTACAAATCGGTGCAACGGCTGAAAAAATGAGAGCGCGAGAGAGGAAGAAGAGCTAGAGAGGAGGAAGAGCTGGAAATGAGAGCAAGCAGACGACGGGCACGGGCGGTCGAGCTTATATAGGTGGGGCTCGTCGTCCCTTCAACAGACGAAGGGGCCGTCGTCCCTTGAACAGCCGACGAGGCTGACCCCTGCCACCCCGACAGCGCCCGTCGTCCGTTGAACAGCCGACCAGTCCATCTCCTGCCACCCGACAGCGCGCGTCGTCCGTTCAAGCGCCGACGAGGCCGTCTCCTGCCACCGACACGTTGGTCGTCTTTTGAAGAAAAGAAGACAACTTGGTCGTCTTTTCAACAAAAGACGACATGCTGGTCGTCCCCTCAAGCGACGACTGTCCTCTGTCGTCCGTTGAACGGACGACGGACCGACAGATTTTAAATTTGCCAAATTTGCGTATTATTTGTGAAAATCAATAAAAAAAATGTATTATTTAAAAAAAATTAGCGATAAATTTTCGCCAACTGGGGTGACCTTCTGCAATTTACTCTGTACAAGCTTGGCTGTTGATTCTTAAAGATAAACGTTTTTCTGGTTTTCCAAATAGCCCACGCTCCCAAGATCATAATTTCCATAAAGATTAGTCGGTGCAGCCTGTGTTTGAGTCTAGCAATAGAATCTAGATATGTTCAAATAACTGCTCCTGGTTCGTCCAAAATGTGTAACATCAGTCATGCACACGCACACGCACACGCACACGTCTCAGATTACTTAGTGGAGCAGATAGACACGGAATTTGTTTAAACGAAACTTAAGGAGTTGGTTCAGCATGCAATTAATTAGTTCTAGCAGACAGCAGGGACGACTATTTCAATCGGTTGATAAGTTGCTCTCGTATACTTAACTTATCCTATTTGCTCACATGCAAGTCCATGCAAATCACAACACCATTGCTTGCGCCACCTTCACTCCATCTGAGGCTATTTAAGCACAGCACATGCCTCCAAGGCACTTCCTCATTGTTTCTCCTTGCCACCCTTCTTTTCCTGGCCTCATGGCAGGCCATTGCCTACGACCCTAGCCCTCTTCAAGACTTCTGCATCGCCGACATGAAGGCGCCTGGTACGTTTACTATGGGTGTCCTTAATTTCAGTGATGTTGTCATGTCCTCATAGCATAACGTACGAGGTTGTGTATACCACATGGTGACAGTAAATAACAAAAAAATGTACTTGACACACTTATTAGTACTATCTAAACTGTATGCTACCCCTTCTCTATGTGTGCAGTGAGAGTAAACGGGTTTGCTTGCAAGGACCCAATGGCTGCCACCCCCGACGATTTCTTCAACGCAGCCATGCTCGATCAGGCTAGGGACACCAAGGGCAGCAAGGTCAGGTCCAACGTCACCAACATCAACGTCATAAACTTCCCCGGCCTCAACACCCTCGGCATCTCGCTGGCGCGCATCGACTATGGACCATTGGGGGTGAACACGCCACACATACACCCCCGTGCCACCGAGCTCTTGACTGTGCTCGAGGGAACACTCTACCTTGGATTTGTCACGTCCAACCCAAACAGACTCTTCTCCAAGATAGTGAAGAAGGGTGACGTGTTCGTCTTCCCAAAGGCCATGATCCACTTCCAGATGAACCTAGCGCATGACAAGCCAGCAGCCGCATTGTCCTCACTCAGCAGCCAAAACCCTGGGGTTATTTCTATTGCCAATGCGGTGTTTGGATCAAAGCCACCGATTTCGAATGATGTTCTTGCCACGGCGTTTCAGGTGGAAAAGGATCTCATACATTGGCTCCAGTCTCAGTTCTGGGAGAATAACAATTACTGATGATTCTCTCCTGATTGCATCCATGGGAAAACAATATGTAATAATATATAAAATAAATGGCATGTAAGTGATACTTATGCATGCTTGAGAGTTGTGAGAGTTCTTTGTACCTTTTGAATCATGGAAATGTATGTTTTTTCTCAAATTCGTGACATACATATTATGTTGGTGATGTTTGTATTTCACTCTTTAACAAACTAGATGATACCAGGTGGCTAAACCACTGCGTGTTCGCATGTTGTGTCTTTAAAAAGAGGTCTCTCATGCCATTTCTTTGTAACTATCTTGTAACTTGGACTTTGTTCCCTCTCATATAATGCAAAAGCAGAGCTCTTGATGTTCTCGTAAAAAAACTGTAAGCAGGTTTCATCAATAGGATGGTAACATCGACATGCAACTAACAAAACAAATTGGACAACCACCGGAAATATTAGCTCGTCTATTACATAACCCAATTTATTAAGTACATGTGTAACTTACATGACTTCCTACACGTTAGTGGCAAGCTTGTACACGAACAACTGCATACATCTACTCTCTCCGTATGGAAATATAATATGTTTTAGGTTAGTGAAGCTAATGTATCTAGACATCTTTTACTGTATAGGTTCAAATGAATCTAGACACTAAAAGGTGTCTAGATATATTAGCTTCATAAACCTAAATCATCTTATATTTCTAAACAGAGGGAGTACTTCCTATTAGTTAAATAGTCTATACAAAAGTACAAGAGCAACAGACATAAGACGGAAGGGACAAAAACTAATTCCACACATATGTCACGTGCTTGTACCGACTTTGACGGAGTTAACACATGTATCAGTAACCCACAAGTATATTTTTATTGTTTTTATTTCATTTCATTTTTTTACCACTCTCTTCATTTATGTCTTTTTTGCATCTTTCATTCTTATTGACAATTTTCTCTTTCTTCTATTTTTATCTCCTATTTCTATTTTTTGTCACCATCCTTTTATTTTCCTTTGTAATTTTGTTGTCCTTCACCAATACATAAGCCATTGATGTTATTTTACAAAATGTTCATGTCATATTTATTTTTGTTTGCCGTCTATATTTTTTCGGTAGCATTGTTTCTTGTTTTGCAAAAATTAACATTATAACAATGGGATTTATCCCATTTGTTCGTGGAAAAATTACTAAAGTTTACATTCTTTTAAATATATTTTATAGACAATACACAATGCTTGAACAACATTTTTCCATAAGTCACATCATTCTCTGTCAAATATTTTAATTTTCACACCTAAACATTTTTTATAAAACCACGGGCATATTGTAAAATCATCTTACTATGGTTTTTGTTTGGTAGAATTTTCATGAAATTTTATTTGCATGCACATATATTTTCTTTAATTCTATTACAGAGTATATATATTCGACAATACTTCCCATATTAAACTCATTGAAGAAGTTATAATTTAAAATTCAACCCCCGCACAAGGTGATTGTGTAGGGGCAACCCTGTGATATCCATTCCGCATTTCTTATAATCTCTCGGGCCTTGTGTGGTACTAGTGTATTGGTGGTGATTAGAGGGGATAATCCCACCAAACCCTAGATCCCCACCTATGCTAAAAATATGTTTGGTTTTAGAGTATTTGGCTAGTTTAATCCCCGTCTATCCCTATTTTTTCCAAGTTCTAGTGTATTTTTTCCAATATCCAATACACTACCCATACTGTTAAGATCCCTCCGTTGACTGGTGAAGACTACTTGGTTTAGTCCCACCTTGCCTACAGGAGGAGGCCACATCCAGCTTATAAGGGAGGGATTTCTTCCTCCCTTCAGTCCGGACTTTTGGGATAGTGTGGAAACATCCAGAACATGGATCGAGTGCTGGGCTAACCTAGTGGACGCTAACATCTGATATCAGAGCTAGCATCGCCATGCCTTCCCGAGGGCTTCTCAGGGGAAGGGATGTTAGGACCCCTCTGTTGACAGATGAAGACTGCTTGGTTTAGTCCCACCTAGCCTATAGGAGGAGACTACACCCAGCTTATAAGGGAATGATTTCTTCCTTCCTTTAGTCCAGGCTTTTGGGATGGAGTGAACTTCTTCTTATTGTTGGGCTGTAAGCGCATGAACGTTCAGAACGTGGGCCGAGTGCTGAGCTAGCATAAGTGGACGCTAACACATACCTAGTGAATTGGTAGGCAGAGGGGTTTGTGGGGATTAGAGGGTTTGGGTGAAGGTGGGGTTTCACCCAATCCCTTTAAAATTATTCCCATCAATCCCTGCAAAAATACTAGTACCAAACAAACCTAAATTTAAAGGTGGTTACCTCAAAAAAAAATGTAAAGGTGGTTTTTTTTTTGTGAAGGGGAGTTTTTTTAAGGGACAGGGCGCTCTTCTTTTCCTTTTGCGGTGAGCGAGGCATGGCCCATATATGGCTTGGCTGGGCCTGACAGTTACACTTTACCTGGTCCCGTTCAGGCAGCCAGGCAGCCACCCGCGTTCCACTACGGCAGCAGCAGCAGGAGCGGCGGCCTACTCGCCACGGCGCGGCGAGGCGCGACGCGAACGGAAATTCAACCCTCGCTCCGGTACAAGCCTCTTCCTTCTCCTCACGCACTCTCCCGCCTTCCTCTCTTTATGTTGCTCGCTCGTTCGGGGGCTTTGGTTTCACACTTCCGCTGCCTGCTCTCGCCGCATCCGTCGACCACGCGCGCAAGTTGTTCGGCGCATTGCCTCTTCACGGCGAAAATGCTGTTGTGCCGTGATTCTTGGCGCGTCTGTATGGTTGAGTCTTGAGATGTTGGAATTAATTCGCTGATTCTGTTGCTTCTCTGCAGGACCGATGGCACCGGAGAAGAAACCGCACTTGCAGCCGTCGCCCTCATGGTCGGTCATCCCTCTGGAGCTGGCCGGCCTGGTGCTCTGCCTGCTCCCCGTGTACGCAGACCGCGCCTCGCCGCGGTTTTGCCCGCAGTGGCGCGCCGCTGCGAGGCAGCTCTAGAACCCACCAGTGCCGCCACCGCCCACAGTTGCCGCCGCGAGGCAGCTCCTGCCAGCGTCACTGCTGCTGCTCGCACTCCCCAGTGGCACCTTCTACAGCCTCCCTTACAGAAAGCCCTTACACTTCCCTGGATGTGGCTTTGCCGGTTACGGAAGTGTCTGCGGCAGATGGCTCGTCTTCCAGCGTGACGATGGGTGCTTCCTGGTTGACCCCCTTCTCCAGCGAAAAAGTGACGCTCCCTGCTCTCTTGAGCGTCCGACTCCGGCCTCCAAATGCGTTCCCTGACTGGTCATATAAGTACGGGACGAGATTTCCTTACCCTTACTACACATGGATGCATATGGAAGTATCGGAAAAGCTGCGCATACGTAAGCTTATTCTGTGCTCTGCGAACCTTGTTGCTGCACTGGTGGGCACTCGAAGATCTCAGATTCTAATCTGCCAGCCAGGGGCCTTGACTTGGTCAGTACTTGCACATCATGAGTTGAAGAGGTTCGAAGACATGGCATTCTACAAGGGCAGACTCTACGTCATTACCAATGATGAGAACCTCCTTGTGGTGAACATCAGCCAGGACCAAAGCACCGGCGATCCACAGGTTTCTAAGATTGGAAGGGTCATCAAGGAGAAGGGTGATCACAGCTGTTACGAAGCTGTTGTGGTAAGAGACAACTTTAAGCCCCACAAGAAGCTCTATCTGGTTGAATCGTGTGGCAACTTTCTGATGGTACGCAGGACTATCTGGTTGCGGGATCCTGATCTCTTAGTGCGCAAGAGATATGCTGTTGGACCGAGCAAGTTCGAGGTATTCGAGGCTGACTTAGAGCATTCGCGGTGGGTCAAGATGTCTTCCGCGGGAGGTGACCATGTGCTGTTTCTAGGGCGAAGGTGCTCCAGGTCTGTGCCCGTGTCTCAGTACAGGTTGCCGAGCGATCGCGTTTTCTTCTTGGATGAATATGCTGAGGAGAATCCTGCTGAATACCGCTATGACGTGGACGTCACTTCCTGCGGCGCCTATGACATGATACTCGGCGAGGTCTCTTCCCCTTATCCAATGATTTCCTGGAGGCGCTGCAGGGAGATGCCTGTGGCAGCATGGCTCTTCCCTTAGGACTGAAGCCAAGGTCTTATACTGCTGTTGGCCTATTGCTTTACAAGCTGCTCTAAGGTTAACTGACCATGCTGTAGATGATGTAGTTCAGTGGTTATTTTGCAAGCTGCTCGCTGGTATATATGGTGGATGATGGGTGTTCGGTGTTCCCATGCTCGCGGTGAAATGTGTTACAGAAGGTTTTAACATGGGTACTCTGTTACTTCTGTCTGAAATCTGAACTTATTATGTTGGTTACTGTGCATTCTATTAACTGCTTTGGTTTTCAACTTGTAATGTGGTTGTTTTGTGGCTATGAAAGATATTGCATCGTTGGTTATCTCTAGGCATGGTGGTCTCTTTTTTTTGTGTGATGATTTGGCATGGTGGTTCCTTTGTTTTTCTAGTACTGCTGTTGTGTTGCTAGTATAGGTTGACTGAATTTGGATAATCTGTCAAGTTTCATATGCAATCAAAGTTAACTTCCTGGACCCCTTTCACTGGTACATAAATACATTCCGTCGCTTGGATTTGAAAGACACAAAATTGAGTTGGTTTGTAATTGCTTATCATGGCTGCCCGACAATTGAAATCCACAAACTTAACTTCAAAAGAAAATAGGAATTTGTCTAGGCAAGTACCATTGATGTAATGTTACACAGTGTATATATATATTTCCTACTGGTCTGTGTAATTCTTTTGATAGATATGTTTGTTCGGCAATAAAATATTAACACGTATTTCTAAAAATAAATCCTCTGCAGAACATTTTTATCCGGAGCAGATACAAGCTTTAGAAGTTATGTTAGAATTTTTTTAATTTGCACATTTGGTGACCTAAAAGCTTTACATAGGATCACTAGGAATGTTTGAAATGGATCGTATGGGCACCTAGAGGGGGGGGGGGGGGGGGGGGGGGGGGGGGGTGAATAGGTGCTAACCAATTTTTAATACTTTTTCCAATTTTAGGCTTTACACAAAGTAAATTCTCTAGATATGCAACTACAAGAATTTCCCTATATGAAACCCTAACTACTAAGCACGTAAAGGAGGAGCGATGAAACCGTAGTGGAGCACGCGGAGACACAGGGATTTGTTTTACCGCAGTTCCTTCCTTGTTAAGGGAAGTACATCTGCGTTGGAGGGGTGGGCGGTTCTAAGACCACCACGCCACAATAGGCCTCACCCTATTCTCCGATGGATCTCGCCACGAGAGGCCTGATCCACCTTCTCCACTATTGGATCCCTTCGAGGCGGGAACCGGTGCCTTTTACAATACTATCGGGGCACACACCCACAACCGAATTGGGGGCTCCCGGGATGACAACAAGCTGTCACAAAAACAAGGTTTATCAATATAAACGAAAACAAGGATCTAGATCTTTGCAAGAAATACTAGATCGAAGGTTCTCCAAATGAATGGAAAGGAGATGTAGCGCTTGATTGCTGATGATGAAGGTCGAGTTCTCCTCCTTCGATTCCCAAAGGGATGGGGCCTTTGGATGGATCTAGGTGGAGCACTCTCGTATGAACTTTGGAGATCTGATCTGTTCTTTTTCGAGATGAATCAAGCCCATCTGACAGGAGGGGGAAGGCTGGCTTAAATACCCCCTCCCCAGATCTGGCCGTTGCTCAAATTTGGGGGCGGATTATCCGCCCCCCACTTGGGGCGGATTATCCGCCCCCTGGGAAAATTCCGCCCCAAGGGCGGACTCTCCGGGGGAAACTCCGCCCCCCTCTCTGGGGCTTGCGCCTTGGAGAAGCTTGGAGAAAAACTTGGGGGGCGGATTATCCGGCCCCCTCCTGGGGCGGATTATCCGGCGTAGCCGGAAAGTCCGGCCAAAACTCCGCCCCCCTCTCTGGGGCTTGCGCCTTGGCGAAGAGCAGGAGGGGCGGATTATCCGCCCCCCTGGGGGGCGGATTATCCGGCCTGGCCGGATTATCCGGCCAATGTTCCGCCCCCCCTTCTGGGGCTTGCGCAGGCTTGAGCAGAGGGAGGGGCGGATTATCCGCCCCTGGTGGGGCCGGATTATCCGCCCCCAAAGGTAGATTTCTGAGCTGCAACACTTCAACACACATTAAATGATCCTTGGTATTGTTATCTAACACACAAAACACTAGGGATTAAGAAATGTTCTTTCAATCTCCCCCTTTTTGGTGTTAGATGACAATACTAGGATTTGCAGTGAAAACGGCAAGTGCCACTTTAGATAATGAAAGACGCTCCCCCTAGAGCTTGTGCCCGACCCTTGCAAATCCACGTGACCTACTAGAACTACTTCTCCCCCTTTGGCATCGAAACGCCAAAAAGGAAGTAGAGCGATGCTAACGCCCCTGGAGAATCAAATCAATCAAAGGCCAAATTTGAGTGTGTTTTCCATAAGAATAAGAGGTATGCAAGAAAATCCAACGAGACCCATGAAAAACCAACTCTTCTGGAGGAAGAGGGCGGTGGCCAAAGCCACCATGTTGGAGCGCATGGCATGACACCGCGAAGATGTATCTTGAGTTCAAAACCAATGCTCATCGATGACCCACATATCACAAAATGATATTAAGGGAAATGATTTTACTTGCTTTCGGCATTATGGGGGGAGGGTTGGCCCAATCAATTAGGACCACACTCCCCCTATGTCTATGCCCGCATCTAAACCAAATACATGAATAAGAGCAAGTGAGTGTGCAAGAATAGTCAAGCCAAGCTCCTTGAATCTATAATATTTAGCTCATTCCGCAAATAACAAAATCTTGCTTCATCAAGGGGCTTCGTGAAAATATCAGCAAGTTGGTTCTTCGTGCTCACAAAGGACAGAGCAATATCTCCACGAGCAACATGATCCCGAATAAAGTGGTTGCGAATCTCTATATGTTTTGTTCTTGTATGCTGCACAGGATTGTAAGCAATTTTGATAGCACTTTCATTGTCGCATAAAAGAGGCACTTTGTCACAATTGACACCATATTCCTTTAAAGTTTGCCTCATCCATAACAATTGAGTACAAGCACTTGCAGCAGCAACATATTCAGCTTCGGCGGTTGAGAGTGAAATACAATTCTGTTTCTTTGATGACCAACACACTAGAGACCTGCCCAAGAATTGGCATGCACCAGAGGTTGATTTCCTATCATCTTTGTCACCAGCCCAATCTGAATCGGTGTAACCACATAGAGAGAAACTTGAACCCTTGGGATACCATAACCCAAAATTTGGGGAATGAACCAAATATCGGAAGATTCGCTTGACCGCCACTAAGTGGCTGTCTTTAGGAGCGGCTTGGTACCTTGCACACACTCCTACACTTAACACGATATCGGGCCTAGATGCGCAGAGGTAAAGGAGAGAGCCGATCATGGATCGGTATACCTTTTGATCCACGTCTTTACCCTTGGGATCGAGCTCAAGATGACACTTTGTTTGCATTGGGGTAGCAACGCCATTGAGATCCGTCATCTTGAACCTTTTGAGCATGTCTTGGATGTATTTAGCTTGATTAATAAAGGTTCCCTCTCTAAGTTGTTTGATTTCAAAGCCAAGAAAGAACCTGAGCTCACCCATCATGGACATCTCAAACCTGTCAGTCATAAGCTTTGAAAATTCATCGTTAAAAGCTTGGTTAGTAGAGCCAAAAATAATGTCATCTACATAGAGTTGGCATACAAAAAGCTCCCCATTGACCTTCTTAGTAAAAAGAGTGGGATCGATTTGCCCAACTTCGAATCCACGGTCTATCAAAAGCTCTTTAAGGTGCTCATACCACGCACGTGGGGCTTGTTTAAGGCCATAGAGCGCCTTATCGAGTTTGTAGACATGGTTCGGAAATTTGGGGTCCTCAAACCCCGGGGGCTGCTTGACATATACTAACTCATGTAGAGGACCATTAAGGAAAGCGCTCTTAACATCCATTTGTTGTAACTTAAAATTATGATGAGCTGCATATGCAAGAAGGATACGGATGGACTCAAGGCGAGCCACTGGGGCATATGTCTCGCCAAAATCAATTCCTTCTACTTGAGAGAATCCTTGAGCCACGAGTCGTGCTTTATTCCTCACAACAATGCCATTTTCATCCTGTTTGTTCTTGAAGATCCACTTGGTGCCGATAACATTGCGGCAATCCTTTGGCTTTTCTACGAGCTTCCACACTTTGTTGCGTTCGAAGTTGTTTAATTCTTCATGCATTGCAACAACCCAATCGGGGTCTTCAAGAGCATCAAAAACCTTCTTTGGTTCAACCATGGAAATGTGAGCTTGATGATCACAGAAGCTAGCAAGCTCTCTTCGAGTGGATACCCTTCGTCGTAGATCACCAACTACCTTGTCAAGAGTGTGACCTCTTAGTTCAAGGTTGCGATCCGCCCGAGCCTTGCGACGAGCCTCAATATCTTTATTATTTCTTGAAGGAGTGGATTCAGTTGTTGTATCCTTGTCTTGATTACTGCAGTGCCCTTGATCTTGGTCACCAGTACTGCCAGAGGATTGTTGCTGAGCATTTTCTTCAGGGCCGGATAATCCGCCCCTTGGATGGGCCGGACAATCCGGCCTGGGAGGTGAAGTACCAGAACCATCTTCCTGAGAAAGCCTGACTGGAGTTGGAGAGCCATGGCCGGATAATCCGCCCCCGGGGGCCGGAAAATCCGGCCTGGGAGCATCAGAGGTGTTGATTTCTCCTTCGGATCCCCTGGTGCAAGTTGGAGTGCCAGGGGCGGATTGTCCGCCCCTTGGAGGGGGCGGATAATCCGGCCTGGGACTACCATCTTGTCCAGGAGACTGATGATCTTCAGCAGGTGGCGGTGTTGGTGCAGAGTTTTCTCCAACAGTAGGAGCTTGTTGATCTTGTGAAGATGAGGGCTCCACTTGAGTGGAGCATTGTCCTTCCCGATCCGCCACAAGGGGTTCCTCAATGGGGCGGAAAAATCCCACGCCCATTCTTCTTATGGCATCTTGGGGTATTTCAACATCTGCATCACAAACATCAACTTGCCCTACAAAGGAGCCATTATTTTCATCGAACTCCACACTACAAGATTCTACAACAATCCCAGTGAGCTTGTTGTAGACTCTATAAGTGTGGGATTCGGCACCGTAACCAACAAAAATGCCTTCTAAAGCCTTGGATACAAATTTGGACAAACGGACACCTTTAATAAGAAAGAAACACTTACACCCGAATACCCTGAAGTATGAGATGTTGGGTTTATTGCCGGTAAGTATTTCATATGGGGTCTTGTCCAAGATCTTCCGAAGGTAAAGCCGGTTTGATGAGTGACAAGCGGTGGATATGGCTTCAGCCCAAAAATTATAAGGAGACTTAAATTCAGCTAGCATAGATCTTGCCATATCCATCAAAGTCCGGTTCTTCCTCTCGGCTACACCATTTTGTTGAGGGGTGTACGCAGCGGAATATTGGTGTCTAATCCCCTCTTCTCTAAGAAACTCGTTTAAAGTGTAGTTCTTGAATTCTGTGCCATTGTCACTTCTAATTGCCAATATGGGAACATTGTGTTGTCGTTGAACCTCATTGGCAAAGTCGATGACAGTTTGTTGAGTCTCACTTTTCAGCTTGAAGAAATATACCCATGTATATCTTGAGTAATCATCGACGATGACCAAACAATATTTCTTCCCACCAAGACTTGCATGAGAAGGAGGTCCAAATAAGTCCACATGGAGTAATTCCAAGATCCTCTTTGATGACACAATAGTCTTCCTCTTGTGGGGAGAATCATGCATTTTTCCTTCAACACAAGCCCTGCAAACACGATCTTTGGCAAAGGAGACATTGTCTTTTAGTCCAAGAATGTGGCCACCCTTTTTGGAGACTTTGCAAAGTTCTCATGTTGACATGGGCTAAACGGCGATGCCATAGCCAGCCCACGTCGGCCTTTCCGAATAGACACATCGGACCCGAAGTGGTTTTCCCCGAGAAGTCCACCACATACAGGTCATTTTCGACGTATCCAACGAAAGCGACCTTTAGAGACTTGCTCCATAAGAGTACCACCAAATCATCATCGATAAAAACAGCAAAACCCATCTTGCCAAGGGCACGAACAGAAAGAAGATTATAGCCAAGGGTCTCAACAAGCATGACGTCCACGAGAGAGATATCGTGAGCAACCACAACCTTGCCAAGACCCAATACCTGAGATTTAGACTTATCACCATAGGAGACTGTGATATTATCAAGATTTGGACGCATCTCCGTGATGATCTCCTTGCTTCCGGTCATATGACTAGTGCAGCCACTATCCAGCACCCATTTCGACCCACCGGAAGCATAGCCCTGCAAGAAAATTACTTCTTGGTTTTAGGTACCCATTTTTCAATGGGTCCTTTCATGTTAGTAACAAGGGTCTTTGGGACCCAAATAGACCAAGCAATAAATTCATCAAAGGGACCAACATAATAAGCATAAACATCGCCATAATCATCACAAAAGAATTCATAATTCGGATTGTGAGACCCTGCAAAACCAATATTATTAGTCTTGTCTTTTGTGACAACCTTCTCAGTCGTGCTTGTCTTTAATTGTACATTCTTGGTCTTGTTCTTCTTGGTTTTCTTCTTCTTGGACTTGGTGACATACCCAAGTCCCTCTCTACCATGATTTGACCTTTGCTTGTCAAGGACTTCATCAAGCACACCTTTGTCCTTTGTAGTGGTGTCCTTGATCACTCCTTTCTCCACATTAGCATTTTCCTTGTTACTATATGTTGAGTTGGACGAGCTAGGAGTATCATATATGGCCAATCGACTTTGAAGCTGATCATGTGACTCATTGAGGATAGAGAACTCGTTTTTCAATGCCTTGTGGGCATTGTCAAGTTTCTCCAATTCCTCGGAGAGTCTATCATGAGCAGCCCCAAAGTCAATTCTTTCCTTCTTTAACTTCTTTGCCTTGGTGACCGCATTGTCACGTTCCTTAACGAGTTTAGTCACAATTTCTTCATGTGACTCTTCCATAGACTCAAGCCTCTCTTCAAGAGAGACCCGAGCTTCTTCTTCTTCTTCAAGAGCATTTTTTAGGGATGCAATTTCCATTGCATCCTCCCTTTCAATTCTGCCCTTTTCTTCGAGAAGTGCTTCGTTTTGGGCCAACTGATCCATAAGAGCCTCAAAACGAACTTTGTGCTCACCTTGCAAGTTAGTATAGAAATAATCCAAGGCAATAATCTCTTCTTTAACCTTAAGACTAGTAGGATCATCCATGTCTATCATAGCCTTGGGAAAAGAAGAGTTAGAAGTTACCTCGGAGCTTCTTGCCATGAGACAAGTAGGATTCTTGTTGATGATGTTTTCGTTTGGAGAGTCGAAGAGTGATGTTGATGTAGATGTGGTGGCTATAGCAGCCACCTCTTGAGAGCTATCGTCCTCGTCCTCATCTTCACTCCCCGATGAATATTCTTCTTGAGCTACTAGAACAATCTTTGGTTGCTTCTTGAAAGGAGCATTCTTCTTTACAAACTGTTTCTTACGTGGAGCTTTTGATTTGTCCTTGAAAATGAGTCTTCCTCCATTATCCTCTCTACTTTGATATGGACACTCAGCTACGAAGTGCAACCGGTCACCACAACTAAAGCAAGTTCTCAGCTTGGGACCATTTTCTTTTCTTCCATAGGCTCCACTTTTGCGATCTAGTTCAGCTTTAGCCTTGGCTGGATCTTTCCAAAAGTTTCTTGCATAAAGAGCCAAGTATTGTCCGTGAATCCTTTTTATATCTTCGGGACAGTCCAGGCCTTCTACCGCATATTCATCATGATCAACCACACTAGTCTTCAAAGCCATGTTTACCCCCTTTTGCATCCCCATAGCTCGAGCACGAGCATCTTCGGCATTCTTGGCAGCCACTTTGAATGCGGCCATTTCTTGCATTACCTCGTTGGATGACATGAGGTGATAATTATGCCTACCTTGGAGACTTTTCAAATCCGTGGGCTCAAATGGCATAAGAGCACTGACATACTTGCGCTTGATCCAAGCATCATCAACATAAGCCGCGCCGTGGTTTCTGAAGGTAGTAGCTATTGCCTTTAGCCTCCTATACATGTCCTCGTGGTCTTCTCCATCCAGCATATAGAATCCTTCAGCTTCATTGCTCAAGGCATCATATCTATTCCTTCTCATACTTTCATTTCCGATGAAAAGCTCGGTGAGAGCATCCCACGCTTCTTTAGCTGTGCTAAGATGCTGAATGTGTGGCATGTCTTTATCTCCCACACCAAGCTGTATCATGTGTAGGGCCGTAGCATTGAGTTGACTATCGACCACTTCTCTCCTTGTGAGATTGTTAGGATTTCCCACGTGAAGACCATTTTCGATGATCTTCCACAACTCTATGGAGGAACTGCACACATGAGATTTCATCAAAAATTGCCATTGAGAGAAAGTAGAAGCTGACAATTTGGGTGGATCACCCCTATTATGTATATGAGGGTGAGGAATAGGCGGGTCAGGAGAATACACATGAGAAACCTCATTGTATCCATCCTTACCGCTATCCTTTTTCGAGGAGGAGCTCTTACTTGTATCATCACCTACCACTTCGTTCTCTTTGGAAACAGTTTTACCCGTTTCCTTGGATTGCGGAGTGGTATCCTCAGAGTGAGATGGAGGTGATGCTGCGGATGTGGAGAGACGCATTATCAATTGACGCATCTCTTCCATCTTAGCCTCCATAGAACTCACCAAGGTTGTTTCCAACGTCTTGAGATCGTTCATGGTGACTACCTCCGGAGCATCACTCCCATCTCCCTTGGAACCCATACTTCTCTTAGGCTGTTAAGCCCGAAATAAGAGCCGAGGCTCTGATACCAATTGAAATGGATCGTATGGGCACCTAGGGGGGGGGGGGTGAATAGGTGCTAACCAATTTTTAATACTTTTTCCAATTTTAGGCTTTACACAAAGTAAATTCTCTAGATATGCAACTACGAGAATTTCCCTATATGAAACCCTAACTACTAAGCACGTAAAGGAGGAGCGAGGAAACCGTAGTGGAGCACGCGGAGACACAGGGATTTGTTTTACCGCAGTTCCTTCCTTGTTAAGGGAAGTACATCTGCGTTGGAGGGGTGGGCGGTTCTAAGACCACCACGCCACAATAGGCCTCACCCTATTCTCCGATGGATCTCGCCACGAGAGGCCTGATCCACCTTCTCCACTATTGGATCCCTTCGAGGCGGGAACCGGTGCCTTTTACAATACTATCGGGGCACACACCCACAACCGAATTGGGGGCTCCCGGGATGACAACAAGCTGTCACAAAAACAAGGTTTATCAATATAAACGAAAACAAGGATCTAGATCTTTGCAAGAAATACTAGATCGAAGGTTCTCCAAATGAATGGAAAGGAGATGTAGCGCTTGATTGCTGATGATGAAGGTCGAGTTCTCCTCCTTCGATTCCCAAAGGGATGGGGCCTTTGGATGGATCTAGGTGGAGCACTCTCGTATGAACTTTGGAGATCTGATCTGTTCTTTTTCGAGATGAATCAAGCCCATCTGACAGGAGGGGGAAGGCTGGCTTAAATACCCCCTCCCCAGATCTGGCCGTTGCTCAAATTTGGGGGCGGATTATCCGCCCCCCACTTGGGGCGGATTATCCGCCCCCTGGGAAAATTCCGCCCCAAGGGCGGACTCTCCGGGGGAAACTCCGCCCCCCTCTCTAGGGCTTGCGCCTTGGAGAAGCTTGGAGAAAAACTTGGGGGGCGGATTATCCGGCCCCCTCCTGGGGCGGATTATCCGGCGTAGCCGGAAAGTCCGGCCAAAACTCCGCCCCCCTCTCTGGGGCTTGCGCCTTGGCGAAGAGCAGGAGGGGCGGATTATCCGCCCCCCTGGGGGGCGGATTATCCGGCCTGGCCGGATTATCCGGCCAATGTTCCGCCCCCCCTTCTGGGGCTTGCGCAGGCTTGAGCAGAGGGAGGGGCGGATTATCCGCCCCTGGTGGGGCCGGATTATCCGCCCCCAAAGGTAGATTTCTGAGCTGCAACACTTCAACACACATTAAATGATCCTTGGTATTGTTATCTAACACACAAAACACTAGGGATTAAGAAATGTTCTTTCAATATTGCTTCAGATCAAAGCCTCTGTTCTTTCAGGATGCAGAGTTCAGTGATATCAGCCTGGGAAGGATGCCACGCTGAATTTGCTGCTACTAAAATGCAAGTAAAGAATCAGAAGCTAAGAATTCAGATATAGGTTTACTGCATGAAGAGTCCACCATTAAATAGAACTGCGAAAAGATTATTCAGTGTCATTATCATCACCCTGGAAGGTTTCCAACAGTAACAGCTTAATAACAAGTACATCAACAGACGATCGTTACTTTGAATTCTGATTAAATTTTGGATCCAGCAAAGGATAATTTCGTTTCAGTGTTAGCATGCAGCACACAGCATGAAATTTACAGGACCGACGGGAAAAAGAAGTGTCAAAATCTAAGCTCTCTTGTCTACTTTGCTGATGGCGGTTTATCACAATTGGCTACTTTGCTGATGCCAAACAGCACATGCTGAATTACAGAGGAAGATAGCAACGGAGGTGGTGACGCTGCTGCCTGCTGTAGCTTCTAGGTGGAGGAAGACCACAGTGAGGGCTCCATCAAGAGAGACAGTCAACTCTTCTTGCATTATACTGTATGTGAGAGACCCGCCGGACAAAAAAGCCAGAGGCAGCGTGAGCCCGCCTGAGCAAATGCCCCACTTGCACCCATAGTGGTTGAGCACATTAACATCATCTTACAAACTCAAGTTTATCTGAAATGGAGAGAAATATCCATGTCATAATGCAGTACCTCAGTCTGAAGAGTGATCCAAAACGACAGTGTCTTCAGAACTGTCCATTAGCATCTTCAGTCGCAACATCACTGACATCAGATTCACTACTAGAATCATATTCTTCATCAGAATCGGAAGTACCCACGATGTCGACATCAGAGAAATCATTAATAGCTAGATGAGGTCCTTGGTCCTTTACATGATGATTTAACTCCTCCATTTCTAATGAAGAAGCTTCCCTACCATCACCGTGAAGGAGACCAGCGTTCTGGGATTGTGGCTTTCCATAGAGCGCGACATGCCGATAGTATAGTTCGAGCTCCTTTTCAGATACTGCAATGAAATGCCGAACTGTCTCCAGTGACTGTTCGTATTTTGATTTTTCAAGTGCCTGGTGATAGAAGGAATACAGGTGTCAGTGGCATTTGAAAAGATGTGCACACGTACAGTCAGCCTGATGGCTAATGATCAGAACCATATGTTGGCACTGAACTTGAACTGTGTTTTGGACATGCGAACTGGGAATGGGTTGACCTAAATTTTGAATGGATGTCAACTATTAAGCCATCTTCAAGTTTGTAATGCTATAAGCATCTTCCAGTTACAACACTATTTTGTCTATTAAATATAAACTATAGCAATTTGTTAATTATTCTTTTTTACTTGCAAATCCTTACTAAAAAGTTTTCTAGAAAGCTACAATTCTAAGAATCATTGAAATCCACAGAGAAAATAGCATAAATTCAAGAAATAGCAAAAGGGAAATTCTCTGCAATATTTACTAGCTACTACCAACCGTAGGCAACTTGAGACAATTTATGGAAATAGAATAAACAACAACCTACCTTTTTCTTTGACAATGTATCAATTGGTGACATGACATCTGGCTGAACATAGTCCTTCCCCCGGTAGAAGACTATGGTGTCATTTCCAACAATATTAATAGGGACACCACCACTTAGTCGAGCTATCTCACTTGCATACTCCTGGATTTTCCCTGGTTTGCAGGGCTTACAGATGACCTTGACAGTTTCATGTTTCTTCCAGTGCAAATGCATGTTCAGAATTACACCCCCGAAAACACCTCGCCTTCCAATTGGAACATAATTTGACTTTTTCTGTGAAACTTTCTTCAAATAAAATCTTTCCTCGCCGTCAAGATTATCTGGTTTAGCTGCAGGGCCTTGAGCTTTCGCAACCGCATACCTCTTTAGCTTCTCAACCAGCATAGCCTCTTTTAATTTGGCCTGGAAGAGAAATAATGCATATATTAATTGATCTTCTATGAACAAGATGAGAAATCAAGCACATTTTTTCTCAACCACTTGAGTGTTTCATTTGATGGTAATCAAAGTCCGTTAAAACAAAGCTAAATACGAATTTTAAATGGCCCATCCTAGGTGATGGCAAATCCTCGGTGTCATTATAAAAAAATATTAAATGGACAATCAAGGTTTCAAATGAACCAACTCTGTTATGATAAAACAACTACCAGTAAAGCGACACTAGCAAAGCAGAATTCTCGTGGGATGATGTTTTGATGAGTGAAACATTGAGTATCAATTAGGGAGTTATATTCATAACATAGAAAAAGGCAAGGAAGCAACCTCTTTTTGAAGCAAACTGCATAAAGCAATAAAATACTTCAGCAAGAAAGTAACCAAGCAAACAAAAGAGACAAAAGAGAAAACAAGACTAACTTGTTGATACCTTCTCGATCTTGTATTGGAGACGAGCTTCAGCTGTAGGAAATTTCTGTTTTATTTTTTTCCCTTTCGGTCTGATACGCCGTGGATCATTTTTATTGGCCTCCTTCCTCTTCTTCTTTTCCCTCTTCCTCTGAAGCTTCAAACGTCTCTTTGTCAGATATCTCCCCTTCTTGGAGGGCTCCAACTCTTCAATCTCAAACTTGGGTTTCCCATCCTCAGACAAAACAAGATTCACTGACTCATAGCTAGCCCATCTAACACCCGGTGAATTTACAAATGGGTAAAAGGGGCTAAAGATTTTGCCAGGGAAAATAACATCGGTTCTGCAATAAATAGAAGGGGAAAATATGAGGATAAAAACTAAATTCCACCTGTCGTGGATCAAATAGGATACTCAATACGAATAGGCTATGTATTATGTTCTTGCTACATACTTCATACAATAATCTGAGTGACGAGTAGGAAACACATGACTCATCACTTCATAAGTGATATATGTAGCAGAACTCAACACAAACAGTTTAATTATAGGCAAAGGCATTCAAACTTCTTACAGAATTACTGGAATTTAGATACACTATGGTTGTATAAATTAGCTGCAACCAATAAATTTTGGCACTTCATGTTAGGGAAGTCCTGGCTATGTGGTATTGCTCCTCATATGTATGTATGTATGCATATAACTGAGAATTGAAATAGATAAGAATCAACCAAACGGTTTCGCAACCTGAGAGCTGGAAGAGAAGATGAAATTAGTGTCCATTGGGATGGATTAAGGAGAGTGAACGAAGCCAACTTTCTCAGATTTTGACGTGACAGTATACGGATTGCCATTGTCCACTACTACTTTCGCAGTGCATTGTAAATTTCAGTGAGAAAACGCCATCTGTTCTGAAATATCAACACCTGCCTGCCAGAAGAGTCAAAAAACAGTTCATTGCTATCTGAAAAAACATATTCAATAAGTTGACGCCACAAAATGTAATGAGAAATGTCTTGGCACTTGGGAGTTTTGTTCACGACAGTCTTACATAATAGATGTAACCTATGTTAGCCATCGCACGTGCTTTGTGGTAGGAAAAGAAGACTAAAAGTATAATTATGCCATAGTGAAGAAGGGCCGAGTTACTACTTCAGGGTATCACATTGTCATTGATCAAAACCAAACAAACATATAGTAGTACATATATTTGTCATTCATGCTCAGTATGCTGGTCGCTAACACTGTCCCTAGAGGTGACTGACTGATTGGACGATGAAAGTGTGTATTCGTCGTCGTGTGTTTCCTCTTACACAAAAGTTAAGTAGAAAGAAGTAGAATATAGAAATTAAGCATGAGTGAGTAGATCACCTATTCCGGAAGGCGGGTTGACTTGCCTGCGAGCAGAAAGCCTCGCCAGGGAAGGGAAGGAGGGAGCTCCCCCGAGCCACCGGCGAGGGGAAAGGGTGCTTTGATTGCCTAGGTGCGGGGGTGTGTCCAGCGATCTCTTCTCACAAGAGGTTGGGCGAGGCTGAGGACGAGCGCTGGGAGAGGAGAGGCCATGGGAGGGAAGCGCCGCCGGCCGCCGGGAGCGGGGAGAAGCCGAGGGCGAGCGAGCCGCCGGGCGGGAGTACAGACCGACGCGACCAGCGGAGCCGAGGGGAGCGAGACACCTACGGCGATCCCCTTCGTGTAACGGGCCTCCAGCAGAGAGTCCATGGAACTGAAACTGATGAATGCTCCCAGCGGGCTTTTTCAGACGTTATCGGGCCCAATGGGTCCTGCTCCAACGTTTAGCCGCTTGCAGCTTGCTTCACTTCACAGCTCACACAGTCCCGTTCGGACAGGCAGCCACACTCCACTCCTGGACAGCAGACAGCAGCGCCGGCGCCCTATTCACCGGCGCGGCGGCGCGAACAGCAAATCGACCCCAGCTTCGAAACCGATACGGCGCTGATCTTTGTAGGTACCCGCCTCACCTCTCTCCTCAGGCACCCTCCCGCCTTCCTCTCCTGCTCCCTCCCCCTGTGGTTCTTGGCGCATTTGAATACTTGCGCTAGAAGGTTGGGCTGCTCCTGCCGCGCCCGCTGCCGGTGCGCGCCAAGTGTTCGACCCAATGCCTCTGCGCTGGGGAAATGCTGCTCCTTGAGAGGCCATCTTCACCTTCCTCTCCTCTGTTGGCACCGTTCCACTGGTCATGCATGGGGATTGTTCGACGGAATGCCTCTCCTCGGGGAACTGTTGCTGTGCCGTGATTCTTTGCTCATTTGCGGGAGTAGGATGATCATCACTCTGACACTGTTGCCTGCTTGGCTCTTATTTGCAGGACGGATGGCACCGGAGACGCAGCCGCACTTGCAGTCACCGCCGTCGTGGTCGGCCATCCCGCTGGACCTGGCCGTCCTGGTGCTCCGCCTGCTCCCAGCGTACGCCGACCGCGCCCGCTTCGCCGCGGTGTGCCCGCAGTGGCGTGCCGCCACGAGGCTGCCCCTTCCCCCGCCACATCCGCTGCTCGCGCTCCCCAACGGCACCTTCTACAGCCTCCCCTACACCAAGCCATTCCGTTTTCCCGGGTGTGGCTTCGCTGGCTATGACAGTGCGTGCGGAAGCTGGCTCGTCTTCTCCCGTGACGACGGGTGCTTCCTGGTCGACCCCTTCTCCAGGGCCACCGTGACGCTCCCTGCTCTCTCGCGCGTCCGTCTCCGGCCTCCAAATGCAGTCGCTAAATGGTCAGATTTAGATGATGGAAGGGCAAAAGTCGCTACATGGATGCATATCAGTGACGAATCGCACAAGCTGCACATAAGTAAGCTAATCATGTGCTCGCAAAACCTTGTTGCTGCGTTGGTTGGCATCGGACATACCAGTCAAATTCTAATGTGCCAGCCAGGGGCATTGTCGTGGTCGGTGCGTGCGTACGATCGGTGCAAGCGGTTCGAAGACATGGCATTCTACCAGGGAAAGCTCTACGCCATTGCCACTGATGAGAACCTCCTTCTGGTGAACATCAGTGAGGACCATAACACTGGCGACCCACAGGTTTCTAAGATTGGGAAAGTCATCCAAGGTGATCCAAACCCAATGTATTCAGCTGTGTTAGATGACAACACTATGCCCTGCAAGAAGATCTACCTGGTTGAATCGCGTGGGGCGTTGCTTATGGTTCGCAGGACGATTTGGTGCCAGGTACCTCAGCCTGGAGGTGATATCATGGCTATACAGAATGAGTTTGAGGTATTCAGGGCTGACTTTGAGCATTCACGTTGGGACGAGGTGACGACCGTCGGGGATGACCAGCTGCTGTTTCTAGGGCGAAGGTGCTCCAGGGCTGTGTCTGTGTCTCAGTATGACATCCCAGGCGATAACATCCTGTTCTTGGATGACGATGAGGAGAATCATGTGCAGTATGCCTATGAGGACGAGAACACTTCTGTCAGTGAATATAATTTGAGATTTCGCTTCATCAGTTCTGCTCTTTCTAGGATTTCATGGAAGCGTGGTGATGAGATGCGTCTGGCAGTATGGCTCTTCCCTCAGAACTGATGGGGAAGACTTATACTTTATCAATCTAATATTTCTATTCATGCTGCTCCCAGTCCCAGGTTATCTGAAGAGGGCGTAGATGTTGCTGTTCAGTGGTTATTTTGCAAGCTGCTCACAGGTGATGTATCTGACCGTGCTGGTGGTGCTATGGTGCTCAGTGGTACATTAGTATTTACCTGAACTTCGTAACTCTGCTAAGTGCCGTGCATCAAGTGCTTGTCAGAACTTATTGTTGTAGTTGCTACTTACTACTATTATGAGTACTGTTAGCTGCATCGGTTCTCTTTGGTGATTTCTGTGCGCATGGATGTCCGTAAGCATGCGTCGCTGCTTGTATGTCTTTTATCTTAGGCATGGTGGTATCTTCGTCTTCTTTGTGTGAGAATGGAACGGTGATCTTTGTCATCCTGTAGTAACTAAAACTCTGGGGTGTTATATTGTTCCATGCTCAAGTTGCCATGCTGTGGTCATATCTAACTTGTGATGAACCTTGTTCTGTTTTGGTTCTCGTGTGGCTTGACTGAACTTGTAGATTCAGTCAGTTCTTAGAGTATTTTAGCTTTTTTTTAGGGGAAAACTGCTATTTTCTTGAACTTTAAATAGAGAAGGGTACAATATCAGGATCCGGGGGATTCACTATCCAGACAAAACGTCCGGTCTCATTATTAGCATTATTATTTCTAGCAAAACTATGGGCTTTCATGTTGAAACATCTTTTTTCGTGGACGATATCAGTAGCAAGAAAGTTTGAACGCCTCTGGGCGATTCCTTTAATTATCGAGCTGTAGCTTGAAGCATTACCTTACCCTTGGTGGATGTGACGGACGACTCCCAGGCAATCAGATGCAACACGAGCTCGCTGGACGTAGAGGATCATATCATATCTAACTTTTGATGAACCTTGTGCTGTTTCGCTCCTACTGTGGTTTAACTCAACTTGTAGATCCAGCTAGTCAAGGCTCAGAGTATTTTACCTGTGCATACGTGATGAGCTACCTGAGAGCATCTCTAACCCATCCCCTATAATCGGTTAGAAGACTTTATTTAAAAAACCTCCCCTAAAGTTCCACCCCACTCTCCTATATTTACTAGGCCGCAATGACGAGGAGTAAAAATCCCCCACCGACACCGCACTACTCAGCTCCCACCATCGTGTCGCTCTGCTTCCATCGACGCGCCGCTCCTTCCACCGTTGCGCCGGAGATGGCCGGTTCATCCCACCGACCGTTCCCCTCCGCCCATCCGCAGCGCCATTCGGGGCGGCGGCACACGTGGCAGGTCGTCCATTACCACAGCGTGCAACAGTGGAGATGGGGAACCTGGGTGTCGGAGATCACCGATCGCAACACCGGTCGGCTGATCTGCCTGGAGACTTTCCAGTCGGCGCGGTAAGCGGCATGGGTGCACGACGTCGAGAACGTCCAATCCACGGCAGCAGCTGTGGCGACCTCAACTTCCCCTTAGGCTCCGGTGAGGTGTCGGAGCTGTTCTTGCCGCCCAGCCGAGATCATATGGAGTTCACTCAGCAAGCTTGCTATTAGATCTAAACGCAGAGGATAATAACTGACCAGTCACACGCAGGTGCTCCTAGTAGCTTGCAGATATACCAAATGGGCCACACAAATTGAAAGGATCACTCACTTGTCAAGTGCGCGCGGCTGACCAGGTCACTGCCGCCAAGGAGGAGGGTCAGCTTGAGCTTGAGCGGATGGGGAACAACGCGTTGATGCCCTTCTCCCTGGGCCTCAGCTTGAGTGACTTGGAAATCCTAAAGTTGCCGAGCGCGTTGGGGTCAGCGGGCTGGTCCTTGTCGCTGGTTGTGAGTTGCCCGTCATCGTTCGTTCCCCTTCCCCTCCTCGGTTTCGACCTTCTTGGCCTTCTTGGGCGTCGGCTCTGACTCGGAGCTGGTGCTGCTCATCCCCTCCTCGTCGTCGGGAGGACGACTCCTTGGCCTTGTGCTTCATCTCTTTTCTTCTCCTTCTCGCCCGACAAGGTGGCAGCAGCTGCCTTGTCCTCGACGGCCTTGAGCTGCTTGCGCTTGGCCTCCTGCACCCCGTCCACCTGGTTCGTTGGTGCTCGTCGTCATCCTCCACCTGAAGCTCGGGCGGCTGGGCATGGGGAATCCTAGGCGGGCGGGGCTCGGCCTGTTGCCTCTCCTCGACGGCCTCCCTTACATGGAGCATGCGGTGCCCATCCCGTGCTCCTCCAACGGGTCGGCGACGAGGGAGAGATATAGAAGGAGATGGACTGGCGGCGTCTAGGGTTTGAGGAGGGGATGCGGGAGCGGCACGAGAGAGCGAGGAAGAGAAAGGAAGAGAAAAGCGAGCGCCCATGTCCCTCACTCCCTGGAATGACACTTATGCCCCCGTTCATAGCACACATTGACGGGCGGAACCACCGCAAAGGGCTGGAAGCACAACCCGCGCAGGCGTCCATGTACCACCAACCACTGACCAGTGGGACCTGCAAATTGCAGCCTGTGACTCAATCTAATGGCTATAGATCGTTTGGAATTCCCACTACTACAAAATAGGCTATTAGTGACAGGCTCAAAACGCCCATTAGTGACAGGCAAAGTGCTTGTCACTGATGACTAGTCATTGGTATGTGGGTACTAGTGACAGGCACTAGTATGTGTACTAGTGGCTGGCATTTATGCGTGCCTGTCACTAGTATGTGTATACTAATGACAGGAAAAACAAATACATGTCACTGGTTGCGATCAGAAGCCTCAGCACTATGGGTTTTCTAGTGACATGCCATTATCTTGCCCATCACTAGTTTGAATTTCAGTAATAAAAAAATTAAATTTATTTCCATAAATATTCTATACATCACAATAATATGTTATAAAAATATAATGCATTTTCCCGAATATTTTGGATAGCATAATAAAATCTTGTACCAATTGTACTCACATAAACAAATATGACGTAATATTGACATAGTTAACACACTGACATAAGAACTTACAATCTATCATAGACTAGAAAAGAATAGTTTCTTGATGAGTTATCTAGCTAGTTTGAACTCCAAAGAACAGCACCACCACAATACATATATTATTTCACTATTCTAAATTTTCATCATCTTATTGAGTTGCTAATTCTTTCATTATGTATTTCTCGTATGCCTTCCTTATATAGACATGAATCGCGTAGGACGTCGATGACGTGCTTAACCTGATACAAACAAGAAAATTAGCATATAATTATAAGAACTTCTGGTTGGTACAACAGATGAACAACTGTCATTATTATACTATACTAGGCAACGCCGTGCCCGTGTGGTGATACCAATCCATGCAAGAAAATATGTAATAATGTATGGCTCTAGAGAGGAGAAAAATGGTGTACATGGAAATATTCCAAATAAATGCAAGCAAAAAGGACAGGGGCGACGGTCCAAGCTTCTTCAACATGCATAATTTCCTATGTGTGCAATATTAAGAACAACGTATTCACGCCGTCTAAATTGATGAAAATGACATGGTACAGACCAAACTAATGACAACTACAATGAGAAATGCCGAGTGAAAAACATAAACAAGATCACGTTACCATTTTATCCTGACAGCTGGGCACAAAAAAACTGATTACAATCCCACCTAGGCTTCCTCTGGTACTGTCAGCATGTATGGATACATAAAATACTGAACCGATGCAGGTGGCAGGTGTCTTTTGTGGAGACTTGAGGCAAATCTATAGCACCGAATGGTAATACTTCAGTGCATAGGGCAGCTGGTCTTCAGCGTTTTTGTGACTACTCAAGTAAATAGAAAATTTCATTTGTTTTTATTGAAAAAATGTTTGGCCAAAGTTAATTGCTGGAAAGGAAAGGCAGTGAAAACTGCTAATTTGAGCAAATTTGTGACCACGTAAGTAAGTAGCAAATTTTGTTTAAAGCGTCTTCTACAATAGAGAGAGAAAATAGGAAATATTTTTATCATTATTTATCAAAGCCAAAAGAAATTAGAGAGAATTAACAATCTGAAAGAACTATATATGACTTACCCCGTTGCAATGAAGTCATATGGATGAGTTACTCATTATCCCCGCACAATGTATTCTGACTGTTATTGGGTACCAATGTATCATGCCCCTAGACTTGTTTTTCCTTCCTTCATAGAACATATGCCCAACATAAAGTAAACAACAATGTTCGTTAGTATTTGGTGCCAAGCATAAGAAACGGGATGATCATTTATTTTTCCCTCATAAAAATCCAACGTAACAATATCACAGTAGAAGACTTGCTATTACAAAAGGATGCAGCTGAAAATCTATATTGTCAAGCCTACTGATATCATTATAATACTTCACTACACACTAGAAAACAAATAACAAATCTGATCTGCATTCAGCCATCCATTAATAACCTACTCTTGTAGTGTAGATGAACCATAACAGAAGTTATCTATTCTTAAGTTTTAGTCCCTCTGAATCCCGTGAGCAGCTCCTGTTTTGGATCTATTCAGCTGAAACTTACTGAACAACATTAAAACAACACGAGTTATAACAGCAAGAGAAATGGCTAGTTTCAGAAAATTCAAAAACCTCAAACAAAATAGTGAATCACGATGGAGAAGGAAAAACGCTCAGCAATGCATTCTCTTTGCAAGATTGAACCGGTGAGACACCTAAAAAATAGAAGAATCGTTACCATACAATCTGCAATCCAAATACATGCTCCACGATTAAATCGATCATAGAACAATCGGCTCTTGAGGGACCAACAACACTGGACGAAGATCAAACAGGTGGGCGTTGTACTCGCTAAGCGACACCGCGCTCCTCACCATAGGAATATACATGCGATAGAATCATCTATAAAAAAATGGCTCCATGGAAAGGATGCAATCAACACTCTACCTGGAGCGAAGGATGTAATCAACACTCTACCTGGAGCAGGCGACATAATGCTCGCTGGAGTAAGCATGCACCAAATGCTGAGAGAACACGAACGAGATTACCACATTCTAATTAAACATGTAATGAGCAATCGTCATAACTCTCTGTATTTTGTACACAAATTCATTTTCTCCATTTAGGCATAAATGGAAACAACAACAAGGCAGCTGTGTTACCTCTATACATAATTTGGCGGTAGAAAAAAATAGAGAGAGATAGGGTGTCCGCGAGCTCCGTGCTGCTACGGCCTGGCTGCCGAACAGCGGCGCCTACCCACGTCTCGCACATGATTGTCTGATCCTCCACCATTGCCAATCCGTGCTGCTAAAAAGAAGAATAAGGAAGAATAGAAGAAGAGAAAAACAGGAAAGAAAGACGGCGGACACAGGGGGAACAACTTCACCTGGGCAATAGAGAGCTAACGAACCTGGGACGCGTCGATGGCGGCAGGCCAGGCGATGTCGATGGCAGAAGGCCTAATGGGAGGCCTGGGATGGGTCGGAGGCAGGAGGCCTGGCGGTGTCAGAGAGAAAGGATCGTAGCTTCGGGAAGCGACGTCCTCGCGTCGTGCGAAGGCGTCACTCGCGGCAGCGTTTGTGTTGATGGCAGTTGGAGGGGCGGAGGCGGTTGGGAACTTGTGAGTCGGGGACGGGGACGGGGAGCATGGCGGCGGCGGCTGTTGGGGACTCGGGAGTCGGGGCGGGGGACGGGATGCAGGGCTGGCGGCGGTGGAGGGGGCGACAGCGTTGACTTAGGACTTGGGAGGAGCAAGGCGACGGCGATTAGGGATGGGAGGGTCTCGTTTAGTGAGATCCTTCTTTTCTAGGAGAAAAAAAATCTATTTTTTTACTTTTATAACATATATACAACTGATCGGTGTCCGGTACGCTGCTTGACCATATGGCCTAGTCCTGACCTCAATAGGCGTCGACTGTCGTTGATTCGATCATCTAACATGGTTTTTGTGCGCTACCGTTGACGCTGCGTGCATCGCCCGAGCGGCCGTGTCATCACAAATATATTGCGTATGAATAATTTAGCTATAGTATATGTCTAATCAGAGTAAGTTACACGACCGGACAGAATATACACATACACATTGATTAGGATTGATATCTCTTGTGTCGTATACATTTGCTTCATGGCATAGAGCAAAAGCGAGGCGTGGCACCGGCCCGTCTTGTCGGGTCTACTCGTAGAATTTTTATATCTATTATCAATTATATTAGAAATAAATATCTGTCGCTAAGAAATTGTCTCCATCTATCTGGTTTCACGAAGAATACTAGTGACTGGCATATTTTAAATCCGTCACTACTTATAGTGTTCTCAGTAGTGACAGGCATTTATAGACGACTGTCACTAAGTAATTTTTCCATTCGGCCTAGCCTCTTCAAAAAATACTAGTGACAGTCAATTTTATTCGCCCGTCACTAGTGTTTTGTACTAGTGACAGGCATATCATTGACTGTCACTAGGAATAGTTACTAGTGACAGGCACAATTTTACCCGTCACTAACCACCTGGAGGCTATAAGCCTTTCTGCAGTAGTGTCCAATCCAGCGACCGAAAATGCTGATGGCCTCTAAGAGATCAGGAGGGGAGTACAAATATATTCTTTAGTCCCGTGCTCCTCCAACGGGCCGGCGACGAGGGAGAGATACGGAAGGAGATGGGCTGGCGGTGGCTAGGGTTTGAGGAGGGGATGCAGGAGCGGCACGAGAGAGCGAGGAAGAGAAAGGAAGAGAAAAGTGAGGGCCCATGTCCCTCACTCTCCGGAATGACACTTATGCCCCTGTTCATAGCACACATTGACGGGCGGAACCACTGAGCAGCGGGACCTGCAAAACACAGCCTATGACTCAATCTAACGGCTATAGATGGTTTGGAGTCCAATCCAGCGGCCGAAAAAGCTGATGGCCTCTAAGAGCTTAGGAGGGGGTACAAATATATTCTTTAGATACGTAGAAGCTAGCAAGTTGTATTTCAAGGGCGCCTTTCGGAAGGTGGGAAGAGAGAAGCGAAGGAAACCACAAGTGAACAACAAGTCAAAAAAAAAAAACCACAAGTGAACAACGGCAACGTGATGCCGGTGGCTTAGAAGCAACTGGCCCGAACTCGTCGTCGACGACCAGCTAGCGTGCAAACTAGTCAGAAACGCCATTCTTCTCTTGCTTCCATGCATGCATGGTATGGTAAACCGCGCGACCAGTATGCAAACTAGTCACCCGTACAAGTCATTTCTTGATTACATACAACAAAGAAAATAGTATAAATCCCTTTAATTAGTACAAGGGAAGTCTTGTTCTTGTTGGACTGGTGAAGGTGCAGGTCGTCGTCTTTGAGGTCTTTTACCACCAATTTCCGCCCTGAAGCGTCTCTGACGCTCCTCCTTGCTCATCTTGTAGCGATTGACAACGTCAGGCGTATCCAAATGCCCGATCCCGGACAGTATCCCGTTGTATCCCTCCATGTGGTCCGCGAAAGTAGGCTCCTTCATGAGCGCGAGGAAGCCGCGGAGGAGCGCGGCCGGCCCGCCGGCTCTGGCGGCTGCGAGCGGAGGCTCCTCCCCCGCGAGCGTCCGCCACTCGGAGAGAAACCGGAGGTCGTACAGCTGGGGGAAGGAGGAGCGGGAGTTACTGACGAAGTTGACGCGGTCGGACATCCTACGGACGACCTCGGGCTTGTAGGAGCAGTTCATGAGGTGGCAGATGTCGTCGGCGCCGTCACAGGTCACCCACGTGACGGCGGGGTTGCGGATGGCGTGGCAAGCCTCGAGAGCCGTCCCGATGTGGTCGCGGTGGATGCGGCGGCGGACAGGGGGCTCCACGCCCAGCTCGACCAGGAGGCGGTCTTGGGCGGGGAGTGGCGCCCCTATGTGGAACCGCCAGACGCGGCCCAGGGCGACGGCTCCGTCGCGGTCGAGGAGCGCCAGGACGAGCTGGAAGAAGCGCACGCCTCGGGTCCTGTCGTGGAGGAGGTAGCACTGGGAGTCGAGGGTGCGTGGCGAGTGCACGACGTGGTGGACGTTGTCCTTGAAGACGAGGTGGCCGGTGTCGCGGAGAGGGCGGGCGGGGAGGTCTTGGTATGTGGCCACCACCGCGATCGGAAAGTCGACCAGGAGGCCCCTCGAGATGCGTGCCAGCTCCTCCTCCTCGTTGTCGGCCCACACGTCCACCACACGCGCGGCCTGCTGCTTGCCGGTGGTATGCATCGCCGGCGGCGGCGGCGACGACATCAGTCTCCCGTACCGTACCGTACCGTACGTGCTGCGTCTGCGTTGGATGGGGAGGAGAGACTTGGCGATCGATCAGATCTTATAATAACAAACCGACGGCAGGGCCGGAAACGGTTTGAACTGCAATTCCGTCTTCTGATGGGACACGGATAGAACTAACACACGTTAGAGACTGCAATTCCTGGGAGTGCAACTTTAGCATTGTGGGTCTACATGCTGAACTGAAACATGGTCAGCAGAGCCAAGAGCCAGAATACAGTGATGAGGAGTACGAGAGATTCAAAAATTCAGTCGATAGTGTGATATCAGGTCGATTTACAATTGCAATAGGAAGCATGGATGGCCTGGTTGCTGGTGGCAAAATCTGCACCTTCAATGTTTCCTTTGATGGCAAATCAATGCCGCTGAACAACGGAAAGGAATTTGTTTCTGCATCCATATTTGCCTCAGTTTTGATGTCACGTGCAAAGAGTGACAAGAATATCAAATGGATCACCTTCTACGGAGCAGAAGCTATTGCTTGCTTGCTTGCTTGCTTTGAGTCTCGCTCTGACATGTTCCCAAGTGTATATGATCTAGCCTTCCTTTCTCAACATGGTAACACGACTTTGGAGTTCTGTGAAACTTATTCAGTTAGTTTTGAGAGAAGTACTGGTGACCAGGAGAACGATGAAGTGCTTTCTTCATACTTTCGGGTTTGGAGACCGTGAAGCGCTGGAGAAGAATACAGGTTTTCTGTTGATGGATCATATACGAGGGGGCTGGATAAAGTTAGACGAAGAATCTCTTTTAATAGTTGCACTTTGCTGAATATAGGATCTGATATGTGCTCTTTGCTCGGGTTTTTTCTTAGTGTGGCTTCGAAGATACTGGCTGGCGCCCGTGGTTTTTTCTCTCTTTGTTGGAGAGGTTTTTTCACGTTAAATATGTGTTCCCTTGCTGTGTTTTTCGTTTTCGTTTTTCGTTATCTTCTTGTCGCAATTGTAACATATATGGTGGCTGGTGTGGTGTTCAGTGGTTAACCTACAAGCTATGAGATGCATTAGTAGTGTACTGATGTGAACTTTGTTAACCTGTTAAATGCAGTGCATCAGTGCTTGTCTGAACTTCCTATGGTGGTTATGACTTCTTAGCACTTTGAAAGCTGGTAGCTGAATCGGTTTTCAGGTACTATGGTGATTGCTGTGCGGATGAAAGATCCTAAAATAATGCATCGTTGCTTATCTGTCTACTATCTTTGGCATGGGTGGCCTTTGAGTCTCTAACTCCCTGTAGGTTTTAACTTGGTTACTCGGTTACTTCCTGTGCATCCGTATTTGTCTGAAATCTGAACTTCACATGTTGGTTACCGCGCATTTTGTTAGCTGCTTTGGTTTTCTAGTACCGTGACTGTTTTTTGCGTGTATGAAAGATCTTGCATTCTTGATTACCATCTTTGGCTATGGTGGTCTCTTTCTTGTTTTGTTATGATTTGGCATTGGTGGTCTCTTTCTTTTTCTAGTACTGCTGTTGACTGTTGTGTGTTGCTAGTGTAGGCTGATTGAATTTGGATTCGGTCAAGTTTTATCTGCAATCAGTCCCCTTTCATCGATACTTAAATAGATATGTATTCCACCGCTTGGATTTGAAAGACACAAAATTGTGTTGGTTTTAAATTGCTTATCATGCCTGCCGCACGGTTGAAAAGCGCAAACTTAATTTCAAAATAAAATAGGAATTTGTCTTCCATTGATAGATAAGGTGTAGATATATTTCCTAGTGGTCTGTGTAATTTGTTTTCATAGATATTTTTGTTTCAGAATAAAAACATTAACACATGTTTCTAAGAATAAATCCTGCGCAGAACATTTTTGTCAGTGATAACAAAATGGACCGCCGTTATAAGTTGCCCTAAGCCTTGGTTTCTTTTGCAGTGCTTCACTTTACAGTTCACACGGTCCCGTTCGGACAGGCTACAGACAGCAGCGGCCTATTCACCGGTGCAGCGGCGGGAACAGCAAATCGACCCCAGCTTCGAAACCGGGACGGCGCCTCATCTTTCTCCTCAGGCACCCTCCCGCCGCGGTTCTTGGCACGTTTCAGTAGTTGCGCTCGAGGGTTGGGCTGCCACCTGCCGCGCCCGCCGCCGGCTGGCACCAAGTGTTCGACCCAATGTGTCTGCGCTGCGGTAAATGCTGCTCCATCAGAGGCAGTTTCCACCTTCCTCTCGTCCGGGGATCACCTCCTTTCCACTGTGTTGGCCCAACCCCAATCGCGCCGAGTGCAGTCCGGCGTTGACGACAAAGAGTTCCGGCGAGACGTCACGTGAGTACAGCAGCTTCTATTTCCGCCGAGACGTACACGCGTGCAACCAACAGCAAGCAGCTAATCGATTCTGATCAATTTGAGCTAGCTCGTAGCACACAGCACGTACGCACGCAAAACAGATATGATGACCACAGGGGCTTGTCGCTCCTGCTGGTTTTCTTATTGCTCAACTCACACTTGTTACAGGATACGTACAAGGGATATAAATACCCGGAAGTAACACAGTGCCAATACAAATCGGTTAAGAGAACTAGTCCTACTCAGCTAGGGAACACACACGCACATGCACGTGACACCAAACGGTGTCGTTAGGGATTAAGATTGCTAACACACTCGTCATGCACGCAGAGTGTTCGACAGAATGTCTCTCCCCAGGGAAACTGTTGCTGTACCGTGATTCTTAGCTCGTTTGCGGGAGTAAGATGATCATCGGCTGATAATGTTTCCTGATTGGCTCTTATTTGCAGGACCAATGGCACTGGAGACGCAGACGCACTTGCAGCCACCGCCGTCGTGGTCTACCATCCCGCTGGACTTGGCCGTCCTGGTGCTCCGCCTGCTCCCCGCGTACGCCGACGGCACCCGCTTCGTCAGTGCTTCGTCTCGGTGTGCCCACAGTGGCGTGCCGCGGCGAGGCTGCCCCTTCCTCCACCACAGCCGCTGCTCGCGCTCCCCAACGGCACCTTCTACAGCCTCCTCTACGCCAAGCCATTCCACTTCCCTGGATGCGGCTTCGCTGGCTCGTCTTCCCCCGCGATGACGGGTGCTTCCTGGTCGACCCCTTATCCAGGGCCACTGTGACGCTCCCTGCTCTCTCTCGTGAGTCCGTCTCCGGCCTCCAAATGCAGTCGCTAAATGGTCAGAATCAGACGATGGAAGGGCAAAATTTGGTGAACCTTACACTACATGGATACATATCATTGAATCAAACATGCTGCACATAAGCAAGCTAGTCATGTGCTCGCCAAACCTCGTTGCTGCCCTGTTTGGCATGGGACATACCAGTCAGATTCTAGTGTGCCAGCCAGGGGCCTTGTCATGGTCAGTACGTGCGTACGATGAGTGTAAGGGGTTTGAAGACATGGCAATCTACCAGGTAAACCTCTACGCAGAACCTCCACAACATCAGCCAGGATCCTAGCACCGCTGATCCACAGGTTTCTAAGATTGGACAAGTCATCGAAGGTGATCGATCCATGCCCACGGTATTCAATTGTGTTTGATGATGAAAACACGAAGCCCTCCAAGAAGATCTACCTGGTCAAATCACGTGGGGCGTTGCTGATGGTTCGTAGGACAATTTTCTGCCAGGTACCTGAGCGAGCCTGGAGTGGATGGTAAAAGGGTGGCTATACAGAGCGAGTTTGAGGTATTCAAGGCTGATTTTGAGCATTCACGTTGGGTCAATGTGTTAATATTTTTACCAGACAAAAACTTAGTGAAGGTGGGTCAAGGTACCTTATAATCACCTTGAGCATTCACGTTGGGTCAAGGTGGTTATTTTGCAAGCTGCTCACATGTTATCTTCTGGCTGCAGTGGTATTTATCTAAACTTTGTAACTCTGACAGTGGTGGTATGACGTTCAGTGGTTCCCCTACAAGCTGTGATATAGGCGCTACTAGTATTTACCTGAACTTTGTTACTCTGACCGTGGTGGTATGGTGTTCAGTGGTTTTCCAAAAAGCCGTGAGATGCGGTAGTAGCATTTATCTGAAATTTGTCAGTTCTGCTCTTTATAAGATTTCATGGAAGCTTGGCGATGAGATGCGTCTGGAAGTATCTCTTCCCTTAGGACTGATGAGGAAGACTTGTACTGTTAATCTAATATTTTTATTCATGCTGCTCCTGGTTGCGGGTTATCTGAAAAGGGCGTAGATGTTGCTGTTCAATGGTTATTTTGCAAGCTGCTCACGGGTGATGTATCTGACTGGTGGTGGTGGTGGTATGGTGCTCAGTGGTTTTCCTCAAAGTAGTGAGATGCAATAATAGTAGTAGTATTTATCTGAACTTCGTAACTCTGTTAAGTGACGTGGCATCAGTGCTTGTATGAATACACTCTGTTAGCTGCATCGGTTCTCTCTAGTGATTGATGTGCCAATGAATGATCCTGAACATCTATCGTTGTTTATACTATGTCTGCTATCTTAGGCACGGTGGTCTTTCTCAGTTGTCACCCTACAGTAACTAGTACTCTGGAGTGTTTCATGCTCAAGTTGCCATGCTGATGAACCTTGTGCTACTTTTGCTCCTAGCTAGCGTGATTTGACTGGACCTGTAGATCCATCTTGTGAGTGCTTCAGAGTATTTTTACCTGTGCAACCAAGGTTAATTTCTTGAGCTCTTCAACCGATCGAACTTGCCATTAATGCATACTTGATGAGCTACGTACCTGACAAGCCATGGTTTCCGCGTATATGATCCAGCTAGTCAGTGCTTCAGACTATTCATGAATATTATTGTTCCACTTCAGTGGATATCATGAGACTGCAAGACATTAGAAACTCTTGGAGCTGAATCTGATGGATCAGCTACCTATTCCCGAGAGTGTCTTTGGCTCCCGAATTCCGGTGCTTCCTTTATTAAAAAAAAAATCATATTTATAACTTTCAAAGGGATTTGAAAATAAATTTTAGGCATAGTCAGTGTTGTATCCTATAAGCATACAAAATCGCAACGTGAAATTGTTTTTATTCTTATGGGCTACTTCACTTGCTACATCAAGATTTTTTTGCTTAGAAATGTGATTTTCAGTTTTAGAAGAACAAGACCGGAGATTTTGGGCTCCCGAGCTAAGTGATTCTGTTATTTTAAAAGGCAAGGTACACCGGTTCCGGAAAGAAAGCAGACCGGGGATGGAAGTTGTCATATTCCATCACCAGAGCACTCAGATTTTCATTTTTTTCATATGCCTATTTTTGTCTTCTCTCCTTTTTAGCCCCATTCTGTGCCTCTGAACAAAAATTGTAACGAGTTGCAAACATTCGCAGACGGAATAATTGCAATTTGGGTGACGAGCTGCTCATCATAGGTGAATATTTTAATAAAAAACCCGATAGAAATACATATTGGAAACATGGCTCGGTAAATAGAACTTTGACTGCAACTCATTTCTTACTAAGTATATATCTTTAGCGATCTTTGGCACCGAATTCTTTTTGGAAAGTCATTTTGCCTCCTGAACTCCAGTGTTTCCTGTTAATTAAAAAAACTAAAAACTATACTTATAAGTTTAGAAAATCATGAAACAAAATTGTAAAAATTGCTAATGATATATCCCACAAACTTGCAAAATCTCAATTCTAAGTGCTTTGTATTTCGAGCTACACAAAATGGACAAAGTGTAACTTTTTATGTGTTCGAAATCACTATACTACAGATCTACAATTTTGTCATTTTTGTGAAGCTAAAATACACATTATTTCGAATTGAGATTTTTCATGTTTGTGCTATGAATCACAGTTTCAGAATTTTTTGGAACCCAAAATATGTTCTAGATTATTTTTTAAAAAGTGGGATCACTAATGCCCATACACACGAAATCTCCACTCAATTCTTTTATACATTATCTTTCTATATCTACTAACGTGGATTATACATTATAGTAAGTTTCTTACTACATGTGCTTTCTTGTGACAATGTGGACACGACTCTTCCACTTTTTGGCTTTATGTTGTATGGATATACTCATGACATGGAATGTTTTCCACACGCGTAGAACCATCCATATATATTGTTGTGCATGGAACGAAACACAAGCAAGCCATGAAAAAGGAGTCACAAGTGCCACAAACTGTTGTAGGAAGTACAACTAGTATGAGGCCTTTTATTTGACGTCGGACAATGGCCAAGAGCTACATACAAAAGATGGTGCTAGATTTGTGAGTCAGCACCAGTTGTAGGCAGAAAACAACACATATCTTTTGAGGCAAAGTTATATCTATTCACATTAAAAACCATGATATGTTGAGTCACCATGAATATCTTCTTATCTATGTTAATAATTACATGTCATCATGTTTATCCTTGACTACTTTTTATGGCTATAAAATCAAACTTACAATAAGGAAACTAGCACCAATCCACCTTCTACAATCTCTTCAAACAATCATGGCAACTACTAGGTTTCCATCATTGTTGTTTTACTCCTGTATTTTTCTCTTGTGCAATGGGTCAATGGCTCAGCTATTCGGGCAGAGCTTTACCCCATGGCAAAGCTCTCGACAAGGAGGTTTAAGGGGGTGCAGATTTGATAGGCTACAAGCATTTGAACCACTTCGACAAGTGAGGTCACAAGCGGGTATCACTGAGTACTTTGATGAGCAGAATGAGCAATTCCGTTGTGCAGGTGTATCCGTCATCCGTCGTGTTATTGAGCCTCAAGGCCTCTTGTTACCTCAATACCACAACGCTCCTAGCTTGGTGTACATCCTTCAAGGTTAGTGTCTAATTGAATATAAAAATTGCCTTTGTTATACTTCACTTAGGATTTAGATGTGCCAAATGTTACACCGTTCATATTTTTTAACAATGAAACAAATGTTTTTTCTTTTAGGTAGGGGATTCACAGGGTTGACTTTCCCTGGATGCCCGGCGACCTTCCAACAACAGTTCCAACCATTTGATCAAGCCCAGTTTGCTGAAGGTCAAAGCCAAAGCCAAAATCTTAAGGATGAACACCAAAGAGTTCACCACATCAAACAAGGAGATGTTGTTGCTCTACCGGCTGGCATAGTACACTGGTGCTACAACGATGGTGATGCACCGATTGTAGCTGTCTATGTCTTCGACGTAAACAACAACGCTAATCAGCTTGAACCAAGGCAAAAGGTAACTATACAACTTAATGCACACAAAATATATACAACTATTTACAAGTGATCCAACTATGATTTGAAGTATACATTAGTGGGATATTAATGAACTCTGTTTAACTTCATCGATATAAAATTTTAGGAGTTCTTGTTGGCTGGTAACAACAAGAGAGAGCAACAGTTTGGACAAAACATATTCAGTGGATTCAGTGTCCAACTTCTTAGTGAGGCCCTTGGTATAAGTCAGCAAGCGGCACAAAAGATCCAGAGTCAAAATGACCAAAGAGGTGAGATAATTCGTGTGAACCAAGGCCTTCAATTCTTGAAGCCTTTTGTTTCCCAACAAGGACCAGTAGAGCATCAAGCCTACCAACCAATTCAAAGTCAAGAAGAACAATCAACCCAATACCAGGTAGGGCAATCACCACAATATCAACAAGGACAATCAACTCAATACCAGGCAGGACAGCCATGGGACCAAAGTTTCAATGGTTTGGAGGAGAATTTCTGTTCATTGGAGGCAAGGCAAAACATAGAAAACCCGACACGTGCCGACACGTACAACCCACGTGCTGGCAGGATAACACATCTCAATAGCAAGAATTTTCCCACCCTTAACCTGGTGCAAATGAGTGCTACAAGAGTAAATTTATACCAGGTATTTATGATACTATATTCAACACACTATCTTATTTTTAGATATTCTAAGCTTCATACAACCGGTTAATAATATGGCATACAAATAATTGCTATTGCAGAATGCTATTCTTTCACCATACTGGAACATTAATGCTCACAGTGTCATGCACATGATCCAAGGACGTGCTCGAGTTCAAGTTGTCAATAACCATGGTCAGACCGTATTCAATGACATTCTTCGTCGTGGACAACTGCTAATCATACCACAACACTATGTTGTTCTCAAGAAGGCAGAGCGTGAAGGATGCCAATATATTTCATTCAAGACCAACCCCAATTCCATGGTTAGCTACATCGCAGGAAAGACCTCCATCCTACGTGCATTGCCCGTTGATGTCCTCGCCAATGCATACCGCATTTCTAGGCAGGAAGCCCAAAATCTCAAAAATAACCGTGGAGAAGAGTTTGGTGCATTCACCCCTAAGTTTACACAAATGGGCTCCCAGAGTTACCAGGACAAGGGGGAGTCAACTTCGACTGAGAAGGCATCCGATTGAATAAGTGAGTGTAATGGAAAGTAGTATAGTGAAATAAAGGCATCGCATGTTTGCAGCCTAGTGGTATATAACCGCTTATCTTAATAAAAAAGTTTCTCCGTGTTATATTGTTTTCTTGTTTCTTGTACTCTTCTTAATTTTATCTTTTATGATCAACCAACTTACCTCTATTCTTCGATTTTCTACCACTCTTCACATATGCATATCGAGGAGATGTATAGTCCATTTGTATTAGATTTATTTTTTGATACTATCTTTTGTGGTTGGAGTATTTCTCAGGTCCGATAAAAATCTTCAATTTACTTATGCTAGATTTTTTGAGCAAACCTAGCCACCTAAAATTGTGAATCACATATCTTAAAATTTCTATGCCAAAGTGTGTGATTTTTCTGTTCTATAGATCATGACATATTTTCTTTTTGGAGAAATATTATGATATCTTTTCTTTTTGGATAAAGATTATGACATCATTTACCATGGACATTGTTTACTGAGACATGATAAGCAACTCTTCGCAATGTGATAATTAATATTGATTGTATCCTCAGGTCCAACTAGCGTCAAATAATGGTTTGGTATTTGGTATTGGGAGAATCATGTCTATGGCTGAAGGTGATGGAATAGATCATCCAATAAAATGGAATGAAACCTAAAGCAAACCGGTGCAATTATAGCATTTATTTCAACTCAAAATCACAATGGCAGAAGTAGCTAAAGCATCCACAGTGCAAAGCTTATAACCATGGACAGGTCTTCAAATCTTCAATCGCCGTGGTGAAATGGTGAATAAGCAATCCAATTACGATGATGATGCCTGATGACCCACAAGTATAGGGGATCGCAACAGTCTTCGAGGGTAGTATTACCCAATTTATTGATTTGACACAAGGGGAGCCAAAGAATACTTGCAAGCCTTAACAACTGAGTTGTCAATTCAGCTGCATCTGGAAATAGTTCTTGCTCACAGAATTTTATCAGTAGCAACAGTTTGTAATAGCAATAGTGATGGGGATATGCCAACCGGGGTATACCCAGCAGGACGTTTCCTACTAGCCCAAGCTGCCAGCGAGTGGGCCTGCAGGACGGCGACTGGATCGAGACATGGCAAGGATCCAAGCGACTGGAAGCTGGAGGCCCAGAAGCGTAGCTAGGCCCAGTCGGATTAGGTCAAGAACCCTCTGAATCCTTAACTAATTCGGTTGTAGATCTGTAAACCCTAGCGAGGTGAGCCTATATAAACCTCCCTAGGGTGCGCATAGAAGACACGTTCCATCATACACACCATCGACTCGCCACCTAGCCGTCGAGCTCGCCCTTGTACTCTCTCCATAATACAATCTAGTAGGAGTAGGTCTTTACCCTCCGGGGGGCCGAACCTGGGTAAATCCTTGTGTCTCCGCCCTCATCTCGCACCGTAGATGGCTGGCCGCCCTTGCCCTTTGTTCTACCATTCGCTGCCGATTGCAGCATCTGCTGTGGCTATTCCCACGATAGTGGCGCTCGTCGTGGGGCCTGGCCGGTCAGGCCGGTGTTCTGCGGCGAGATCCAATCTGCCCATCAACGAGACGATCGCCACCGGCCGCATGATTGCGATCAACGAGATCCTCCAGATCTTGCTGAGCAGCTACGTCCCCGCGGTGCGCCCCGTCATGCACAGCGTGATCATGCCGGTCGGCACGATCAGCCTCTTCGTCGGCTTCACCGACGTCATCGTCTCGGAGGGCTCGGCTCATATCCGCAAGTCGCCACCACGCGACCGACTCTCTGAGAGTTAGGTCCGCACCATCCACCGCCTCGCCTCTGAGTACGACTCGGCCAACAGCAACGTGGCCGAAACCACCATGGTCATGGACGACGCGACCCTCAACGATGATGCCGACTCGGCGACCTCGGCATCGGCCGCCGGATCCATCGTCACCGCGTCGCTCGCGGGCTCCATCACCCAGGTCTCCAACGTGGGAGACTTCTAAGATCCCTCCATCCTTGGGATCTTCGACTTCGACTCCGGGTCGGAGAACTCCGGCGACCTCCACGTCGGACCCGGTCGCAACGTCGCGGCCTACATGGCGAATGGCGCGTACACTCTGCCAGACCCCTTCTCCACGCCGATCCTGCCAACCGCGATGGCAATAGAGGTCGAGGAACTCCGCCTACGGTTGGAGGAGGCGGTCCGCAAGGAACAAGCCGCGCGCGAAAAATTTCGCCTCGAGCAGGCGACAGCGCAGGAGCTTTCGCGCTACCACCAACTCCGCATCAGGTCGCGCCTGAACCCCACCGTTCAGGGCCGCGCCCTGAACTTCGACGATGAAAACGACCCGGCCCGCATAGCCGAGCGCGCGATCTGCGAGAACGCGCCGCCAGGAGGGAGCTCCCGACCACCACCAGGCACAACGGCTAACCGTTCCCCACCACCACCACCCGGCCGCACGCCCCCCCGAGATCAGCCAAGAATCTTGGTCTCCTCGCGGGAGCGAGACGCGAACAGCCTCCCGCTGTTCTCCACCCCGATGGACAATATCGTCGCGAGCCGAGCCGCGGTCGATAACATCACTGTGACCGGGGAAGGCGCCTTGCAGATCCAGTACGCCAAGGCTTTACTCGCCAAGGCCGTCGAGCAACAAAACACGGGAGCCGACTCACAGGGTCGCATGTACTCGCGTTCGTCAGGCAGCAGGGCGGCCTCGAGCGGCCGCCCAATGGTGGCAAACACCCTCAATTTCCTACTACCCGAGCCCATGTAGCTCCAACACCGACCCGCAAACGCGGCACTCTCCACCAACGACCCGCGACCGGCGAACAACTTCGTCGCCGCTAACGGGCAGCCAGTCGACGCGCACACCCACATCATCAACAACCAGAGCTGGCACGCACGCCAGCCCGACGAATTGAGGCATACCCTCACCAATCGCCGCGACGACGAATCAAGGGGATCGCTGAGCCGAGTCAGACCCCAGTGCTTCGGACCAATGATCCGAGGCGAAAGATACCCGGCGAACTTTAAGGCACCAAAGGAGATCGAGAAGTACGACCCCTCGTACGACCCGTCCGTGTGGCTGGACACGTACCTCATGGCGATGGGAATCGCCGGCCACACCGACCTGCTCGCCGCTCGCTACCTCCCCCTGATGATGGAGGGAGCGTCCCGACAATGGATCAACACCCTCCCCGCGGACAGCATCAACTCCTGTGAGGAAATGCGCGACGCCTTCGTCAGGCACTTCGAGGGTTCCTACACCCGCGCCACCACCATCGAGGACCTGGAGCGATGCGTCCAGGGACCCCGCGAGTCGAACCGCAGATGGGTCCAACAATGGCAAGACCTGTGGTACAACGCGGCCAGAATCCACCCAGACACGACGTTCCACTGCTTCAAGACCTCGTGCCGCTACGAGCCCCTGGTCGCCAAACTCAAGCGGGTGTACAAAACACTCGACAGCATACCGGACCTCCTCGAGATCGCCAAGCGGTACGCGAAGGAGGACCGAAATCAAGAAACCGACGACGAGTCGAGAGGGAATCGCCGCACGAACGGCCATAACAACGGGAGACGACCCGAGCTACGATGCAGCAACACTCGCCTCACCGGCAAGCGCCGCGGTGACGGGCGAGTCGACTTCGTCGCCAACGCCGAGTATGCCCCACGCGAGCCCAAAAGCGTTCGCCACGATGGAGGCCAACGCCGCAACGATGAAAACTACAAGGCGAAGCCGAGGTTCGACCCTGCGGCTCTTCTCAACCAGCCCTGTGTGTTCCACAGCAGGGAGGGGAAACCCGCCACGCACACGACCGCCGACTACCACTCCCTGAGAGAGATCGAGAAGGCACAACGCGCAAGGGAAGACCCCGACAACCACCCGCCAAACGGCGGGAAATTCGGCAACAATGCCGGCTCGCTCCACACCTTCACCGGCTTCAATACGAAGCGCGAGAAGAAGGTCATCGCCGGCGCTGTCGCCGTCAATGCAGTATCCCAGGTTGACATCCCCCAGTTCCTCAACTGGTCCGAGCAACAAATCACCTGGAGCCGCGAGGACCACTCGCCACGGATCGTATATCCGGGCCGAGTCGCCCTGGTGGTCAAGGCCAAGGTAGGAGACTACTGGCTCCCCAAGATGCTGATGGACGGCGGCAGCTCCATCAACATTCTGTACTTGGACACGTTCAGGCGACTGCGGCTCCCGCAGTCGATGATCGAGACGACCTACAACACCTTCCACGGCATCGTCCCCGGACGGAAGGCGTAACCGATTGGCAAGGTGACGCTGCCAGTCACCTTCGACACACCAGCAAACTTCCACACCGCGATCCACTGCTTCAAGACCTCGTGCCGCTACGAGCCCCTGGTCGCCAAACTCAAGCGGGTGTACAAAACACTCGACAACATACCGGACCTCCTCGAGATCGCCAAGCGGTACGCGAAGGAGGACCGAAATCAAGAAACCGACGACGAGTTGAGAGGGAATCGCCGCACGAGCGGCCATGACAACGGGAGACGACCCGAGCTACGATACAGCAACACTCGCCTCACCGGCAAGCGCCGCGGTGACGGGCGAGTCGACTTCGTCGCCAACGCCGGGTACGCCCCACGCGATCCCAAAAGCGTCCGCCGCGATGGAGGCCAACGCCGCAACGACGACAACTACAAGGCGAAGCCGAGGTTCGACCTTGCGGCTCTTCTCAACCAGCCCTGTGTGTTCCACAGCAGGGAGGGGAAACCCGCCACGCACATGACCGCCGACTGCCACTCCCTGAGAGAGATCGAGAAGGCACAACGCGCAAGGGAAGACCCCGACAACCACCCGCCAAACGGCGGGAAATTCGGCAACAATGCCGGCTCGCTCCACACCTTCACCGGCTTCAATACGAAGCGCGAGAAGAAGGTCATCGCCGGCGCTGTCGCCGTCAATGCAGTATCCCAGGTTGACATCCCCCAGTTCCTCAACTGGTCCGAGCAACAAATCACCTGGAGCCGCGAGGACCACTCGCCACGGATCGTATATCCGGGCCGAGTCCCAGTTCCTCAACTGGTCCGAGCAACAAATCACCTGGAGCCGCGAGGACCACTCGCCACGGATCGTATATCCGGGCCGAGTCGCCCTGGTGGTCAAGCCCAAGGTAGGAGACTACTGGCTCCCCAAGATGTTGATGGACGGCGACAGCTCCATCAACATTCTGTACCTGGACACGTTCAGGCGACTGCGGCTCCCGCAATCGATGATCGAGACGACCTACAACACCTTCCACGGCATCGTCCCCGGACGGAAGGCGTAACCGATCGGCAAGATGACGCTGCCAGTCACCTTCGACACACCAGCAAACTTTCACACCGAGCGGATCGTCCAAACCCAGCTAGCTCTTTTGTGCATTATTTCGGTTACAAATAATTCTGAAACGTTCATGTTACTGTTGCAGAGTCTTTGCGAGTACTACTTGGTTGATACATTGCTGGACCCTCTGCGTACAGGTCGCCTTGGTGGTGGTACCATCAGGAGGAACAGGTCCTGCTGTAGCTCACCGGATTCCGACTTCCAAGAAACAGGCGCAGAGTTCTGTTCTAACTCTTGCAAGTGCCAGGTTTCATGTGTGAACTGAACGTCTGTGTTGATTCTCTCTGGTTAGCGCACATGCATTGTTCATGTGTGAACTGAACGTCTCTGGTTAGCACACATGCATTGTTCATTTAAAACAAGTCTCGGATTTCCTTGGTACTGCGGGTGCATTGCGGATTGATCTGTTATAATAGGCATTTTTTTTTTGCCTAAATATTTTGAGTCCACGATGAAAGTTTGCCCATCTGTTTGCTGCCTAAAGCGGACATGTTCTTCTTACTGTACGAATTGAATTCCATGCTTGTAAAAGAATAGAGGCTTTGTTTCTGGGATAATATGGTTGTGCATTTTCACTTGGTTCTGCTGTTGTGTCTCATTTGTTGACATGTAGGTGGTTGTCTAGCCTAGCACACATGTCTTGTAAGTTGAATAATAATATAATGAAGTAGTCCAGAATCAGTTAGCATAGCTTGTAACTGTGAAGGGGAAAGTGTCTTGGAAGAAGCATGTGTTTCCAGCTTGAGTTTCTTTTGCCCATTTTAGTTGACATACTTAGGCGGTCATGTGAAACCCCCGACATCAAGATCAAACCTGTGAGTCAGCTCGCCTTGGGCTATTTTTTTGCTCGCCGTTGCTGATGGCTCGTAGGACGATTAGCTGCCCACTTTTGGTCAGTTCTGCCTATCCAAATATTTACTGGAAGCATGGCGATGAGATGCGTCTGGCAGCATGGCTCTTCCCTCAGGGCTTGTGAGAAGCTATACTATTAGTCTGAATTTTTTCTACGCAAGTTGCTCCCACCTCGCAGTCCCAGGTTATCTGAAAATGCTCTAGATGTTGCTATAGTTCGGTGGTTATTTTGCAAGCTGCTCACATGTTATCTATCTTCTGGCTGCAGTGGTATTTAACTTTGTAACTCTGACCGTGGTGGTATGGTGTTCAGTGGTTTTCGAAAAAAGCCGTGACATGCAATAGTAGCATTTATCTGAGCTTCGTCAGTTCTGCTCTTTATAAGATTTCATGGAAGCTTGGCGATGAGATGCGTCTGGCAGTATCTCTTCCCTCAGGACTGATGAGGAAGACTTGTACTGTTAATATAATATTTTTATTCATGTTGCTCCTGGTTGCAGGTTATCTGAAAAGGGCGTAGATGTTGCTGTTCAATGGTTATTTTGCAAGCTGCTCACGGGTGATGTATCTGACTGATGGTAGTGGTATAGTGCTCAGTGGTTTTCCTCAAAGTAGTGAGATGCAATAGGATTAGTAGTATTTATCTGAACTTCGTAACTCTGTTAAGTGCCTTGCATCAGTGTGGGTTTGTTTAATTTAAAGGATTTATGGAACACACGAATAGGAAAAATGATGGAATAGAATGGCATATGACAGTTTTTTTTTTGACCGAAACTACGGTGGGCTTACGCCAGCCTGAACAATTTCATTCAACCAAACACAGTTACAGGGCTCTCAGCAGAGTTTTAGAGGACAGAGGGGGCAAGGCAGACAAGAGGATTCACGGCGGATCATAGATGTTACACCAGGACCTAAGGCTAGATGCAGAGCCCGGGTTCGTACAGCGGTACGTCCAGAGTCGCAGATCCTCGATGCATCTGCTACGAATAAGGGAGAGAGGTTCATCGATGTTGTTGAACACAAGTGCATTCCTTCGTTTCCAGATGTTCCAGAGGACAGCGACGCAGATGGTGGCTGCTGCAGGGCTCGCGCTGCGGGAGGCCCAGAGCTCAGTGAAGTCTTCGCAACGCTCGTCATCCGTAAGGGGGAAGAGCGCCCAAACCTCCTTAGCCCGGGGACAATTTGTAAACAAATGATCAATAGTTTCTTCGTCTTGACACGTGGGGCAGTCAGCCGTCGCGGAGATCTGGTGGCGAAATCTCCGTTCATTGGTTGGAAGCCGTCGGTGGCGTGCAAGCCAGCAGAAGATCTTGCATTTCAAGGGTGCGTTGCTACCCCAAATCATCGTCACCTGTTCATCTTTTTGCAAATGCCTGAAAGAATTGACATAGAAACCTTTATTCGATAATTCCTTGTTAGTGAGTCGGCAATTCCGTAGATCAGGGATAGTTGGGCGAAGGGGAACAGAGAGAATATCAGTGGAGAGAGAGCTGAGCTGAGCAGCGGCAGTGGTGGTGAGACGGGGTACGAGGCAATCGGAAAGGCGGTGCGTAAGGATGTGAGCGACTGAAGCATTGGGCCTAGTCGTATGAGAGAAAAGGTCGGGGAAACGGTCACAGAGCGGGGCATCGCCATTCCAAGTGTCAAGCCAGAAGGCCGAGGAAGAGCCACAACCGATAGTGACAAGGGAAACCGATCGGAAAACAGTGAGCCCGGCGACAATGCCCTTCCAAACCGGAGTATCCAGGTGGTGTGGGTCTCCGAGGTCTCTGTTGGCAGACCAACCATACATGCGACGAAACCAGCAGGCCCAAGGGGCAGAAGAATCAGAATGAAGCTTGGAGAGGAATTTGGCAAGGAGAGCGGAGTTCTGGGCAGGAATAGAGAGAATGCCAAGGCCGCCCACATCCGTAGGCGTGCAGACATCAGTCCAAGCAACCTTACACTGTCCCCCATTGCAGGTTTCCTCCCCGGTCCATAAGAAGGCACGACGCCTTTTATCAATTGCCTCGATGACACCTGCCGGGAGAAGGCCGGCACTCATAGCATGGGCAATCATGGCGGTGAGAACGGAGTTGACGAGTAGGAGGCGGCCTCCAATAGGAAGGGATCTGCCTCGCCATCCAGAGAGACGCTTGTCACTTTTGGAAATAAGAGGGGCAAAATCCAGCATCCGAAGCTTATGAGTAGACAAAGGGAGGCCGAGGTAGGTTCGGGGGAAGGAAGAGATGGCACAGCCGAAGGTGGAGTCCATCTGAGAGGCTTCGGCAAGCCCAGTTTTCATAGGGACGAAGGTACTTTTATGGAAGTTAATGGTGAGGCCAGTGGCCGAGGAGAAGGCATCCAGGAGGTTTTTCAGGTTTTCTACATGTTGCGGGATGGCCCGGATAATGATGAGAGTATCATCGGCGTACTAGAGAATAGGGCAAGGAAGATCATCAACTAAAGGGTGCAGGAGTAGGCCATCCCTAGAAGCCTGGAGAAGGAGCTGTTGGAGGACATCAGCAACGAGGTTGAAAAGAAAGGGGGACAGAGGGTCGCCTTGGCGAAGCCCCCTGCGGCATTGGATCCACTTCCCGGGAATGCCGTTGAGGAGGACAACCGTCTGGCTGGTGTGGTTAAGCATTTTTATACAGGCTCGCCAAAGCTCAGGGAAGCCTTTGGCTAAGAGGATGCGGTCCAAGGCCTCCCAACTGATGGAGTCGAAAGCTTTGCGGAAGTCGAGTTTGAAGACCGCGGCCGGGGCCGCACGCTTATGGCAAGATTGAACAATATCAGCAGCGTAGACGAAATTTTCGGCCATGGAGCGCCCGGAAATAAACCCTGTCTGATCTGGGTGAACAAGGAAAGGAATAAGGGTTCGAAGACGAAGAGTGAGACATTTGGTGTGGAATTTGAGGCAGGAGTAGCAAGGATATAGGCCGGAAATTGTCAGGCCTGTTGGCCCCAGCTTTTTTGGGAAGAAGAACAATGTAGGATTTATTAATAGGGCGGAGGTCAGTCGTTAAGGAGTGAAAATCTCGAAGAGAGTCCATAAGGTCGTACTTTACTAGATCCCAGTTGCGCTTGAAGAAGGCCGGGCCAAAACCGTCAGGTCCAGGGCTCGAGTTATCTTTCATGGAGAGGACGGCTAGGTGAAGCTCATCCATGGTGAAGGGGCGGACAAGGGAGGCAGCTTGAGCAGAATCAAGCTTAGTCGAGGACACGAGCGTGGCCAAGTCTAAGTTGTCAGAAGCAGGGAGAGGAGTTCCCAGAAGGTTTTTGTAGAAGGAGTGGAGGATGGCGACCTTGGCGGGGTGGGCAAAAATAGCGTTGCCATCATCATCATCATCAAGAACCTTAATCTGGTTTTTCCGAAGACGCCCAGAGGCACACAAATGGAAGTAATGAGTGTTCTCGTCGCCAAGGGTGCAGTGGCGGATTTTTGCGCGCTGGCGCCAGTAGGTAGCCCTCGCAGCGTTGATGCGACTTAGATTGCTTTTTGCCAAGAAGAGAAGGCGACGTTCAAGGGGAGAGAGGAGGCGCACCTCTTCAATCCGGTCAAGGAAGGAAATAACAGCACGACAATTAACAAGGTAAATGGAAGGCAGCCGACGGCTGCGAGCCCAAACTCGAGCAGCAGACCTGACACGTTTAAGCTTCAGGTTGATACGACAAGAAGAGGCTAAGTGACCGTGGCTAGGGCCAACGTTGTGCCAATTAGAAGTGACCAAAGGAGGGAAGGAGGAGTGTTGTAGCCACGTGTTGTCGAGCCTGAAAATGGAGCTTCTTGGGGCTTTTGACAGGGCCTCAAGGTGAAGGGGAACATGGTCCGAGGTAGGCCGGTGAGACGAGGTTAGGGTAGTGTTTGGGAGAGCCATGCTCCAAGCAGGGTTGACAAGAGCGCGGTCGAGACGGGGAGGATAGGTGGGGTTTGTTGATTCGACCAAGTGTACTGTCTATCCAAAAGGGGAATTTCTAGAAGACCGAGGTTATTAATGAAGTCGCTGAAAAGGTCAGCCTCGACAGAGTTAAAATTGTCGCTGGATTTATCTTTGGGATTGCGAACAAGGTTGAAATCCCCCATGACGGCAACGGGATTGGCGAGGGAGGCAAATATTTGCTCAAGAGAGGCGAGGAAGGGGGCTTTTTGAGCATGGACGCAAGGGCCATAAACGTTTATAATAGAGAAGCAGAGATTGTCACGACGGAAGGAGAAGGTTGTGGTGACGGAGAAATCGTCAATAGTGTGATGGAGGAGCTCTACAATATTGTCGTCCCAATCCATTATGATGCCGCCAGAAGAACCGTCAGAAGGCTTAAAGACAAAGGATCGGAGTGAAGGCGGGAGGAAGGAGGAGGCGAGGAAGGTGGAGATGTCGGAAAGTTTGGATTCCTGAATGCACATGATGGTGGGAAGGAAGGATTCAATGGCCACCCGAACGTCATTGCGTTTACAGCGCTGACCAAGACCACGTACGTTCCAGCAAGCAAGAATAAGCTTAATTAACATTAAGAAGCAATGATCGACAAGGGGGACAATGATAGAAACAAAAGGTCCAGGCATACAGCTTAAAAGTCTTACAATTAAGGAGATTACACGGGCAGAAGATAGGGCCCGAACAAGAATAGAGGAACATACTAATGGAAGAAAAGGAGACTCTCAGAGCAAGCTGGGCAGTGCAGTCTGGCAGGATGAGCAAAAGGAGCTGCCACATTCTGGGAGGGCCTCGTAGGCTAGCAGAGCATCTGGAGAGGGCTTGAATGTCCGCACAGGTGAGGTGGAGGCGAAGCGAAGCAGAAGCAGCCTCATGATCCTGGCTACGGAACCTATCAATCATGTGGAACTCTGCACCGACGGGGAGAGGAGGTTAGCAAGGATGAGATCAGAGATAGGAATATCACAGGCAGCGGCAAGTACCTGGATGTCCTGGTCGAGCAGAGGGCCATGAGCTTCAACCGCCACAGCCAGGAGATCATCGGCATTGAGATCCCCCTTGCGCCCCTTGGGCTGGGCCGTCCCCTCCATCAGATCTTTCTTCCGCATGGAGGCCTTGTCCACAATGGAGACAAAGGTGCTAGGCTCCATGCTTGCCAGGCGAGAGCTGCGCCGTGGTCTCGGTGGTGGAGAGACGGCCTGCCAAACAGTAGGGAGGACAGGGGTGACCTCAAGAGCCAGGGCATGGATGGCAGTTGTCGGAGCCCCTGGGGCAGCGGCCAGAGGCAGAGCATCAGCAGAAGCCTGAGCAGCGATCAAAGAGGCCGCTACAGACACAACATCAGGAACTAGGGGCAGGTGGGCATCATGACCCAGAGCAAGCTCAGTTGCAAAGGGGATGGGGACAGCGAGCGCCGGCTCAGTAGGGCGACCGCGGACAAGGACATCCACAGTCAAGGTGAGGCGGTTTAGAGGGCCAATCGTCGCAATAGAGCTGATGAGGCCCACCGAAGCCGTGGCGAGGTTGAACACCATGAGACCTTTACAACCAGGGTCAGGAGAGAGAGGCCTCATCGGAAGGCGGAAGAAGGCCTGTTCTCCCAGGGAACCCAGAACATGAACATCAAAGAAACCCAGGTAGAGTTTGAAGACGACTAATTTAGGCTTGGAACGGAGAGGGTCGCCAATTGCCATTGGCATAGCCGGGGCAGCAGCCAAGGCTTGGGAGACAGCCGACAAGGCAGCAGCCGGTGCAGCACTAGAAGGCTCGGCATGGTCAACCAGGGGCAAAGGAGCTCCAAGATCCTGCAACACCTCGGCGTAGCCAGCGCCTCCCTCAATCTCAACCATCTGGTGCTCATCATCTGAGGAAAAAGCCTCCGGGACAGGGTCAGAATCAGGGCCAGAGGAGTGGCCTGAGCCAGGAGCAAGATCATCAAAGCCAATGATGTCCACTTTGCCAATCGAGCTGGTGCTGCAGTGGTTCTTGACCGTGATGTTCATGGGAATGTCAGTGATAGTCTCTGCCTTGACAGTGATGAGAACTGCGGAGTAGTCAACGCCTGTGAGGCAGAAAGGATCAATGATGTGGGGATTGGCATAAGGCGCGGAAGAGTGTATGATGTGTTCTCTGTTCCAGTGCTCGAGAGGGAAGTCCTCAATGGAGAGGGCAGCAAGAGCATCGTGCGCAAAGAGGAACCGGTTGTCTGACTCGTCATGACGTTCAAAGAAGACCGTAGCCTCACGGCCAAGGAAAGGTCCATTATGCACCGCATTTTCACGGTCATAGGGGGAGGAGAACACGGCCAACCGGGCACCACGAGAAGAGGGGAACAAGGAGACACGGTCTGGCCCACAGCCCAGATCAGCCGCCTGATAGATGAAATTGTCAGGATTTTCGAGAGAGGGGTTCAGGAAGGCAAATGCCAGATTATCAAAGTGTGCCATGTTGATGAACGACATGAACACATCAATGTAATCAGGCCTATGTGGATCCTCCAAGTCTTCAGCGTCAGGTAGGGTGAGCTGGTCGTCGGGTGCGGGTAGGTAGTCTGCAGCGTCAACGAGGGGGATGAACCCATCATCGTCAGCGGCCTGCAGGTTGCCATCCACGCCATCGAGGGCCTGACCAAGCTGGGCGCCCTCCTCGCTGGAGCCATCCTCAAAGACAAGCTCCTCCGGGTCTTCTTCCTCCTCCTCTTTAATGGCCAGTGGTGCCGCCGGGGGGGCGAGCCGGCAGGCCGAGCATTGATGGTCAGAGGAGAGGCAAAAGGAGCAGAACAGGCCGACCTGTTCCGGGTTGACCCCAGCCGCGAGGTCAGCGCCGAGGTCCTCCATCGCGGTACTGGAAACAAAACAGGAGGGGGTGTGAGGGGGAGAGAAGAGGCGAGAAGGGGAAAGAGAGGGAGAAGAGAAGCCACGTGAGGCGGGGGAAGGCGAAGGTAGCTTACAAAGATGCTCGACGTGGCCGGAGCAACGGCAGCGACGGCAACGGATGGGATCCTGGCAATCAACAACGAAGTGATCGAGAGATAGGCACCTGTGGCAGCGAGGGAAAGAGGGATTGAGGGGCGGAGGGGGGAGAAGGAGCGAGGTGGGGATGGTTTAGAAGGGGAGGAGGCCACCTGAGAGTAGGAGGGGCGCGGCCCGCCATCAGCGGCGCGGGCGCCAAAGTTACCAAAGAGGGAAAGAGGACTCGTGGGAGGGGCGCAGGGCGGAAGAAGGAAGGGGGCAGAGGCCAAGGCGGAGTTGGGGGAGGAGCCAGCGCGGGCTGGAGAGGGTTGGGGAAAGATTTCTCGGGGCAGATGAACAGGCCACGGCATCGGTCCAATGGGAGAAGGAAGGATGCCTGGAGAGTCCAGACGGAGGCAGAGAGGGGCGCGGCGCCTAGCGGCAGGCCTGCGGCGCGAGGAGGAGTCACGGGCTGGGAAGGGGCGAGCGTCAACTGCAGAGGCCGTCATGCAGGCAGAATCAGAGCGGCACAGGTCAACAGGCGCGTTAGGTGTCGCAGCGATGCGGAAACACGTCACGACTCTCATGGGTTCAGTAGACAACGCGTCGGGGCCAGCGTGGGCCGAGCCCAATGAAGAGGGAGGAAGAGAAAACACGACCAGGAGGCGGCCATGGCGCAAGCCGCCGAGGGAAACGATGAACATGGCGATATTGCGAGAAGCCACTGAAGGGTTTCGCGGCATAGTAAATCAAAATTTTCTACGGAGCGAACAGAGGGAAAGCCAAGATCTAATCTAGGAGATGCAAACAACGAGAGAGATTGGATTAGATCTTCATACCCTTGAAGATTCGCACAGCGGAACGTTCGTCGGAACATGGGTGATGTAGTCGTACTCGCTTCTCCTCCTCGCGATCCGATCCGATCTAGCACCACAAGTGGCGGTGCCTCCGTGAGATGCACACGTGCAGCACCTCGACGTCTCCTCCTTCCTCGGACCAGCGATTATGGTGGAGAGATAGATTAGATCTACAGCACGACGGCGTGGTGTATATGGTGGAGAATTTCTGCTGCAGGGCTTCGCCTACAAACAGTCGGGAGGGAGAGAGGAAGGTAGCAAGGCTGCTAGGGCTTGGACGAGAGGTGTGGGGGAGAGGGGGCGCACCACCCCTCTATATATAGAGAGGGGGGCGGCCAGCCCTTGCCCCTCCTCCAAGCCTATCTCTAGTTTAAACAATTTAAACTCTCCCTTATCTAGAAATCCTATCTCTAGTTTAAACGATTTAAACTCTCCCTTATCTAGAAATTCTATCCCGAGATTTAAACGAGTCAAATCTCTCTAGAATCGGCTGGGCCCTATGGGGCCTTGTGCCCCTGGACCAATGCGGCCAGGACACTCCCTCATAGGCCCATGCCCCCTCCCGGAAGGTGGGGCCACGTTGGTCCCCTTCCGGAAGGTTCTAGAAGCTTCCGGTACAATACCGATTAACCCGGAACAATTCCGAACTCCAAAAACTGCACTGCCTTATATGAATCTTATTCTCCGGACCATTCCGGAACCTCTCGTGATATCCCGGATCCCATCCGAGACTCCGAACAAAAATTCATAAACCAATTATCCAATCTATCCTAGCGTCGAGATACGTTAAGTGTGTGACCCTGCGGGTTCGAGAATATGCAGACATGATCTTCTATCAATAATCAACAGCGGGGTCTGGGCACCCATATTGACTCCCACACATTCATCGATGATCATATCGGATGAACCACGATGCCAGGATTCAATCAATCCCATATATATATTCCCTTCGTCTCGCGATATTTTACTTGCCCGAGATTCGATCGTCGGTACCGTCATACCTAGTTCAATCTCGTTCACAGCAAGTACTTTACTCGTTCCGTAATCCGATATCACTTTGTGATTAACTCCTTAACCACATGCTTGCAAGCGGTGTTGATATCGATTACCGAGTGGGCCCGAAGTATATCTCTCCGACTTGGGAGGGACAAAATTCCATCTCGATACATACAACCCAACAGATACTTTCCGATCACCTGAGAGACACCTTTATGATCACCCTCTCATAGGATGACGTTTGATGACCTCAAAGCTTTCTTCCGATATCAGGGAGTTGCATTATCTCATGGTCTAAGGAATACAATATTTGACATAGGAAAAGCTTCGCAAAGACGAACACGATGACACGATCTAATTGCTCTGCTTTGTTTGGGTCTATCCACCATATCATTCTCCCAATGATATGATCTCATTATCAATTGACAACTCATGTCTATGGTTAGGAAACCTTAACCATCATTGATCAATGAGCTAGTCCATAGAGGCGTACTAGGGACACGGTGTTGTTTACAAACCACACAAGTATTAAAGTTTCCGCTTAATACAATTCTAGCATGGAACATAAACTTTATCATGAACAAGAATTATAATAATAACATCTTTATTATTGCCTCTAGGGCATAATTCCAACAGTCTCCCACTTGCACTAGAGTCAATAATCTAGTTTACATCTGGCAACAATCTCACACCCATGGCACTGAGGTGTTGATCATGTTTTACACGTGGAAGAGGTTTAGTCAATGGATCTGCGACATTCAGATCCGTATGTACTTTGCTAATCTTCAGATCTCCATCTGCTATATAATCTCGGATTATATGAAACTTGCGGTTGATATGCTTGGTCTTTGGATGATATCTTGGTTCCTTAGCGAGTGCTATGGCGCCAGTGTTGTCACACAATATCTCCAGTGGGTCCAATGCACTTGGAACCACGCCAAGCTCAGTGATGAAGTTTCTGATCCAAACTCCTTCACTTGACGCTTCTGTAGCAGCCATGTATTCCGCTTCTACTGTAGATCCCGCGATCACGCTTTGCTTGCAGCTTCTCCAGCTCACAGCTCCTCCATTCAAAATATAAACGTATCCTGTCTAAGATTTAGAATCATCCTTGTCGGTGTCGAAACTAGCATCGACGTAACCTTTTACGACAAGCTGTTCATCACCCCCATAGACTAAGAACATTTCTTTAGTTCTATTTAGGTACTTTATGATGTTCTTCACGGCTGTCCAGTGTTCCACTCCTGGATCACTTTGATATCTGCTCGTCAAACTAAGAGCATTGGACACATCCGGTCTAGTACACAGCATGGCATACATGATGGAACCTATGGCCGAGGCATAAGGCACTTTGCTCATAGCTTCCCTATCATTTACCGTAGCTGGACACTGAGCCTTGCTCAATATCTTACCTGACAACATAGGCACTGAACCTTTCCTTGCCTTATCCATTCTGAACCTTTTCAGAACTTTGTCTAGGTATGTACTCTGGCTTAAAGCTATCAGGCGTCTTTGTCTATCTCTATAGATCTTGATGCCCAATATATAAGCAGCTTCACCTAGGTCTTTCATTGAAAAACACTTGTTCAAATAACTCTTCACATCGTTAAGCATGTTGATGTCATTTCCGATAATCAATATGTCATCCACATACAGTACCAGAAACGTCACCGAGCTCCCACTCACTTTCTTGTAGATACAAGCTTCGTAGCAATTTGGAACAAATCCAAAGCTCTTGATCACTTGATCAAAACGAAGGTTCCAACTCCGAGATGCTTGCTTCAGTCCATAATGGAACGCTGAAGTTTGCATACTTTACTAGCATCCTTAGGATCGACAAAACCTTCGGGTTGCATCATATACAACTCTTCATCAATGTTGCCATTGAGGAAAGCAGTCTTGACATCCATTTGCCATATTTCATAATCATGAAACGCAGCAATTGCTAATAAAATCCGAATGGACTTAAACATTGCTACGGGAGAGAAAGTCTCATCGTAGTCAACACCTTGAACTTGTCGAAAACCTTTCGCGACAAGCCGTGCTTTATAGACGGTAACATTACCATCCGCGTCCGTTTTCTTCTTGAATATCCATTTGCACTCAACGGCCTTTCGGTCGCTAGGAGGATCCACCAAAGTCCATACTTGGTTTTCGCTCATGGATCCCAATTCGGATTTCATGGCTTCCAGCCATTTCTCAGAGTCTGGGCTCATCATCGCTTCCTCATAGTTCGTAGGTTCACTGTCTTCTACCAACAAGACAGTCAAGACAGGGTTGCCGTACCACTCAGGAGGGGCACGCGACCTTGTTGACCTGCGATGTTCAGTAGCAGCATCGTCCGAAGCTTCATGATCCTTGTCATTAGCTTCCTCTATTGTTGGTGCAGGCGGCACTGGAACAATTTCAGGTGCTGCGCTACTCTCCAATTCAAGAGAAGGTTCAATAACCTCGTCTAGCTCTACTTTCCTCCCACTCACTTCTTTCGAGAGAAACTCCTTCTCAAGAAAGGAACCGTTCTTTGCGACAAACACTTTGCCTTCGGTTCTGTGATAGAAGGTATACCCAATAGTTTCCTTAGGGTATCCTATGAAGACGCATTTCTCCGCTTTGGATTCGAGCTTGTCCGGCATCAACTTCTTGACGTAAGCTTCGCATCCCCAAACTTTAAGAAACGACAACTTAGGTTTAGCACCAAACCACAGTTCATACGGTGTCGTCTCAACGGATTTAGATGGTGCCCTATTTAAAGTGAATGCAGCGGTTTCTAATGCATAACCCCAAAATGATAACGGCAAATCAGTAAGAGACATCATTGATCGGACCATATCTAATAGGGTTCGATTCCGGCGTTCAGACACACCATTGCGCTGTGGTGTTCCGGGTGGCGTGAGTTGTGAAGCGATTCCACTTGCTTTAAGATGCGTGAGAAAATCATAACTCAAATATTCACCTCCACGATCAGATCGTAGAAACTTAATCTTTCTGTTACGATGGTTCTCCACTTCATTCTGAAATTCCTTGAACTTTTCAAATGTTTCAGATTTATGTTTCATTAAATAGATATACCCATATCTACTTAAGTCATCGGTAAAAGTAAGGAAATAGCGATATCCACCGCGCGTCGAAATACTCATCGGTCCGCATACATCGGTATGTATGATTTCCAATAAGTCTGTTGCTTGCTCCATCATTCCGGAGAACGGGGTTTTGATCATCTTGCCCATGAGGCATGGTTCGCATGTGTCAAATGATTCAAAATCAAGAGACTCCAAAAGTCCATCAGAATGGAGTTTCTTCATGCGCTTTACACCAATATGACCTAGACGACAGTGCCACAAATAAGTAGTATTATCACTATCTACTTTGCATCTCTTAGCCTCAATGTTATGGATGTGTGTTTCATCCCTTTCGAGATTTAGAAGAAATAAACCATTCATAAGAGGTGCATGACCATAAAAGATGTTACTCATATAAATAGAACAACCATTATTCTCTGATTTAAATGAATAACCGTCTTGCAATAAACACGATCCAGAAATAATGTTCATGCTCAACGCAGGCACATAATAACACTTATTAAGGTTTAAAACTAATCCCGAAGGTAAAACTAAGGAGAGCGTGCCGATGGCCATCACATCAACTCTTGATCCGTTGCCAACGCGCATCGTCAACTCATCCTCGCAAGCCGCCGTCTATTTCGTAGCTCCTGTTTCTAGTTACAAATATTAGCAACTGAACCGGTATCAAATACCCAGGCACTACAACGAGGGCTAGTAAGGAAAACATCAATAACATGTATATCAAATATACCTTTGATGGTGCCAGCCTTCTTGTCCGCTAAGTACTTCGGACAGTTACGCTTCTAGTGACCCTTGTCCTTGCAATAGAAGCACTCAGTGTCGGGCTTAGGACCAGACTTGAGCTTCTTCTCAGCAGGGGCATTGCGCTTGCCGCCGCCCTCTTGAAGGGCTTCTTTGCTCCCTTACCTTTCTTAAAGGAGGGATTGTTGACCATCAACACATGATTATCCTTTTTGATGTCCACCTCCGCAGCCTTCAGCTTTGCGAAGAGCTCGGTGATCTTATCAGCGGAGCCAATCTGATTATGAGTCACTACAAAACTTTTGTAGCTGGGAGGGAGTGATTGCAGAACCCTGTCAATCTTGAGCTCCTCTGGAATCGTGCATTCCAGTTGCTCAAGGCGTTGAGTGTAGCCCGACATCTTTATGGCGTGCTCACTAACGGAACTCCCTTCCTCCATCTTGCAGTTAAAGAACTTCTCAGAGATCTCATATCTCTCAGAACGGGCTTGAGTCTGAAACATGGTTTTCAGCTCCTCGAGAATCTCAAAGGGCCCGGGATAGGTTTCAAAACGATTTTGAAGTTCCGGTTCCATAGCAAACAACATGGTGCTCTTAATCACACCATAATCATCTTTGCGTGACTGATAGACAGCTTTCTCATCAGCCGGCGCAGTTGCAGCAGGGGGGTCACCTAACGCTTTCCCAAGGACATAGTCCTTTTGTCCGCCAGACAGAATGATTCTTAGATTGCGGAACCAATTGGTGAAGTTAGACCCATTGTTTCTAAGCTTTTCCATCTCAGCAAAAACGTTGAAGTTGAAGTTGGATTTGGCCATGTGATCTACAGTATTTGCAAGTACAATTTAGACTATGTTCATGATAAATAGTTCAACTTAATCAAATTACTAGATGAACTCCCACTAAATTCAACATCCCTCAAGTTGTTTAGTGAACACGATCCAAATTCACCACACCTAATCCGATCATCACGAGAAGAGATGTGGTTTCAATGGTGGACAACAAAGTGTCGATCATATCATTCATATGACTCATGCTTAACCTTTCGGTTCTTGTGTTCCGAGGCCATGTCTGTACATGCTAGGCTCGTCAAGCTAGACCCAAGTATTTCCGCGTGTGCAAAAACTGGCTTGCACCCGTTGTATGTGAGCGTAGAGTCTATAGCACCCGATCATCACGTGATGCTTGGACACGACGAACTTTCGCAACGGTGCATACTTGGGGAGAACACAGTTTTTATCTTGATCTTTAAGTGAGGAATCATCTTATAATGCTACCGTCGCGATCTAAGCATGATAAGATACATAAAAGGATAAACATCACATGCATATAACTTTATGTGACATGGTATAGCCTATCTTCGCGCAATGATCTCCATCTTGTGCGTTCCGGCATGATCTCCATCACTCCACCATGATTGCCTCCACCACGAATAGCAACTACAACTATTGCTAACTACTTAGCGATAAAGTAAAGCTATTACATGGCGTATAAGAAGTTGACTCGCAGGTCATACACAATTATAAAGACAACCATATGGCTCCTGCCGGTTGTGTACTCATCGACATGCAAGTCGTGAAACATTACAAAACATGATCATCGCATACAATATACACATCATATCTTGGACCATACCATATCACAGAAAACACTCCCTACAAAAACAAGTTAGACGCCTCTACTTTGTTGTTGCATGTTTTACGTGGCTTTATGGGAGTAGATGCTAAGAACGATTCTTACCTACGGAAAGCCACAACGGTGATATTATGGTTGCCAAACTCCGGTGTTAATCCCATGACAACTATAGTGAGAGAAACTGACATCCACCAGCCGCATGTGTGGAACAAGCCACACGTCAAGTGCGGAACCGGTCTCGCGAACGACGTCGCGTAAGGTTGGCCTGGACCGCTTCAATCTCACTATCCCGCGTCATAAGAAGAACACAAACAAGAGGCTTGCAACAGAAAATATCAACGCCCGCAACAACCATGTTGCGTTCTACTCGTGAAACACATCTACGCATAGATCTAGCTCTGATACCACTGAAGGGTTTCGCGGCATAGTAAATCAAAATTTTCTACGGAGCGAACAGAGGGAAAGCCAAGATCTAATCTAGGAGATGCAAACAACGAGAGAGATTGGATTAGATCTTCATACCCTTGAAGATTCGCACAGCGGAACGTTCGTCGGAACGTGGGTGATGTAGTCGTACTCGCTTCTCCTCCTCGCGATCCGATCCGATCTAGCACCACAAGTGGCGGTGCCTCCGTGAGATGCACACGTGCAGCACCTCGACGTCTCCTCCTTCCTCGGACCAGCGAGTATGGTGGAGAGATAGATTGGATCTACAGCACGACGGCGTGGTGTATATGGTGGAGAATTTCTGCTGCAGGGCTTCGCCTACAAACAGTCGGGAGGGAGAGAGGAAGGTAGCAAGGCTGCTAGGGCTTGGAGGAGAGGTGTGTGGGGGAGGGGGCGCACCACCCCTCTATATATAGAGGGGGGGGGCGGCCAGCCCTTGCCCCTCCTCCAAGCCCATCTCTAGTTTAAACAATTTAAACTCTCCCTTATCTAGAAATCCTATCTCTAGTTTAAACGATTTAAACTCTCCCTTATCTAGAAATTCTATCCCGAGATTTAAACGAGTCAAATCTCTCTAGAATCGGCTGGGCCCTATGGGGCCTTGTGCCCCTGGCCCAATGCGGCCAGGACACTCCCTCATAGGCCCATGCCCCCTCCCGGAAGGTGGGGCCACGTTGGTCCCCTTACGGAAGGTTCTAGAAGCTTCCGGTACAATACCGATTAACCCGGAACAATTCCGAACTCCAAAAACTGCACTGCCTTATATGAATCTTATTCTCCGGACCATTCCGGAACCTCTCGTGATATCCCGGATCCCATCCGAGACTCCGAACAAAAATTCATAAACCAATTATCCAATCTATCCTAGCGTCGAGATACGTTAAGTGTGTGACCCTGCGGGTTCGAGAATATGCAGACATGATCTTCTATCAATAATCAACAGCGGGGTCTGGGCACCCATATTGACTCCCACACATTCATCGATGATCATATCGGATGAACCACGATGCCAGGATTCAATCAATCCCATATATATATTCCCTTCGTCTCGCGATATTTTACTTGCCCGAGATTCGATCGTCGGTACCGTCATACCTAGTTCAATCTCGTTCACAACAAGTACTTTACTCGTTCCGTAATCCGATATCACTTTGTGATTAACTCCTTAACCACATGCTTGCAAGCGGTGTTGATATCGATTACCGAGTGGGCCCGAAGTATATCTCTCCGACTTGGGAGGGACAAAATTCCATCTCGATACATACAACCCAACAGATACTTTCCGATCACCTGAGAGACACCTTTATGATCACCCTCTCATAGGATGACGTTTGATGACCTCAAAGCTTTCTTCCGATACCAGGGAGTTGCATTATCTCATGGTCTAAGGAATACAATATTTGACATAGGAAAAGCTTCGCAAAGACGAACACGATGACACGATCTAATTGCTCTGCTTTGTTTGGGTCTATCCACCATATCATTCTCCCAATGATATGATCTCATTATCAATTGACAACTCATGTCTATGGTTAGGAAACCTTAACCATCATTGATCAATGAGCTAGTCCATAGAGGCGTACTAGGGACACGGTGTTGTTTACAAACCACACAAGTATTAAAGTTTCCGCTTAATACAATTCTAGCATGGAACATAAACTTTATCATGAACAAGAATTATAATAATAACATCTTTATTATTGCCTCTAGGGCATAATTCCAACAGCCACAACTAGGCTGAACACAGAATCGCCAACAGCAGCTACAGAGAAACGATCTAACGCAGATCCAAGCCAAAACTGAAGCATAGCGCAAATAGAGGAACGGGGGACAGAATTTTGGTCGCCATGGACCACCGAGATGTGCACCAAGGTTGGGGCAAACAGCGGTGACCCAGGGGCGACCGGAGAACATACCGCACTGCTGAAATTCTCCAAAGCGAACTGGATGAAGGCGTCCCCCGGAGAGGAGAAAGGCTGCGGCAGCTCCCGGGGGTCAAGGGCCAGCATCCATGGCAGCTTGCGGCGCAGGAAGCCTTGGGCGGTCTCTTCCGCAGTCCTATAGGAATAAAAACTGTAGGAATCACTAAAATTAGCTATTTAATTGCACCGTAGAAAAACCACGGTAAATTTATAGGGTTTAAGGCCCCATTCGAAACATTGGTGTATAAAACAAAGGAGTGAATGGAAACGTAGGAATAGGAAAGACGTGCGACAGTAAAACTGAGAAACAGAAAACCATGGGAAAGTTAATAAAGAGTGTGTTCGGGTTGGATGCCAAAACGTTTCTAAGTGCTGCGACTTCTAGAGTTATTCAGTTTTTTATTAGGCTGTACAGTGACTGCATCAGTATTCCACCTGACCTATAGCCCACATCAATCGAAATTTAATTGCGATGATCAATGAAACAACCCTATTCAGACAGTGCAGCGAGCGCCTGCCTCGGGCTTCCGCCCCAAAAATCCGGTCCGAGTGGATGTTTCTAATCCCACGGAATCTATTGAAACCAGTACCTTTTCTTCTGGAACACTGTTCACGATTCGCATAGGAAGAAATTCTAGAGGAACAACATTCCCGTAGGAATTGGTAGAAATCCTGTGAAGAGGGCCTAAATACATGATATAGTTGTCATAGATATATAGAAATTTTTCAAGAGGTCTCAACTCTTGTTAGAAATCCGATTGTAGTGTAGGGGAGCAATGTAAAGAAATTTTGTAGGATTCATTTTTTTTTGAAACGAACACATTTTATAGAATTTTTTTCTATAGATTGGAATCCTGTAGAATTCCTTAAATTTTTTTTTTGAATCAAACAGGCCCTGCTTGTCTGAACTCATTGTGGTGGTTGCTATTCGTGCATACTTGATAGCTATTACCTGACAAGCCATGGTTTCCGCGCATTTGATCCAGCTAGTCAGTGCTTCAGACTATTCATGAATATTATTGTTCCACTTCAGTGGATATCATGAGACTGCAAGACATTAGAAACTCTTGGAGCTGAATCTGATGGATCAGCTACCTATTCCCGAGAGTGTCTTTGGCTCCTGAATTCCAGTGCTTTCTTTATTAAAAAAACATATTTATAACTTTTAAAAGGATTTGAAAATAAATTTTAGGCATAGTGTTGTATTCTATAAGCATACAAAATCACAACGTGAAATTGTTTTTATTCTTATGGGCTACTTCACTCGCTACATCAAGATTTTTTTTACTCAGAAATGTCAGTTTTAGAAGAACAGGACCAGAGATTTTGAGCTCCCAAGCTACGTGACTCTGTTATTTTAAAAGGCAAGGTACACTGGTTCCGGAAAGAAAGTAGATCAGGGACGGAAGTTGTCATATTCTATCACCAGAGCACTCAGATTTTTATATGCCTATTTTTTGTCTTCTCTCCTTTTTAGTCCCGATCTGTTCCTCTGAACAAAAAGTGTAACGAGTTGCAAACATTTGTAGATGGAATAATTGCAACTTGGGTGGCGAGCTGCTCGTAGTAGGTGAATATTTTAATAAAAAACCCGATAGAAATACATATTGAAATAGGGCTCAGTAAATAGAACTTTAACTGCAACTCATTTCTTACTAAGTATATATCTTTAGCGATCTTTGGCACCGAATTCTTTTTGGAAAGTCATTTTGCCTCCTGAACTCCAGTGTTTCCTGTTTATTAAAAAAACTAAAAACTATATTTATAAGTTTGAAAAAATCATGAAACAAAATTGTAAAAATTGCTAGTGATATATCCCACAAACGTGCAAAATCTCAATTTGATGTGCTTTGTATTTCGAGCTACACAAAAATGACAAAGTGTGACTTTTTATGTGACTCGAAATCACTATACTACGGATCTACAATTTTGTCATTTTTGTGAAGCTATAAATACACATTATTTCGAGTTGAGATTTTTCATGTTTGTGCTATGAATCACAGGCTACATCCTGATTTATTTTTAGAATTTTTGGAACCCAAAATATGTTCTAGATTATTTTTTAAAAAGTGGGATCATTGATGCCCATACACACGAAATATCCACTCAATTCTTTTATACATTATCTTTCTATATCTACTAACGTGGATTATACATCATGGTAAGTTTCTTACTACATGTGCTTTCTTGTGACAATGTGGACATGACTCTTCCACTTTTGGGCTTTATGTTGTATGGATATACTCATGACATGGAATTTTGTCCACACACGTAGAACCATCCATATATATTGTTGTGCATAGAACAAAACACAAGCAAGCCATGAAAAAGGGGTCACAAGTGCCACAAACTGTTGTAGGAAGTACAACTAGTATGAGGCCTTTTATTTGACGTCGGACAATGGCCAAGAGCTACAACAAAAGATGGTGCTAGATTTGTGAGTCAGCACCAGCACCAGTTGTAGGCAGAAAACAACACATATATTTTGAGGCAAAGTTATATCTATTCACATTTAAAACCATGATCTGTTGAGTCACCATGAATATCTTCTTATCTATGTTAATAATTACATGTCATCATGTTTATCCTGGACTACTTTTTATGGCTATAAAATCAAACTTACAATAAGGAAACTAGCACCAATCCACCTTCCACAATCCCATCAAACAATCATGGCAACTACTAGGTTTCCATCATTGTTGTTTTACTCCTGTATTTTTCTCTGGTGCAATGGGTCAATGGCTCAGCTATTCGGGCAGAGCTTTACCTCATGGCAAAGCTCTCGACAAGGAGGTTTAAGGGGGTGCAGATTTGATAGGCTACAAGCATTTGAACCACTTCGACAAGTGAGGTCACAAGCGGGTATCACTGAGTACTTTGACGAGCAGAATGAGCAATTTCGTTGTGCAGGTGTATCCGTCATCCGTCGTGTTATTGAGCCTCAAGGCCTCTTGTTACCTCAATACCACAACGCTCCTGGCTTGGTGTACATCCTTCAAGGTTAGTGTCTAATTGAATATAAAAATTGCCTTTGTTATACTTCACTTAGGATTTAGATGTGCCAAATGTTACACCATTCATATTTTTTAACAATGAAACAAATGTGTTTTCTTTTAGGTAGGGGATTCACAGGGTTGACTTTCCCTGGATGCCCGGCGACCTTCCAACAACAGTTCCAACCATTTGATCAAGCCCAGTTTGTTGAAGGTCAAAGCCAAAGCCAAAATCTTAAGGATGAACACCAAAGAGTTCATCACATCAAACAAGGAGATGTTGTTGCTCTACCGGCTGGCATAGTACACTGGTGCTACAACGATGGTGATGCACCGATTGTAGCTGTCTATGTCTTTGACGTAAACAACAACGCTAATCAGCTTGAACCAAGGCAAAAGGTAACTATACAACTTAATGCACACAAAATATATACAACTATTTACAAGTGATCCAACTATGATTTGAAGTATACATTAGTAGGATATTAATGAACTCTGTTTAACTTCATCGATATAAAAATTTAGGAGTTCTTGTTGGCTGGTAACAACAAGAGAGAGCAGCAGTTTGGACAAAACATATTCAGTGGATTCAGTGTCCAACTTCTTAGTGAGGCCCTTGGTATAAGTCAGCAAGTAGCACAAAAGATCCAGAGTCAAAATGACCAAAGAGGTGAGATAATTCGTGTGAGTCAAGGCCTTCAATTCTTGAAGCCTTTTGTTTCCCAACAAGTACCAGTAGAGCATCAAGCCTACCAACCAATTCAAAGTCAAGAAGAACAATCAACCCAATACCAGGTAAGGCAATCACCACAATATCAAGAAGGACGATCAACTCAATACCAGCCAAGACAGCCATGGGACCAAAGTTTCAATGGTTTGGAGGAGAATTTCTGTTCATTGGAGGCAAGGCAAAACATCGAAAACCCGAAACGTGCCGACACGTACAACCCACGTGCTGGCAGGATAACACATCTCAATAGCAAGAATTTTCCCACCCTTAACCTGGTGCAAATGAGTGCTACAAGAGTAAATTTATACCAGGTATTTACGATACTACATTCAACACACTATCTTATTTTTATTTTTAGATATTCTAAGCTTCATACAACCGGTTAATAATATGACATATAAATAATTGCTATTGCAGAATGCTATTCTTTCACCATACTGGAACATTAATGCTCACAGTGTCATGCACATGATCCAAGGACGTGCTCGAGTTCAAGTTGTCAATAACCATGGTCAGACCGTATTCAATGACATTCTTCGTCGCGGACAACTGCTAATCATACCACAACACTATGTTGTTCTCAAGAAGGCAGAGCGTGAAGGATGTCAATATATTTCATTCAAGACCAACCCCAATTCCATGGTTAGCCACATTGCAGGAAAGACCTCCATCCTACGCGCATTGCCCGTTGATGTCCTCGCAAATGCATACCGCATTTCTAGGCAGAAAGCCCAAAACCTCAAAAATAACCGTGCAGAAGAGTTTGGTGCATTCACCCCTAAGTTTACACAAACGGGCTCCCAGAGTTACCAGGACGAGGGGGAGTCATCTTCGACTGAGAAGGCATCCGACTGAATAAGTGAGTGTAATGGAAACTAGTATGGTGAAATAAAGGCATCGCATGTTTGCAGCCTAGTGGTATATAACCGCTTATCTCAATAAAAAGGTTTCTCCGTGTTATATTGTTTGCTTGTTTCTTGTACTCTTCTTAATTTTATCTTTTATGATCAACCAACTTACCTCTCTTCTTCGATTTTCCGCCACTCTTCACGTATGCATATCAAGGAGATGTATAGTCCACTTGTACTAGATTTATTTTTTTGGTACTCACTAGTGGAAAAAGGGCATATAGTTCCGGTTTGTAAGGGCCTTTACTCCCGGTTTTGCACCCAGGACTGCGAAATCGGGACTAAAGGCCCATATCTCTAGTCCTGGTTTGTTACAACCTGGGACTAGAGGCCACCGCATGGCCATTTTTTACAGTGGGGGGACGAATGACCTTTAGTCCACGGTCGTAATATGCCCTTCTTCAATTTTCCACCACTCTTCACATATGCATATCAAGGAGACGTATAGTCCACTTGTAGTAGATTTATTTTTTGGTACTCACTAGTGGAAAAGGGGCATATAGTCTCGGTTTGTAAGGGTCTTTAGTCCCGGTCACCCAGGACTGCGAAATCAGGACTAAAGACCCATACCTCTAGCCCCGGTTCGTTATAACCTGGGACTTCGCATGGCCGTTTTTTTTACAGTGGGGGACGAATGACCTTTAATCCCGGGTCATAATACCGTCCTGGACTAAAGATTTTTTTCAATTTTTATATATTTTTTTTAAATTTTGTTTTCAAATTTTTTCTTGAACTTTTGAATTGTTTGACTAGTAATCCTCTCACTTGAAATATTTTAGCACTAAGTATATTTAATCTTACGTCAAATTACACTTGTGGTCAGACTTTTCGGTCGGTCACCCATCATAACACTACTTCACCCTCAGCAGGCTTAACTTCTCTGTTCCATCAGGATGTCCTTGCGTGAAGCCCATTTATACCTTGTTGTCAACACTACTATATCAATCCTATTAGCCCATATCAATATGTCATACATCTTTATTTTTTGAAAGTACAAACAATTATTTTAGTAAACAACAATAAATAAGTAATAACTATATTTTAATCCAATGAAAGTAAAAAACTAAATACTCGTTTATTTGCCATTTATTCATTTAATATGGCATAAATAATATCTTTAGATCTGTAAATCGAAATTCGACAAAATAATATATCCATAATTATCAAAAAAATGTGAGGAATCCAAATATGGAATAAATAAAATTACAATAAATAAATATTTTTAAAATAACTTTTTTTTCCTTTTCGAAATTTAAAAATCTAAAATAATCCAAAATAGCCTCAGGCAGTTGAAATCGAACTCGCAATTGTTTTCCGCACATTTTGATAGGTTGTACATTTTTTTCTGACATCGTACGCAAAAGTTATAGCCATTTTAAGTTTTCCTGCCGCGACCCGCACTCTTTAGTCTCGGACCGTATCACGACCCGGGACTAAAGGTGTTGCCCGTGCCCGAACCCCTAAAGGTCCAAAACAATCTGGGACTAGAGTTTCCTCGGGCTCCTAGCCACTGAAAACGGTACGAACCGGGACTAGTGCTCATAATAGTCTTGGCCCGAAACAAATTGGGACTAGTGTTAGATTCTAGACAGAACCGAAGACCCCTTTTCTACCCGTGACTATCTTTTGTGGTTCGAGTATTTCTCACGTCCGATAAAAACCTTCAATTTACTCATGCTAGATTTTTTCATCAAACCTAGCCACCTAAAATTGTGAATCACATACCTTAAAATTTCTATGCCAAAGTGTGCGATTTTTCTGTTCTATAGATCTTGACATATTTTCTTTTTGGAAAAGATTATGATATCTTTTATTTTTGGATAAATATTATGACATCATTTACCATGGACATTGTTTACCGCGACATGATTAAGCAACTCTTCGCAATGTGATAATTAATATTGATTGTATCCTCAGGTCCAACTAGCGTCAAATAATGGTTTGGAATTTATTGGCATTGGGAGAATCATGTCTATGGTTGAAGGTGATGGAATAGATCATCCAATAAAATGGAATGAAACCTAAAGCAAACCGGTGCACCAGTAGCGTTTCGACTCAAAATCACAATGGCAGAAGTAGCTATCGCATCCATGGTGCAAAGCTTATAACCATGGAGAGGTCTTCAAATCTTCAATCGCCGTGGTGAAATGGTGAATATGCAATCCAATTACAATGATGATGCCCATGCATGCCGTTGCCATGCTCTTGCCTTTGCAAATTCATGGTCAATCTATTTCTTCAGAGCTACTGTTTGTTGCTTGAAAAACAAACTTGAGATCATTTGTACACATCATATGCATTTACAAGATTAAAAAGGAATCCAAATCTCCACACATCAAGCATAAACAACGACGCTGCAAAACAACTCATGGAGGGACATCACATGGGATAACCTTTTGCGACTACTAGAATTTACTCAACCATATATGCGAGCATCACTAGTTATGCATGTAATGTCCATATGATAGCAACAACAGAACTAATAAGCTCATTTTTTACTCAACCATGAACCATCTACTCGCAACTTGCTCCCTAACTCGAAATGTACTGAAGATGCACTTCCATGAAGAAATATGCCCGCGGCAACCCTATGGAAGTTCACTGGTTTGTAGCCCAACCTTTTTTAAGTCATAACGAAACACATGCAAGCACACATACCCCAACGAGAGGTCTTGTATAACCCATTGCGTCCACTTGGGACCTAACGCATGATCATATGTTCATGATCATATGTTCATGGGTCGCATACGGCGTCACCCATCGACAAGACCAATATTGATTTTTTTTGTAAACATTGAGTGAAGATGTTCATAGAATTCAAACAAGGTTTTCAAGGATTTAAAAAATGTCCGTGTGGTTTTAAAAAATATGTGTAGTTTAAAAAAGTTCAAGAGGTTAAAATACCTTCATGTGAGAGAAATATATAGTATTCACATAGTACAAAATTATTGTCCACGAGTCAAAAAAGTTCTTATGTATTACAAAATAAAATTCACGTGATTTTGAAAAATAAAATAACACAATAAAAAGAAAAACATCTAAAAAATAACAAGAACAAGAAAATAAAAAGAAAGAGAAGAAAAGTGATAAATTAAAACAGAAAACCAGGGACAAAAAGTTAGAAAAAGAAAGACTCACGGGTCGGCCTGCCAGTGCGTAAGACTTGGGCGTTGCCCCCTAACGAACGCTCCCGAGTCCCGACCCCTAGAAAAGAAAACTCGAACACGAGCGCACCGCACGGCGGCAACGAGGACGAGCGCCGCCGCAACACAACGCCGAAACCACTCGAGGTATCCAAGACCGAGGAGGCGCCGGAGATGCTGCTGGAAGAGCTGCTGCGCTGCCAGATCCAGGAGTGGTACCCGATGTTCCGTCGCCACACCATCCCTACCGTCATCATCCCGCTCCCCGCCGCCTTCCTCCGCTACCTCGCCGGGAAGGCCGCCTACCCCGACCCCGACGCACCCGAAGAAGACGCAGACGGCCCTCTCCCCTTCCTCCTCCCGGCGACCACTTCCGGCCGCACCCCCTTCCCGCCGATCCACACCCACCTCCCGGACCCCGTCTCCCTCCTCGACCGCGACACCTCCGAACTCATCTTCGACTCCTACGACGACTACGACGACGACGAGAACCCGCTGCGCCCGGCATTCCCCGAGCTCGAGGCCGCCGTCGACGCCGCCATCACCGAGCTCGGCGGCGCCGCGCTCCCCAAGCTCAACTGGAGCGCGCCCAAGGACGCCGTCTTCATGGCCGCTGACGGCACCGTCCGCTGCACCTGCTTCGCCGAGGTCGCGATGCTGCTCCGCGCCTCCGACTGCGTCGCGCACGACCTCGTCTCCGCGCGTTCCTCCTGCCAGGACTTCGAGCGTGCGGAGGCTGTTCGACAGAATGCTGCAGAGGGTAAACTTCGTGCGGTGCAAAGTGCTCTACCAAATGGCGGCGAGAGTAGCAGTGGTTCTGGCTCTCTCGACAATCCCATCATGAATCCCAATGAGGGAGGCAAGCAGGCTGCTGCTGCAGACAGTGATCTGTCGGAAAGCAGCGACGACACTTGGGTGGACGATGGGTTCCAGTACTACCTTGCGCTCCGTAAGTGGTACCCGGGCCTCCGCCCTGAGTCAGAGTTCCGTTGCTTTGTGCGGGGACGAAAGCTGGTCGGCGTGTCGCAGAGGGACCCCTCAGCTTACTACCCGTCGCTGCCTGGGTGGAGGGTTGAGGTGCAGCCGAAGATTGAAGATTTCTTTGAAGATGTAGTTGAGCCGCAGTTTGCTGCAGAGAATTACACATTTGATGTGTCCGTGAGAGCAGATGGCCGGGTGAAACTGATTGATTTCAATCCTTGGGGTGGCTATACCTTGCCACTCATGTTTACGTGGGAGGAGCTCGAGGAGGAGCAGAGAGGAGAGGACGAGCTGGAGTTTAGAGTGGTGATGCAGCAGGGCGCAGTGAGGCCAGGATTAATGACAGCAGTGCCATATGACATGCTGGATTGGGGAGACGGGAGTGGCTGGGACGTGTTCCTCAAGAAGGCTGACAATGAATTCAACAAACAGATGGCCACATTAGATGAGGACTTCAGTAGGTGAACAACTGAAGTGGTGGCTCTTGGAGTCTTGGTAATGTTCCATCTACCAAACTCTAGAAGTAGCAATTTTTGTCAGATTGCTATGCAAATCACGGTAGCGTGTTGTTTTGTGACTTCTGTAGTGCTGGGCTGCTAGAATGGGTCTCTATCTCAGTTTTATCTTCGGGTATTTGACGTAACATATTTGTATTGGAAGTCTGTGGCTCATCGCTAAAACTGCAACAGATCTCTTATATCTTAAACATGAAGACAACCTCCTTTTTCTTTGCTGTTTCATATGTACTCGCTTCCGTTGTATTATCTATGAATTTGGCATCTCAACTGACAATTGAGAAGATGATTATAGCATGTTTTAGTTAAAGGCAAAAGTCCATTTGTAACCGTAAAGCCCATAGTTCATATTTTAACCTCAAACTCTAAAATGGTGGAGTTTAGGACCCTGTACTCTCATACCATTTGATTCTCGACCGGTGCCAAGTTATGGTCCCTTGGACTGAATTTAATCCCAGTATTCGCCCTGTGGCTACCACATCACCCAATAGGGGACTACATGTCATTCATTATCTCTTTTGTCTCTCCCCAAGCTCTGTACATGTAGGCTTATCCTGAAAGGTGTCCATTGTTTAATAGAGTTATATCGATAGTCCTAAAGCTATTCGAGCGACCAAACTAACAGGTCATGACATCCTGCACAATTGAGGCCCATTAACTTGATTTGTGTTCAATGTTAATCCGAAAGTTCTCACTTAACTTCTTAAGCTTATGTTACTGAAAGGCCAAAGCTTAAATTGGGCAAAACTGGCCAAAGCTTATAATTAGTGACAATAGGCATGCCATATAGGCAACACAAAGCTTACTAGTCGTATTATGTACTCCCGTTTTCCAGATTTCTGGCCATATAATATTATGAATTTATATTTGAAGTGAATTGTGATGGTTATTTTGGTACAGTTATTGCTGAGGGTGCAATGCACACTTTTGTGCGCCAATGTAACCAAAGGGGTCAAGAGAGTTACTAGAAAATACTATTTTGGGGCTAGGAGACCCACTTGCTCAGCTTCGCAGCAACGCCTGAATCCTGATTCACGCATTATCATTGACTTGCATAATGTACTAAATTTTTGTCCCATAATTGAAGAATTTCGGAGTTCGTCCTTAAGCTGTGTTGAACTGTATCCTGCAGCCGATGGCAGGTGAATGCATGCAATAGCATGCTTAATGAGCACATAGGTCGCGTGACAAGGTAGATTCAATGCTGCACAGGGATTATTCATGGGCATATTACTACTGAATCTTAAAGTCTTGAATAAGTTCTGTTTTACAGTGAAGGCTTGGAGTTGAACCAGAGGGGTACATATAAGTAACTACAAAGCAACAGATTTAAAGACGTGTTTTGATTGCTCAACGAGGTAACACTCTTGTCTCTAGACTCTAGTTAACCTTAGTTGCATATTGTACCTTGTATATTGTTGACATCATAGAATTAATTAGCTGGTGGGTGGTCGGCAAGGAGCAGCTAGCCTTGGTATCATAACTGTAGCTGTACATTCATTAGAGAGTTCAGATAAGAAAGAAATCAATAGATAGTTCAGATAATAAAGCCACACTAACAATCGATCTGCAGATGCTTAGCTGCACAAAGCAGCAGCAATATATCCCCATATGCATCTACCTGATGAACAAGGAATAGTGCAGGCATGCACTAGTTGTTTACGCAAGCCGATTATGTAGGTATAATTGTGACACGTCCATCGGGTAAGTCAGTGGGAGCTGCATGACTGCATTGCACGTCCAGGTTTATCAGTTTACCCAGAAGGTTTTTCTTGCTTGCAGTAAGTGTGACACTTGCAGTGTTGAGCTCTGCTGTCTAAGCCATGTGAAACTTTGAAAGGCCACTGCAAATATTAACTGATTAGGGAGGCGTTAGCTACGTACAGGGTATTTACTGTGCCGGCGTGAGTGCACGTCGAAGCTGGAGCAGATCCTGATCCGTGTGAGATGTCCATGGAGTTTATCTACACATCACCGGACACAAGTTATTCTTCAAGGTACGTGTGTAACAAACTATTTTCCATGTGAGATATGCATGGGTGCTTCGATTCAGTTTACTGCAGTTAAACCAGTATTTATGAGCCTTTTTTCACTAAATAGATTTTGTAATGTCCGAAACGAATCGAAACGTTTGTTCTGAGGTTTCCTGGAAGCGCTTCGATGCGATGCGTCAGGCAGCATTTCTCTCCCCCTGGGACTGATGAAAAGGTTTTATGGAGTACTATTTTTCGCTATGCAAGCTGCTCCCAGGTTGTCTGAAAACGCTATAGATGTTGTCGTTCAGTGGTTATATTTTGCAAACCGCTCACAGGTTATCAATCTGACTGTGGTGTATATGGTGCTCAGTGGTTCCCCTACAAGCCAGACTGTGAAACTAGATAAAGAGTGGAAACAAGACATCTCATATAGCGGAGAAAAATGTGTTATGTTATCTCAAGGAACTCATCTCTTAGCTAAGAGTATAAATTTCGTTTTTCGCCTTCGCTCTATTATAATTCATCAATTAGTCTATGTGACCTGGCTAAGATAACGTTATGAATGTACCTATAGTTTTATTTTGTCATTGTGTCTGTGACTCACTTGGCCATTTTATGGGGCGTCTTGGGGGTCTTCAAGCCATTATGTCTGGCTAGATGAAAGCCCAGAGTTTGTCTCAGCCTTCTTTTTCATATACTTATCAGGTGTTTTGTCTAGCGATTTGGCAAAGTGACACGTGAAGCCTTGTTTGGTACTAGAGTATTAGTGAGGATTTGAGGGGATAATCGCACCAAACCCTAGATCCCCACATGTTGCTAAAAGTATGTTTGGTTCTAGAGTATTGGACTAGTCCAATCCCAGTTTTTTCCACCTTTTCTCAAGTTCTATTGTATTTTCATCCGTACCTAGTGGATTGGTAGGGATTTGGTTTTGTGGGGTTTGGGTGAAGGTGGGGTTTCACCCAATCCCCTTGGAGATTGTCCCCGCTAATTCCTACAAAAACACTAGTGACAAACAAGGCATGAGGTATTAGCAAAGTGGACAAAACCACCACCGGGGTGGGGTGGGTGAAAGATGAATGTGGATGGATCTTGGAAAGAAGCTGATGGACAAGTAGGAACTGGCATGTTACAGTGCGATGATCAGGGTAATATAATTATCTCTGCCATTGCGGTCTTGTGCAGATGTCCTGGAAGCAGAGTTGCTTTGCTTGCCCCTAGAGTGGAGCATGAGGCCAATCATCGTTGAGAGTAATGTCAATGAAGCAAAGAGATTATGCAGAGAGGGAGGAGATGTTGGAGTGGAAACTCATATGCTTTCTCAGTTAGGACGCACTGTTTCTTGTACTGGAACTTTTTTTTTCGATTACCCTTGTACCAAAACTTGGATCCGATCGGGTCGAGATGAGACCTTACATGCCTGTAATCAGGATAACTTTCATATTCCCTGATTAATATAAAATTCTCCATTCGCAAAAAGAAAAAAAAAGTTCATCAGGTATTTTGTCTACCAATTTGGCAAGACCACATTGCTAATTTGAATCGTCTATCCATGTGGTTTTCCTTTGTGGAAAAATGGCGGGAGTTTTTCTCATTTTGGGGGCAGACGGTCAGTGAGCGAGCGCCCGGCCCATGTAGCATCCCTGGGCGGGCCTGGGACGGTTGGTCCGTCCGTTGCACAGTTGGTCACACACTCACACTTGTCCTAAAAAAAAACCTTGCTCACACTCTCCAGGAGAAAAATCTGCGCTGCGCTCCGCTCAAGCACAACAGCAGCAGCGGCGGCCGAGGCGGGCGGCATCCTCGCCGGCGCGGTACGACCGGAAATTCCTCCAACACCGGGCCGGCGCTGGTATTTCTTACCCGTCTCTTGCTTCTCCACGCAGTTTCCGGCTTCCCCTCTCTTGCTCCTCCAGGCGATCACTTCCCCTCTCTTGCTCTCCCTGTCCACGCGGGTTCCACTGGCCACACGCACGGCAGTTGTTCGACGGAATGCCTCTACGTGGTTAAACTGTTGGCGTGCCGTTATTCCTTGCGCATGATTAGTGCGGAAACCTGCATCATCGCGTGTTGCGTGTTGGCCACTTGGATTTGCTTTGTTTTGCGTGTTGCCCACTTGTAAAACCTTCATAACCTACCAAAACAAATTTAAGACTCCGTTCAATACTAGGGGTTTCTTTCCAGACGATACTGAATTCCAAACAAAACCCAGTACAGTACCACATCTGCACTAGTATTCTAGCCTCCCAGGTTTGGTTTCTCAACCGAGGGAATTGCTTAGCTGATCTTTTTGCTGATACTGTTGCCTGCTTGGCTCTGGTTTGCAGGACCAATGGCACCGGAGACCCAGCCGCACCTGCAACCATCGCCGTCATGGTCGGCCATCCCGATGGACCTGGCCGTACTGGTGCTTGGCCTGCTCCCCGCGTATGCCGACCGCGCCCGCTTCGCGGCTGTGTGCCCGCAGTGGCGTGCTGCCGCAAGGCAGCCCCTACCACCGCCACTGCCATTGCTCGCGCTCCCAGATGGCACCTTCTACAGCCACCCCTACAGCAAGCCGTTCCGCTTCCCTGGCTGTGGCTTTGCCGAGTACAAGAGCATCTGCGGCAGCTGGCTCGTCTTTCTGCGCGATGACGGTTGCTTCCTGGTCAACCCCTTCTCCAGGGCCACCGTGACGCTCCCTGCTCTCTCACGCGTCCGACTCCGGCCTCCAAATGCAGTCGCTAAATGGTCAGACGTGGGAGAGGCAAAAGTTCCTGATCCTTATATCAGATGGTTGCATATCAGTGAGTCAAAGAATCTGCACATCAGTAAGCTAATTCTGTGCTCACCAAACCTTGTTGCTGCACTGGTCGGCACTGGACATACCAGTCAGATTCTGATGTGCCAGCCAGGGGCCTTGTCGTGGTCTGTACGCGCGTACGATCGGTGTAAGGGGTTCGAGGACATGGCATTCTACCAGGGTAAGCTCTACGCCATTGCTGATGACGAGAACCTCCTTGTGGTGAACATCAGCGAGGACCATAGAACTGGCGATCCACAGGTTTCTCGGATTGGACAAGTGATCAAGGGTGATCCATGGTATCCATATCCTCTGGACGACAACACTATGCCCTGCAAGAAGATCTACCTGGTTGAATCGTTTGGGGCGCTGCTCATGGTACGCAGAGCGATTTGGTGCCGGTTTGTTAAACCTGGAGTGAGTGGTGAAGTTGTTGCTGGACCGAACGAGTTTGAGGTTTTTGAGGCTGATTTTAAGCATTCACGGTGGGTCAAGGTGTCAACGTTGGGGTGTGACCAGGTGCTGTTTGTAGGGCGAAGGTGCTCCAGGGCCATGTCAGTGTCCCATTACAAGGGGTTTTCGGGTGATCGTATCGTGTTCTTGGATGATGACGAGCAGAATCATGTGGACTACCTCTACGACGAGGAGTACACTTCTTGTAGCGCTTACGATATCAGATCCGGCAAAGTCCGTACTTGTCGTCCAAAGATGTCCTGGAAGCGCTGTGAAGAGATGGATCTGGCAGCATGGCTCTTCCCTCAGGACGGATGAGAAGGTGTGCGTACTGTTATTTCTTATTTCCGTGCAGACAGCTCCTAGCTTGCCTGGCCATGCCATCATGTTGTCTGATGGCTAATTGGTTATTATGCTAGCTGCCCGCAGGTTATCTATCTGACCTTGGCATATATGGTGGTCGGTAGGTGTTCATTGGTTCCCTACAAGCCATCAAATGCTGCATTAGTATTTATCTGAAATTTGTTATTCTGTTATGTTTGGTGCACCAGTGCTTGCTGAACTTATTGTGCTGGTTATTACTAATATGAAACTTTTAGCTTGCATTAGTTTCCAACTCTTGTGACGATTGTTGTGCCGATGAATGAATGGATGATAATATATCGCTATTTATCTGTCTGTGTCTTCTTCTTTTTGGGGAGAACTTTTTGTCATCCTTTAAACAAGAAGCGCAAACGAGTGACACCATCACCTTCCAAGAAGCCAACCAAGGGCAAAGCAAACAACAAGGGCAAGGTATCTAATGATGATGATATGGCAGCTAATATTAAGAAGCTAATGTCTGGTCTTCGCATCAGTTACCAGGAAAGTGAAGTTTTCGGTGTGGGAGTTGAGCAAGGGGATCTGGTTAGGGTAGCCAATATGCTTAACTGTGAAGTTGGTGTTTTCCCAATTAAGCATCTTGGATTGCCGGTCAGTTGGGCCAAGATCTTTGTTAAAGACCTGGATTTTGTACCCAACAAATTGGTTAAGAAACTTGATAGCGGGTGTAGTTCACAGGCGTTGTCTGGTGGTAAGGCAATCCTAATTGATTCTTGCCTCAGACAATATATGCTATGGGCTTCTATCTACGGTCTAAGGGTGCCCATAGCAAGCTGGAAATGATCAGGGCTAGATTTTTTTTGGGAAGGGTGGGGGGACAAAAGGAAATATCACATGGTGAGGTGGGATTTATTGTGTAAACCCAAAAATTCATGGCAGGCTGGGCTTCACTGATTCTAGGACTAGAAACATTTGCTTGCTGAGTAACTAGATGGATGTACAAACTAGAGATTGGTTGCCAAGATCTTAGCTGTCAGATTCTTTGAAACAAGTAGTAATTGGGTGGGGCTGGTTTCTATTAATCTGAGGGGAAGGGGGGCTCTCAGTTTTGGAACAGCTTGCACAAACTAATTTTTTTGGTTTAAGAAGGGATCTGCTTATAATTTGGGGAATGGGGAAAAGATTAATCTATGGGATGATGTTTCGATTGGTGACTATCCTTTGAAAACACAGTTTCCTTTGGTGCATTGAGAATACTGTGGCATTGGTGTATAGAGATGGGAGAGTGAACCTGTCTTTTAACAGGAGTTTTGGACCTGGCGAAGTGCAGGAGTGGTCAGAGTGGTGTTCTCTTCTAAGAACTGTGTGTCTGTTGTGGGCAGGCGGGAAGTGTTGATCACATCATTTTTCGGTGCCCCGTTGCTAGCTTTGTGTGGTGTGTGCGATTAGAGATTGCTTCTCTAAGCAGCTCACTCATGTTGATAGGGGATCTTTTGTTGAAATTTTCCTGAAACAGGGAGGGCACAAAGTGTCGTGGAAATGGTCACGGCAGATACTGCAATTGGCAGCGAGTAGTAGAACGAGGGGCAAGGGCGGCCAGCCATCTGCGGAGCGAGATGAGGGCAAAGACACAGGGTTTTATCCAGGTTCGGCCCCCCGGAGGGTAAAGACCTACTCCTGCTAGATTGTATTATGGAGGTGTTACAATGGGCGAGCTCGGCGGCTAGGCGGCGAGTCGCTTGGGTGTATGAGGGAACGTATCTCTACTCACCCTTTAGGGAGGTTTATATAGGCTCACCTCCCCTAGGGTTTACATATCTCAACCGATTCGGTTACAACTTCAGTAGTCGTTTAACCTAATCCGACTGGGCCTATCTACTCGCCTGGGACTTCAGCTTCCAGTCGCTCGGTACCTTGCTGGGCTTAAATCCATTCGCCGTTCTGCAGGCCCACTCGCCAGCTCACGAGCCAGTCGGAAACACCTTGCTGGGTATACCCCAGTAGGCATATCCCCATCAGTAGTCCCCGAGGCCGTCGTCGATTGGGCGTAAGTGGCTGCTGGCAGTCGGAGTATACGGCTTCAGAGTAGGCATCCAGTCGAATCGTCGGCGGGCTCCTGTATAAAGGAGGAAATCCGGTGAACCAAGTCGCGGCTTGGGCGAGTCGAGTCGGCGGGACGCGGTCATGGTGATTGACCTGGCGAGCCGAGTGGCTGGAGTTGGACCATCAGGCGTGGTCAAACTAGCCGTTGGGGTAATCCAACGGTAACTTTCGGCGTAATCATCGCGCGGTAACGACCTCCTGATTTGGCGGGTAACTCCCGCTATATAAGAGGAATGGCAGGCAATCGTAGAGCCAACTGCCCACCACTTCTTTCGAGTGCGCGCATTTTCCTTCCTTTGCTTCGCGATCCAATCGACCCGAAATCCTCCGATCTCCAACCAACCTCTCGGCCATGGCCCTTTCCACCGAACCATGGGGCAGGTCCAAGTGCACGAGGGCGCAGCTGGCCTCTTTCGAGGAGGCCGGGATCCTGCGAGCCGGCTGTTGGCGTATCCCCGCAGCCGGAGAAACGACCCCAAACCCGCGAGAGAGGGAGTTCGTTTGTTTCACCAGTCATCTCGAGCGAGGGCTAGGGTTTCCCACGTCCTTGTTCTTCCGGCGCTTTTGCGCCTACTATGGGATCCAGCCTTCAGATCTGGGTCCCCACAGCATCGAGCAGCTCGCCATCTTCGTGGCGTTCTGCGAATGCTACTTGGGCTGCCGGCCCTACTTTCCCTTGTGGCAGGATCTGTTCCATGGACGGATCAGCCGCGAGGAGGCAGGCGGCCCAATGCTAGCCGCGGGCGGCTTGACGTTCCAGCTCAAGTCCAAAGCCTCCTTCTTCGACCTGATGCTACCCGCCAAGGCAGCGAGCGACTGAAAAAAGTCGTGGTTCTACGTGACCGAGGCGACCCCGGAGGGCGAGGCGGCGATCCCGCGGTACTCCGCTAGCCGTTCGGAGCCGCGCCATCTCCAAGTCGGCAAGCTTCCCGACGACCAGCGGATGGTCGTTGACGAGATGCTCCAGACCATCCGTGGTTTGAAGAAGAAGGGCCTCCAAACGATAAATCAGTACAATTGCTGGCTTGGGCGGCGGCTCGTTCCACTCGCCCAGCGCGACCACTACATGTACCAATACACCGGCCGGGGGGACTCGACGAAGGCCTGCCTCGACGAGTGGAGGCTGGAAGATTACCTCCCAGCACTGAAGAAGATTACCCAGGCGGTGTACCTGGATGCGCAGGCCGGGATCGCCCCTACACCGCGAAGCGTCCAGCTCCAACGGTAATTTCTTTACCTTGTTCGCAGTCGCAGTGTATGCAGTCGCGGTAATCCTGATCATGTTTGTATCCATCGCAGCTATTCCAGGTGGTGGAAGGATGGCTCCCACCTTCGGATGATGAGAGCCCGGACCCATCCGCCCAGGACGTAGGCGAATCACCACCCGCGAGGGGCAACGAAGACGACGAGAACGAGTCCGAAGAAGAGGTCGCCCCGCTGGTCCGAAAGACCCGCGGGCAACGTCAGCGCGAGATCGAAGCGAGCAGAAGCCTCGAGCGCCATGACGATGACGACGAACTCCCAGAGACCACCTCGCGCCGTCAAGCCACTCCGTCGAAGAGGAAGGAGAGGAAGAGGGAGGCGAGGGCCCCCCTGAAGAAGAAAACGAAGCCGTCGAAGACGGCCTCACCGCCACACTCGGCGAGCAGCTCCGATGCTCCCAGCCCAACTGGTGACGGTGCGCCACCAGCGACAACCGCGCTGGACGCGGCGACTATGGAGGTGCCGCTGGCCTCATTGCCTCCGCCATTCGCCCCAGTCTCCGGGCTGGGGGAGGCTCCGGCCACGGCGGCTTCGCCGCGCAGGGAGGCTCCGGCTGCGGCGGCTTCACCTCGCAAGGAGGCTCCAGCCGCAGCAGCTTCGACTCACGAGGAAGCTCCCGCCGAGGATGTCCCAGAGGCGCCGGCTGCAGCCTCAACGACGAAGAAGCCGTCCGTGTCTTGGGCACACGATGTCCTGGAACTGGGGCTCAGTCGCCGACTGGGCCCTGAACTGGAAAAACCGGCCGGCCTTCGTACGGGGCTACGTTTCATCCCAGTCGCCAAGTGAGTGTGCTCACCCCTTCTTATTTTCCATAACTATTTCAATTGTCTTTGTTGATTCGATTAATGCGCAGGACCGGAGTGAAAAGGATGGGCCATCCGACCGTGGCCAAGGTGCCCTCCGCCGCTAGCGAGGAGGATCCTTCACGCAAGAGGAAGGCGGACGAGGTCGTCGCCTCAGCGGATGGCAGTAAGAAGGCCAAGGGCGACGGCATCGTCACCATCTCTGACGATACGGTGGCCGCGCCGGCCGAGCTCGCGGTGGAGGCAGCCGTGTCTACGAAGGAACCCGCGGCGGAGGCGACCTCCCTTAGAGCGGGTGCCTCCATCGCTACCTTCCCCCGCTTCGTGACCAAGGTGGCCACGGCGAGTGGGGTTGCGCCCTCAAGCCACGCTCCTGGGACCGCCGATGCTGAAGTCGACCAGCGTCGTGGGCACACGCCAGCGTTACTCGCGTCCGTGGACGCGATCCAGCTCCACGGCATGCTTGGCGCAGCCATCCAGGTACACCCAGTCCCCGAGGATCAGGTCGGTGTTTTGCAGCGGCGTGATTCTTATAATTTCTCGTCTTTTATTTTCGTATCCAGTCCCCGAGTGCGTACTTGCTGAATTTCAGCGAGTGGGCACTTAGAAATTTCTTGATCGCCAGTCCCCGAGTGCGCACTCGCTGAATTTCAGCGGGTGGGCACTTAGGAATTTCTTGATTGCCAGTCCCCGAGTGCGCACTCGCTGAATTTCAGCGGGTGGCACTTAGGAATTTCTTGATTGCCAGTCCCCGAGTGCGCACTCGCTGAATTTCAGCGGGTGGGCACTTAGGAATTTCTTTTTAACTGACTTTTTCGGTGATGTGCAGGGTCTGCAGCTTGAGTCGGCGGACCGATTGGCCGCGAAACAGCGCGCGGAGAAGGAGCTGGCCATCGTCTAGGAGGCGAACAAAGGTCTTCAGGCTGTTGCTGAGAAAGCAGATCAAGCTCGCCAGGGGCTTGTCCCCGCTGGTGAGTAAGTGGCGGCGCGGTCTGCTTTGGGTGCCGCTGAACAACGGATCGCCGACCTCGAGCGCGAACTGCGGGAGGCGAGGGAAGAAGCTAGCTTTACGGACGGGCGAGCTAAGGCCGCCATTGCGGCCGCAGAGGAGGATCGCAAGGTGTCGGAAGCCCTTATTGCTGGGCTTCAGGACGACCACACGTCGCTTCAGTGCTTCATCACGGGACTCGCCCGCCCGCTGCTTGGTGAGTGCTTCCTCCCTTTCTTATGGTTGTGGTTTTTGTGGTACCCATCATACTCATCATTGTCTTTTTCTTCGTAGGTCGCATCATTGATAGCGATGAAGAGGCGAGCTCGCTCGACGCAAGGCAGTGCGTAAGCATGCTCGTCGACTCGGCGACGCTGTCAGCGACCTGCATCCGCGCCTACCTCCAAGAAATATCACCCACGGAGGTGATTCCCAGCGACCTCGTTGAGGTGTGGAAGTACTTGGAGAAGGCACCCGCGGTCGTTGAATTTATGACACTATCGGCGTTTCGGCGTGGAGCATCGACGGCCCTGAGTCTTGGACTCGCCCACTTCCCCGAAGACTTCGACATCGACGATGTGACGAGTGGGTACCCATCGTCAACTGGCGTGGTGGATCTGTCCGAGGTTCTCAAGTTGCAAGAGCGTGCCGCCACGTACTCGGAGCGTGTCTGGGCGATGGGCGACCTCCTTCTGTACCAGGAAACGGTCGTCGCGCCGAACGACCCCGAGCCGCCGCATCGTGACTTCAAGGTCGAGCAGCCTTTTCGCGCGGTGATGGCGGGTGAACTGACGACGTATCCATCAAACCCGTACACCGCGTTCATCCGTAATCGCCGGGATGCTGGCGAGTCGTCATCGAAGCCTGCAGAGTAGGGTAGTTTGCCTTGAAGCGTTAGCAGCAGTTCTGCCACGCGGGCATATTTTGTAACATAAGACAATGCAATATGCGATTGAATGGGACATCATGTCTATTTTGGTATTTGTTTGTGTGCTTTGGATTGATTTTGGACGAGTCCCCGAGCGCGTCCGCCCTTTTGTGGGGTTTACCTCGTATATGATGTGTGTGTTGTTATCATGTGTTTTGTTGCTTTGGTCGACTCGCCCGAGCTCGGAGAGCCAGTCGCAAGGCGACTCCCTTGAGTGCTCTGTACTTTACCGTTTTCCCGTACGCGAACGAAGTCGGGTGGCCGAGTCCCCGAGCGTGGTACTTGGTAGTTCTAGGCGCGACTCAAGGGTGGTTGAGGACTTAGCGCGTTGGTGTGAGCACGTCACTCCTGCCTGGCCCGTGGGGTCAGTCGCTTGGCGAGTCCTGGGCATGCTCTCTTACTTGGCGTTTTCCCTGACCGCTCGCGACGAACTGGTATTCAGTCCCCGAGCGTGGTACTTAGCCGTTCGAGTCACTATGCCGAGGATGCGGAGGACCAAGGTCGCTGTGAGAAGCGAGGGCAGTTGCCTTGGCTCGTAGAACCAGTCGAGCTATGCGACTCCAATGGGGCTCCGGGTTGGCGTTTTTCGTGGACGATGCAAGACCTGAAGTGATTCAGTGCTCTTACACCGCACTACTTAGCCGTGCCGATCGCTGTACCAAAGGTTGACTTCTGCATTTTAGCATACCGCTGTTATTACGAGTGCGAGTGGCACAAAACAGGGAGAGTAGGCGCAATTTGCGGTAACCGTTTCTTTTATTTCATAACGACTGGAGAGTACATGTGTGGGGTTCTAGGAGTAGAACTTCCGGAGGAGGTTTACATTCCATGGTCGCTTGACGTCGAGCTCGCCGTCCCCGCGGACGTCGATGAGGTAGTAGGCGTCGTTGCCGAGTACGCGCCCGATAGCGAATGGGCCTTCCCACGGAGGGGAGAGCTTGTGCATGCCCTTCTTGTCCTGGATGAGGCGTAACACCAGGTCGCCTTCCTGGAAGGTGCGAGCTTTCACCCGCCGGCTGTGGTAGCGGCGGAGTCCTTGCTGGTAGATGGCGGTGCGTGACCGAGCGAGGTCGCGTGCTTCGTCGAGCTGGTCGACCCCATCTTGGCGGGCCAGCTCGTTTGCAGCCTCCGTATAATGGACGACTCGCGGCGAGTCGTGTTCGAGGTCGGTGGGCATGACTGCTTCGGCGCCGTAGACCATGAAGAAGGGAGTGAATCCCGTCGATCTGTTAACCGAGGTACGGATTCCCCAGATGACGGAGGGCAACTCTTCGACCCAGCACCCGGCGGTGCGCTCGAGTGGTACTTGGAGTCGCGGCTTCAGGCCGTGGAGGATGCTTTGGTTGGCCCGTTCCGCCTGGCCATTGGATTCCGGGTGGGCGACTGACGCGAGGTCGAGCCGGATGTGGTGCTCTTCGCAGAATTCGGCCATGGCTCCTTGGCGAAGTTGGTGACGTTGTCCGTGATGATACTGTTTGGGAACCCGTAGCGATATATGAGCTCGCGTAGGAATTTGGTGGCGGTCTTCCCGTCGCATTTCCGGACTGGCTTAGCCTCCACCCACTTAGTGAACTTGTCGACGGCGACTAGCAGGTGGGTGTAGCCGGAGGGGGCTTTCTTGAAGGGGCCTACCATGTCCATGCCCCATACGGCGAATGGCCAGGTAATGGGGATTGTTTTGAGCGTCGATCTCGGTACGTGCGTCTGATTGGCGTACTTCTGGCATCCGGCGCATCGCTGGACGATGTCGACAGCGTCGGCGTGTGCGGTGGGCCAGTAGAAGCCGTGTCGCATAGCCTTGGCGACCAGGGAGCGAGCGGCGGCGTGGTGTCCGCAGTCACCTGAGTGAATGTCGTGGAGGATTTTGCGTCCTTCGGCCGGTTGGACGCAGCGTTGAAACACGCCGGTGACGCTGCGCTTGTGTAGCTCGCCGTCGATGATGGTGTAGGACTTGCATCGACGAGCGATCATTCGAGCATCTGTCTCGTCTGCTGGCAGGGTGCCGGCTTCCAGGTAGGCGATGTAGGGCTTGGTCCAGTCGTCTGGCTCGGTGACGAGTGCGACCAAGGCTGCCTCTGGTTGGAGTGGGACTCCTATGTCGATCTCCCTCGGGGGAGAGACTGATGGTTTGGAGATTGTGTCAAGGAACACGCCGGCGGGTGGTGCGAGTCGAGCCGACCCGATGTGAGAGAGGGCGTCGGCCTCCTCGTTTTTCTGCCTGTCGATCCACTCGACAGAGTAGCCGGTGAAGTAGCCGCCCAACTTGTCCACTGCTTGGCGGTATGCCGCCATGGTGGGGGAGACAGCGTCGCAGGTGCCGGCGACTTGCCCCGTGACGAGGTCGGAATCTCCGTAGCAGCGGAGGCGATTGACATTCATCTCCTTGGCGGCTCGCATGCCGTGGAGTAGGGCCTCGTATTCGGCCATGTTGTTGGTGCAGGGCGTGAAGTCGAGGCAGAGGATGTAGCGGAGCTTGTCGCCCTTTGGTGAAGTCAGCACTATCCCTGCTCCTGCGCCGTCCGCGTTCTTGGAGCCGTCGAAGTGCAGGCTCCAGTAGTGGAGGTACGGCAGTTTCTCTGGCTGCTGGGCCTCCTCCCAGTCGGCGATGAAGTCTGCCAGCGCCTGCGACTTAATCGCCTTTCGTGGCTCGTATTTGATGTTGTGGACGCCGATCTCGACGGCCCACTTGGCGACCCGCCTGGTCGCCTCGCGATTGCGGATGATGTCTTGCAGTGGTGCTGAGGAGACGACCGTGATCGGGTGCTCCTGGAAGTAGTGCGGCAGGCGCCGCTGAGCCCTGAAGACCGCGTATACTAGCTTTTGGTACTGCGGGTACCGCTGGCGCGACTCGGTGAGGACCTCGCTGATGTAATACACCGGCCGCTGAACCGGGCGCTCCTTTCCTTCCTCTGGTCGTTCGACGACCATCACAGCGCTGACGACGCGCTCGGACGCCGCGACGTAAACCAGCATAGGTTCTTTGTCGGCGGGGGCGGCGAGTAGTGGTGCGGCGAGTAGCACCTTTTTGAGGTCGCGGAGCGCGTCGTCCGCCTCCTTGTCCCACTGGAAGGTGGGGTTCTTGCGCATCAGGCGGTATAGGGGCATCGTGTTTTCGCCCAGGCGGGGGATGAAGCGACTGAGAGCCGCTACTCGCCCGGCCAGCTTCTGGACGTCGCGCAGGCACTCGGGTTTGCCGAGCCGGGCGATCGTGTCGATCTTTGTTGGGTTCGCCTCGATCCCTCGTTTGGAGACGACGTACCCCAGTAGTTGTCCGGCGGGTACACCGAAGGTGCACTTGCCTGGGTTGAGCTTTATCTTGTACCTTCGCAGGTTGGCGAAGGTTTCCGCCAGGTCGGCGAGTAGGTCGCCTTGGCGAGCGGATTTCACGACCACGTCGTCGATGTAGACGTGGATGTTGCGGCCAATTTGGCTCGCGAGGCATTCTTGCATGCACCGCTGGTAGGTCGCCTCGGCGTTCTTGAGGCCGAAGGTCATGGCGGTGTAGCAGAAGGCTCCGAATGGCGTGATGAACGCCGTCTTCTCCTCGTCTTCGACAGCCATTTTGATCTGGTTGTACCCAGAGTAGGCGTCGAGGAAACATAGCGACTCTGAACCCGCGGTTGAATCGATTATCTGGTCGATCCGCGGGAGGACGAACTGCTCCTTTGGGCAGGCGCTATTCAGGTTTGTGTAGTCGAAAGACATTCTCCAGGTCCCGTTTTTCTTCTCGACCAGGACTGGGTTTGCCAGCCACTTGGAGTACTTGATTGGCCGGATGAAGCCGGCAGCGAGTGGACGCTGCACTTCCTCGGCGATTGCTCGACGGCGTTCTTCATTGAAGGGCCGTAGCGACTGCTTGACAGGTCGCACTTTGGGGTCGGCGTTTAGCTTGTGCTCAGCGAGCTCCCTAGGGACACCGGGCATGTCGGAGGGTTTCCATGCGAAGATGTCCCTGTTCTCACGGAGGAACTCGATGAGCGCGCCTTCCTATGCTAGGCTCATGCCTGTCCCGATCGTCACCGTCTGGCTGGAGTTGCCTGGGACCAGCTCGACGGTGCGAGTGTGCGTCGTGGCCTCAAAGGTTGAGGTGTTTGCGCCCTCTGAGTTGGGCTTCTTGAGTATCGTGGGGTCGTCATTGCTGACCCCGCTCGCGTATTTGGCGAGCTCGTCGGCGTGATTAGTCTCTGCCGCGATGACGGCGTTGGCGAGCTCGGCTCCTTTGGCCTCGCATTCGGCGGCCATGTCGGGGTCGCCGTTGATGGTGATGACGCCGCACGGACCGGGGAGCTTCATCGCGTTGTACGCGTAGTGGGGCGCTGCCATGAATTTAGCGAACGCCTGGCGCCCCAGGACGCAGTGGTAGGGGCTGTCGAAGGGCACCAGTTCGAAGACGATCCGCTCGGTGCGGAAGTTTGCCGGTGTGCCAAAAGTGACTAGCAGCGTGACCTTGCCGATCGGATACTCCTTCCGACCGGGGACGATGCCGTGGAACGTGGTGTGGGTCGTCTCGATCATCGACTGCGGGAGCCGCAGCCGCCTGAAGGTGTCGAGGTAGAGGATGTTGATGGAGCTACCACCGTCCATCAGTGTCTTGGGGAGCCAGTAGTCGCCAACCTTGGGCTTGACCACCAAGGCGACTCGTCCTGGGTACTCGATGCGCGGCGAGTGGTCTTGCCGGCTCCAGGTGATGGGCTGTTCCGACCAGTTCAGGAACTGGGGGACGTCTATTTGGGCCACCGCATTGACAGCGACGGCGCGGGCGATGACCTTCTTCTCGCGCTTCGTGTTGAAGCCTGTGAAGGTGTGGAGCGAGCCGGCTACTTTGCCGAATTTTCCGCCATTTGGCGGGTTGTTGTCGGGGTCCTCCCGCGCTTGCCGTGCCTTCTCGATTTCCCTGAGGGTGTGGCAGTCGGCGGTGGTGTGCGTTACGGGCTTCCCTTCCCTGCTATGGAATGCACATGGTTGGTTAAGGAGGGCCGCGGGATCAAACCTTGGCTTGTTCTTGTAATTGCCGCCATCGCGGCGTTGCCCTCCGTCGCGGCGGTAGCTCTTGGGCTCGCGCTGCGCGTGCCCGGCATTGGCGACGAAGTCGACTCGCCCGTCACTGCGGCGCTTGCCAGTGAGGCGAGTGCCGCTGTAGCGTAGGTCGGTTCGGCGTCCGCCGTCGTTGCCGCCCGTGCGGCGTTGCCCTCCTGACTCGTCGTCAGTTTCCTGGTTTGGATCTTCCTCGGCGTACCGTTTGGCGATCTCGAGGAGGTCGGGGATGTTGTCGAGTGTGCGGGAGTGTCGCTTGAGCTTGGCGACTAGAGGCTCGTAGCGACACGAGGTCTTGAAGCAATGGATCGCGGTGTCCAGGTGGATGCCGACCGCGTTGTACCAAAGCTCTTGCCACCGTTGGACCCAGTTGCGGATCGACTCGCGGGGTCCCTGGACGCATCGTTCCAGGTCCTCAATAGTGGTGGCGCGGGTGTAGGAGCACTCGAAGTGCCTGACGAAGGCGTCGTGCATTTCCTCCCAGGAGTCGATACTGTCCTGGGGGAGAGTGTTGATCCACTGCCTGCACGTCCCCTCCATCATCAGGGGGAGGTAACGGGCGGCAAGTAGGTCAGTGTGACCCGCGATCCCCATTGCCATGAGGTATGTGTCGAGCCAGACGGCGGGGTCGTACGAGGAGTCGTACTTTTATATCTCCTTTGGCGCCTTGAAGTTTGGCGGGTACTTCTCGTCTCGGATCATTGGTCCAAAGCACTTGGGCCCGAGTCGACTGAGCGACCCCATAGGCTCGCCGTCGCGGCGATTAGCTAGGGTGTGCCGCAAGTCGTCGGGCTGGCGTGCGCGCCAGCTTTGGTTGTTGATGATGTGGGTGCGGGCGTCGATGGGTTGCCCGTTAGCGGCGACGAAGTTGGTCGCCGGCCTGGGGTCGTTGGTGGAGAGTGCCGCGTTCGCGGGTCGATGTTGGAGCTGTAGTGGCTCTGGTGGCGGGCAATTGAGGGTGTTTGCCGCCGCTGGGCGGCCGCTGGAGGCCGCTCTGCTTCCCGAGGAACGCGAGTATACTCGTCCTTGCGAGTCGGCGCCCGCTTTTTGCTGCTCCACGGCCTTCGCGAGCAGGGCCCTGACGTACTGGATCTGTAGGGCGCCGTCGCCAGTGGCCGTGATGCTGTCGGCTGCTGCTCGGCCTGCCACGAGGTTGTCCATCGGGGTGGAGAACAGTGGGAGGCCGTTTGCGTCTCGCTCCCGTGAGGAGACTACTATCCGCGGCTGGTCCCTGGGAGGGGTGCGGTTGGGTGGTGGTGGGGCACCCATTGCCGTTGATAATGGCGGGGGCCGGGCGCTTCCTCCTGGTGGCGTGTTCTCGCAGATTGCGCGCTCGGCTATGCGGGCCGGGTCGTTTTCGTCGTCGAAGTTCAGGGCACGCCCTTGAACGGTGGGGTTCAAACGTGAAATGATCCACTGCTGGTGGTAGCGCGACAGCTCCTGCGCCGTCACCTGCTCGAGGCGAAAATTTTCGCGCTCGGCTTGCTCCTTGCGCACCGCCTCCGCCAGTTTCAGGCGGAGTTCCTCGACCTCCGTCGCCGTGGCGTTAGGAGGGATTGGGGTGGAGAACGGATCCTCCGGCGGATCGGCGCCGGTGGCCATGTAGGCCGCGGCGTGGCGACCGGTTCCATCGCGGAGGTCGGCGGAGTTCTCTGACCCGGAGTCGAATTCGAAGATCCCGAGGATGGAGGGGTCCTCGAAGTCTCCCGCGTTGGAGACCTGGGCGATGGAGCCCGCGGACGAGGCCGCGGTGATGGATCCGGCGAGTGACGCCGGGGTCGCCGAGTCGGCGTCGTCGGTGAGGGCCGCATCTTTTGCGGCCGCTGAATTCCCGGCCACGTTGTTGTGGGCCGAGTTGTACTCGGAGGCGAGGCGGTGGATCGTGCGGACCTGGCTCTCGGAGAGCCGATCGCGTGGCGGCGACTCGCGGATGCGAGCCGAGTCCTCCGAGACGATGACGTCGGTGAGGCCGACGAAGAGGCTGATCATGCCGATTGGCAGGATCACGCTGTGCGTGACGGGTCGCGCCGCCGGGACGTAGCTGCTCGGCAAGATCTGAAGCATCTCGTCGATCGCTATCATGCGGACGGTGGCGACCGTCTCGTTGATGGGCAGATTGGATCTCGCCGCAGAACACCGGCCAGACCGGCCAGGCCCCACGGTGGGCGCCACTGTCGTGGGAATGGTCACGGCAGATGCTGCAATTGGCAGCGAGTAGTAGAACGAGGGGCAAGGGCGGCCAGCCATCTGCGGAGCGAGATGAGGGCAAAGACACAGGGTTTTACCCAGGTTCGGGCCCCCGGAGGGTAAAGACCTACTCCTGCTAGATTGTATTATGGAGGTGTTACAATGGGCGAGCTCGGCGGCTAGGCGACGAGTCGCTTGGGTGTATGAGGAAACGTATCTCTACTCACCCTTTAGGGAGGTTTATATAGGCTCACCTCCCCTAGGGTTTACATATCTCAACCGATTCGGTTACAGCTTCAGTAGTCGTTTAACCTAATCCGACTGGGCCTATCTACTCGCCTGGGCCTTCAGCTTCCAGTCGCTCGGTATCTTGCTGGGCTTCAATCCATTCGCCGTTCTGCAGGCCCACTCGCCAGCTCACGAGCCAGTCGAAAACACCTTGCTGGGTATACCCCAGTAGGCATATCCCCATCACAAAGCTAACCGTGTGTCCTGTTTTTTTTCTGCAGCTGCCATCTTCTGGGCGCTGTGGCTAACTAAGGATGAACGTATTTTCCAACATAAAGTGCCTAATTCCCCTCTGCAACCTTTATACTGTACGCTGTCTCTGATGTTGCAGTGGAAGTGGAAGACTCTGATAGGTCCTAGGCGTTCGCAAGCCACGGAGGAGGCAATGATGAAGATCTACGCGAAGCTCAAAGAACTGGGAGTACCGGAGTAGGAGGAAGCTTGGCGGCGGGTGATCCGAACTGACCGCTTGAGTAGCCTCTTGTTGTTTGGTTTTTCTCTTCGGTTAGTTCGTTTTCAGTTTGGGTTTGGGACTCTGGTCTTGAGCCGTGTCTCAGGGGTTCCTTCTAGATGATGTCTCGTTTATGTTGCTGGAGGTTTGACTTGTGTGAGCTGCGTCCTCATTCCTCACGCGTGGTGGTTTTTCTGTTCTGAGGCTTTCAGTTTCCTTTGCTTTACAACCAGGTTGTAGTATTTTAGTTTCCTGATGCGTTTTACAGTCTCTTTCTCGACCTGGCCAGATCAAGATATCTTTCCTAGTTACCTCAACTATGCCCGCGGGTCATTCGCTACTTTGAGCCTCAGTTTCATCATGATGGTCGTGATGACGGATCTGCAGCTGCTCACTGAATTGGCATAATTGAGTTTAGTTAGTTTTTGGCTACCTTTTGTTTATATCACTACGAATACTTTAGCACCTAGTGGTAGTATGGGCATCATATATCATGCATATTTTGTGTATACTGGTCAGACGTGTGTGTGTGGCTGGCTGTAGAAATCTTAAATGGCCTGGCAAAGGGTCAATTAGGACGTGAAGCTGATTGTGTCGCTTGGATTTATGTGATGTATCGAACACTATATGGGCATACATTGTGAAGGTCGCATGTGTTAGTTAATTCAATTTACATATCTGTATCATGTACTTTATAAATACTCCATGTTTTCTTGTTTGTTCTCAGGCAAGTTATGAGATATGGAAACAAACCAAACAACCAACCAAACCTGCGAGTGATGTGAGGCTTGACTGAACTTGTAGATTTTTTTTCGAGAGCACGTCAAATGCATGCCTTATCTTTATAGAAGAAAGAAGACTCAAATTACAAGAAAACCAAGAGCCAACTGCGGACAGTTGGATTGGCTAAACACACACCTGCAAACACACACTCCACTCCACTCCGAGACTAAGCCTACTCTCTCGCTCTAACATGCCTCCCTCCAACTCTCGCCATTTTCCAGAGACGGAACTCCTCTTTGATCCTATCTGTGAGCAGTGTGACACTGCATTGCTCTCTCGTGTTTCTGAAAATCTTAAAATTCCTTTGTTTCCATAACATCCATAAAACAATGATGACTAGAGTATCAAATTTCCTCTTGTCGGCAGCCACCACTCCTTCCCTCGCTTGCAGCCACCGGTTCTCCAAAGTGCTCCCCATTTGAGGCTCCTCCGACTGCAGCGACACTGAACTTGTAGATTCAGTCAGTGATTCAGCTGTGCTGTTTGTGATCTGTGAATGCTGTGGTTCTTGTGTGGTTTGACTGAGCTTTGAGATTCAGGTACCCAGTGCTTCAGAGTATATTTTTCTTACGTGTGCAACCAAAGTAAAGTTCTTGGTCCAGTTCACCCAGTCGAAGGGGACATAGGTCAAGCCTGCCATGCATGCATATACGTGATGAGCTACCTGACAAGCAGCCATGCGTTTCCGTGCTGTGGATTTAACCATGGACCGGAAACACGCACGCAGTTAATTCGAAAAGCCATTTATTCAAAGATCGATATGCATGGAGCAGAGAGGAGTATAGTACTGCTAGGAGTGGAATGAAGTGCAGGCCTGGTTTTGGAGTGCATGTGAGAGCATTTGGTGCGTGTGTCTGCTTTCCTTATTTCAGTAGTGCCCGTATAAATTTCTCTACGACTCTACATGTCCCCGTACAATAATATTACTACTGGTATTAGTATTGTTTAGGTGATAGGACAGCGGAAAGTGTCTCTGGCTTCTAGATCCAGCGCACCCTTCATTTTAAAAAAATATCATAGTTACAAGTCCCAAAAAAATTGAAAATAAATCTTGGGCATAGTCAATGTTGTACTCTATAAACATGCAAAATTGCAACCCTAAATTTCATATATTATGGGCTACGCAAAAATGACAGTCTGATAAAATTTTGTATTTGAAATTATATGTACCCAAATCCACGCCTTTGTCATTTTTGTATAGCTCATAGTATAAAGTATTTGAAATTGATATTTTCATGTCTGCGGGATAAATCGTTGGCTACATCTAGATGTTTTTGAGATTTTTTTAAAACTCAAAAATATGATTTTCAAATAAAAAACAGATCACTGGTGCTCACGTGCACTAAATCTCTTTCTTGACGCCAATACGTCCTCTAGTTCCCTAGTAGGAGACTTGACCCTCTCCCGACCCTCTCCCTCTCCTGGCCTAACCCTAGGCGCCGTCGTCGCCGCTTCCCCTCGTCGCTCCTGGAGGGGCCAAGGGCAAAGCCCGGGCGCCCCAAGGAGGGTGGCGGCGGGGATCCTTCTCCCCTGGCTGGTGGCGCTGCGCTGGACCGTTGCCGCCAGCGCCGCAGGCATAGGTGGATGCTGGTGGTGGGCGCCAAGGCGTACGGCGGCGCTGGGATGACTGGCGTGGATCTTTGGTGGTGGTGTGGTCGACTGACCCTTGGCCCAGATGTGCCTGCCCCTGCATCCAATCTCCGCCGGACGGATGGTGTGGTGGTGCGGTCGGGCACCCAGGTGCCTCCGCCCGTGCACGTTGTCCGCTGATCGGATTTCGGAGGATCTCTGTGGGTCTCTTGGCGCCAGGTTGCAGTCGTGGCGGCCCGGGCTACCTAATCCTCTACCAGCCTTGCTGGTGGGGAATCGGGCGACCGGTCCTTTGGGAGCCGGCAGGCGGCGGCGTGGGGGACGACGATCTGCCTAATAAAGGTGGCGGTTCTAAGATCCCTCTCAAGCCATGATGATGTTCTACTTGTCACCTGTCCTCGGTGACCTGGCCGGAGTGCCGAGTTCCGGAGTGCTACGCTGAAGAACTACAAATGGACGACATGCCTGGAGTTTGCCAAATCGGATGGATTTCGGTCATGCGCATTCCTGTTTTTTCTGACCATTTGGTTTCAGAGGAAGCATTGCAAAGTTCTGCAGTTTGTTACCATCGTGGGACATGTCTTTAGTCTCATGGTGAAGTCAGTCGTGGAAAAGGGCATGAAAGCCAAAGATCTGAGGACAAGTAAGAGTGGTTCAAGTCCTGGTGATGACGAGGTTTTGGCTAGGTGATTTGTGACTTGGAGCAGCGACGGCGGCAAGTGGGGGCGACAACACAGGAGGAATTCAGGGTCTAATCTTATAGGGTGAAAGCCCAAGATCTGGTCTTAGTTGGTTGTGCCTAGTAATGACCTTGTTGGTGGTATTGTTTTGCGAGTTCACACTTTCTCCTGGGTGAAAACCTATGATCGATGATCAGGGCCATGACGGTGCTTGTGCATTGTTTTTTTTCCAAGACGTTTCCTTTGGAGAAGTTGGATTTCTGGTGTTTGGTCCGCTGCAACAAGGAGTAGATCATTTTAGCTAAACTTTTTCTTTTTTTTTAATTCTTTTTTCTGGGTTGTGTGTATCCATAAGGCCGCTAGGGAATGCGTTGTTGCAGAGGTTAAGTGTAATTGATATATCTGTGATATTAATATATACTCTTTCAAAAAAAAAATCTCTTTCTTGACGGGAGGATAGTAGTATTGTTTTACCGGTGGAGTGGGTGCAACAGGACTGCAAAGGCGCATAAGAAACTTGGAGCTGGATCTGATGGATCAGCTAGCTATGTAGTGGCCGTACGTGTTTCCGGGGAGCGTATTTAGTACTTGCGGTGAACGTGGTGCCCATGGCCATGACCATGAGCGTATTTATTAATTAAGGAAGTGAATGGCCAATTATCCCTTCGGTTTATTAGTCATTCTTTTCCGATCTTAATGTCGTTTTAGAGAACCCCAAAGATTGGGGGCCGGGGGTTGATCCAACCAACGGAGTATGCATGTATGCTTTGGGTATCCAAATAGTGTCAGGAGTTCCAGCTCTTCTTCATCCAAATAGTGCTGGATCGATCCCAAAGATAAAATGCAGAGAGAGAGAGGCAGGGTATCGTATCCCTGCAAGAGGTAGCGCGTTGTGTGCTGCGTCCCCCATAAAGACTGTCGCGTCTGGCACGGCAGCAGAGATAAAAGTCTGAGAGAGATTCCCGACGCCTTCAATGGCGAGCGGGCAGGGCGTCCCAGGTTGGTCATTCCATGGCTTGAGTCCACGCGCACGTAGTCGTACGTGCGTTCCCCATGCACGCGATCGCCTCCTCTCCTCTGCATGCGCCATTGCCTCTGGCCTGGCCCCCCGAAAGCCAAGAGGAGGAGGAGGAGGAGGAGGAGGAGGAGCTCTGATCCATGCCTCTGCTCCGCCGACAGGAGACAGCGCTGCCACGGTGTGAGGTTTGCCAAATGGACACCGTGCGTGCAGTGCAGTTAATGCGCACGTACGTTGCCCTACCGATGCTTCCTCTCGAAAAGCTGGATCGTTAGTACGTACAGTGGGAGTTGCAGTGAAGAACTTTAAGGCATCGAAGAATGGCGAGCGAGCTGCGCTGGTTAATTACCGTGTGGCGTGGGAGCGTGCAGCATGAGAAGCAGATCTGTCGAGGACGGGCGGAAGGGAAGCAGCTAGCTAGCTAGCTAGGGCAGGACGGGAGGGGAGAGAATAACTGCTCAAGGAACGAAGACGCACGTACACGCATCTTCGTCCTCCTCCTCTAGCTGTGCCTGTGCGTCGTCCCAGGCTCCCAGCGCGCGCGGCAGTGCCGCTCACGGGGCGATACGTGCACCTGCTAGCTGTGCAGGCTTGGACTGGACTAGCGAGCGCTGCACGCACGCACGGACGGACCCGCAACAGTAGACACAGCCGTGTGCGCGTGCGGATGCGTGCGCCACGGTGCATGCGCATGCGATCCAAAGTCAGCAAGATGACGACCGGACCGACCGACCCAACCATGCTGCATGCAGGCCGATACCGTATGTATTGGAAAAAGTCCATTCTAAACCTTAAACTCGTAGAGGTCCGCCGATTTAAACCCTAAAGTCCAATTCCCTGTCGTTCGAACCCTGATAACACAAATCCTAGTCTAAAACGCACCCTGAGACGGTTTGCCAAGGGATTGGCTGACGTGGCCAGGTTTTTTGTCAGTGGTGGGCCGGTTAAACTCAACCATCGTCTCTCCAGAGCATGCGCGCAATAGAGGAACCGAGGAAGAAACAATTGGGGAAAAATTAGGGTTCGTCCCGGCGGCGGAAGGGGATTGGCTGCGGGGCGGCGGAGCGCGAGGCTGGCAGCGGGCGCACGACCATGAGTTGGTCTTCTGCTTCTTCCGCCGGTCGGAGGAGAGGCGCAGCAGAGGGTAGGGCACCAGTGCCGTATAGGGAGAACCCGATGGCGTACGAGCCGCCCAGGCTCTGTGGTTGCAATCCTCGCAGGAAGGCGCCAAGATGGATCTCCTGGAGTGCTCAGAATCCTGGCAGGAGGTATTACGCGTGCGTGGATGCAATGGTGAGTAAGAATTGCTCTGCATTTGGATCTTGTCCTCTCTGATTTTCTTCCCTTTTTGATTCATTGTTTTTGGGACAAAATTGAACAGAATGGGCGCGGATGTGGGTATGTGGAGTGGCATGATGATCCGCTGCCACGGTTCTGGAGTGATCTGCTAGGAGATTTGAGAGATGAAGTGTGGAGGCTGCGAGCGTCAGGAAATTCAGCTCGATCTGAAGAAGATTCAGAAACTAGGACACCTGTAGAAACTAGGACATCTGTAGTTGATTCAGTAGCACAAGCTACTATCAAGGCCATGGAGATTGAACTGAAGGAGAAAGATGCAGAGATAGCACAAATGAAGGCTAAATATGAAAATGTCATCTTTGTTTTGTTTGCACTTGTGTTCGGTTTAGTGGCAGGAAAGATGTTAATGCAGTAAAATGAGTGCAAATGTATGTGACTTGCAATGCTAATGATCTATGTAATGCAAATGGTTTATGTAATGAAAAGCAATGTTGTTTGCTTCATGCTTGTTTCTGTCATCTTTTAGCAGTGATACATAGGCTGATACAAATATATACATTCAGATAATGGCAGTGATACATAGGCTGATACAAATATATACAAATAGCAGTGAAACAACATGCACATGATAGCACTGGTATTATATCATCCACAACATCATCTGGTACATACCCAAAAGGAGTATCATCCACAACAAGTTCACATAATTCTGGATGAAACTGAAGTAATGTTTGCAATATTACAGTCCATAGCTAGCAGCATTGCAACATGAACAAAAGTAGAAACTAGTAACTTGTCTTCTGGATCAAACTAGTAGTTTCCTGAACAAGTGAAAAAGGAGTAACTTGGAAAAGTAGAAGCAGCTGCCCTTTTCCCCCTTTTTGCTCTAGCTCCTCCACCTGTACCAGCTTGGGTTGATGGTCCAGCATCTGCAGATGCTCCAGGTTGTGCACACCTTTTCCTAGGTGGTTTGAAACTAGAAGCAGTTCCTCTGCCTCTACCAACTGGTGCCTGAGCAGATGATGCATTAGCAGTTGGAATAGCAGTTCCTCTGCCTCTACCAACTGGTGCCTGAGCAGATGGTGCATTAGCACTAGGTGGTTGATCACTACTGCTAGGTTGCTGCAATGTTTGAGAAAAACAAAAAGATGAAAAACAGTACAATAATGTAATGTCACAGAGAAGGACACAAAGATGCAATATTTACCTTAGGAGTTTTCTTTTTTGCTTGTCTTAGTTAGATGTGCATTCTTTTTCTTGCCTTTTTCTGGATTAGATTTGCAGCCAGATTTGTTATGTCCTGGATTGCCACATAGTGAACATTTTATAATAGTTCCATGTTTGCTCATCTTCTTCCCCTTGGGCTTCTCATGGTCCTCCCTTTTTCTGGCATTTTTCTTTGGCCTTCCTGGCATTCTCACATAACCAGGTGCTTGAGGCCTAGGATTTGCAGAGATAGGCCACATTTCCTCACCTTCCACTGGTTGTAAACAATGGGCATAAATCTGTTTGAAAACCTCAACTGAGTAGCATGGATGAATAAAATCTTCTATTTGCTTTTTGCACTTGTAAATTGCACTTATGGCATGATGGCATGGAAGACCTGCCAACTGGAAATATCCACAGGAGCATGTCTTATTATCAAGATTGACTGTGTACTGCCTTCCTCTGCCATTTATGTGCTTTACTTCAAATCCATGTTCTCCATTCCACATGACCTCCAGCCATTGTGTCCTTGCAATGAATTTCTTGAGCTTCTTAAATATACCAGGGCATATTTTTCCTGTCATCTTCTCCCCCTTTTCTCTTTGCTCTTGGATTCTCACAAAGTTTTTCTTCCTAATTTTCTCCATCATGGTGATAATTGGATAAAACCTTGCATCAACTATGGCATGGTTGAATGACTCACAAAGGTTATTGTCAACAGATTCACAATTATTCCCTTCTGGAAAAAATGCTCTGGCCCAATGTACAGGCTCTGTCTTCATCATATCCTTGACCCCATCAGGTGTCTCCTGTGCAAGCTTGGCCTTATAGTAATTGAAATCTTGCTTGTTTGATGCTTTTGCAACTGCCCAAAATTTCTTTTGCCACTCATGATCTTTGTGCTTCTTCCTCCAGTTTGCATAGATGTGCCTGGCACACATCCTATGCTCAGCAGCTGGAAGATAGTCCTTCATAGCATTAATGAGTCCTTTTTGCTGATCAGAGATAAAAACCCAACCAGCTCCATTGTTGTTAATGCTCAAATCCTTTATTAACAGACCAATGAACCACTTCCAAGTAACATTTGTTTCTTGCTCTACAACTGCCCAAGCCAGTGGATACATCTGGTTATTGGCATCTCTTCCAATGGCACATAGGAGCTCACCTTTGACAGCCCCTTTGAAAAAACATCCATCAAGGCCTATCACTTTCCTGCAGCCTGACTTGAATCCTTCTTTCATTGCATTGAAGCAAACATAGAAGCTTTGAAATATGTGTTGTTCCCTCTCTGTTGGATCTAAACAGACAGCAACTGTGCTATCAGGGTTACTCCTCAGCAGCTCTAACTGGTAATCAAAAACCCTGGTATATTCACTTCTCATGCCACACATCAATCTGTCCATCACTATTGCTTTAGCATGCTTGCACTTTGAAGTGGAAACATCTGCAAACATGTCCTGCACAACTGTGGCCTTCATGCTCTCTATCTTCCACATTGGGTTTGCTAGGATGAAGTGCTCATACCTTTGAGCAATGACTTTTGCAGTTACAAGCTTATTACATCTGTTCCGAGCACAGTGATGTTCATCATTCAGTGTAATTATCTGAAATCTACTTGTCCTGGATCTTTTTGCTGCATACAGAAGCCATGGGCAATTTTCCCACCCACACTTGGCCCTCACTCTGTCACTTTCTGACTTAACAAATTTGATGCTTCTCTTAGTCACTAGACCATACCTCTTCAATGCCTTGCACAACTGGTTCTTGCTTCTGAAAACCATGGTTAATGCAAATTTAGGCACCTCTGAATCTGTCCTGAATCTTGGATATCTACTCTTCATCTTCACTAACTCTCCATCAGAATCTTCTCCATAGCTATAGTCCTCATCTGATGAGTCATAGTTCCAGTCTTCCTCTTCTTCACCTAACTGGTCCTCCATGTTTGCAATGAGTTCAATTGGTACTGGTCCAGTTGCTTCCTTTCCAATCCAGCTCTTGGACTGTCTCATCCTTTTCTTGAACTTCCTAGCATGCCTCCTGAGCTCCACCACCTCTGAATCTTCTCCACTGTCTTCACTGTGTGCAACATACTCAACATCAGTCTCTGAATCAGACCCTGAGCTGTCAGCTGCTCCATCTTCTTGAGTTGGCATTTCCTGAAATTGGAAACCTTCATCATCTGCAAGATCAGCTTCATCTGAATAAACATTAACTGCCCTTTCTCTTTCCCTTGCAATGCTAGCCTTCTTCTTCTTCACTGGGCTCTCAATGATTTGGGTGATCACTCCATCATCATCAGGAACTAGAACATCTGTATCTGATTCAGCAGGTTCAGCAGCTTCAATGACAACATCTGGTGGATCATCTTCGCTCAACTCAAAGATTTCATTCTCAAAATCACTGCCACTACTGCTCTCAGCAGTGTCTTCCTCCCCACGATACTCAATATACACATCAGCAACTCCACCAACAGATATGTAATCAGCCATTCTAACACACCAACTGTCATCAACCATACAGACTAAGCCATTCACTAATTCTTCTCCAGGAATAAGAAAATAGAACTTCATAGATTCCTTCAGAGGTAAATGATCTTTAGCAAATCCTTTTACTTCCTGGAGAGAAAGCTTGTCCCTCTCAATCTCTGACATTGCTTCATCCCCTCCTACATAATCCAGATTAGGACCTATTCGGACGAACTCCCCACCGTAGTGAAATCTGACATTCAGTATCTCAGATGGATCCATGTTTTTCACTACAAAAACACGCAATGTGCACTAGCATTCAGAACACGATCAAATTGCAAGAAAAAACCTATCTTTACTGTGACAAAAATCGCAAGAAGCCACAGTCGTCTGCGCACAAGGAAACCCTAACCCCAACCGCGCAAATAGAGGAAAAAATACAACAATCCGTGGCAGAGAGGGTGCGGAATCTTACATGCGTCGCCAGAATCGTCCGACCACCGCCGATCAACCGCCGATCAACCCCCAGTCGCCATTGTTGCCGCCAGAGAAGGTGGGAAGGAAGTGGAAGCGGAGGAGACGATGTGGAAATGTCGGGCCTAGTTGGGCCGGCCCAGCCTTTTCTACACTCACGCGCGTTAGCTCCGCGAGCGATCCCGACCTTGCTTTGACACGTCACCAATCCCTGTTTGGCAAACCGTCTCAGGGTGCGTTTTAGACTGGGATTTGTGTTATCAGGGTTCGAACGACAGGGAATTGGACTTTGGGGTTTAAATCGGCGGACCTCTACGAGTTTAAGGTTTAGAATGGACTTTTTCCGTATGTATTTGTATACACAAACCACACGCCCGTACCGATCCACAATGTATTCTCGCGTACACGAGTCGCGCGCTGATCCGCTTAGGGCATTTTCGTCGGGTCGACGTATTCCGTCCGAACTCGTCCGCGTGGACACTCTGGGCGTACGCGGCGTCGAAGTGGTCTGACCTATCCGGACAAACGCGTTCAGCTCGATCAATTCGTGCATCTAATCTGGGTCTCGGTTGTGTCGGTCCGGACAGCCGCGGACATCGCGGGTGTACTGCGTGCGCGCGCCACTAGCCTACCCGTGAGCCACCGCGACCCGCGGCATTGATTCAGACACGGGCAGCGGCAGCGATTCAGACGCAACCGTGACAGCGATTCACGTGAAAGGCTGACTGGCGGCAGCCTGCACCATCAATAACGATGAGACGATACCCTAACTAACTGGAAACCGCCTACGTTCCCACGCCGGCATTGATGGCGAAGGAGCAGAAAGCTGCGCGCGTTCGCGGTCGAATGGGCTATTTAACCATGCACCCGTCGATGCCGCACTCCTCACCTCTCGCCATCGCAACCCCTAGCCGCCGCCACCATAACCACCACCACCAACGAATGGGCTGAAGAAGGGGAGGAGCAAGAACGACCATGAGGCATATGACTCTAGCAGCTAGCGCTCCCGGATGCTGGCCTTCCTCCGCGGCACATCCCTGCCGCCTCCGCGCGGCCGGAGGATTTCCGGGGCCGCCCCGTGAGGAATTACCCGCCACCACGGGAGCGCTGCGCACGACAGTACTTCCGTGTCGCGGTGTAGCGCCGCTGGAGGGAGGGGCGCGACATCAAGAACATGGATGTCTCCCTCTCCACCAGCTGGCACTTCAATCGGGACCGTGTCCCGGTGACGCCCGTGCCCAAGAAAGTCAAAGTGGTGGATGAGGATATCCGTCGCCGGAACAGCAACCTCCCGCGGGCTATACGGTGGGAGAGGGGCTACCAGAGCAAGGACTACTCGGACGACGAGGGCGCCGTCAACCTCTCTGATGCCGAGCTCGACAGCGAGGACGGCAACAACGAGGAGGAGGACAATGACGACATCGTTATCAAGCAGGAGGCGGTGGACGACATCGCCGCGAACTTGCCCCGGGAGTACCGCGAGGTGCTGGCGCGGGGCTACGACTAAGACGCCTTCACCGAGCAGGCCATTGCGACCAGCGCGCGGGAGGAGGAAGCCCAGTGGGTCGGCTTCGAGGAAGCCGTCCAGCTCACCTGCATGGTGGCGCAGGCGAACGCCATGCTGCCTCCACCGCCACCGCTGCCGGGATGGGCGCCTCCGATCACGCCGGAGGTGGGGATGGAACCGGCGCACCTCCCGCAGGGTTGGGCGCCGTGGCCTTGCGGTCGATCAATCCACCTGCGCCCGCTCCCGCTCCGGCCGTCCCACCGCCCAACCTCTGGACGCTACCGGAGTACATCGACTTCAACCCGTATATGGAGAAGGCGACGTCGGCAAGATTGGTAGCTAGAGCTAGGAGCAGTTTAAATTCTTTTTATTTATTTTAAATGTAAATTAAGTACGAACTTTGCTAGTTTTTATCGCGAACTGTTTATGTTTGAATTTGCAAAAAAAATTACCGTGTCCAGACCGGACATGGATCGCGCCGCTGAAAGCCTTTTCATATCGACCGCGGGCTGACCCAAACAGACATGAATGGACCGTTTAGAACTATGGAATAGGTCGGCTCGGTGGAGAAATACACGCGGGGGTCGTATATGAGTTCGGCTTGCTCCTCCGCCGATCTCGGATCAGTCTCCACGTTATGGCAGTACCGGATTGATCGGGGCGGCCACAAATGCTGCTGCCGCTTCTGCAATTACTGGGGCTTCCAATCAAAACCCGGTCTCCGCCTGACGCACGCCCGTCGCCCGCCTGCTGCTTCCCGTGTGTCCTCGTCTTCCCGGCCGGCGTAACACCACCGACCACCGGCCGGCCCCAGCAAACGACACGCATCCGCCCCCCGTGCACGCACGCGCAACCCGCCGGGTTTCCCTCCCCCGTTTGCTTCATCGTTTCCTGCTAGTTACACGGCCGCACCGCACGTACGTATCATTTACTCCATCTGCAGACGTCGTCTACGTACTGACCCAGCTAGCTGCGTCCCATTACGTCGGAGCCGGCCGGCTGGTGACGACGAGTCACGGAACGGGACGCGCATCTCCCGCTGAAACCGTGCGTGCGATCGAGGAGATGGAAAATAAAACCGACCGATGATCGATCATCTCTAGCTATCCCCCGGCGGCCCGGCCAGTCTCGCGCTCACCATTTATCTGTTCATGATTTCATGGTCTTCAGATTTTTCCTAACTATGTGCAGGTCGATCGTGTGTGTTCATACTTTTTTTAAAAGAGAAAATTGCACCAACACAGGCCTACTGCTTTGCTTGCGGTCCGTAAACCCAGAATATTAGGGTTTTATAACCAAAAACACAAACTATTTTGACTATTATTAACAAATACCCCTAATGATCTACTCGTGTAGATTCGTGTGGAGCTGCAAAAATTGTAGGAGCTGGTGCTCTACTCGCTAGATATGGGTCAGTCCATGGTGTTATGCTCCGGGCCGCTGCCCCGAAGCAACAAGCACTTTAGGACGCGTTTGGTAGACTGTAATGTCACTGGCCTTCATAAAAACATGACTTTGACCATGTTCCACACTTCGGTTGGTTGTCGCAAGCTCATTACTCGTATTAGAAGAGGAACGACACACCCTGTATGTGGTTGCATGTAATTTTGCAGGACAACCAAGGAAGATATAGTTGTTGACTGTTTGGTTGCAAGCTGCTAGCTTTGTGGTAATCTCTTTTATTAGAGTGGTGAGGTTATCCAGCACTCAACACACAACATAGAAAATCAGTGCATCACAGGAGGGTAGTTCTAGCAGCACATTCCAAACTAACCGTTACTTGTTAAAGTGAAGCATCACATATTCACCAGCAACATTACATTCCATGGACCAGTTTTCATCAGTAACCTAGCTAATGGAGAGATATCAAACCATCTCGCAAAATATAGATGACCTCCAACATGTCCACCATCGACAACACATGAATGCAAACCAATAGTACTAATCAAATTGTCAGCAAAGTGACGCCCTAAGACGGGCCCTCCTGTCAATCACTGGCATCTCAACATAGGATTTACCTTCATATGTGTTGTCTGTAAGGAAGCCGATAGCCTTGATCATCAGCTTCGGATCCCAGAGATGGCATTTATCATCAAACCTAGGTGTGAACATGGTCTTTCTCTGAACTATAGTTCGTTATGGGATTGTTCATAAACTCTGCTTGCTTCGGGTAGACCTAGGATTGATATGACAGTGGGTTAGTGCAATGGTATGAACAAGTCAAATGAATAACAGTGCCATCGGTTGAGTTGATAGTGGGTTAGTGCCTTGCTAACTTACCATGATGTAGCGCATCAGCTTCTCATTGTCATCGAACGAGAAGGACGTGCTCTCTAGATACCATTTTATGCATGTAACCCTTGTAAAAACACCTATGTGGTTCCACTTCATTCTCCACCTCCTGGTGTGGTTATACACCTGATTGCATTTCACTATGATCCAAGTGAATTCAAGAACATTATTGAGAATTTTATTCATGTTGGATTCTTCTAACCCAGTTAACTCCAAACCCGCTCTTCACGAACTCAGCAATACTATCTAGGATGAACTTTGAGATAGCATGTTCCCACAACATTGAAGGTTAGCATACATTGTTGGATCATTGACAATGTTGTTGGTCTGCATCCATCTCAAGTCAATGTTGGTCTTTGATGGAGCAGACACGTCAGGGGGGGAGTGGGCGAAGGCATGATATCCTACAGTACAGTAAGACAGTAAGAATTAAAATGAAACTGCACACAACTAAGCATGATACCCATACATTAGAGCTAACATCATACACACTGTACTGAAATCCTGTAGTGGTAAGCATCAATCTGAATCTAAAACCCTAGAGCATTAAGCATGAGTCGGTCGCACATATCATACAATCAATATATGGCCAAGGAATCACGAACATGCTTACATATCTAAGCTACAACATTAAGGGTTAGATGTATCTTACAACCTTAGGATTCAACACATATGTGGGGGAAGGGTGTGACACCGACGCCGCTAACAACGGCTGTCATTATAGAGGGAGAACCCTATAGGACAAGCGTCACCCTGCTGGAGGGAGAACTTGGTAGGACACACTGTCATTGTGCTAGGCAGAGAACCCGCCAGGTCCACCGTCTCCATGCTCGGCGGAGAAGCTGGAAGGACCACTAGCGGAACAGCTGCCACCACCTAGGTGGGGAAAGAGGGTGACATCGTCAGTTCAATGTCGACCGCTACATTCGTGGATGTGGGTGTAGCCTTAGACCTTGAATTTCTCGCCATGTCCATTGATTTCAAAGTGTAGAGGAGCTCGAAGGGGGTGGGTGGTGGATTTCGAGTTGTTGAGCGACGTCGACGCTCCTAAATAGAGGGACATTCTTTCATGGGTGGTGACAATAAAACCCGCCGCATTTTGGCTGTATCGCTGGGTCTTGCGCAATCACCATCAAATGCATATGCAGTGAAGCCACGTGCTCTATTTCTGGCACCACGAGGGTGGCTTGCTGGAAACAGCAGAATCTTCCATTCCTAGCAAGCGTAGCCCAGAGCTGCTTTGGAACGATCACTAGGCACAACATGGAGGTGTCCTAGAATCCCAGGAATCCACTCATCTAGTTTCTGGGTCCCTCGGGCCAGGCTGACCTCTAGGTAGCCTACCAACATGGATGGAAACAACTTCGTGTGTACCAACTCGTTGGGACTCCAAGTGCAAAGTGTTGTAGAAAGCGTCTTTTCCCCATAAGAATTGCTCGAGGGTTTATATCGAACTCTTGGGGAATTGGCTTAGAGACTTCTTCTATTTTCTTCTTCAAGCAACCTACAGAACAAAAGTATTTTCCTTGTGTCCACAACTCCATCGTGTGGTTGTCAAGTATAGGGTTTCGAATTAGTAAAACTAAATTAAACTATAAATAAATAAAAGTAAAAGCAATCTATAACTAGATAAGAAAGTAACAACAAAAAGGAAAATGTATTTTTGGGGTTTTGTTTGTGTGTGCTAATAGTAAAAGCGTTTTTGGATTTTAATATTTAATTATGTAGCAAATATAGAAGCAATGAAACTAAATGAAAGGTTTGTTTCTTATAATAAAAGTTGGACCAGGGTTTCATGGATTCATCTGTCTATTCTGTCATAAAGTGTAGTGGACATAAAACAATTCATAAAAAATACAATATTTATGAAACTTCATTATGTGTATGATAAGCATTCATATGGGTATCACGTCTAATTTTAAAGATGATGCAACACATATCACTTATACTTCTCTAGAAAGGGAAAACTCCATGCAATCTAGAATTAAGAATAAACAGGGTATAGCCTTAGATACTTTGACACGATGTTTGAATAACATATGCGCTACCTGGAACAAACATTATCATCCAGGTTGTCACTAGATGATAATAACACATGCATACACTTAATCCCTAATGAGGTAACAAAAGAAAGGTAAAAACCATAGTGGATCTTGAATTTTGTTATCACTATCCAATCACCGCCACGCATACATGTTCTCTCATACATGTTGGATCAAACAAGTACTATAACGGGATACATAGTATGCATATACTAATACATCTCACACATAATAGAATTCCAATCTCAAATATCAACTCATAGAATAAAGATCCAGCATATAGGAATTACATAGATGACCATAGTCATGTTGGGCAGCTCATATGGTAGTAGAACAATGATAGATCAAGAGATAAATATATCAAGCTACTTACACAAACCTATAGTCCAGAGGTGGACTACTCCCTCTTCACCATAGTGATGAAGTCGGAGCTATTGGAGAAGGTAGAGAACCCACCGACGGCGGTTCCCCCTCCAATATTTGTTGGTTTTGTATCTGTTTCCTTGTTTTTGTCTTTGCGCCATCTCCTCCGAGATCATTCCTGGGGGTCTTTTTATAGGATTTTTAGGTCAAGACTTTGAGGCTGAGATGAAGATGGATGGATGTCGAGGCTCGAGGAGAGAACGATACTAGGTGGCATGGTCTAGGGTAGGGCCCGCACCACCTGGGATCATTTGGGCCTCGCCCCTCTCGCAGTTATTGTGCTCGAGATGCTTCCCTCCACGAATAAATACTCCTCTAAAAATCCCTGGACCATTTGACTTTGTTTAGGTCCCTGAAAGATAAAAATACACAAAACAGGGTTTTCTGTCCTATAGAGTTATAAACCAAATAAAGATGATCATTGGTAAATCCCCATAAAGCAATGTAAAACATGGATATAGAATCATATAATTTGTAAATATGTGGAAATATGAATCAATAAACTATAAAGTTCGTGTATGCATTTTACATGCATCAACTAGCTGGTAACTCTCATGTTCTTGATTGCTTTGTTTGTTTCTTGCTCACATTTGATGGACAAGATTGTTGCATGTGTAAATATAAAGCAATATTATTCAACAATTAAGATATCAACAAGATAATCTATATAGATTAAGGGTATTTAATTTGTTGCCACCAATCATAATAGTTGGTGTTTTTATACGATGACCACAATAGTTATATGTTTGTGCGATTTAATTTTTTGAAAATCTTCCAAAGTATCTAATTTCATCTGTCTTGGTTGGAGTAGAAAATATAGATGTGTACCGTGATTGACACACTTTTTGTTCACGGTGATACAAACGAACACCGGAGAAACTAGTTTCACACTAATTAAAGGTGAGATGACATCTGAGATAGTCCTATCTTTACTCTACTTGTCAGAACAAAAATGTTATCCTGGGCTCTCACCTCGCAAAAAGGTCACCGCGTTACTATATTCGAAGAAGAAAAAGTTCCACATCCCCCATCTCAAAAAGAAAAGAAATAATCCCCTCTCCACTCACCTCTCAAATAGAAAATCTCCGCTCGTAAAAAAGTAATAACACATCATACCCTTGAAAAAGTTAGTCTCTTCTTTAGTACTCACCTCTCAAATAGAGTATCATTGAGCAAACTAATCCTTTTTCACTCACCTCGGAAATCCCATCTTTGTAGACCCTAGGATCGGCATGGCCAGCCGTTTTGCAAGACTTCTATATTGGTATTTACTCTCTGTGCGAGGGATTATTTTTTCAAGAATACTATGTACACTAGCCCTTCCTTTTTTGCGACATACTATTTTACAATATTAATATTTCTACTTAATATTTGAGGGGCTATTAGTATTTTAGTTTATAATTATAGTCAATGTATAGCTTGAATTTCAAACAATGAATTGAAAATGCAACCTACTCTCCGTTTTGCACATTTTTTTTATATTGGACTAAGGAATCATATGCACGTTTTTTTTCTTGGATTTTTTGTAATAGTATCAAAAATCTTAGTTGACTTTAGAAAAAAATTATTACCTCCAACCTCCCTAGAGTTGAAGCATGGAACCCACAATTATTAAAAATTTACATAAAATGTCAAAAACGGCCAACAATCATCTGCTTGAAAATTATGTTCATAATAATAAAACATTTTTTTTGAATTACCTCCTAATTCCTCAATTTTGATGCATGAGCCCGTAGTTACTATAGTTCCATTGCATCATACCTCAAAAACATGTCTATAAGTGTAACAGTGGACAACACTAAGCATTATGATATGTTGAACAACCTACTATGCGCTCACTATGCTAATGAGGAAAATAAACTACCCGTTGAGCTAGTATAGACTCTTCTCACCAAATTTTGTCAATGCCTATATTTACAACCAATTGACCCATGAATGTAACCAACTCTTACTTAAGTACAACAACTGCATTGACAAAATTGTTAACCTTTTTTAGTATGTCAAAGACTGCCATAAATACATAGCTCAAACAAACCAAACCATAATACTCCCTCTTTCTTAGTTTATTAGGCTTGCACGTCTATCTAGATTGGCAATTTAACCCACATAGCAAAAATTATATAATACAAACATTATACCATTATAAAGTATAACATCTAAAGTTTGTAATAATTTTTTTTTGTAATATATATCTCATCTTAAGTTGGTCAAATTACCGATCTAAATAGACTGAGTGCATTTCTTCATTGACTGAGTAAAAGTTGTTAACAAATTGCTGGAATCCACCGAGTGTTTACCGGAGAAGGAAGGAACATGTGCATTGTATCCGTGATTGAATATTCTAGGAATTTGTTGTAAGATGCATTTGCCCTACATTCCATAAAAAATCATTTTCCTTTTATGTGATGTAATCAAACAAATTTTAGAGCAAACAACCATATAGGGTAGGAGTGAGAATGACATTGTAATCTTGGGCAAGTACTAAATCCTCATGTAGGGTTCTGATTTGTGGAATTTGATTTATTGAGTACAAGGCCATGCAAACAAAGGTCAGTTTGCATGCCATGCATCATCATGCATGGTTTCCTTGCTTGGCAATCTAGCACTGCGCGAAGTAGTACCACAAGCTCTCGTTTAGCTATCAACACGTCAACAGTACTGTGTAGTGTAGTCAAGCACGTATCCATCCATCCATGTAGTACTCCCAAATTAAATTCCTCCCCTCTCGATGCAACCGTGCAAGCAAGCTGCACCCACAATTCACATCACATTCACACACGCATGCATGCCCATTGCCCGAGTCCAAGGGAGCAAAACAAAAGGAAGGATGAGGAGAGCGTGGTGGCATTAACTACTGTTCACAGACTGACTGGGAGTAGTAGTAGTAGTAGGTAGCTGAGGCAAGCCGGGCGCCATTATAAGCAGCAGCGAGCAGATCGCCATAGCCAGATCCACACATAGCATTCTTTCTTCTTCCCCGGCTGCTCATCAACTGTTCCTCTACAGCTCCATCATCCTATCATCGATCGACCATCGGTGGTGGAAGCAGCAGCAGCAGGTAGCTGAAGCAAGCATGGCGTCCTCCAACAGGCACTGGCCGAGCATGTTCAGGTCCAATCCTGCTGCACCCTACGACTTCCACCACCAGCAGCCTGACATGAACAACCACCACAGCAAGCCCTCCTTGATCTCCTCAGGTATTCATGGCTCATATTACCACTGTTTGATTAGCTGTTGTTGCTGCATGATCGGTAGCTAGGGTTTGTTTTGTTCAAGAGTTGACCTGATCAATTTCGGGGTGCAAACTGGTTAGGGATCGACCATGAGAGCGGCCGGAGTCCGGGGGAGACGAAGCCGCGGTGGAACCCGCGGCCGGAGCAGATCAGGATCCTGGAGGGGATCTTCAACTCCGGCGTGGTGAACCCGCCGCGCGACGAGATCCGGCGCATCCGGCTCCGGCTGCAGGAGTACGGCCACGTGGCCGATGCCAACGTCTTCTACTGGTTCCAGAACCGCAAGTCCCGCACCAAGAACAAGCTCCGCGCCGCGCAGGCCGCAGCCCAGGGCCAGCCGCTGACCGGCCGGGCCGCCCTGACGCGCGCTCCGGCGCCTCAGGCGGTGCCTGCGCCTCCCGTGACGCCGCCGCGGCATCTTTTTGCTCCGCTGGTCGGCCCGCTCCAGCGGCAGCCCACGTCGTCGTCCTCCTCCTGCTCCGACCGCTCCTCCGGATCCAGCTGCAGGTCGGTGACGATGAAGCCGGCGGCCTCCCAGGAGATGCTGCCGCCGCCGCCGGCTGCCACCAGCATCGGTCTGTTCGCGCCGGCGCCCCTCTCCGGGTGCCAGCTCTACTGCATGCAGAGTCAGCCCATGCCGACGCCGACGCCGTCGGTGCGTGAGCTGATCACCTCCACCCCCGAGCCTCCGCCGCCGCTCCTTCTTCAGTGGCCCCCGCAGAGCCAGTACCTGCCGGCCACCGAGCTCGGCGGCGTCCTCGGCTCCAACGTCCACACGCTGGTCTCGCCCGGCGTGTCCCTTTCCGACATGTGCAACAACGCCGCGTTAGGGAAGCACGAGATCGTGGACATGACCCACTGCTCGAAGCTGGGGCTCGGCGGCGGCCAGTTCTTCAGCACCACCACCACTGATCTGCCAATCCATAGAACCGACGCGGTGAGCGCCGTGTTCACGGAGGACGAGAAGGCCAGGCTGGGGTTACCGCACTACGGCCTCGGTGCGCTCACCGCCGCCGCGGACGTCAGTGCAGCCGCTGCCGTCCTTCCATACGCTGCGCCGAGCATTGACAGCTCCGCCGCAGCAAACCCCGCGTTCACCGATCAGCTGCAAGGTATGTTCATTCCATCAGTCGATCATAACACGTTTCCATCATTTCATCTTGCACTACTGCTCGATCTGCTGCACGCATGGATGCATCATGCATCATGAGAGATAGCTTGTCTCTTGCATGTCTTTTGTTGTACTCTGTGCATGTGGCTGCTGCTGGGGGCCTAGCACATGTGCATGCATGTCACGATCCACCTGAACGCAACCTTGGCTCTAGCTGAGCTTGACATGAATGGAGAAAGGAGGGTACTTGCCACTTCCATGATACGACACAGCTAGGCGCTAGCGGTAGGAAGATGACATGTCTTTGCAGCATGCATTGCATGGGCCATGGGGTACGTAGGCCGCAGGCAATGAGACAAGGTGAGGCCATGTACACAACAAGCTAGAGACCGATCTTGTCATGCATGCATGGCTAGCTATGTAGTAGAATGTACGTTGACGCCTGCACAGGGCGTGTCAAGGATAGGGGAACCTGTCAGCTCCTACGAGACCCCGTAGCTAGCTAGCTAGCTGTACATAGAGCGTCTCGGATGGGCCAAAATGTTGTGAGCTGTTCTCCGTCGGGATAGGCGATGTGTCGAACCGTCCATCGATGCGTGCAGCAGCCACCAGGTAGGTACATTTTGTAGCTTGGTGGGAGAGCATCACATCGTGCATACGTAGTACAGTGCCCAAATTATAGTGGGCAGCTAATTGTCATGACAACCTTTTGGTAGAAGGTGAAATATGCATGTATTATGGCATTGAGAATATGAAATGTTCATGCAAAAATAAAAGAAAGAGACACGTGATATAACTTCTAGCTTGACGCAACAATTTTCATGCTAAAAAGGACATTATAGTTCCTAGCATGATGCCACAACCTTCATACAAAATAAGAAAATATGTAATGAGACATTTACCCTTACAAATAAATACAAGGGTTTTGCTAATTTCTCAGTGGATTGAGAATTAAATTAGAGTCCAGTCAAGTCCTAATCCATTGGATTTGCATCAGTTTTAAGTAGGGTTGCAACTGAGATTTTTTTTTCAAGTGGTGTTGCAACTGAGATATTTGTAGTTGCAATCTCTTAATACAAGTCAAGATATTGTTTACATTTTAGTGTTCTCCGTGAACTTAGGAAAAAGCATATCGCATCATGCACACAAAAAAAAACTTCCCCTTCTAAGGCATATAATCCCTTTGGCTTAGGTTGTTTGTGTGTGTCATGCGTTCCTCGGTTACATGATTTATCTTGTTGTGTTTACTGTTCTTTTGATCTAATACTTTCTCTATTTCAAATTGCTCCGCATGCACGTTTACCTAGGTGGGCTAGTATTTCTTTATTCAATTGTTTTTTGAATTTTTGTAATACGTACTATCTATTTCAAAAATTCCTGAATTTTTTTACATGAAAAATAAAAAATATTAGCCTATCTAGATAAGCATGTTTGCGGAGTAATTTAAAACAGAGGGAAATATAAGCCAAAAAAAATTACACTCCGGCCAGAAAGCATTGGGATCTGAGAGGGAAACACAGGCATGCAGGGTATCTTCAGAGAACAGTACTGATCTGATCGATCTGCCTGCCTGTATAGTCATGTCGCGATGATTCCTCCAACTCCAATAACACGGTAAAATAGAACATGGATCCATCGGTCAGGACTCAGGAGGGTTTAATTTGCTTGCGAGCGTTGTTGAGAGGATTGAAGTGACGGCGGTCAAATCCTAAGAGTAGATCCTAGGAGCTAGCTAGCAGCTAGCCCGGTCTCCAAGCAAGCCAAACTCTCGAATGCCTTTAATTCCACACTTGAAAGTTGAAAGCTTCTCCTGATCTCGCACTGGTGGCGTCGCTCCCGAGATTGGACGTGTGCATGCCAACGCCGGTCAGAGGAAGATGCCTCCGCCGTTTGCTTGGATTTCCTCTCATGCACTGCTGCTGCATCCATAGGCTTTTCACCGTCTGCTCTCGTAGGGCACAATCGATGGCAGCTTTTGATCTTGCGTGCAGTGTTCTGATGAGATCGATCTGCCTCTGTTTTTTCGAGCAGGGCTGCTGGACACCGGCGGGCTGCTGGCGGGAGGAGGCGCGACGGCGCTGGCGCCGGCGATGGTGGTGGCCGTGGCAGCGACACGGCCGGACGCCGGCGTGCAGTGGTACAGCGTGCCAGCGATGACGCGCCTAGACGTGGGGATGTTCGGCGACGCGGCCGTGCTCCTGCGCCACACCGGCGAGCCCGTCCCCCTCGACGGGTCCGGGGTCACTGTCGAGCCGCTCCAGCACGGCGCCCTCTACTACGTCCTGGTAAGAAACCTGCCATTAGTCATCAGTTCTAGCCGTACGTTTACACCCTACTAGGTTTATGTTGTTTCTAATTTTATGTTGTTGTTTCTAAGAAACCTGCCATTAGTCATCAGATCGATCCAATCTAGGTTTATGTTGTTTCTAATTTTACCTCGGTGCAGGTCTGACGACTCACTGAATTAAGAAGATCAATGCTGCATGAAGACGTACGTGCTGAGTGAAGGGGGGCATTTAGCATTTTCAACCGGCATTTGGGGCAGGCCAAATCTACTAGTGTATTTTGCCTTCCACCAGTATGGATCTACGTACGTAGTAGTAGCTTTCCATCAAATGTCTTGTATTATGACTTTTTCCAATGCGGATCAAGCGTGAACATGGGTACACGTTCGTGTAATTTCTTTTTTGGAATAAGAGCAAGTCGTAGATTGAAGAGATGAATACAATCCAGCCGTGAAAGCTGATTCTAAGTAGGCCATGCCAAGTATTGAGTATTGAGTGAGAAGCTAGTTACACACACTGTGTTATCTGCCTTTCATGTATGGGTGCATGACTTGAACATTGAGGAGAGACGGGAGAAACAAATGAGGTTTAAGGTTGCCGCTATGTGCCACCGCCTCTTTTAGGTCTTCTTCAATGCAATTAGGGTGGTATTGTTGAAAATATAAGCAACAAATCATATGATTTAATATGAATTAATAAACGATAAAGCATGATTATAGCAATTAAACTAATCATTTATACTAATAGAGTAGATGAACAAAAGTCATCTAAATATGATAAACCTATCACATCTACTCCAAACGCTAGAACAAGAAATTCTAGCATAATATGAAAAAACATTAAATTCTAGCATAATCTAAAAATAAATATACATATGAACCTACCGCCAATTAATCATGGGAATGAAGAAAAATCCATCACTTTTTTTTATCTCATGTCCAACGACCCCGTCTAGTCCACCGAATTATTCGCGTGACTTCTAATTTGCCACCTTTAACCAATATAACGAATGTTCGGTAACTCATTGAGTAAGATCAATAAACAACTTAAGACTCAAATTTTGATAGGGGAGTGTGCTTTGTGTTAGATTTATAGAACAGTTGAAATAATGTTTTCTTTTAACAAGTCAAAAGTCTATACAGTAGCTCCATATGTGGTATTTTCTTCACCAATTGAAAGTGTGAGAGATTATGAGTTTTGACTGCAACTGTCTGGTTGATGGCCTAAAAGTATCATTATGAATGCATAAGTGTGTAATCTATTTTCTAGTTGAGCTTTCTCTACATTCATCATCTGCTCTTTGATTGCATTGTAGCTAAACATATTTGGCATGAAATTTCTAGTTTATTTGGCATTAGTCTTGGCTATTAGTATATTTCCATTGACAAATTCTGGATAGCTAACAAAAGTCACGCAATACTTAATTATGTTTGTGTTGTTGTATTATGGAGCATATGAAAAGTTAGAAATGAATTGATCCTTAGGGTCTGTTTGGTTGTGCTGTGGATTCTGGAAAAGTTGCTGTGAACTGTGAACTGTGAGAAAGCTGCTGTGAGCAGAGGAACTGTGGAAAATTTGTAAGTTGTTTGGTTAAAACAACTGTGGGACTATAGTATTTGTAGGAACTGTTTGTAATACCCCTTATATTTTGATTGATTATAATGTACCTTAAAACACCCATTTTACATGGACCAACATGTAAAAAATAATTGGGAATGGAAATATCAACTTTTGAAATGTCACGTACGGATAGAAAATGATGTCTGAGATTGTACACAAGAGATATTTTACACGATGATGTCTTCCAACATAGCTATCATACCTCCGTCTTGTAGTAACACAAACATCATGTATTCTATTTCAAATATTTCTAATTCTATCCCCGCTATCCCCCTCTGGAACATTATCACGCTATATTTGTGCTCCTTGTCGTGCCGATGGAGGTAGATAGCCCTCGTGTACATCACATGTATGAAACTCTTCCGAAGAGAGATGTTTAACACTGCCGAGCAACGGAACCATTAATCCTAACAAGAGTGAAGCACGATCTTGTACACCAAGATTGATCAATAAAATATCCAACACCTTATACGCATGTGGCTAGCTATCATTGATTCCCGGCCTGATGTTTTGCCTGAGTGCTAGCTGTACCGATCTACTAGTGAATAGAGCTAGCTAGCTCAAGTTTGTCATCTAGACTATCTAGCAAGCTAGCTAGCTTGTAGTACATGCAAGCATCGATCGATCAATCTGCCAAGCTACCTTGTACGTACAAGTTTCGATCTCTCATCACCCAGCAGGAAAAAAGCGGCGTGCACAGGCAGTAAGCACGGCGTATAGTGAGACAAATCAACCTTTCAGGTCCGGCGTGTGGCGGCGTTATATGGTCCTGCTCGAGCAGAGGCGCTGCACCAGGAACGGGGAGGAAAAACCAGCTGAACTGGAGGAGAATCAGTGGAGATTAGGGAGGCTGGACTGGCTGACCAGCATAACGGGGCTGAACAATCCTATCACGTCGACGGGAACAAAGGACAGGAGGCGTCCGGGAAGAGAGATTCCCCTTGTGAGGGCTAGGAGAAAAAAAAAGAAAACGAACCGGTATGACTCGTTAGGGGCATTGGTGGGTAATTATTCTACAAAATGAGAGTCCAACGCGCTGGAAGCAGGGTCACACGGCTGCTTTGAGAATAACACTACGGGAAGTTGGTTGCGTTGCGGGAATCAGCTACGAAAAAAAAACCTTTGGTTAGCTTTTAACTTTGTAACATCAAAAGCAGGTCGTAGAAGCTAAACCAAACGCACTCTTAATGGTTACTCTTGGATTAACATCCATCAGGTTTGGACACTGATCCTGAACTCAGTGAAGAGGTGGCAAAGATCAAATGTTGGGGGACACATTTGTTTTGCTCCCATGTATCTAGCCTCCTCAGAATGATACCAGCTCTAGAAAGTGGCTAGATGCCTGTAAGCTAAAGATCTTGGAGAATGCCTTTAAATACCTCATGACAACTCAAGAGCCGTTGATGGTGATCAACAGAACTCCCCGGAGGCCAAGAAAATGGCGGTGTAAGACACTTGGGCAACCCCCATCTCTACGCTGTAGGCGGCGTTCATATCACCAACCTAACGTGTTTGTTGTTTCTCCCTTATGTTACAACAGGTGTGCATGATATTAGATTTTGGTGTGAACGTTACCTTGGCCTCGGTATGTTTTCGTGTTAATATAGTTCGGCAAAGCCTGGGCTTACAAGATAGAACAAAGTCCAATTGGAGTACTACTCCATATTGGTTACAATAATAAATAAGGAGAAAACTCGTAATATAATTCTAACGGCCCCCTTAATCACAACCTTATGAAAGGTTGAGATTATGTTTAAATTCATCAAGTTCCTTGACAGGTAGTGACTTAGTGAATCCATCTGCAATTTGATCCTTGCTAGAAATGAATCTGATGTCCAATAGTTTATTAGCAACCCTCTCTTTAACAAAATAAAAATCAATTTCAATGTGCTTGGTCCTTGCATGAAACACAGGATTTGCAGACAAGTATGTAGATCCTAGATTGTCACACCACAAGCATGGTTTCTCATTTAGTGAAACACCCAACTCACCAAGAAGAGCCTCAACCCATATTAACTCAGTTGTAGCATTAGCAAGAGATTTGTACTCAACTTCAGTACTAGATCTAGGTACTGTGGCTTGTTTTCTGGCACTCCAAGATATTAAATCTGGTCCAAAAAATACAGCAAAATCTCCTGTAGACCTTCTATCATCAAGACAACCTGCCCAGTCTGCATCAGAGAAGGCACTAAGCAAGCTTGAATAAGACCTCTGAAAAGTAAGTCCAACCTTCAGTGTACCCTGGATATATCTCAATATTCCTTTAGCAGCTGTCCAATGTGAAGTTGTTGGTGTAGGGTTCGCAGCATAGAAAACAAAAAATTTCCTACGATGGGAACTATGTACCAAGATCTATCTACTATTACAAACAACGGGCGGATGTATATCCGTAGAGAACATACCCTTGAAGACCGACAAAGCTTAACGAGTTCAACTCGTGGTTGATGTAGACGATCTCTTGCCGATCTCAAGATCGAGAGGAAGTCCTAGCGCCGCAAAGCAGCAGCGCATCCGTGCTCGCACACACGTACAAGACACCGGGCAACCTCCGCCTCCTCGCTCCAGCGATGCAGCGGAAGCACAACCCTTTCTTGCCGAATATCCACCGGGAACATGTATCTCGCTAGTCCGATACCATGGGGGGTAAATTCTAGAGGGGGAGAGAGATCCTTCATGAGGAGGTGTGAGAGACAAGTGAGAGGAGGGGCTCCTTTTATAGGAGGAGGGGGCACCCAAGGGGGTCGCCGCCGGCCATGGGGGCTGCCCCCTCCCCTCCTTCATTCATGTGGGTGGACACTCCACTCACAAAATGTCCTTTAAATTCCCTTCACTCAAAAGTCCACTCAAATTCCCATTAAATTTCCACCAAATTTAATGCAAACTCTCATTAAATAAAACTCTTTTATTTTATTCAGAATTTTGTCAATTACTTTAATGACAAACATTCACAAATAACCCCTTGCTAGAATTCCATTTCACATGCATAACCACTTTATGCAATTTCACCCGAAAACCTGTTTCGGTATCTAGTGAAATAAATTCCTGCGTTTGTTTATTCTTTTGGCATGAAACATTTGCTTCAACTGGATGCCAGTGTCCCTTAAGTGTTGGAATTATGCCCTAGAGGCAATAATAAAGATGTTATTATTGTAATTCATGTTCATGATAAAGTTTATATTCCATGCTAGAATTGTATTAAGCGGAAACTTTAATACTTGTGTGGTTTATGAACAACACCGTGTCCCTAGTACGCCTCTATGGACTAGCTCATTTATCAATGATGGTTAAGGTTTCCTAACCATAGACATGAGTTGTCAATTGATAATGAGATCATAACATTGGAGAATGATGTGATGGACAGACCAAACTAAGCAAAGCAATTAGATCGTTTCATCGTGTTCATCTTTGCGAAGTTTTTCCTATGTCAAATATTGTATTCCTTAGACCATGAGATAATACAACTCCCTGGTATCGGAATAAAGCTTTGAGGTCATCAAACGTCATCCTATGATAGGGTGATCATAAAGGTGTCTCTCAGGTGATCGGAAAGTATCTGTTGGGTTGTATGTATCGAGATGGAATTTGTCCCTCCCAAGTCGGAGAGATATACTTCGGGCCCACTCGGTAATCGATATCAACACCGCTTGCAAGCATGTGGTTAAGGAGTTAATCACAAAGTGATATCGGATTACGGAACGAGTAAAGTACTTGCTGTGAACGAGATTGAACTAGGTATGACGGTACCGACGATCGAATCTCGGGCAAGTAAAATATCGCGAGACGAAGGGAATATATATATGGGATTGATTGAATCCTGGCATCATGGTTCATCCGATATGATCATCGATGAATGTGTGGGAGTCAATATGGGTGCCCATACCCCGCTGTTGATTATTGATAGAAGATCATGTCTGCATATTCTCGAACCCGCAGGGTCACACACTTAACGTATCTCGACGCTAGGATATATTGGATAATTGGTTTATGAATTTTTGTTTGGAGTCTCGGATGGGATCCGGGATATCACGAGAGGTTCCGGAATGGTCCGGAGAATAAGATTCATATAAGGCAATGCAGTTTTTGGAGTTCGGAATTGTTCCGGGTTAATCGGTATTGTACCGGAAGCTTCTAGAACCTTCCGGAAGGGGACCAACGTGGCCCCACCTTCCGGGAGGGGGCATGGGCCTATGAGGGAGTGTCCTGGCCGCATTGGGCCAGGGGCACAAGGCCCCATAGGGCCCAGCCGATCCTAGAGAGTTTAAATCGTTTAAACTAGAGATAGGGTTTCTAGAAGAGGGGAGAGTCCATGCCCCCCACTCCTTATCCTTTGGGTTTGGGGGAGGGGCTAGGGCTGCGCCCCCCCTCTATATAAAGAGGGGTGGGGGCGCACCAAACCCCTACACCTCTCCTCCAAACCCTAGCCGTCTTGCTAGCTTTCCTCTCTCCCTCCCGACTGTTTGTAGGCGAAGCCGTGCTGCAGAAATTCTCCACCATATACACCACGCCGTCGTGTTGTAGATCCAATCCATCTCTCCACCATACTTGCTGGTCCGAGGAAGGAGGAGACGTCGAGGTGTTGCACGTGTGCATCTCATGGAGGCACCGCCACTTGTGGTGCTAGATCGGATCGGATCGCGAGGAGGAGAAGCGAGTACGACTACATCACCCACGTTCCGACGAACGTTCCGCTGTGCGAATCTTCAAGGGTATGAAGATCTAATCCAATCTCTCTCGTTGATTGCATCTCCTAGATTAGATCTTGGCTTTCCTTCTGTTCGCATCCGTAGAAAATTTTGATTTACTATGCCGCGAAACCCTTCAGTGGTATCAGAGCTATGCGTAGATGTGTTTCACGAGTAGAACGCAACATGGTTGTTGCGGGCGTTGATGTTTTCTATTGCAAGCCTCTTGTTTGTGTTCTTCTTATGACGCGGGATAGTGATATTGAAGCGGTCCAGGCCAACCTTACGCGACGTCGTTCGCGAGACCGGCTCCGCACTTGACGTGTGGCTTGTTCCATACATGCGGCTGGTGGATGTCAGTTTCTCTCACTATAGTTGTCATGGGATTAACACCGGAGTTTGGCAACCATAATATCACCTTGTGGCTTTCCGTAGGTAAGAATCGTTCTTAGCATCTGCTCCCATAAGCCACGTAAAACATGCAACAACAAAGTAGAGGCGTCTAACTTGTTTTTGCAGGGAGTGTTTTCTGTGATATGGTATGGCCCAAGATGTGATGTGTATATTGTATGCGATGATCATGTTTTGTAATGTTTCACGACTTGCATGTCGATGAGTACACAACCGGCAGGAGCCATATGGTTGTCTTTATAATTGTGTATGACCTGCGAGTCAACTTCTTATACGCCATGTAATAGCTTTACTTTATCGCTAAGTAGTTAGCAATAGTTGTAGTTGCTATTCGTGGTGGAGGCAATCATGGTGGAGTGATGGAGATCATGCCGGAACGCACAAGATGGAGATCATTGCGCGAAGATTGGCTATACCATGTCACATAAAGTTATATGCATGTGATGTTTATCCTTTTATGTATCTTATTATGCTTAGATCGCGACGGTAGCATTATAAGATGATTCCTCACTTAAAGATCAAGATAAAACTATGTTCTCCACGAGTATGCACCGTTGAGAAAGTTCGTCGTGTCCAAGCATCACGTGATGATCGGGTGCTATAGACTCTACGCTCACATACAACGGGTGCAAGCCAGTTTTGCACACGCGGAAATACTTGGGTCTAGCTTGACGAGCCTAGCATGTACAGACATGGCCACGGAACACAAGAACCGAAAGGTTAAGCATGAGTCATATGAATGATATGATCGACATTTGTTGTCCACCATTGAAACCACATCTCTTCTCGTGATGATCGGATTAGGTGTGGTGAATTTGGATCGTGTTCACTAAACAACTTGAGGGATGTTGAATTTAGTGGGAGTTCATCTAGTAATTTGATTAAGTTGGACTATTTATCATGAACATAGTCTAAATTGTACTTGCAAATACTGTAGATCCCATGGCTAAGTCCAACTTCAACTTCAACGTTTTTGATGAGATAGAAAATCTTAGAAACAATGGGTCTAACTTCACCAAATGGTTCCGCATTCTGAGAATCATTCTCGCTGGCAGACAAAAGGACTATGTCCTTGAGAAAGCGCTAGGTGACGCTCCTGCTATAGATGCGTCGGTTGATGAAAAGGTTGTTTATCAGTCGCGCAAGGATGATTATGATTTGATTAAGATCGCCATGTTGTATGCTATGGAATCGGATCTTCAAAATCGTTTTGAAGAGTATCCCGGGCCCTTTGAGATTCTTGAGGAGCTGAAAACTATGTTTCAGACTCAGGCCCGTTCTGAGAGATATGAGATCTCTAAGAAATTCTTTAACTACAAGATGGAGGAAGGGAGTTCCGTTAGTGAGCACGCCATTAAGATGTTGGGCTACACTCAACGCCTTGAGCAACTGGACTGCAAGATTCCAGAGGAGCTCAAGATTGACACTCCTAGCTACAAAAGTTTTGTAGTTGATCACAATCAGATTGGTTCCACTGATATGATCACTGAGCTCTTCGCTAAGATGAAAGTGGCGGAGGTGAACATCAAAAAGAATAATCATGTGTTGATGGTCAACAAGCCCCCCACCTTCAAGAAAGGTAAGGGTGCAAGGAAGCCCTTCAAGAAAGGCGGCGGCAAGCGCGTTGCCCCTGCTGAGAAGAAGCTCAGGTCTGGTCCTAAACCGGACACTGAGTGCTTCTATTGCAAGGACAAGGGTCACTGGAAGCGCAACTGTCTGAAGTACTTAGCGGACAAGAAGGCTGGCACCATCAAAGGTATATTTGATATATATGTTATTGATGTTTTCCTTACTAGCCCTCGTTGTAGTGCCTGGGTATTTGATACCGGTTCAGTTGCTAATATTTGTAACTCGAAACAGGAGCTACGGAATAGATGGCGGCTTGCGAGGGATGAGGTGACGATGCGCGTTGGCAACGGATCAAGAGTTGATGTGATGGCCGTCGGCACGCTCTCCTTAGTTTTACCTTCAGGATTAGTTTTAAACCTTAATAAGTGTTATTATGTGCCTGCGTTGAGCATGAACATTATTTCTGGATCGTGTTTATTGCAAGACGGTTATTCATTTAAATCGGAGAATAATGGTTGTTCTATTTATATGAGTAACATCTTTTATGGTCATGCACCTCTTGTAAATGGTTTATTTCTTCTAAATCTCGAAAGGGATGAAACACACATCCATAACATTGAGGCTAAGAGATGCAAAGTAGATAGTGATAATACTACTTATTTGTGGCACTGTCGTCTAGGTCATATTGGTGTAAAGCGCATGAAGAAACTCCATTTTGATGGACTTTTGGAGTCTCTTGATTTTGAATCATTTGACACATGCGAACCATGCCTCATGGGCAAGATGATCAAAACCCCGTTCTCCGGAATATGGAGCGAGCAACGGACTTGTTGGAAATCATACATACCGATGTATGCGGACCGATGAGTATTTCGACGCGCGGTGGATATCGCTATTTCCTCACTTTTACCGAGGACTTAAGTAGATATGGGTATATCTATTTAATGAAACATAAATCTGAAACATTTGAAAAGTTCAAAGAATTTCAGAATGAAGTGGAGAACCATCGTAACAGAAAGATTAAGTTTCTACGATCCGATCGTGGAGGTGAATATTTGAGTTATGATTTTCTCACGCATCTTAAAGCAAGTGGAATCGTTTCACAACTCACGCCACCCGGAACACCACAACGCAATGGTGTGTCTGAACGCCGGAATCGAACCCTATTAGATATGGTCCGATCAATGATGTCTCTTACTGATTTGCCATTATCATTTTGGGGTTATGCATTAGAAACCGCTGCATTCACTTTAAATAGGGCTCCATCTAAATCCGTTGAGACGACACCGTATGAACTGTGGTTTGGTGCTAAACCTAAGTTGTCGTTTCTTAAAGTTTGGGGATGCGAAGCTTACGTCAAGAAGTTGATGCCGGACAAGCTCGAACCCAAAGCGGATAAATGCGTCTTCATAGGATACCCTAAGGAAACTATTGGGTATACCTTCTATCACAGAACTGAAGGCAAAGTGTTTGTCGCAAAGAACGGTTCCTTTCTTGAGAAGGAGTTTCTCTCGAAAGAAGTGAGTGGGAGGAAAGTAGAGCTTGACGAGGTTATTGAACCTTCTCTTGAATTGGAGAGTAGCACAGCACCTGAAATTGTTCCAGTGCCGCCTGCACCAACGATAGAGGAAGCTAATGACAAGGATCATGAAGCTTCGGACGATGCTGCTACTGAATGTCGTAGGTCGACAAGGTCGCGTGCCCCTCCTGAGTGGTACGGCAACCCTGTCTTGACTGTCTTGTTGGTAGAAGACAGTGAACCTACGAACTATGAGGAAGCGATGATGAGCCCGGACTCTGAGAAATGGCTAGAAGCCATGAAATCCGAATTGGGATCCATGAGCGAAAACCAAGTATGGACTTTGGTGGACCCTCCTAGCGACCGAAAGGCCGTTGAGTGCAAATGGATCTTCAAGAAGAAAACAGACGCGGATGGTAATGTTACTGTCTATAAAGCACGGCTTGTCGCGAAAGGTTTTCGACAAGTTCAAGGTGTTGACTACGATGAGACTTTCTCTCCCGTAGCGATGTTTAAGTCCATTCGGATTTTATTAGCAATTGTTGCGTTTCATGATTATGAAATATGGCAGATGGATGTCAAGACTGCATTCCTCAATGCCAACATTGATGAAGAGTTGTATATGATGCAACCCGAAGGTTTTGTCGATCCTAAGGATGCTAGTAAAGTATGCAAACTTCAGCGTTCCATTTATGGACTGAAGCAAACATCTCGGAGTTGGAACCTTCGTTTTGATCAAGTGATCAAGAGCTTTGGATTTGTTCCAAATTGCTATGAAGCTTGTATCTACAAGAAAGTGAGTGGGAGCTCGGTGACGTTTCTGGTACTATATGTGGATGACATATTGATTATCGGAAATGACATCAACATGCTTAACGATGTGAAGAGTTATTTGAACAAGTGTTTTTCAATGAAAGACCTAGGTGAAGCTGCTTATATATTGGGCATCAAGATCTATAGAGATAGACAAAGACGGCTGATAGCTTTAAGCCAGAGTACATATCTAGACAAAGTTCTGAAAAGGTTCAGAATGGATAAGGCAAAGAAAGGTTCAGTGCCTATGTTGTCAGGTAAGATATTGAGCAAGGCTCAGTGTCCAGCTACGGTAAATGATAGGGAAGCTATGAGCAAAGTGCCTTATGCCTCGGCCATAGGTTCTATCATGTATGCCATGCTGTGTACTAGACCAGATGTGTCCAATACTCTTAGTTTGACGAGCAGATATCAAAGTGATCCAGGAGTGGAACACTGGACAGCCGTGAAGAACATCCTAAAGTACCTAAATAGGACTAAAGAAATGTTCTTAGTCTATGGGGGTGATGAACAGCTTGTCGTAAAAGGTTACGTCGATGCTAGTTTTGACACTGACAAGGATGATTCTAAATCTCAGACAGGATACGTTTATATTTTGAATGGAGGAGCTGTGAGCTGGAGAAGCAGCAAGCAAAGCGTGATCGCGGGATCTACAGTGGAAGCGGAATACATGGCTGCTGCAGAAGCGTCAAGTGAAGGAGTTTGGATCAGAAACTTCATCACTGAGCTTGACGTGGTTCCAAGTGCATTGGACCCCCTGGAGATATTGTGTGACAACACTGGCGCCATAGCACTCGCTAAGGAACCAAGATATCATCCAAAGACCAATCATATCAACCGCAAGTTTCATATAATTCGAGATTATATTGCAGATGGAGATCTGAAGATTAGCAAAGTACATACAGATATGAATGTCGCAGATCCATTGACTAAACCTCTTCCACGTGTAAAACATGATCAACACCTCAGTGCCATGGGTGTGAGATTGTTACCAGATGTAAAATAGATTATTGACTCTAGTGCAAGTGGGAGACTGTTGGAATTATGCCCTAGAGGCAATAATAAAGATGTTATTATTATAATTCATGTTCATGATAAAGTTTATATTCCATGCTAGAATTGTATTAAGCGGAAACTTTAATACTTGTGTGGTTTATGAACAACACCGTGTCCCTAGTACGCCTCTATGGACTAGCTCATTGATCAATGATGGTTAAGGTTTCCTAACCATAGACATGAGTTGTCAATTGATAATGAGATCATAACATTGGAGAATGATGTGATGGACAGACCCAAACTAAGCAAAGCAATTAGATCGTTTCATCGTGTTCATCTTTGCGAAGTTTTTCCTATGTCAAATATTGTATTCCTTAGACCATGAGATAATACAACTCCCTGGTATCGGAAGAAAGCTTTGAGGTCATCAAACGTCATCCTATGATAGGGTGATCATAAAGGTGTCTCTCAGGTGATCGGAAAGTATCTGTTGGGTTGTATGTATCGAGATGGAATTTGTCCCTCCCAAGTCGGAGAGATATACTTCGGGCCCACTCGGTAATCGATATCAACACCGCTTGCAAGCATGTGGTTAAGGAGTTAATCACAAAGTGATATCGGATTACGGAACGAGTAAAGTACTTGCTGTGAACGAGATTGAACTAGGTATGACGGTACCGACGATCGAATCCCGGGCAAGTAAAATATCGCGAGACGAAGGGAATATATATATGGGATTGATTGAATCCTGGCATCGTGGTTCATCCGATATGATCATCGATGAATGTGTGGGAGTCAATATGGGTGCCCAAACCCCGCTGTTGATTATTGATAGAAGATCATGTCTGCATATTCTCGAACCCGCAGGGTCACACACTTAACGTATCTCGACGCTAGGATAGATTGGATAATTGGTTTATAAATTTTTGTTCGGAGTCTCGGATGGGATCCGGGATATCACGAGAGGTTCCGGAATGGCCCGGAGAATAAGATTCATATAAGGCAATGCAGTTTTTGGAGTTCGGAATTGTTCCGGGTTAATCGGTATTGTACCGGAAGCTTCTAGAACCTTCCGGAAGGGGACCAACGTGGCCCCACCTTCCGGGAGGGGGCATGGGCCTATGAGGGAGTGTCCTGGACGCATTGGGCCAGGGGCACAAGGCCCCATAGGGCCCAGCCGATCCTAGAGAGTTTAAATCGTTTAAACTAGAGATAGGGTTTCTAGAAGAGGGGAGAGTCCATGCCCCCCCACTCCTTATCCTTTGGGTTTGGGGGGAGGGGCTAGGGCTGTGCCCCCCCTCTATATAAAGAGGGGTGGGGGCGCACCAAACCCCTACACCTCTCCTCCAAACCCTAGCCGCCTTGCTAGATTTCCTCTCTCCCTCCCGACTGTTTGTAGGCGAAGCCCTGCTGCAGAAATTCTCCACCATATACACCATGCCGTCGTGTTGTAGATCCAATCTATCTCTCCACCATACTTGCTGGTCCGAGGAAGGAGGAGACGTCGAGGTGCTGCACGTGTGCATCTCACGGAGGCACCGCCACTTGTGGTGCTAGATCGGATCGGATCGCGAGGAGGAGAAGCGAGTACGACTACATCACCCACGTTCCGACGAACGTTCCGCTGTGCGAATCTTCAAGGGTATGAAGATCTAATCCAATCTCTCTCGTTGATTGCATCTCCTAGATTAGATCTTGGCTTTCCTTCTGTTCGCATCCGTAGAAAATTTTGATTTACTATGCCGCGAAACCCTTCATTAAGTGTGTCACCCTACGGTTCGCGAATAATGCGGACATGATCGAGACCCTTCTCCGATCAATAATCAGTAGCGGGGCCTGGAGATCCATACTGACTCCCACACATTCAACGATGACTTTTCCTGTGATCGTCGGAACCTTTTATGCTTGTATCTTAATCCCTTTGTTTCACGATATATTACATGTCCGAGATTCGATCATCGGTATCTCCATACCTATTTTGATCTCGTTACTGACATGCACTCTTTTCTCGTTCCCGTGATATAACATTCTAGTGATCAAATCACTTGCTTGCAAGCTAACCAATGTGATATCACCGAGAGGGCCCAGAGCATATCTATCCGTCATTGGGATGAACAAATTCCACTCTTGATCCATGATTCTCAACATAACACTTTAGTAGCTTTGAACTCATCTTTATAATCACCCAGTTATGGAGTGACGTTTGATGTCAACAAGAAACTCTTCCGGTGTTAGTGATTGGCATGATCTCATGGTCTAAGGATTAGGACTACTTCGTAGTTTGTTTATAGCAATATAAACTCAATGACTTTGATCGTAATGCTATACTTCGGATGAATGTTCATCACACCATTACACTAATGTTGTGATCTCGTTATTAACAACATCCAATGTCTATGATCAGGAAACCGTGATCATCTTGTTAATCAACGAACTAGTTTATGAGAGAGGCATAACTAGGAACTTTCTGTTTGTTTATTAAACACACATGTATTAACGTTTCCGTATTAATACAATTATAGCATGCAAAATAAACATCTATCATATACTTGGAATACACATAATAAACATTTTATTATTGCCTCTCAGGGCATATTCCCTTCAGTCTCCCACTTGCACTAGAGACAATAATCTAGTTAAATTGTGATGTATCTAACACCCTGGTGTAGATCATGTTTTGCTCTAGGGAGAGTTTTAGTCAACGGATTTGCTACATTGAGATCCGTATGTACTTTACAAATCTTTATATCTCCATCCTTGACATGCTCGCGGATGGAGTAAAACCGGCGCTTAATATGCTTGGAATTCTTGTGAGACCTTGGCTCTTTGGCATTGGCAATGGCACCATTGTTGTCACAATAGATCACCATTGGGTCCAACGCGTTTGCAACCACACCTAGTTCGGATATGAACTCCTTTATCCAAACTGCTTCCTGAGCCGCTTCTGAAGCAGCAACATATTCGGCCTCCGTTGTTGATCCCGCCACCACAGGTTGTTTGGAGCTCCTCCAACTAACCGCTCCGCCATTTATGAGAAATACGTATCCGGATTGAGACTTAGAGTCATCCGGATCGGTGTCAAAGCTAGCGTCGACATAACACTTAGCGACGTGCTCTTCTTCACCTCCGCATACAAGAAACATATCCTTAGTTCTTCGCAAGTACTTAAGGATATTCTTGACCGCTTTCCAGTGTTCTGAACCTGGATCCGATTGGTACCTACTAGTCAAACTAATAGCATGTGCCACATCCGGTCTTGTACATAGCATGGCGTACATTATAGAGCCTATGGCTGAAGCATAGGGGACCTTGTCCATTATCTCTCTTTCTTCCGCCGAAGCCGGACTTTGAGTCTTACTCAATGTCGTGCCTGAACCCCTTCTTACTATTTTCCATTTAAAACTTCTTTAAAATATTATCAAGGTATGTACTTTGCGATAGCCCTATTAGGCGCCTAGATCTATCTCTATAGATCTTTATGCCTAATATGTATGACGCTTCACCTAGGTCCTTCATTGAAAATTTGCTGTTTAGATAACTTTTAACACCGTTTAAAAGATCTATATCATTTCCGATCAATAATATGTCATCCACATATAATATCAGAAATGCCACATTGCTCCCACTCACTTTCTTGTAAATACAAGCTTCTCCATAAGTTTGGACAAATCCAAACTCTTTGATCACCTCATCAAAGCGGAGATTCCAACTTCGTGATGCTTGCTTCAATCCATAGATGGATCGCTGAAGCTTGCACACCTTGTTAGCATCCTTAGGATCGACAAAACCCTTTGGTTGTATCATATACAACTCTTCTTCAATATTAGCATTGAGAAACGCGGTTTTGACATCCATCTGCCATATCTCATAATCAAAATATGCAGCAATTGCTAACATAATCCTAACTGACTTTAGCATCGCTACGGGAGAGAATGTCTCATCGTAGTCAACTCCTTGAATTTGTCGAAACCCCTTTGCGAAAAGTCGAGCTTTATAGACGGTTACATTACCATCAGCATCAGTTTTCATTTTGAAAATCCATTTGTTCTCCACGGCCTTTCGGTCGTGAGGTAAGTCCACCAAGTTCCAAACTTGATTTTCATACATGGATTCCATCTCGGATTTCATGGCTTCTAACCATTTGTTGGAATCCGGGCTCATCATCGCTTCTTCATACGTCGCAGGGTCATCATTTTCATCAACCATGAAATTCATGACAGGATTTCCGTACAGCTCGGGAGCTGCACGTGTCCTGCTTGACCTGCGAGGTTCGGTAGTACTCTCTTTCGGAGTTTCATGATCATTATCATTAGTTCCCTCTTCAACAGGTGGAGCCAACTCCGGAACAACTTCCGGCGCTGCGCTACTCGCCATACTTTGAAGAGAAGGTTCAGTAACCTCTTCGAGTTCTACCTTCTGACTACTCACACCTTTCGCGAGAAACTCTTTCTCTAGAAAGGATCCATTCTTGGCAACAAAAACCTTGCCCTCGGATCTGTGATAGAAGGAATACCCAATAGTTTCCTTAGGGTATCCTATGAAGACGCATTTTTCCGCTTTAGGTTCGAGTTTATCCGGTTGAAGTTTCTTCACATAAACATCGCATCCCCAAACTTTAAGAAATGACAGCTTAGGTTTGTTTCCAAACCACAATTCATACGGTGACTTTTCAACGGATTTAGATGGTGCCCAATTTAAAATGAATGCAGCAGTTTCTAGTGCATAGCCCCAAAATGACAACGGCAAGTCCGTCAGAGACATCATAGATCGAACCATATCTAATAAAGTACGATTACGACGTTCCGACACACCATTTCGCTGTGGTGTTCCGGCAGGTGTGAGTTGTGAAACAATTCCACACTCTTTCATGTGAGTGCTAAACTCGTAACTTAGATACTCACCTCCACGGTCGGACCGTAGAAATTTGATCTTTCTATTACGATGATTTTCCACTTCATTCTGAAATTCCTTGAACTTTTCAAAGGTTTCAGACTTGTGTTTCATCAAGTAGATATAACCGTATCTACTCAAATCATCCGTGAAAGTAACAAAATAACGATATCCACCTCGCACCAACACACTCATTGGACCACATACATCAGAATGTATGATTTCCAATAAATCTGTCGCCCGTTCCATTGAACCGAAAAACGGCATTCTAGTCATTTTGCCCATAAGGCATGGCTCACATGTATCAAATGATTCATAATCAAGTGATTCCAAAAGTCCATCCGAATGGAGCTTTTTCATGCGTTTAATGCCAATATGACCTAGACGGCAGTGCCACATATATGCGGATATATCATCATTTAGTTTAATCCTTTTAGCATCAACATTATGAATATGTGTAACATTATTATCGAGATCCAAAAGAAATAAACCATTCATCATCGGTGCATGACCATAAAAGATTTCATTCATATAAATGGAACAACCATTGTTCTCGGATTTAAATGAATAACCACTTCGCATCAAACACGATCCAGATACAATGTTCATGCTTAGTGCAGGCACCAGATAACAATTATTCAAGTTTATAACTAATCCCGACAGCAAGTGGAGAGGCAGCGTTCCGACGGCGATCACATCAACGCTTGATCCATTGCCGACACGCATCTTGACCTCACCCCTTGCTAGCGGTCGCTTGTTCCGCAGCCCCTGATTCGAGTTACAAATATTAGCAACTGAACCGGTATCAAATACCCAGGTGCTACTGCGAGCACTAGTCAAGTACACATCAATAACATGTATATCATATATACCTTTCTTTGCCTTGCCGGCTTTCTTGTCTGCCAAATACTTGGGGCAGTTGCGCTTCCAGTGGCCAGTCCCCTTACAATAGTAGCACTCGGTATCAGACTTAGGTCCAACTCGGGGTTTCTTTTCAGGCACGGCAACAGGCTTGCCGCCCTTACTTCCCTTCCATTTTCCCTTCTTGTCTTTCTTAAAACCAGTGTTCCTATTGATCATCAACACTTGATGTTCCTTTTTGATCTCCACTTCTGTAGTTTTAAGCATTGACAGAAGCTCGGGGAGAGACTTCTTCATGCCTTGCATATTATAGTTCATCACGAAGCTCTTATAGCTAGGTGGCAGAGACTGCAGAACACGATGGATGCCTAAGTCAATGGGAATCGATATTCCCAAGGACACAAGCTTATCGGCGTAACCCGACATCTTGAGTACATGCTCACTAACGGAGTTGTGCTCTTCCATCATGCAGCTAAAGAACTTTTCTGAACCGTTGTAGCTCTCTACAGCAGCATGTGTGTCGAAAATCATTTTCAACTCACCCATTGTATCAAAAGCATTGCCATTTTCGAAACGCTTTCGAAGTTCCATCTCTAGCCCATACAATATGCCGCAATGAACTAAGTTGTGGTCCTCCTGACGAGTCTGATAGACATTCTTCTCCTTGTCAGGGACATCGTCTAAAGGTGGGGGGGCCTAACGGCGCTTCTATCACATATTGCTTTTGTGCAGCAAAGAGGAGAATCCTCAAATTCATGGCCCATTCGGTAAAGTTGCTACCGTTCGTTGCAAGTTTCTCTTTCTCCATGAACACATTGAAATTAAAAGCAGGTGGTGCCATCTACAATAGAATTTGTAAAGTTTAGACTAAGTGTATGATAGATTGAGTTCAACTAATCCATATTACGAATGAACTCCCACTCAAAAACGACATCCCTCGTGCCTTTTTGGTGATTACATGAACCAAATCCACTACACCAAGTCCGATCATCACGTGAGTCGGTGTAGCTTCAAAGGCGAGCATCAAATGGGCATCATATCAACTATATGACTCATGCTTAACCTTTCGGTTCGTGTTCCGAGGCCATGTCTGTACATGCTAGGCTCGCCAAGTTAGAACCTTAGTATTCGCGTGTGTAACTGTTTTACACCCGAAATATGGTCGTGGATCCAAGAACACCCGATCATCACGTGATGTCTTGGAGCAACGAAAACATAATCGGTGCATACTAAAGGAAGAACACATTCTTATCTTGATATTTAAATGAGGGATCATATTATTATGCTAACAAAGCGCTAAACAAGCAATATAAGATGCTATCAAACATCACATGTTTATTAGTGAAATGATATGGTTCCCGCATATGATCTCTATCATGTGCACCATGGTATGATTACTATCATACCTATATGTGTAAGTCCAAGGTCTATGGAGATTACACGCTATGTGTGTTGTAAGAGTATCATCTCATACTTCTACTTACAACACTACCATATCATAACACTAGCCCAACAACAATCTAAACTAGACGCCTCTAATTTATCCATTGCAAGTTTTATGTGGCTTAGGGCTTTCGAGATAGAGCCGTTCTTACCTACGAACATGAACCACAACGAGGATAACCAAATTGTTGACAACTCGTTTGCAAAATAGATATTGACTATAGTAGGAGAGACAGACACCCTCTAGCCACTTATGCAAACTAGTTGCATGTCAAGCGTGGAACAGGTCTCATGTGCGAGGACATGTAAAGTTTGTCCGGGCCGCTTCATCCCACTATGCCACCAATATCCAAAATTACAACAAAGGAGCAACAACATGATCATCACCGCCCACATACTCATATGTGTACTACCCGTGTAAAGCATCTACGCATAGATCCGGCTCTGATACCACTGTAGGGTTCGCAGCATAGAAAACAAAAAATTTCCTACGATGGGAACTATGTACCAAGATCTACCTACTAGATACAAACAACGGGCGGATGTATATCCGTAGATAACATACCCTTGAAGACCGACAAAGCTTAACGAGTTCAACTCGTGGTTGATGTAGACGATCTCTTGCCGATCTCAAGATCGAGAGGAAGTCCTAGCGCCGCAAAGCAGCAGCGCATCCGTGCTCGCACACACGTACAAGACATCGGGAAACCTCCACCTCCTCGCTCCAATGATGCAGCGGAAGCACAACCCTTTCTTTCCGAATAGCCACCGGGAACATGTATCTCGCTAGTCCGAGACCATGGGGATAAATTCTAGAGGGGGAGAGAGATCCTTCACGAGGAGGTGTGAGAGACAAGTGAGAGGAGGGGCTCCTTTTATAGGAGGAGGGGGACACCCAAGGGGTGGCCGCCGGCCATGGGGGCTGCCCCCTCCCCTCCTTCATTCATGTGGGTGCTCTACTCACAAAATGTCCTTTAAATTCCCTCCACTCAAAAGTCCACTCAAATTCCCATTAAATTTCCACCAAATTTAATGCAAACTCTCATTAAATAAAACTCTTTTATTTTATTCAGAATTTTGTCAATTACTTTAATGACAAACATTCACAAATAACCCCTTGCTAGAATTCCATTTCACATGCATAACCACTTTATGCAATTTCACCCAAAAACCTGTTTCGGTATCTAGTGAAATAAATTCCTGCGCTTGTTTATTCTTTCGGCATGAAACATTTGCTCCAACTGGATGCCAGTGTCCCTTAAGTGTGTCACCCTACGGTTCGCGAATAATGCGGACATGATCGAGACCCTTCTCCGATCAATAATCAGTAGCGGGACCTGGAGATCCATACTGACTCCCACACATTCAACGATGACTTTTCCTGTGATCGTCGAAACCTTTTACGCTTGTATCTTAATCCCTTTGTTTCACGATATATTACATGTCCGAGATTCGATCATCGGTATCTCCGTACCTAGTTTGATCTCGTTACTGACATGCACTCTTTTCTCGTTCCCGTGATATAACATTCTAGTGATCAAATCACTTGCTTGCAATCTAACCAATGTGATATCACCGAGAGGGCCCAGAGCATATCTATCCGTCATCGGGATGAACAAATTCCACTCTTGATCCATGATTCTCAACATAACACTTTAGTAGCTTTGAAGCCATCTTTATAATCACCCAGTTACGGAGTGACGTTTTATGTCAACAAGAAACTCTTCCGGTGTTAGTGATTGGCATGATCTCATGGTCTAAGGATTAGGACTACTTCGTAGTTTGTTTATAGCAATATAAACTCAATGACTTTGATCGTAATGCTATACTTCGGATGAATGTTCATCACACCATTACACTAATGTTGTGATCTCATTATTAACAACATCCAATGTCTATGATTAGGAAACCGTGATCATCTTGTTAATCAACGAACTAGTTTATGAGAGAGGCATAACTAGGAACTTTCTGTTTGTTTTTTAAACACACATGTATTAACGTTTCCGTATTAATACAATTATAGCATGCAAAATAAACATCTATCATATACTTGGAATACACATAATAAACATTTTATTATTGCCTCTCAGGGCATATTCCCTTCAGTTGGGGCATGTAAAAACTGACAAACCTTATTAATCGAGAAGGAAATGTCAGGTGGTGTCAATGTCAAATATTTTAAGGCATCCACTATACTTCTATATTCAGTACTATCCTCAGAGCCAAGAGGAGTACCCTCATTGAGAGACAACTTTTCAGTGGATGAAAGAGGTGTAGGGCACGTGGTGCAATGTTTCATGCCAACTCTTGCAATCAAATCAGTAGCATACTTTTCCTGTGTAATAAGCACACCATTATTTACTTTTTTTACCTCAATGCCTAAGAAGAAGTGAAGATTTCCCAGATCCTTGAGGACAAAATCATCCTTTAGATCACTTAACAGAACAGAGATTGCCTGATCAGATGAACTTGTGACAATTATATCATCAACATATATTAGAACAAATATCATAATGCCCGACTTTTTGTAAAGAAAAAGTGAAGTGTCTGCTATAGAAGGGACAAAAACAAGTGATTGCAATTTGGTGCTTAGCCTAGAATACCATGCTCGAGGAGCTTGTTTGAGACCATAAAGAGCCTTTTCAAGTTTGCAGATATAATGTGGAGTTTGGGGATCCTCAAAACCTGGAGGTTGTTTCATATATACATCCTCTTTCAAAACACCATGAAGAAACGCATTCTTGATATCTAGTTGCCTTAAACTCCAGCCACGAGAGACAACAACTGAAAGAACCAGTCTAATAGTAGTTGTCTTCACAATAGGACTAAAAGTATCTTCATAATCTATGACATACCTTTGTTTGAAACCTTTTGAAACTAGGCATGTCTTGAATCTTTCAACTATACCATCAGCATTTCTTTTCACCTGGTACACCCATTTACAGTCAATAAGATTCTTTGTAGAATTTGGGGGGAACAAGACGCCAAGTCTTGTTTTCTAAGAGAGCATTATATTCTTCAGTCATAGCTTGACACCATTGATCATTTTTAAGAGCTTCTGAAAGTGTAGACGGTTCTCCTATAGAAGTAAATAGACCATAACGAATAGTACCATCAATGTACTGTTTGGGTTGTCGTATACCTTTTTGTAACCGAGTTCGAGGCTCAAGTTGTATCGGTATCACAGGAGACCCATTACCATCTTCTGCATTACCAAATTGATTATTTTCATCAGTCTGATTAGTATCATCATCACTTTGATCATTTTCTCCCCTCGCACCACTGTTTCCTGTAGAGCTGTCTGTCGCATCATTACCTTGAGCATCAGGTGACTCCGTCGCATGCATGTGAGGAGAGGAGGACATGCGGCTGATGCTATTGTCGCTGTCAGCAGTGTCATCGTGGCCAGGGTGAGCAGCACACTGGGAATGGAGGCAGCAGAGCCGAGGCGGCTGTCGGCTACATGCAATGGAGACCTGGAGACAACACGTGCAGGGGACGGCTCTAGGCAGGAGTGGACCTCATTGGTTGCATGCAGAGGATCTGTCTTGAAGTTTGTATGCGCATGATCCGATGTAGATGCCGAATCAGCCTTGGGTTCTAAACCAGCATAAGTTGTTGCACTGCTTTGGTCAGAATTCTGTGCCATTTCTTGTTGAACTGGAATTTGATCTGCAATTGTATCAATATCTAAAGGCACATGATCTTGATTAGTAACATTAGGTACAACATGCAAATTCATATGATCATCAATGTGTGTCTCCCCATTATTGTCAGGCAAAAGTAGGATATCATTTTTAAGATGAGAACCAGCATTGGGATTCAAAGTGGCAAACGGAAAAACATTCTCATCAAACACCACATCTCTAGAGATATAGACATGGCCCATTTTGGGATCTAGACACTTGACACCTTCGTGACGAGGACTATAGCCCAGGAACACACATTGGGTAGAGCGAAAGGCTAGTTTTCTGTTGTTGTAAGGACGAAGATTAGGCCAACAGGCACATCCAAACACTCTAAGGGATTCATAGTTGGGTGGTGTGTGAAGAAGACGCTCAACAGGAGTTTCTGAATTTATTACTTTGCTGGGAAGTAAGTTTATGAGAAAAGTGGCTATAAGAAAAGCTTCATCCCAGAATTTAAGTGGCATAGATGCATTGGCAAGTAAGGCAAGACCTACTTGAACAATATGACGATGTTTACGTTCAGCTGAACCATTTTGTTGATGAGCATGAGGACAAGACATATGATGAGTGATGCCAACCTTTTGAAAGAAGCTGTGAAGTTTTTCATATTCACCACCCCAATCAGTTTGCATGGTGATAATTTTCTTATCAAACTTTCTTTCAACAAGTTGTTGAAAATTGAGAAAAACTTGATAAACCTCAGATCTTTTCTTACGCAAGTAGATCCAAGTAAATTTACTATAATCATCAATAAAGCTTACATAGTATGAATGTTTGCCAACAGAGGCAGGTGCTAGACCCCATACATCAGAAAAAACTTGTTCTAAAGGAGTAGTAGAAACACTAGTAGACACATGATAAGGCAACTGATGACTCTTAGCTAATTGACACGAATCACAAATGTATGGATTTATTTCAGGAGTATGAGAAATATGATGTTTCCTAAGGATTTGCTGCACCACAAAGGAGGATGGATGTCCTAGGCGGCGATGGCATGTAGAAGACGACAGCTTTATTGTGATGAAGGCTTGCTTGGATGACCCTTTGGATAGAGGCATTAGAGGGTAAAGACCATCATGACATGGCCCCTCAAACAGAGTTCTCCTTGTGGCCTGGTCCTTAATCAAGAAAAAGTGTGGGTGAAATTCAAGAAAGACATTATTATCAAGTGTAAGCTTATGAACAGAAAGAAGATTTTTGGAAGCATCTGGAACATGAAGAATATCTCTAAGATGTAAGAAATTATGGGGAGTACGCAACATTGAGTGACCAATATGAGAAATTTTCATACCGTTGCCATTGGCTGTGTGAACTTGATCACGTCATGTGTACTTCTCATGGACAAATAGCTTGCTCATATCATTGGAAACATGACTAGTGGCACCAGTGTCGGAGTACTAGTTTGTATCAACGCCATAATAGGCCATATTGGCGTTGGCACCCTTGTCACCAGCACGATCACCCCCACGATCTCCATCATCATCACAGCAATCTCGATTAGACGACTGAAACCTCCACCAGCACTCATTAGCAGGATGACCATGAATCTTACAGATTTGACATGTAACATTAACATATGGGGTGGGCGCACGACCACGACGACGCCCATCATCACGACGATGCCCAACATCATCATCACGCCGGCGCGGGCGGTCATCATACCGACGATCACGGTCTCCACTAGGGCGTCGATCATCAAAACAATCACGGCGATCGTCATAGCGATCCCGACGACCACGATCATCATAGCGATCTCGACGACCACCACGATCATCATAGCGGTTCTGCCTCCCATAGTCTTCCTGGCGAGGTCGATCATCCTGGCGAGTAGGGGGAGGGTGATTGGCAGTGCGACGTGCCACGTGGGCAGAGGACACGAACACCGCACCACCATCCCCAGTATTGTGCAACTGATCAAAGGTTTTGAGCTGATTCACCAGATCTAAGAGGGTGGTGTTGGGATTTGCGTTGATAGCTACCTTCACTGTGTTGTAGGAGTCCTCAAGGCCATGCAGAATCGACCAAATCAACTCATCACCATCCAGTGGCTTACCAGCAGCAGCAAGTTCAGATGCAATCGCCTTCATCTTGTCATAGTACTTTTCAGCAGAGATGTCGCCCTTCTTTGTATCATTGAGGGCAGAACGTAGCTGTTGAGCCCGAGAACGAGAGTGGGTAGTGGTGACGGCCTCGGTCGCTTTCCAGACTTCTACAGAGGTGTACAGTCCAATAACATGTGATAGCAAGTCGGGGGACAGGGAATTCAAGATGTAGCGTAGGACCTGTTGATCGCGGGAGATCCAAGAAGAGTACTCAGGATTTTCGGTCTTGATCTGTTTGCCATTGCTGTCTTCAACCTCAATTTCTTCGGCAGGGGAAACCTCAAGACCCTTCACAAGATTGAGGACCCGAGCTCCTCATAGAGCAGGGATAACAAGGGCTTTCCAAATAAGGGGATTGTCGCAAGTGAGGAGTTGGGCTGGCGGCGCTCCCAGAACCACGGCCAACACAGTAATTGAAGGCGTTGTCGAGGAAGACATGGCGGCGGCAAAAAAATGCGGCAGCGGCAGAGTTTTTGTGATGGATTTGCTTCTGTATTGGTTTGTGGCGGCGGTGAAGGAGAGGCTTCACAGCGGCAGGGTTTTGGTTTTCTAGGGTTGTGGTTTTTGTGGTGGCGGCGGAGAACCGAGAGGCGGCGGCAGGATCATGACAGCGCGTAGAAGATCCACAGCGGCGGCGGCGATGTGGGCTTCGACAGCTAGGTCAGGAAAGAGCCTGATCTGATACCATACTAGATTTTGGTGTGAATGTTACCTTGGCCTCGGTACATTTTCGTGTTAATACATGAATCTTTGGCTTTTCAAAAACAGTTTGAAGACTATCATGTTTCTTTTCAAAAAATAGTTTGAAGCTTTAGATTGATGCAAAAACTATTGGATATGATGTGCCTATTGTATGTCTGAACCTGGTTGTTCAGGTTTCATTGATGATTCAATGGAACTAGGGATGAGATACTTGTGAATCTAAAAAAATGAACCCTACCGCCAAAATGATCCTACCGCCAATTAACCAAGGAAATGAAGAAACAATCGAGAACCATTTCTATCTCATGTCCAACGAGGGCCGGCTCTAGCCTATGGCAAGAAGGGCGATGGCCTGGGGCCGGCCGAGATAGGGGCCCATATTTGGTCTATGATACATATAGGCAGAGTAGAAGAAAAGAAAAATAGGCCCATCTGTGATCCATTTGGCCAGGCCAGGCCTCTAGCAACAGAGAGCACGCTTTGAAGAGTCCAAAAAAGCACCCACGGAATCACTTTGCCGTTTAGTTTTCTCTTGGACGATTCACGCACGGGGAGTCAGCTGTCGCCTCGTCTCACCTAGTCGCCCTGAATCCATGTAATTCCCTATTCCAACGGTTAATATTTTGCAAGAATTTGAGGGGAGATGAAGATAGGTAATTCTGGCTTAAAAAAACTTTACGAGAACCCTTCTAGAAGACTCTGTTTTTTATTATTCTTGATGTGGTTAATGATTTCTCTTTCATCTCACAACAGGTAAGGCTGCTTCTGTTTGTTAGCATGCCAGTTTGCTCGGTTTGTCCATAGAAAAAATATTTAGTCTTGGTCATTCAGATAGCATGATTTCAAAGACTTTTGAGTTTTGCTAATTTGCTAGAGCATGTGTGTGCTCTCTCCTTTCCTTATAAACATGTTGCCTAAAAAGCATTTAGTTATTTGTGTTGGAGATATGCCCAAGAGGCAATAATAAAGTGGTTAGTATCATATCTTCATACTTATGATAAATGTTTACATACCATGCTATAATTGTATTAACAGGAAACATTAATACTTGTGTGATTTGTAAACATAAAAGAGTCCCTAGTAAAGCCTCTTGTTAAACTAGCTTGTTGGTTAATATATGATCATGGTTTCCTGATCATGAACATAGAGATGTTATTAACAGCAGGGTCATATCATTAGGAGAATTATGTGATGGACATACTCCTATAGTTAAGCGTAGCATAAAGATCAAGTCATTTAATATAGTTCATTTGCTATAAGCTTTATGATACATAGTAACCTAATTCCTTCGACCATGAGATCATGTTAATCACCATCACCGGAAGGATGCTTTGATGACATCAAACACCACACCGTAACTGGGTGGCTATAAAGGTGGCATTGAGTGTTTGGAAAGTATGGGTTGAGGCACATGGATCAAGAGTGGGATTTGTCCATCCATATGACAGATAGATATACTCTGGGCCCTCTCGGTGGAATGTCATCCAATTAGCTTGCAAGCATGTGACTGGCTCACAAGGTATCACATATCACGGGAACGAGAAAAGAGTACTTATCAGTAACGAGGTTGAACTAGGTATGCAGAGATACCAACGATCAAAACCTCGGATAAGTAAACTATCATGAACAAAGGGAAATTGGTATCGTATGTAAGTGGTTCATTCGATCGCAAAGTAATCGTAGAAATATATGGGATCCATATGAATTTCCAGATTCCTCTATTGGTTATTGATCGGAGAAGTGTCTCGATCATGTCCGCATAATTCACGAACCGTAGGGAGACACACTTAAGGCTAACCTTACATGACCTCGTTCATGAGACTTGCTCCACGCTTGACATGCAACTTGTATTGCATAAGTGGCTTTACGGGTGCATGTTTCTCCCAGCATAGTTAAGATTCAATTTACAACGGGTGATTGACAATACTAGTATAAATGTTGTGGTTCTTGTTCGTAAGTTAGAACGACACTTATTGAAAGCCTCAAACCACGTAAAACATGCAAAGAAAGTAGATGCGTCTAACTTTGTTTTGCAGGGGTGTGCTGTGATGTGATATGGCCATGATTGTGATTATATTTGATGTATGCAATGTTCCTTATTGTAAGTTGGCAACCGGCAGGAGCCATATGGTTGTCTTTAAATTCTGTTAAGACCCGCGTGTCTATTCAAAGTAGTTGTAATAGTTGAAGCTGGTGGACGACAACCATGCAGAAGCGTCATTGACCTTGATGCAATGCCGGTGATGATGGAGATCATGTTCGTGCTTGAAGATGGAGATCGGAAGCACAAAGAAGAAAGGCCATATCATATCACATATTATGAATTGCATGTAATTTTAATCCTTTTATGCATCTTGTATTGCTTAGTTCACGACGGTAGCATTATAAGATGATCCCTCAAGCACACAATTTCAAGTTTAAAGTGTTCATCCTTAGTAAGCACCGTTGCTAAAGCTCGTTGTTTCGAAGCACCATGTGATGATCGGGTGTGTTAGATTCTGCGAGTGTATACAATGTGAGCAAGCCAGATTTGCTCATGCAGAAGCTAAGGTTTGATCTTGACGAGCCTAGCATGTACAGACATGGTCTCGGAACACGGATCACCGAAAGGTAAAGCATGAGTCATATAGTAGATATGATGAACATGTTGATTGTTCGCCATTGAAGCTACATCAACTCTCGTGATGATCGGTTTTGATGTGGTGGATTTGGTTCATGTTATCACTAAAACAATGTGAGGGATATTGTTTTGAGTGGGAGTTCAATGGCGATATGATTAAAAGTTGAACCCTATTTATCATAAATTAAATCAAAGTGAATTTGCATAGTTGTTGTAGTCATTGGCATCCGTTTACCACCTTGCACTTAGTTTTATTGAGATGATAGAACTATAGAATTCTGGTTAGTTACTTTACGAACTAGTATCGTATTGTTTTGAAGTGTTAATCTAAAGTTTAAAAGTCCTATTGCAAACTTTCAGTAAGTTCCGGTTACTCCATGAAGTTTAATAATTGGTATTAAAACAAGAGTGACAATTCCAAGAGTTAGTGTATGAGTATCATGTTTTTCTCCATGATTCTTGATATTCAAAGGATTGTCTTAATATCAAGGTAATCTAGGATCTGAAAGAGTTGTTTCAGAAACCATGATGTGTGGAAGATATTGTGATATCTGAAACGAAATTTTGGTTGCAACATGATAGAGTATGATATGGCAAAAGACATGTTCTCATATTTGATGAGAATTTGCAAAAGGTTGGAGACACTAGTTGTCCGAATCCTCCAAAAGGTTTTGGAGAGCAACATTATACTTGCGATTCACTGCAATGAGCTAAAGTAGCTTGATGATAAGGGTGAATATTTGATGTAGGTAAAATATTTACTACACCAAGAGATTACTAAAGAAAGGAATTTGAAAGAACACCAAACATTTGATGATGGTGATCTACTTCAAAGTGCAAGTCCAAAGACATTGGTATTTAACTATACACGCTTTGGACTATGTGTCATATGTATGACTCCACTATTGATGTTGATAGATTCTTTCAAACAGAAAGGAAATACTGAAAGAGAATTTCATAAATATATGGCAGAAAAGAAAAAAAAGACTAGAATTGTTCAGCTTAAGTATATAGATAATATACATGTTATGGATATATTCTTTGCTTATTAAACAATGTGGTTCTTAAGTATTTGATACTGAATTTGTTGGTATGGATCGTCATACGAAACAACAGAATTCATGAACTACAATGGCCTAAGTAACTAGCAAAAGAATATGTGATGATGTTCATCGAGAACAAATAAAGGGTTATTGTGTTGCTCGTTAAACATCAAAGCTTGCCTTCAAGATTTGTTTTATCAGGTATTATGAGAACAAAAGGGTTGTTCAAATAATTTCCGTAATCCATAAAAGATGGATGATTCACAAATCTCGTTGGAGAAATCACATCCATAAAACTAGTGCTAAAAATGTCGAAAGACAAATTGATTGAAAGATCACTTAGGAAGTGACATCGCCGTTTAAATTATATTGGAAAGAAAACATGAAGAAACTCCATGTGTGTGGAATTTTGGAGTCTTTTGATTTTTGATCAAATGACGCTTGTGAAACTTTCCTAGAGATAATTAAAACTTCGTTCATAGGCCAAAAGGGAACGAATGACTAGCTTATTGGAACTTGTACATATTGTTGTACGAAGTCCATTATGTGTAGTCAAGAGCGATGGATTTCAACTTCATATGCTTTCTCCGAAAATTTCAGTGAATATATGAATATTTACTTAATAAGGATGAAGTGTGAAATATTTGAAAAGTTCAAAGACTTTCAAGATGAAGTGCAAAATCATTGTAACAAGAATATAAATAGTTTATGATAAGATCATAAAGGAAGATATTTGAGTTAAAAGTTTAGCATAATACCTAAGATTTAAGGAATCGTTCCGTGGATTTGCATTTTCCCGAAACACATAAGAGTATGGAGCGTTCGAGATATGTAATTAAACCTTGTTTGACATGGTAAGATCAAAGGTATAATTCATAAAAACTCCATTATATTTTAAAGATTAAAAGCTTTAGAGACTACCGTTTTTCCACTGAAAAGAGCTTCATCATAATCCGTTGAAATGACACCATATAAAGTTATGGTTTGGGATAAAACCCAAGTAGTCCTTTCTTAAACATTGGTATGATGTGCATAAGAAAGATGTTTGCAACCAAAGTCGGATGAACCTGTCTTTGTATGTTATTTCGAATAACTGTTAAGTAATCCTCCATAACACCGGAGATAAAAGTGTTTTTCGCTTAGAACGTCAAGTTTCTTTGAGAAGGAATTTTTCGTGAAAAGTTGAGTGGGAGGACAATAGAACTTTGGTAAGGTTAAAAGAACCTTAGCTATATGTGCAGAGTTGCGCATCGCCGAAAAGTGTTCCGGAGGCAGCAATAATGCTCATGGCTCACGTGCCTCAAAGGTTGTGGTCACGGAGATCTAAGTTCCTATTGAAACAAGTAGGTCGAGTAAACAATCAAATACCGAGATTTGAGGGTTGAATCATTATTTGAGAATAATGAACGTACTACATGCAAAGAAGCGATGATGGGCCCTGACTCCATAAAATAGCTTGAAGCCATAAAATCCGTGATAGTTCCATACACGAAAAATCAAGTTTTGAACTTAAAGGACCCTCAAGAAAGGTGTAAGACCTTACAGTTGTGTTTGGATCTATAAATAAATAGACATGGATGTTGCACATCTATGAAATAGTCGACATGTTGGGAAAGAGTTCACAACAATGTTCAAAGGTTGACTATGACAAGATCTGATCTTTCATAGCGATATTTAGTCTAGACGGATTAATATAGCAACCACTACATATAATTTTGTTATGTGGTAGTTGAATAAACAAAACAAGTTCTTCTAATAGAATTGTTACCTAGGACATGTGCATAACACGGTCCATAGGGTTTTGTTAATTCAAAGGATGCTAAAAGCATATGCAAACTTCAATGGTTGAAGTAAGCATAGCGGAGTTGGAATCTTCACTATGATGAAACTGTTAAAAGAGTTTAATTTCATCAGAGACAATGAAGATGCTTGCATTTGCAAGAAATTAAGTGGGAGCGCTAAGACATATTTATAATACATTATGTGGAGGACATATTGTTGATTGGAAAAGATGTATCTTTTATTAACACATATTAAGAATTTCATCCTGATGAAAGACTTAGGAAAAACCCATATATTTGGCATCAATAGACGCTAATATGGTTGTGCCGAAAGTACATTGATGATGTATTGAATGAGTTCAATATAGAAACTACAAGAAAGGTTCTTGTCACAGAAAAAGGATTGAATGAGTTCAATATTGATGATATATTCAAGTGTATTGACACTGGGTAAGTGAAACAAAGATTCAAGTATAGATTGATACTTGATCACAAAGAGTATTTATATCAACCATACTGTGATATGTACAAATCCAGATATGTCCTATACTCTAAATGTTATGAGCATATACCAGAATGATTCATAAGATGATCATTGGACGATAGTAAGGATATTCTTATGATCTTTTGGAAGAACTAAGAATATATTGTTTTGTAAAATTGACAAATAGATGGTTAGTTCATTGTAAAAGTACTACATTGATACTAGTTTTGTCACAAAGTACAAATTAAGTTTATCTCAATCTAAACTAAGGGTGGCACAATAAAATGGAAAGTAAGTTCCATAATGGATTTGGATGAGTTCCAAAGTTAAGATATTGTGACAGATACTACAACAAAAGGGCTAAGCATATAACTGCTATTATAGCGGTTCTGCCTCCCATAGTCTTCCTGGCGAGGTCGATCATCCTTGCGAGTAGGGGGAGGGTGATTGGCAGTGCGACGTGCCACGTGGGCAGAGGACACGAACACCGCACCACCATCCCCAGTATTGTGCAACTGATCAAAGGCTTTGAGCTGATTCACCAGATCTAAGAGGGTGGTGTTGATTTGCGTTGACAGCTACCTTCAGTGTGTTGTAGGAGTCCTCAAGGCCATGCAAAATCGACCAAATCAGCTCATCACCATCCAGTGGCTTACCAGCAGCAGCAAGTTCAGATGCAATCGCCTTCATCTTGTCATATTACTTTTCAGCAGAGAGGTCGCCCTTCTTTGTATCATTGAGGGCAGAACGTAGCTGTTGAGCCCGAGAACGAGAGTGGGTAGTGGTGACGGCCTCGGTCGCTTTCCAGACTTCTACAGAGGTGTCCAGTCCAATAACATGTGATAGCAAGTCGGGGGACAGGGAATTCAAGATGTAGCGTAGGACCTGTTGATCGCGGGAGATCCAAGAAGAGTACTCAGGATTTTCGGTCTTGATCTGTTTGCCATTGCTGTCTTCAACCTCTTCTTCAGCAGGGGAAACCTCAAGACCCTTCACAAGATTGAGGACCCGAGCTCCTCGTAGAGCAGGGATAACAAGGGCTTTCCAAACAAGGGGATTGTCGCAGGTGAGGAGTTGGGCTGGCGGCGCTCCCAGAGCCACGGCCAACACAGTAACCGAAGGCGTTGTCGAGGAAGACATGGCGGCGGCAAAAAAATGCGGCAGCGGCAGAGTTTTTGTGATGGATTTGCTTCTGTATTGGTTTGTGGCGGCGGTGAAGGAGAGGCTTCACAGCGGCAGGGTTTTGGTTTTCTAGGGTTGTGGTTTTTGTGGTGGCGGCGGAGAACCGAGAGGCGGCGGCAGGATCATGACAACGCATAGAAGATCCACAGCGGCGGCGGCGATGTGGGCTTCGACAGCTAGGTCAGGAAAGAGCCTGATTTGATACCATACTAGATTTTGGTCTGAATGTTACCTTGGCCTCAGTACATTTTCGTGTTAATACATGAATCTTTGGCTTTTCAAAAACAGTTTGAAGACTATCATGTTTCTTTTCAAAAAATAGTTTGAAGCTTTAGATTGATGCAAAAACTACTGGATATGATGTGCCTATTGTATGTCTGAACCTGGTTGTTCAGGTTTCATTGATGATTCAATGGAACTAGGGATGAGATACTTGTGAATCTAAAAAAATGAACCCTACCGCCAAAATGATCCTACCGCCAATTAACCAAGGAAATGAAGAAACAATCGAGAACCATTTTTATCTCATGTCCAACGAGGGCCGGCTCTAGCCTATGGCAAGAAGGGCGATGGCCTAGGGCCGGCCGAGATAGGGGCCCATATTTGGTCTATGATACATATAGGCAGAGTAGAAGAAAAGAAAAATAGGCCCATCTGTGATCCATTTGGCCAGGCCAGGCCTCTAGCAACAGAGAGCACGCTTTGAAGAGTCCAAAAAAGCACCCACGGAATCACTTTGCTGTTTAGTTTTCTCTTGGCCGATTCACGCACGGGGAGTCAGTTGTCGCCTCGTCTCACCTAGTCGCCCTGAATCCCTGTAATTCCCTATTCCAACGGTTAATATTTTGCAAGAATTTGAGGGGAGAAGAAGATAGGTAATTCTGGCTTAAAAAAACTTTACGAGAACCCTTCTAGAAGACTCTGTTTTTTATTATTCTTGATGTGGTTAATGAGTTCTCTTTCATCTCACAACAGGCAAGGTTGCTTCTGTTTGTTAGCATGCCAGTTTGCTCGGTTTGTCCATAGAAAAAATATTTAGTCTTGGTCATTCAGATAGCATGATTTCAAAGACTTTTGAGTTTTGCTAATTTGCTAGAGCATGTGTGTGCTCTCTCCTTTCCTTATAAACATGTTGCCTAAAAAGCATTTAGTTATCTGTGTTGGAGATATGCCCAAGAGGCAATAATAAAGTGGTTATTATCATATGTTCATACTTATGATAAATGTTTACATACCATGCTATAATTTTATTAACAGGAAACATTAATACTTGTGTGATTTGTAAACATAAAAGAGTCTCTAGTAAAGCCTCTTGTTAAACTAGCTTGTTGGTTAATATATGATCATGGTTTCCTGATCATGAACATAGAAATGTTATTAACAGCAGGGTCATATCATTAGGAGAATGATGTGATGGACATACTCCTATAGTTAAGCGTAGCATAAAGATCAAGTCATTTAATATAGTTCATTTGCTATAAGCTTTCTGATACATAGTAACCTAATTCCTTCGACCATGAGATCATGTTAATCACCATCACCGGAAGGATGCTTTGATGACATCAAACACCACACCGTAGCTGGGTGGCTATAAAGGTGGCATTGAGTGTTTGGAAAGTATGGGTTGAGGCACATGGATCAAGAGTGGGATTTGTCCATCCATATGACGGATAGATATACTCTGGGCCCTCTTGGTGGAATGTCATCCAATTAGCTTGCAAGCATGTGACTGGCTCACAAGGGATCACATATCACGGGAACGAGAAAAGAGTACTTATTAGTAACGAGGTTGAACTAGGTATGCAGAGATACCAACGATCAAAACCTCGGATAAGTAAACTATCGTGAGACAAAGGGAAATTGGTATCGTATGTAAGTGGTTCATTCGATCGCAAAGTAATCGTAGAAATATATGGGAGCCATATGAACTTTCAGATTCCTCTATTGGTTATTGATTGGAGAAGTGTCTCGATCATGTCCGCATAATTCACGAACCGTAGGGAGACACACTTAAGGATTCGATGTTGTTGAGTAGTTATGGAATGATGAGTAAGAGACCGAATGTTGTTCGGAGTCTCGGATGGGATCCGGGATATCACGAGGAGATCCGGAATGGTCCGGAGAATAAGATTCATATAAGGAAAGTCATGTTTCGGGGTTGGAGAATGGTTCCGGTGTTTTCATCAGGAATGTTCTAGAAGGTTCCGGAATGTCCGGCACTCCGAAGGGGAAGGGTGCATGAATGTGTTATATCAAGTTGGTATGATTGCATCATGTACTAGGTGTCATCGCTGAACAAAATAAAGGGTTTAATCAAATCCTAGTTTGAAAAGTCAAACGCCAATTTGAAAAGTCAAACGACTATTTTGGGAAGTGGAGGGGAAGTGGGAAACCGAGTTGGGGAGGAGTCCCTCCTCCACCGCCAGCCCACTTGGGATCCGAGTTGGGGAGGGATTCCCCTCCCCTTGGCCGGCGCCTCCCTCCTATAAGAGGAGGGGCAGGGCTCCCCTCCTAGCACACAAGATTGCCCCCCTCTAAACCTAACCCTAGCCGCCGGCCTCTACCCAAGTCGCCGCCGACCTAGGGTTTGCCCAAGCCGCCGACTTGGGGCAATCCCTTTGCCCTAGCCGCCGGCCTAGCTCCCTCAACTTGGTACCTCTAAACCATAGATCGCCAAGCCTCTCTCATAGTCCACCATACTCGCTCCGGCTTAAGGCGAAGCCCTGCGAGATCTCCCCTCTACTTCCGGTACCACGCAGTCGTGCTGCCGGAATCACGAGGAGAGTGCTACAACCTCCGCTGCCTGCTGGAACAAGGGAGAGGAAGGTCTTCATCGAGTACCGAACGTGTGACCGACTGCGAAAGCGCTGCCGGAACGCAGCGCCGGAAGGATCGTTTACGCGATCTTGAGATCGGAAGTGTACGACTACATCACCCACGATAATCTGCTCTCGTTAACCGCTTTGGAATCTTCGAGGGTGAGTTCCTCTATCGACTCGTTGCTACAATCTAGTAGATAGATCTTGGCTTGTTTGTTTGTATGCGTTAGAATTTTTTTGTTTTCCGTGCTACGAACCCCTACAATCTGGTTGTGAGAAAATTACCAGTGCTTATGACTTTTCAATTTTATTGCATGTAATAAAGAAAAATTCTAGAGGCCATAGATTGAGTTTTCCCTAGGGCCTTCGAAATCCTAGAGCCGGCCCTACGTCCAACGACTCGCCTAGTCCACCGAATTATTAATGTGACTTTTAATTTGGCACTTCCAACCAATATAACGAATTGTTTGGTAATTGATTGAGTGAGATCAATAAACAACTTAATTAAGGCTCAAATTTGGATAGGGGAATGCTCTTTGAGCTGGATTTATAGAATAGTTAAAATGAGATTTGCTTTTAACAAGTCAACACTCTGCCACTTCTTGGAGAGGTTATCCTTAAGACTATGCACTAGCTCCATATATGGTCTTCTCTTCACCCATTGAAAGGGTGGGAGGTTCCACGTTTTAGTTGTAGCCGATTCAAAAACTATTGCACGATATGTTCAACGGTTCAACCAGTACATTTGATGCCCTGAAAAATATATTTATAAATGTATAAGAGTATAATCAATTTTCTATTGTTCTGGTTGAGCTTTCTATCCATCATTTGCACTTGTAAACTTTGAATGATGACTTCGTAATAAATATGGTTATGTGCATCACTGAATAGAGGGGTGAGGAATTCCCCTTCTCGAGGAAAAATTGTTCAAGGGAACTTTAGGACAAAATGAATCCAAAATGGATAGCCATATGAACGATAACACCTAATTGATCAATTGCAAATGTATACACACACTAATTCAGTACCTTACACTCGATCATATCATGCATCTTTATGCATACGAATTACTGAAACTGAGATTAAATCAGCAGGGAGATCAATGCAGCTAGCTAATTGCTACTACTCCATATTGTACACAAACACAGCCATACCTAATTACTACTGTACTACCAATTGGCCCTATACGAGAGGCGAGAACAAGTAGTCCCAATACTCGGCACCAATCTCCTCCAACTCCATCACCCGATTCACAGCTCCTCCATCACCGCTCGTCATCACATATCGATCCTGCACTGTTGTCCTGTGATCTCTCCCCGAGCCGCCGAACGACACCATCTGCATGTCAGAGCATCCAGCCACCCCGGCGTCGACGGTTCTTGCATGATCGGTGGCGGCGGCACCGCTTGTCCTCCTCCTCCTCTTGCGGCGCACGCGGCTAGTGGACTGCTGGTCGGCAGAGCCGGTAGCCAGGAGCTGCGCGTCGCGCTCCAGGCGGCGCTGCACGACCTCGAGCGGGAAGTTGAGGTTCGCGCGCGGCCCGCGCATGCGAAGCGCCGCCACGTCGTAGGCCATGGCCGCCTCCTCCGCCGTGGCGAAGGTGCCGAGCCACACCCGCGCGCCCCTCCGCCCCGTGTCCCGGATCTCCGCCGCGAACTTGCCCCACGGCCGCCGCCGCACGCCCCTGTAGCTCTTGGGAGTATCGGGACGACACGCCTTGCTGGCGGTGCTCCGCGCTTCTCCTCGAGGCGAGGCGGCCACGAGCGGCGGCTGATCGTCGCCAGGAGCCGGCGCCACGCCGGCAGCCACGTTGAGGAGCTCGTCCCACTCGTCGGCGCCCATAGAGATCCACCTCCCGAGGCTCGGCAGCCGCCGCAGCATGTCCGCGCCGGCCTGATCAACCGACGACGTCGACGCCGCCGTCGCCGAGCACGTCGGCGTGGGCGTGCACCCCGACGGCGTCTCCGTCATGATGGTCGCCCAGACGTTCTCCAGGATATTGCTCCCGTCGCGCGGCGGCTGGTGGGCCGAGCCAGCTGGTGCTGCTGCTCCGATCGCCATGACCGCGCGTTGGAAAATACTATCTGAATTTTGCTCGCAGATTAACATCGATCGACCGAGACAACCTCTGGGGACTGCGTAGGATTATATACGTCTCCACGGTCGTCGGCCGACTTCGTGGTGTCATGGCTAACACGGCCGGGACGTCTGGCTGGCAGTTGGCGATTCCTGACGATGCAAGTCAGAGCGTGGCCCAAGTGCCAAGCTAGCTGGAGAAGCTTAGCTGGGATGCAACGGAGAACGAGTAAATTCAGACGGAATTCAGTCGCCGCCGCCGCCGCGCCGCGCAAGATCTCTGCAGGAATTCAGGGGCGTTCCTACGTGCATGCATCGTATCTTTGCACGGGATATGCTTTCTTTTTCCCCACAGGGTTGACTAATCGCATGGATGCCATGTTATGTGATTCATTCATAGGTCAGCTCACTCGTGTGCTGATTTTCTGCGCCCACAGGTATGGCTCACACAGTCACAGTTGCACTACTTGTTCTATCTAGAAGTAGCAGTATTAATTGGTATTTTCTTTGCAAAAAAAATACTTGTATTGTTTATTTGGAGTTTCTTCATGCTGGTAGTCGGTGTGCACAGTTTCGATCTTATGAACGATGTTATTTGCAATTTTGTGCGGTTGATTTGCAAGTTGCGGCTGAATTTTGCTGCTGCTGTTCCTTGTTGGTCATCTCAGCTCTGAAGAAAATTGGACGGGACATATTATAGTGTTTCGTCAGTCATGTAATATCGTACCGTACATTTCTAGTACGTATACTCTATTGTATTGCCATGCAACATCCCCATCGGTTCTCCAAAACAATAAGCTAGTACAACTCCTTGATTAATCAAGCACTGATTCCCTTGGTGGGCAAGGGAAACCTAGCTAATGATTGGGTCATCAAGACATCAACAGAACCATCACAACACGGAAAGAGGTTTTGGTTTTCTTCCCTGAATCCCGTTGCTTTGATGTGCTTCGCAAGCCATGCAACGTACAGCCACTTGTTTCCATCATTGCATCTGTGCGTTCACATCGATCATCTACGTGGGTCTTACTCTTATCTTTGATTAGCATGTAATTATATAGTTCATGCATCCTTGTCTCACAAGTCAAATGCCCTCACACAGACTCACTCAACCTGAACATTTTTTTCGTCAGGGACAGATCATATGGCATGCAAGATTGCAACCAAGTTGCATTGCATCTGTTTGATTGTTTAGTCTATGTATCGATCTGCTTGAGCGAGAAGTTAGTTAATTTCGTTATATTTAAAATTTTGTTTTTTGAGTTGGGAACACGTAGTTCGCTGAAGCTACAAGCTTGAAGCTCTGAAATTGTGGAGAAAATGGCGTTGGATCGAGGCTAGCTACTTTCTGCCTGAAAATGTCCACGCGATGGGATGCTTCCCGGTGCAGGAACTGACCATGATACGTGCGCGCGTGCGTGCGCTGGTAAACTATACCCGTTGCACGTTCGTAGGTCGCTTGGGGATGGAGCTTGTACGTACTAGCAGAATGTTTCGAGGTTTTTGTGTCTGGACGCATGCATGACGCACCACCCGCTCGGAGTTCCAGAAGGAAAACTGCGACGAGAATACCTTTTGAGAGCTAGCCATGGAGTCATGAGTGCACCATGTTCACCTGTGTCCTTCAAATTCTGGCGCCATATATAGTGTCTGATCGAGATCGATTCAAGATGGAAAATTTGTGATCACTATCTTTTCAGAATGACAATAACAGTTAACTTTTCTTTTGTCCAAACGGCTTCACTGTTGATTTCAAATAAAGAAACCACCAGAGTTCTTACAAACAACAAACAAAAGAAAGGGAACAAAGGTAACCAGAAGAAACACTGAGTAATCGAAACTCGCAAAGGAATCTTGGGGAAACAACAAAACTAGAAACTGTGATGTTGCTTTAGAACAAACGCAAACATCAACCCAGCAAAGCACCCCAGAAGACAAAAGCAAAGGAATCTAAGAGGGGGTTAAGAAGTCAGTCTTCGAGATGGCGGTGCCCACCCATGCGATCTAGAGTAAGCATCCCGGACCACCATCTTTAGAACGTCTGCTCCTTTCTCAAGTTTTCTTCTCCCTTGTCTTGTCTGCAACAATGCCCCAAGAAAAAATTATATTGCAGAGTCGATAGATCACCCCAGCTGGATCATCATGATACTTTCTAGCAAAACATGCAACATTGCGAATCTTTCATATTGTCCAACACATAGTAGCTCCTCCAAAGAGCACCAGATTTCTTTGGTTAGATCTCAATCTGATGTTAGATCATTGTCATTTTCAGGTGTCCTCACAAGACCAAAAGCACACATGACAATCCGCCAAACAAATTTTGCTAACACGCGGTCGAATAGAAGATGATCCATTGTCTCCTTCTGACAACAAAAGTGATAGGAACCATCCCCGGTCCAGCATATTTTCAGCAGATTGGCTTTAGTTAGAATTATGTTTTTTAGCAAAATGAAGATCTTGATTATGAGAGGAATCTTAATTTTCCAAAGAAACTTATGTGGGTAGTTTTCATTGGACCGCAACTGCAAGTAGAGGTTCTTCACTTTGAAAGTGTTAGATTTCCCAATCTTCCAACCCACCCTATCAAGATGATCATTGAGCTGAAAACCATCAACTATTTCTTTCAAGTTATTCCACTGATCTAAAGTCTCCCCAGACAGGAGTCTCCTGAATGTAATGAAACTCCATCCCTCTCCTTGGCCTTTTTCACAGTCACCAACCTGGTGAAACTCAAATTGAAGAGCCTTGGAAGTTGAACTACCGAGGGTGAAATTCTTACCAAGTATCTTCCCAAAATAGGGGTTTCTCTCCATTGTTTATTTTTCTATTGGAAAAATACTGGAAGGTATGATTAATCCCCATTAGACTTTGCCAAAAGTGAGAACTCCAAAGCCCTGAAAAATCATATCATAAAGTTTGACTGTGCAAATATTTGCTTGAATTAAGTTGCTACCAAGTTCCATCGGTATTTTCAAGCTTCCAAAGCCACTTACAAAAGCATGCAAGCTCTAATTCATGATTGTGATGTGAAGAACACCAATCGCACCAAAGTATTTTGACAAGCATACAATATCCCAATCCATAAGATGATAATTTATTTCACTCTCCAGCTCATCCCAAATCATTCTTTTTGCCATGCATGGTAATCTTCTTGATACATCCCTTAGGATCTTCAAGGAAGGATATCATACAGAGAGTAATGTTACTAAGACACACATTCCCAAGAGTCACTTTATCTCCAATTGATAACATCTTCCATTTTCACCCAACCATCTTATTCACACATTTATCATCTACCGTGTTCCACTGTGAGGCAGCAAGAAGTTACTCATTTACAGACATGCCCAAATATTTCATGAGTAGGACTACAATAGGACAAGTGAAGATTTCACTGTGTTGATGTTGTCTCTTTCTACATTCTCAGGGTAGAAAATTTCACTTTTATGAAAATTGATCTTTAGCCTTGAAATTCACTCTAAAAGGCATAGAATAAATTTCATATTTCCGGCATTTTCTAGGTTGTCTTCAAGTAGCAAGATAGTGTCATCTGCATACCATAAAACAACCAAACCACCATTTACTAGGAGAGGAACTAAATCAGTTACAGTGTTTTCCTCCTTGGCTTTCCTGAGCATCATTGCCAACCCGTAACAGTTGACTTAGATATGAAGAGACCGAAATTCAGAATATGTTCCTCGACTTGACACAAAGAATGTGACTGGGTTGTAATTTGCAACTCTGATAAATATGATCAACACATGTGCTAAGTAATGGAGTGTGATAAATGTATACGTATTCGTATTGAAAGGGCATTTTTCTTGCTAAGTGACTTTTGGGTGTTTGTTGTCAACACAAGTGAATCTTATTGCGTTCTAAGTATGTTTTAGGTCAAAGGGTGAAAAGCACGAGACGGTGATTGGCCCCTCATAAGTGAACAAACCGTTTAAGGATCAAGAAGGTTTTCTTAGTTTTATTGATAGTTTGTTAGGAAACACGGATTGTAAAGAGGGGTTGCTTAGTGGAAAGTTTGTGGGAATTCTAATCTCTTGCTCAACACTAAATACACCCACCAGCCTTTCCATTGCAACTATGGTTGAAGAACTCTCAAAATGTGTCGTTGCTGTCCTGAGTTCGGAGACTCCGAGGTCTAACCCTGGAGACTCCGGTGTGCTAACCCACCGACTCTGTTCGAGAGGTTTGCAAGACGTTGATCATGAAGTTCCCAAGGGGATAGATATGCTGACGTTTTCATCATGCTTGTGGTGTCTATCATGGAGATTCTAGATATTGTGTGGTGATGTTTAAAATTTCTTTTGAACCTAGTCACATGTTTATGTGTAGCTCAGACCTGAAACCCTGTGGTCGTTCTGGTGGTTTCAGTGAAATCGGGGAGCCCTATTTATCTTAAAAATAGTTTTCTTTAGAGATCAAGGATATGAATTTGTTAATCAAGGAATATGTTATTAGATCGAATGAATCATAGTTGTATGCTTATCCTCGCTTTACTCTTCAAACTATTAGTTACCCTCTAGGGGTGTGTTGTGGAGCCTAGATCCTCCTCGGTCTTGTTTCAGTTGTTTTGGTGGCAAGTCTTGTTTCTTCTTGTGCCTTCTTTGTTTATCATTGATCTGCTTGTTCTCCTTCTCACCTTGTATAGGTTCATTCTTGTGTGAATTCATTTATAAAAACGAACGATAGCCTATTTTGAGTAATATCTATTTTAGCTTAATTAACCATTTGAACCATTCAAAGTAGCATGGGCTTCATTATCTATGATTATAGAGCTCACCAATCAATATCCAACCACAGATTTGTCGTCGACTCAACATGCGAATAAGATGTCATGCGGGATCCCACCAAATTCCCACCTTTAATTAATTTGCAAAATTCTAGTTTATTTTTTTAATTTAAACTAGAATTTGACAAAAAAAAATTGAAGATAACTAGAATTTGACAAATGAGTGTGACTTGGACGTCCCACCAGCATTCCTACGGGCCAGCAACCTTATCGGGCCTGTCCGCCCACAACGACCACCGGCCCAAAGGGGACCCACATCCTCAGATCATCGCTCTGCCGCTATACCTCTCTCTGTCACCGCCAGCTTCACACAATCACACCTCCTCCGTCGGCACGGAACATCGACACGTCGTCGAAGTCAAAGGTCAACCGATCGAGCAATCAACCATGGGAGGCGGCCAGGAGGACCCGGAGGCCGGCAGCGCCGGCGGCGGCAAGACCATGGGCCACGCCTCCTCCGGCCCGCTCCCGCAGTCGGAGCCGCCGCACCTGCGGGGACAGGACCCCGGGCAGTACCAGTACGGCACCTTCCACCCCCCGCCCGTCGGGTACCCGCAGCCCGCGCCGCCTCCCGGCTTCGGCGGCGGCTACCACAACCAGCAGAAGCCCTACGCGCACGCGGAGCCGCACCACGCGCAGGGGTACCAGGCCATGCCAGGTTCAGGTATTGTCGCTCTCTGAGTAGTACAGTTTTGCTTGCTTCTGTGCTTAGGTATGGTTGGGGAAATTGGGAAATTGCTCATGCTCTAATGGTCCGCGGATCAGCTTCGTTCTCGCGGGAGACCCGTTCGTGTCATGTTGATGCAGTATCTCACGGTTCTCTGTGCCTGATCAGAAAGTGTCCAGTCCTAATTTGTGTGCACATCATCCGAATTCCAACACTCAGCCCGTTTCTCCTCCGGTGGCAAATTTACCTGTAACTGGACGCTAGGCGTAGCCGCGTAGGTGAACTAAATTTGGTACTTGACCACCATGGATGCTACGCTATAAAGGGCTAACAGATTTTTAAACTGAAACTATAAATTGTTACCTGAGCTAAAAGTGCAAAATAGCTGGATTCACTAGCAAAAAACAATGTTTTGTAGGTTATTGCTATTTATAATCTCTTGGTCACCTTATACCCAGTCTCGAAGCAGACAAGATATATAGTTCCAATTACTATTTGCATGAATTACCTGGAAAAAGCAAAAATGTCCTTAAGACTCAAAGAAGATCGAACTAACAAACGAATGAATCCTGAACACTAAGTAGTGGACACCTGTCTTATTTTCTTGTGTGGTGTCTCAGGTTATGGCCCTGTTGTTGAAGGAAGACCTGTGAGAATGCATCATCGCCTTCCATGCTGTGGACTCGGCATGGGCTGGCTTCTGTGAGTGCCACTATACACTTGCTATTGCCTTACTTTCTGAGTTAAACCAGTCTCCTGACGTAGTTCCATTATCTTGCTGAAAAAAAGGTTCATTGCTGGTTTCTTCCTTGCTGCCATTCCATGGTACATTGGAGCTTTCATTCTAATCTGTGTCCGAGTTCATGACTACAGAGAGAAACCAGGATATGTAGCCTGCACTATTGCTGTAAGTTACCTTTCCGACACAGTTGTTACACAATACAATAGTACTATGCCGCTGGTATTATTAAGATTTCGATCACTACATGGAAGAAAGTTATCTCGGTTCAACTAGCTTTGTTACATTAACTGAAATAAGTTTGCACAAAGGCATATATCCAGGTGCTGCTTACATCTATTTTTTCTTGTGTTGTCACCAGCTAAAAGATGGTATAGCAGAATTGGTAAACACTAATAGTGGTAGATGTTAACTGTATAAATTTAGCAGCTGCAAGTAGTAATACACAAACTCTTAAAATCACAAATAACAAGCTGTAGCAGTTTACAATGGGTTCCTTCTTTTCCTAATGTATTTGGACTAACTTCGTGTTGAAATTTTATGTATCACACAAACAGGCTGTAATCGCGGCAATTGTTATCCCCCTTGGATTAGCGAAAGGAGCAGATTGGTGAACCGCCAACCAGGTCTTGGCATTGGCAGTGGTTATGTTACTGTAAATGATCTTTATTGAAGTTCCCAGTTGCCTAGCTTATATACTCTGCCTTCTGTGTTTCATGTATGAGTATCATGTATGTATACATATCTGTACATTAAAGAGTGGAGCTGCATCGAATCATCGTTTCGATGCCCTCTTGTATCTACGTTTGATATTAATACTTTTGTAATAAAGCTCAGTGTACATTGTACACCACATATTTTCCATGTGGTTTCCACCATGACAAATCAGATTTGCTGTGCATACTATGTTTTCACCCTCCGGTTCTCATACGAACACTTTGATCAGTGGCTTACACAAGCGATATGATGGACGGCTGTTAAAATTTGCGGTACTGATATCAGCCAGAAGGACGAATTCAGTACTCTGGTAAGGGAATCGAGTTCTCAAAAAGTATTCATATCGTGGTTTAACAAAATTTCATGGAGTTTTATATTTATAAAAGTTGCAATGTTTTCAGACCCACCTAGAAACAGACAGAGTTAAAAAAAAAGGAAAAAATGGAGGCTACTAACAAAAGCAAGTAATGACGGCCTACTAACTAACGGAAAAGGCCTAATTACGTCTGGACCAAAAAACACTAGTGAATCATACAGGTACAAGGCCCATAAACCACGGCCCGTTAGGGTTCCCCGTCCCCCACAGATAAATACTCCTCTGCCTCGAAGCTCCTGCCCGTCGCCGCCATCTCGTCCTTAGGTTTAGGTCTCATCCGCCTTCGGTCTCGAGAGCTCGCCAAAATGGTCGCCCACAGGGTAAGCTTCTCTCCGGCGCCGCCGGCGCCGTCGCGGTCGTGTTCTCTCGGTCCACCGTGCCTTCGATCTACGCGGCGTGTCTGATCTCTGCTTTCTTCTGTGTTTGTTCGTGCGCGCAGTTCCATCAGTACCAGGTGGTGGGTCGCGCCCTGCCGACGCCCGGCGATGAGCAGCCCAAGATCTACCGCATGAAGCTCTGGGCCACCAATGAGGTCCGCGCGAAGTCCAAGTTCTGGTCAGTCTCCCTCCCGAACCGCAGTGCCAGAGCCATGAATCTTCTTCGCGTGTTCGTTCGGTGGCGTTTTGAAACTGTGGTTTCATGGGGCTCGTGTATTTGCGCGCAGGTACTTCCTGAGGAAGCTCAAGAAGGTGAAGAAGGCCAATGGACAGATGCTCGCCATCAACGAGGTATTACTTCTCGTCAGATAGCATGATTTACCGATGCAACTTCACACCGTGTTTGCTCGGACTAACTGCCGTGTTAGTGCAATATATATCAGATTTGTGACCAGGGTGCTCTTATTTGTGGTGAATATGCTCGATTTAGTTGCTACTTAGGGAAGATATTTCGAGTGCTAGATTGATTGCTGAGTTCGGTTTAGCGGTCTGTACTCTGTAGTTTGTCTCAGCCTCACTTGTATGCAATTGGTTTTTTCTTTGTTGTTGCTGAAGTAGGGTACTTGGATTAGGTTAGTGCCAATATAAGTTGAAATAGCCATTCACTGGAACAACAATGCCTCATTCTGGTATGTCCGTTTGATATTTTGTGAAAATACTAACTTAGAAATATTAACTTTTATATAAACAAATAAAGCAAAACATAATACACTAACATATGCCAATCTAGTAGCTTCCTTTTACAGTTTGTTTCTACTGTTTGATTTAATGTCTTCAAACTTAGAGTTGTAGCTCTGTATGCAAGTCTATTTTCATGATGCAGTGAAAATATCAACCTATTCCTGTTCTCTGTCATGCCAGTCCTTCATATGTAGTATGTCCCTTCCTGTCATTCAAGCTGTCTCAGTCATCTTTGCAGCAGTATGTATCCATCATGAACTGATGGTTGTTACAACTTGGCATCAAAGCTTATGTTAGCTGTTGCACTTGACACCATTGGGCTATCCTTTTTGTGGAGCTTGTAGTGACCAGATGTGGGCCCATAAGAAGTACCATGTTGTAAAGTGTAATGACATGGTAAGCTCTGATACCAACTGTAGCGACCATACAATCCAAGATGTGTATGTACGGTCATGAAAGGTCGCTGGGTCAGCTTGGCTGGTAGGGAGGAATTGGCTACTCTGCTCTTAATAGTTGTTAGCTATGTATCCGCATCTGTTTTCATTACGCAAGGAAGATGTCAATCTATTTCTATTCTCTATCATGCCAGTCCATGTATGGTATGTCCCTTCCTGTCATTCGAGCTGTCCCAGTCATCTTTGCAGCAGTATGTACCCCTCATGAACTGATGGCCGCTACAATTTGGCATCAAAGCTTACGTTAGTCGTTGCACTGGACACCATTGGGCTATCAGTTTTTGGAGCTCATAGGATACTGGCCCACAAAAAGTACCATGGAGTCAAGTGCAATGGCATCATAAGCTCTGATACCAATTGTTGTGACCATACAATTCAAGATGTGTATGTACGGTAATGAAGGGTCACTGGGTCAGCTTGGCTTGCAGGGAGGCTAGATTATAAGTTGACTGAGAATAGATTGGTACATTGTCTTTGTGAATGAAATTTGATGCGTCTAGCATAATAGAGCTGGTCATGAAATCAAATCAAACTGACAGATAGCAAGGTCCTATATTCTCTGACTTTTGTCTTCTTATTTTTGTGGGCTCTTGGCTCAGTTTGACTTGCATGGGTTTTGCCCATGAGATACCATTAATTCTTATTAAAGAACCATGCTGCTACTCTTTGTAGTTTAAACTAGGCCTTTTGTGTTATAACTATACTCATGACTTCTCGTGTTTACAGCTAAAAAATTGTTATAATCATCACTTCAATAATGCACACCATAACTGAAAACATCTTTCTCACCATAACTGAGCACATCTTTCAGTGTTCTTCCGTCTGTAGTCTGGCTTAACAGTTGCTGTTCAATTATTTCCTTTTCATATAGTAACTTCTGTTACTTGTACTCGTAGTATCCTGCTGGATAATGAGTTTCATAGCTTGGGTTTAATATGTTCATTCTATGTTTTTTGTTTATGTTGTGTTTTGATTACCTTAGCTGTCTTTCTGCTACTATAAGAGCAGTTTTAAGTTGCTTGTCTGTGATAAACGATATTTAAAATGAGCTGGGCATTCATACACTGGAAGAGCTATGATTTGCTGTGCATTCATACACTGGGTTATGATTTGCTGTGCATTCGTACTATTTATCCTCCCTCTAGTGGTTGTTTTCCCAGCTGTATACAACTGTCCTGTTTTGCTTCTAATAATTATGTTCTATATATTGCCCAGATCTTTGAGAAGAACCCGACCACCATCAAGAACTTCGGCATCTGGCTGCGCTACCAGAGCAGGACCGGGTACCACAACATGTACAAGGAGTACCGTGACACGACCCTGAACGGTGCCGTGGACCAGATGTACACAGAGATGGCCTCGCGCCACCGTGTGCGTTCCCCCTGCATCCAGATCATCAAGACTGCGACGGTGGACTTCAAGCTGTGCAAGAGGGACAACACCAAGCAGTTCCACAACTCCAAGATCAAGTTCCCGCTGGTCTTCCAGAAGGTGAGGCCACCCACCAGGAAGCTCAGGACCACCTACAAGGCGACGAGGCCCAACCTGTTCATGTGATTGGGTGGGAAAGGCTCACACCTGCTGTTCTGTGTTCTAGATTATAAGTGTTGAAGATTGTTTGCCTTTGAAGTTTTGGTGCTCTGTGGGTTTATGCACTTTGATGTTTTAATCAGTCAGCCACTCTTGATGATGGTTCTCAAACCATGCCGTCCTTCATTATTAGTATTGAGCAGATCCATTGTTGCTTCAGTATGTTTTACTATGCTGCAGTCTTCCCATTTTCCGTTGGTAGGCTGCGTGAATTTGGTGGGATTGTGGAGGCCACATTGTTTTCGTGAACGTCTGATATTACCGTAGTATGTGTTTGACGTAATATGCATATCAGTATATGTGGTTTGCTTGGAGCCTGCTTTCGAAACCAGATAATAGTTGTAAATTGTTGGATTTGGCTCTCTGCCCACCGTCTGTCTTCTGCAAGCTGATTGCTAGATAATGGCAGTAGTTGTTTGAAAGCAGATCCAAATGAATAATTACTCTTGAGAGGTTGCCGAGTCTTCTTCAGGGCCCATTTCAACGACTCATCTACTAAGCAGAAAAATTCTTCGTTTCAAGAATGCCTAGGCAAGGCCGAAGCTTCCCCCATTGTACTGTTCGTGCCATATCTGATCAGCATTCCTGCATCCAATGTTTGACCATGACACACTGACATCTACTCCCTCCATTTTAAAATTTAAGATGTTTTAACTTTGTGAAACAAATGTATGTAGACTTTTTTAGTATATAGATTTATTCAGGTTTGGAATGAATCTACATACTAAAAATAGTCTAGATATATCATCTTCACAAATCTAAAACATCTTATACTTTGAAACGGAGGGAGTAGCTGTCTTCACATTTCTTCCCCGACACTACCAGCTATATACATCTCGGACGACATGCTAAGCGATCATTACTACAGGGTCAGTATGTCGACAACTCATCCAAAGTCCGAACTACAATTTCAAAAACACATTTACAACAGCACTTGGCAAAACAGGGGAGGGGAGCAGATCAACATGCATGATTACGCGTCAGGTCGCTGTCTTGTTCTTCTTCATTCGGACCCTGTCACCAACTCTCGAGCAGTCGAGATACAATTTGTCAACAGGTGCATAAGTTTCAAAGAATGCTAGGCTAGGATACAAAGCTGCCCTCCGCCCGCCCTCTGCTGTACATGGCCGTGGTATTTGTTTCCTCCACTGAAACGATCTTCCATCATTTGTCCAATGTTTTGACCATGGGCAGTGACACCCCGCTGCCTTCACATAATTTTGGGCATTATGGTCGGTTTTGTTCTATAGGCTGGTGCAGATTTTGCCTTCCCACCCAATGTCAGGTACACGCTCCAAAGTCCGGAGTAAGATCGCCGACCGAAACCATTTTCTTCACCACTTATTGAAAACAGGTGAGGGGAAGCAGGTAGTATGCATATGTGGTTTAATTTCAGTCCGCTTTCACAATGACATCTAGCTCTCTTCACATTTGTTTCTGACAATACCAGTTAGATCCCGGGTGACTTGCTAAGCGATCATTACTACTGTATGGTCAGTTAGAGTAGCAAAACAGGAGACGTTGACGACTCATCCATGTCCGAAGTAAGATTTCCAAAACACAAATGCACAGACTGTTACTACTAAAGTCCTGCAGAAAAATCGTGCCACATCACCACTTACAAAACACAGGGGAGGGAAAGCAGATCAACATGCATGATTGCGCGCCAAGCTGATGTCTTCTTCTTGCGGACCGTGTCACCAACTCCCGAGCATAAATTTTTCTTCATTTCATAGTGGTAGGCAAGGACAAAGCTGGCCTCCAAAGTCTTTCACAATGACACGGTGACATCAGTGGCGGACCTAGGAATTTAGCAATGGGTATGCCACATCAAAAATTTGATTGCCATTTCTATGAAACATGTTTACCTATTCAACGAATAATTCTAGAACTTGCGCTGTAATACAGTAGAGAAGCAATAATATGCTATTGAAATCTAAAGTTGGAAAGTTGCATAATTACTACCATACACATAGTTCAAACATTGAACTAACCATAGAAGGATTTGAAGTAGCGACAACCTTCTTTGTTGTTTCTATAAAGGGGGTGCAATAGCTCCGCCTCTCTTCATAACTAAGTAATTAAAAATGGAAACAATGTAAGTATGACAATTGGCTATGTACAACACTATGTAACCAAGCTCGTAAGGGGTGATAAAATCATAGTTCATAGTCATAGATGATATAATCTCTTTATAGAAATAAAGAATATGGACAATCAGAAATGTATGATACATTTGCAATCTATTTATATTTTTAGTTCATTGTTATGGATTGGAGGTAGTAATTATTTAGCCCCAAGGTACGGTGATACAGATACAAATCTATAAATTAGAAAATTAGTCAGTTACATATATAATTACCTCAAGGGCATGCAGTTTGTGGGCGTCGATTGTCCTCCTTTTATGGCAATGGGCTCGCGGCGGCCAATGAAAGAGGAAGGATGAACCAGTGTTCAACCTCGCGGCATACCGACGTCCAGGAAACCATGCGGCGGGCGGCGAAAGAGGAAGAGCGACTGGTGTTTGATCTCGCGCCGTTCCGGCGAGCGGCGTGCGGACGTCTAGGTCCACAGACAGACTGCAGACCGCGCCATCCCGATCAGGGTGCTTGGGGCTCCTATTTCGGTATTTCCTAGCTGGGCGAGGCACGGTGGCGACGACGTACGGGACCTAGTTTTGGTTTTTGGATCGATAGACGAAGATTGTACGGGAATCAAGCTGTGCAGTTGTAACCGATCAGATCAGATTTTTTTTTCTACTAGACCGCACGTGGGACTCGATCAAGCTAAGCAGTTTTGCAATACAATCGATCAATCCCTTTTTTTCCTACTGCTAGTACACGATTGAACGGCCAGGCTCCGGGCGGCATACCCGGCATACCCCGTGGGTCCGCCACTGACATCCGGCTGTCTTCACATAATCTTCGGCACTATGTATACATACATAATGTTAATTTGTATGATTGGTTTTGTTGTCTAGGCTGGTTCAGATTTTTCTTCCACCAAAACTCGTGAGCCTGCAGTGAAATGATCTTTCATCATTTGACCATGACATATTGACATCCAGCTTGTATTTGCATACTTTTTGACACAATCACATGTTTGGTTTTGTTATTTAGGCTAGTGTAGATGTTCCTTCACTCAATACCCAATTCAGAAGAAAGGGTGTATGGGGCGCAATTGCACATATTATTTACTAAATCAGAAGAATGCTAGGCTAGGATACAAAGCTGCCCTCCGCCCGCCCTCTGCTGTACATGGCCGTGATATTTGTTTCATGCACTGAAACGACCTTTCATCATTTGTCCAATGTTTTGACCATGGCAGTGGCATCCAGCTGCCTTCACATAATTTTGGGCATTATGATTGGTTTTGTTCTCTAGACTGGTGCAGATTTTGCCTTCCCATTATGATTGTGTGTATGCACAATTGCACATGCTGTTACTGAAGTCAAATTGCGCTAGCAATTTCATTTTCTTCACCACTTTTTGAAAACAGGTGAGGGGAAGCAGGTAGTATGCATATGTGGTTTAATTTCTGTCCGCTTTCAAAAGCAGATTCTAGTGGTAAAACTGTTGGATTTGGCTCTCTGCCAACCATATGCCTTTTGCGACCTGATTGCTAGCGGACGGTAGTTGTTTGAAAGAAGATAAACATGAGGGATTACTCTTTGAGAGGTTGCTGTCTTCATCCGTGCTCTTTCAATGATTCCCATACTAGGATGGTAAGCAGAAAATTTCTTCGTTTCAAGAATGCCTAGCAAGGTTAAAGCTTCCCCCTATTGTACTATACGTGCCATATCTCATAGGAATTCCCGCATCCAATGTTTTGACCATGACACGATGACATCTAGCTCTCTTCACATTTTTTCTAACAATACCAGTTAGATCCCAGGTGACTTGCTAAACAGGGGAAAAAATCACAGTTAGATACCAGTTAGGTCAGTTAGAGTAGCAAAACAGGAAATGTTGACGACTCATCCATGTCCCAAGTAAGGTTTCCGGAACACAATTGCACATACTGTTACTACTAAAGTCGTGCAGAAAAATCGTGCCACATTACCACTTACAAAACACAGGGGGAGGGAAAGCAGATCAACATGCATGATTACGCGCCAAGCTGATGTGTTTCTGTATTAAAAATAAAATAAAAAAAAAGCTGATGTGTTTCTTCTTGCAGACCCTGTCACCGACTCCCGAGCTAGGATGCCAACTGGTGCATAGATTTTTTTCTTCATTTCATAGTGGTAGGCAAAGGACAAAGCTGGCCTCCAAAGTTTTTTTCACAATGACACGGTGACATCCGTCTGTATTCATATAATCTTTCGGCACTATGTATACATACATAATGTTTGTATGATTGGTTTTGCTCTCTAGGCTGGTGCAGATTTGCCTCCACCCAATATATAAGGTACCACACTCCAAAGTCCGAAATAAGATCGCCGAAAATTACTGTTACTAGTACTGAAGTCTCACCGAGAGAAATTGTGGTAGCAAATACTACATTTTCTTCGCCACTCATCAAAAACAGGTGAGGGGAAGCAGGTGATAGTGGTATGGACAGTGCAAGGCTGCCCGCAGTCCACACTTTTCTGTGATATATATCTCTTGATTCGTGTTGGACTTTGTGTGGGTACTGGCCCATGACCTAATGATCGAGTGCACTCGACGACGAAAAACAATGCAACTCATTGTCTCTCATCTCACATATGCCACGTCCTTTCTGAATTTTCCCTCTCTCGTGTGTGTCTGAACCGTGGCTGGCATGGCGTCGCATGTGACTCGAGGGAGGCAGGTTACGTGCACCGGTGCTAGCTCGCTGGATTCTTCGCAGCCCACCTACCTAAACCTAGCAAAAGCTTGCTTTGGGAGAGGAATGATTTGCTTCCCCTCCCCTTTGGCTCGAGAAAAGGCTAAAAAGAAGAAGGTCGGTCGGTTCTTCATTCATTGCTCATTATCACCAAAAGATAAATGATCATCATCATCATCATCCTTTAGCTAATTAATTAATTTGCTCATTCTGTCATGTATAGTGCTTCTGTTGTACCTGTAGTCTAAGACCTCCCATCATTTGGCTATAAGTAGATTTGATACTACCGTTATCAGGACAAGAACGTACGTGCCCAGCGTATCAAGGCTACTACTACTACTACGAGAATTAGTGGCAAACATCCGGACAGCCGGACACGATCGGATATAGCGTCAGAGCGAGAGATGTAATTATGGATGCTGATCGAGCTCGTCTCGCTTTCCGCTTGATAGTACAGGAAATTCTTGACCAAAGCAGGACCACGTAGGTTTGTCTGTCAATGAGAAGGACTCCCTAACAGATCCTCCCATTAGCAACTACTCCTACTACAAAACTTTTGTTCTGCCACCGTGCAAATCTCTGATTCAGCTTCCACCCTGAGCTCTACTTCTTTAATCTCCGTGCGAAATCCATCACATGATCTGCCTAAAAGTGATCAGACGTACTAGCAACAACTAAACATGGATGGAGCTGTTGGGATACCGGGAGGATGCAGGGAGGCTGGACCTAGATCGACCTCACTAGCTCCTGCCCAAGGAAGGCTTTGCGGCTGGCGGGCGTCGATGGTGCATGGTGTGATTTTGCATGATTAGCCCGCGCTGTTTAAGCAACCTGAACCGGAGCCGCTCAACTGCCCAGATCCCGGATCGCTCATGGGGGGTTGTTTCGATCCCCTTATGAAGACATCCTATCACGGTGTACTAACTGAGATCTGTATGCATGCAGATGCAGGGGTACTGACTACACACTTTTCTTTTGTCAAGTTGATGTGGAGTGTACACGTGTCTCTGTGGATGGTGTAATGTAGCAATATCATGACGCCTCTTCAGAAAAAAGATGAAGAGATTAAAGCAAATGACATGACCCAAAGAAGCAGATACTTTTGCTATGTTGCGCTTTGCCTACAGACTTGTACAGTTGAACAACTCCCTAGTTTCAAAAATGCTTTTGTGCAAAAAGAAAAGAAAGTTCCTAGCTAGATGCTGATACAACATCCAACTGTATCTTGCTGCCCCCCTGTGTGCCTCCACCACAAAAAAGCCATCCTTCCACACCATCACGTTACTAATCGAAAGCAGAGAAGATAACATATATAGTCTGATATACTATTTTTGTCAACTTGCTGTGGGAGTGTAGACACATGTGTACGAATGGTGTCATGAAGAAATGCCATTTACATCTCTTCAGGAAAAAAGAGAGAAAATAAATTGGAGGGACAAAATGCCATGTCCCAAGTAAAGCTGAAGAACGGATGCCTTTGCTCTGTGCCGTGCAGGTCTTGATCAAAAGACATTGGGGCACTTTGCCTACAAACATGTACTGCTGAACTGCACCCTACTTTCGAAATCGCTACCTGCAAAGAAAGAGAGAATTGGTTAGCTAGATGCCGATACGACATCCAACAATATCTTTGCTGCCGCTGCTTGGGACCTTGGGTGCTTCCTGCAGCTCCCCACCACAAAAGCCGTCCTTTCACACCACCATCATACACACAGAGCTGTAAAAGCACAATGTGCTCAAAAGCGCCCCCATCCCTCACCATATTCCCTTCCATTCCCCAAAAGTCCACCATTGCTAGTAAGCAGCAAAAGCAGCTTCTGATACCCAAATCATTCCGTCCAGCCAAAGGAGATGGCTAGCTAGCTAGCATATCATAGGTAGCACAAGGACAGTCCTCCCAAGTTATGCTCTTGGACCAACTGAATCTTGCATTCCTGAAAGCTTGCCCGGCAGATTCTTGCATTCGGCCACAAGTCATCGGGGAAGAAGAACATCGGTTGGATCGGAGGGTTAGCGTCTGTCCGGCGTAGGTTTCTGCTCATTGTTTAGTGCGGTCGGGTCTCTTTTCTGCTCTTGCTCGAATGATAGTATATAAGGCGATGGGGAGGTTGCAAGGAAGGAATGGCTGGGAATGGGTTGTGGAATGAGGTGGCAGTGAGAGAGATCAGAGGCTAGAACTAGAAGCTTGCCCTGTTCATCATCTTCTTCTTCTCTTTCTCCCCTCTGCCATTGTTAGCGTAGGCACATCGATCGATCTCGTTTCAGTTTGATCTTCTCTGCTGTTCAGTTCAGTCGTTTGCTCTTTTCGATCTTCTTGGTGGTGTTTGTTCCTGCTTGAGAAGAGGTTCAGTCCACAGGCATCAATGTTACTCCTCGGAAGAAAAATACTGCTGCTGTCAGGATGTGTCCTGAGTCTCTTGCTTGTAAGCCCAGCCCTGGGTGCTTCAGATACCCTGGAGGATTTGAATCTAAGCTACAAGGCTGTTCAGCCTTTGGAGGTAAATTTCAGAGAATTTTTTCCATCTTGCTGTTAATAATTACAAGCATCTGAATGTCATTGACTGACTGACTGACTGACAAGAACACTTGGATGCTAACTGTTGTGTTCGCAGCTGACGCCCAAGCTGTCGCTGCAGCTGAAGCTCCACGCGTTCCTGCTCTGGTCGTCCGTGGGGTTCCTGATGCCGGTAGGAGTGCTGCTGATCAGGGTCTCCAGCAACGTCAGGAGCGCCAAGGCCATCAGGGCCCTCTTCTACTGCCACGTTGCCTCGCAGATCGCCGGCGTGGCGCTGGCCACCGCCGGCGCGGTGCTGTCGGTGAAAAACTTCGAGAACGCGTTCGACAACACGCACCAGAGGATCGGGGTCGCCCTCTACGGCCTCATCTGGCTCCAGCCGGTCATCGGCTTCCTCAGACCAGACAGGTAGCTAGGAGCTCATTGGCAGCAAGTTTAAATTTAATCGAAATTTATGTGTATTTTCCTCATGCGTTTCCTGATGTTTCTTGTCTGAATGTTTTTGTACGTTCAGGGGCGTGAAGGCTCGGAGCGCGTGGTACCTGGCGCACTGGCTGCTGGGCATCGTGGTGTGCGTGCTGGGGGTGGCCAACGTCTACATCGGCCTCCACACGTACGGCGAGAGGACGGGGCGGAGCGTGGGGCTGTGGACGGCGCTGCTCACCGCCGAGGTCTCCGCGGTGGCGCTCGTCTACCTTCTCCAGGACAGGTGGAACCACGTCGTGCGGCTGCGGCAACAAGAGACCGCCGCTGTCGGCGACGGGCGGTCGGAGACGGAGGGGTCGTACCCGGCCAACGACGAGAAGGAGATAGCCGTGATGCCGTAGAGGGCCGGCTGATGGGAGCGTCGTCCTAAAGGGCTGTGTGATCATTCTTGGACGTATGGCTCGCCGGCGGTAGATAGATGTACAGATACATGCGTTGTTGCGGTTTGCCCGGCAGGTGATTGCGTGATTCAGACGAGATTTATTGCTGGTTCTGTGCCCTGCACTAACCGTTCTTGTGTGATCGATCATGGGGTAAACCATCGATTGCAATTTTATCTGCCGTGTGAAATCCGAACTTGCAGGCTCGACGGGTCATGTTGCTGCTGATTGTTATGCAGAGTAAAAAAAAAGCAAATCGCCCAGAATGCGTTTACAGTTGAGCCATTCGATTTTACCCTACTGGGACTCTACGACACTTATCTTTTGCTGAGGCCTCCCAGAACGGGACCTGGCCGGTCGTCTTTCGGAGGACATTCGACCTATTGCCGGCCTCCCTCGACCTATTGCCGGCCTCCCTCTCAGGGGAGGCGGATGCGGTCTCATGGAGGCTAACCCCGTCAGGGTCTTCTCAGTGAGCTCGGCATACAGGATCCGCCATGAACTGGTAGTTTCTAAACCTTGGATAACACAACAACGGACGACTGCAGACTAAGTATTTTATATAAAGAACATTGTATTGTATAATAATCAACCACGGTACATTTCATATCCGTAACTCGATGGAAAATTAATATAAACTTAGGTGTCATGGTGGATGCACCGGGTGCACAGATTCAACCATTTCACTGGATCCATTCCCCCTATAGTGCTAGGCCGAGCAGACACGTGCGGGTGTTGGCCGTGGAATTTGCTTCGGTTTCAGGGCCTGAATACCAGGAACGCCCAAACAATTGGATGTGGGCCAGCAAATTCTAAATGGGCAATTCCAGGATCGTAACCCGTGGGCATAATAAAAGAGACGGCACTACACGTCCTTGGGAGATAATTTGCCAAAATCTTTCGGGTCCTCCTGCTTACATGTGTCTACTAAAAAGTAGTAAAAATTCGTTTTTGCTATAAACGTACCCTTTTTTGGTATAAACAGTCCCGCTTTTACTACATGTAGCAGAAAACGGTTCGATTAAGAAATAGAAAAACAGACTAGACCTCGCCGGAGATCTCGCCGGCAACCGTGTAGCAAAAAAGTTGTGCTAATGTAGCAAACCTAATCTCACCGGAGACTCGTCGGAAATTTCACTGGAGACTTTCGCCGGAAACCTTGTAGCAAAATTTTTACGCTATTTTAGCAAAATTACAAAAATATTGTAGCAAAAAAATTTGCTACCATAGCAAAATCTACTTCGCCGGACATCTTGTAGCAAATTTTTTTATAACATTGTATCAAACACATAGAACAATTCTAGCAAAACAAATACATGTATATAGCAAATCCCCACCACATCAAAAAGTTTCCTAGAATGCAACCCTCGTCGTTGGTAGCACCTACCCTACCTCTGGGCACCATTAGTAGCAAATCAGGTCGCCTTAAGTAGCAACTCTGCCAGTCGTGTGTAGCGCTGCCGGTGACCATTGAACACGTACCGCACGTACCGCGGGAGAGGACAGTAGCGTAGGCCTCGACCTCCATGGCGGAAGGCCACCTTGAGCTTGCTCCCCATTGGCAGCAGCAGCAACGCCTCGTGGGCGTGGAGGCAAGCAGGATGGGGTGGAGGAAAGCGCGCGGCGACGCACTGCCCAAGAGCACCATCCGAGCGCGGCGGAGGAGGGCACATCGGAGGAGGGCCTCGCGGAGGAGATCAACGGAGGAGGGCATCGCGAAAAAGCTCAGCGGAGGAGGACACGTCGGAGTAGGGCATCGTACGTGGAGGAGCTCGGCGGAGGAGGGCCCTGCTGCACGACTGCAGCAGATGTGGATGTGGCGGAGGTGAACGGCAGGGAGAGTCCCTTGCAGGGAGCATGGCCGGCGGTGGCTTGTATCTCCAACAACGGCTGGCGCCCGGGAGCTAGGGGACGGCGGCGAGTAGGGAGCTTGGATGGCGGCGGCATATGTGGAGGAAGAAATCGGGGAAGATGCAAATTAGGAATTAGGCGTTGACCTACGTGCGATGACGGGCCCACCCATGATACACGGTTGGTTGGATCCGGAGGATGCTATCCCCCGAGGGAGGCATATCATTTTCCATAATAAAAAGCATCACTAAAAGTAGGGTCATGACTGTTGTGTCTGACCATTAAGGATATAAACGGATCGGATCGGATATTGCTATTACCATATCTTTTATCATAATTTTTTGGCGGATTCGGATTAGAGCGAATAATAGCCGGATGCGAATTCGGATGCGGGTTATATCGGATTGCAGATATGGAACAGATTCAGAGCGGACTCGGATCGGAAAAGAATAATTGAACAAATACACATAGAAAAATAAAAATTTATTTACTTTACCCAAAAAATAACAATAAAACGTGCAACACTAGATATCAACAATATAAAAATGCAAGATTGGTAATAGCATAGTACAACATGCATATATAGCATGTATAGCTAGCCGATAAACTAACTAGATTGTCTATATATATTGTGGTTATGCTAAATATATCAGATTATCCTATTTGAGTATCTTAGATAATTCGTATAAAATATCGGATTATCCTTATCCGTCGGATATCATCAATATCATATCCGCTATCATATCCGTCGAATATCCGCTCGACAAATATTCGCATCCGCATCCATATCCACCGGATATTTGAAAAGACATATTATATCCTTAAAAACAATGCGGATACAGATTCAGAGCGGAAATTATCTGTACCAATTACATTCCTACTGACCTTGATGCAGTGGTGGAGCCAGGATTTTCATATTGGATATGCAAAGTTATGGTTTTTCCCCGACATGATAATGTATGATATGAAAGTCCAATTAGGATCCGATAAAACACAAAATTATTCATAGCCGTTACAATATCTCCAATTATTTAGTATTGTAGGAACAAGAAGAAAATTAGTATTTATTTTCTATTTTTTACACCTAAAATCAACGGTATGCGTTAAAAAGTAGCAGTTGAAGACTATGCCACGCCTAGTACCTCAGGTCCGCAGCCGGAGCATCCGAGCATGGATGAATAAATCTGCTAAAAAAAGAGTAGAGAAGAAAATAGAAACATGCAGTAGCATTCTTTCTAGCCACATAGGCTGGCCTTTGGCGAATAAAAATTTGCACCGTACAACTGGGAGAATGGAGATCAGCCCAAACGAGAGTTAGGCCCAAGTAGAGAGCACGGGTCGTGGGACTGGGAGGGAGGGAGATCTGCGTTTCGATTTTCGTAGTGACACGTAAGGAAGCTACCAATACATACATACAACCTAAAAAAAATACATACATACATACATACATACATACATACGTACATACATACATACATACATACATACATACATACATACATACATACATACATACATACATACATGTGTATATGAGCTTGTATGCATATTTTTTTTTGTAAAAACTATTGGATATTCATTGCATACCCATGAATTAGTCTAGCTCTGCTGCCCTGCCATTATGCACTTCTAGTAAGTACTGGCATTGTAACCCCACTTGTAAAAAAGCCTTATAAATTTGAACTTAGTTGGTTTTCAAGGGTTGATTTGTTTTCACTTGTAAACGTTGTCGAGATTGACCCGCACGGCTTCCCGAAGCTTGTTGCGCATTTCTGTGAGCACTAGACGTCGCCGGTGTTTCGGCAGAAAGACGCAGTTCATCACCTTCAATGAGAGAGGCTCGTCAGTGGTCCTGTTGTAGTTGTAGTGAGTGCGCCGCGACATCAGTGGTATAGTGTATATCCGCGGGCACCCCGGAATCGGAGGAGGTAACACGTCCGGTGCAACTGGCAGGTTTGGCCACCACGACGACATCGGGTGCTCGGGCTGCTCTTCTCTGTCGACGTCGGGTTTGTCACGGAGGCCAGTGCGCCGACGCGGACGACCAGGTATGGTGGTTTGTGGTGACGCGGGTCTGGTTGAAGATATCTTGGCTGACCTTCCCTCTTTATGGTTGCGCCTGGACGCGGAGGAAAACACCCAGAACTGGCGGGAAGCGGCGGAAAGACACTGAAAATAAGCCGACGTTGGCGATGATCTATTTGCCAAGCGCGGATAGATGGATCACACTTCACATATAGGATACTATAGGAGGCACATATAGGATACTATAGGAGGCGCATATACTATAAATATCCGAGACGCATTGTAAAAAAATATGCGAGGCGCATATGATATGCGCCTCCTCTCCTCAGCCTCTTCTTCCTCTTCCTCGTCAGCTTCCGCTCCCTCCCCATCTTCGTCTTCATCGGCGCCAAAATCTTGCGTGTCGAGGCTGCTCTCGGCGGCTGTGCGGGCGTCCTCCTAGGTCAAGTACCCTGGAGCCGAAGCGGCGGCGGTCGAATCGGACGTGATCATGTTGTGCATGACAGAGTCGCTCGGCATTCCATCGAACAGGCTGCCGACGCTGGCTAAACTGGCGAGGCCCGCGGCCAAGCGCTGGCGACATCCCGGGGAAGACAGTGTTGGGGTCGAAGCCGCCTAGCTGGTCACCGTCGTACTCCGACTGTGAGAACCTTGTGCGGTGTGGCATGGGCGCCAGCTTCCTGGAACATGGCCCGCGGGGACGGCATGCAGTGCGCCGGGGAGACGCTAGAATGTCTACCCCAAAACCCATCGTGGAAGAACTGGCCACCGTGGTAAGCCGACGACTACGCCTAAGATACCTCCTCCGCCTGCGCCAAGGCCTCCTGCTTCTCCTTGAATTTTTTCTACCTCTCCCGGTGACCCTCGTTTTTCACCTTCCTCTGGTTCACAAATTTCATCCAATCGGCGTTGCTCATGTCTTCGGGCTTTTCTTGGGCTTCGTCGGCTTTCTTGGCTTCTTTGGCTTGACATCGGCGGGTCTCGAGGCGTTGAATTTCTTCGAGGGCATGCGGCGTAGTTCTGGATGAGGTGGCGGCGGGGGGGTGGGGGGGGGGAGGTGGGGGAAATGGAGGGACGTGAAGAGATGGGGGGAGGAGGGAAAGAAAAGAAAAGGGGAAATCGACTTCTCTCGCTGATAACCCGAGCCCGCTCGGCTTTTCGCTCCATCCGGCGTCCCCAGACGTGTTGGAGATATGCCCTAGAGGCAATAATAAATGTAGTTATTATTATATCTTTGTGTTTATGATAAATGTTTACATTCATGCTATAACAATATTAACAAGGAAACATTAATACTTGTGTGATTTGTAAACTAATTTAGAGTCCCTAGTAAAGCCTCTTTGTAATACTAGCTTGTTGGTTAATAAATGATTGTGGTTTCCCTATCATGAACATTGAGATGTTATTAACAACAATATCATATCGTTAGGAGAATGGTACGATGGACATACTCCTATAGATAAGCGTAGCATAAAAATCGAGTCATTTTAATAGTTCAATTGCTATATGCTTTCTTATACATAGTAACCTAATTCCTTCGACCATGAGATCATGCATATCACCATCACCGGAAGGATGCTTTGATGACATCAAACACCACACCGTAACTGGGTGGTTATAAAGGTGGCATTGAGTGTTCGGAAAGTATTGGTTGAGACACATGGATCAAGAGTGGGATTTGTCCATCCATATGACGGATAGATATACTTTGGGCCCTCTCGGTGGAATGTCATCCAATTGGCTTACAAGCATGTGAATGGCTCACAAGGGATCACATATCACGGGAACAAGAAAAGAGTACTTATCAGTAACGAGGTTGAACTAGGTATGCAGAGATACCGACGATCAAAACCTCGGATAAGTAAACTATCGTGAGACAAAGAGAAATTGGTATCGTATGTAAGTGGTTCATTCGATCGCAAAGTAATCGTAGAAATATGTGGGAACCATATGAATTTCCAGATTCCTCTATTGGTTATTGATCATAGAAGTGTCTCGATCATGTCCGCATAATTCACGAACCGTAGGGAGACACACTTAAGGATTCGATGTTGTTGAGTAGTTATGGAATGATGAGTAAGAGACCGAATGTTGTTCGGAGTCTCGGATGGGATCCGGGATATCACGAGGAGATCAGAATGGTCCGGAGAATAAGATTCATATAAGGAAAGTCCTGTTTCGGGGTTGGAGAATGGTTCCGGTATTTTCATCGGGAATGTTCTAGAAGGTTCCGGAAGGTCCGGCACTCCGGAGGGGAAGGGTACATGAATGTGTCATAACAAGTTGGAATGGTTGCATCATGTACTAGGTGTCATCGCTGAACAAAATAAAGGGATAAATCAAATCCTAGTTTGAAAAGTCAAACGCCAATTTGAAAAGTCAAACGACAAGTTTGCTTGGTGGAGGGAGAGTAGGAAACCTACTTGGGGAGGAGTTCCTCTCCCTCCACCGCCGGCCTTGGAGGCCGAGTTGGGGGAGGACTCCGTCCTCCTTGGCCGGCGCCCTCCACCTATAAAAGGAGGGGCAGGGCTGCCCCTCCAAACACACAACTCCACCACCCAAAACCCTAGCCCTAGCCGTCGGCCCTCCTGCAGCCGCCGCGGCCCTAGGGCAAACCCTAGCCGCCGACTTGGGGCTTTCCCCAAGTCCTAGCCGCCGGCCTAGCCCTCTCTCCTTGGTGTGTCTAAACCCTAGATCACCGAGGCCTCTCTCATAGTCCACCATACTCGCTCCGGCTTAAGGCGAAGCCCAGCGAGATCTCCCCTCTACTTCCGGTACCACGCCATCGTGCTGCCGGAATCGCGAGGAGAGTGCTACAACCTCCGCTGCCTGCTGGAACAAGGGAGAGGAAGGTCTTCATCGAGTATCGAACGTGTGACCAACTGCGGAAGCGCTGCCGGAACGCAGCGCCGGAAGGATCGTCTACACGATCTTGAGATCGGCAAGAGTACGACTACATCACCCACGAGAATCCGCTCTCGTTAAACACTTTCGAATCTTCGAGGGTGAGTTATTCCATCGACTCGTTGCTAAAATCTAGTAGATAGATCTTGGCTTGTTTGTTTGTATGCGGTAGAAATTTTTTGTTTTCCATGCTACGAACCCCTACAGTGGTATTAGAGTCGTGTCTATATGTAGATCTGTTGCACGAGTAGAACACAATGGTCATTGTGGGCGGTGGTGCTTTTATTATCAATTGCTTCTTGTGTACTTTACATCTTGCGGTATGATGGGATGAAGCGGCCTGGGCTAACCTTACATGACATCGTTCATGAGACTTGCTCCACGCTTAACATGCAACTTGGATTGCATAAGTGGCTTTGCGGGTGTCTGTCTCTCCCATTATAGTATAGATCCATTTTACAACGGGCACTTGATAGTTCAAACATCAACGTTATGGTTCTTGTTCGTAAGTTAGATCGACACTTATTGAAAGCCCCAAACCATGTAAAATATGCAAAGAAATTAGAGGCTTCTAACTTTGTTTTGCATGGGTGTGCTGTGATGTGATATGGCCATGATTGTGATTATATTTGATGTATGCAATGTTCCTTATTGTAAGTTGGCAATCGGCAGGAGCCATATGGTTGTCTTTAATTTCTGTTAAGACCCGCGTGTCTACTCAAAGTAGTTGTAATAGTTGAAGCTGGTGGACGACAATCATGGAGCTGAAGGGTTTCGCAGCATAGTAAATCAAAAAAAATCTACGGATGCGAATGGGAAAGCCAAGATCTAATCTAGGAGATGCAAACAACGAGAGAGATTAGATGAGATATTCATACCCTTGAAGATTCGCACAGCGGAACGTTCGTCGGAACGTGGGTGATGTAGTCGTACTCGCTTCTCCTCCTCGTGATCCACTCCAATCTAACACCGCAAGTGGCGATGCCTCCGAGAGATGCACACGTGCAGCACCTCGACGTCTCCTCCTTCCTCGATCCAGCAAGTATGGTGGAGAGACGGATTGGATCTACAACGCGACGGCGCGGTGCAAGTGGTGGAGAGTTTCTGCAGCAGGGCTTCGCCTACACACAGTCGGGAGGGAGAGAGAGAGAGGAGGGCAGCAGGGCGGCTAGGCTTGAGGGGAAGGTGTGTGTGTGTGGGGGGGGGGGTGGTGCGCCCCAGCCCTCTATATATAGAGGGGTGGACGCCAGCCCTAGCCCCTCCCCCAAGCCTAGGCCGGCGGCCAAAGGAGGGAGGAGTGGGGGGCAAGTTTCCCCCTCCTTCTAGAAGCTCCAATTTAGGGTTTCCCCTTGTTTGGCCGGCTGGGCCCTATGGGGCCTTGTGCCCCTGGCCCAATGCGGCCAGGGCACTCCATCATAGGCCCATGCCCCCTCCCGGAAGGTGGGGCCACGTTGGTCCCCTTTCGGAAGGTTCTAGAAGCTTCCGGTACAATACCGATTAACCCGAAACAATTCCGAACTCCAAAAACTGCATTGCCTTATATGAATCTTATTCTCCGGACCATTCCGGAACCTCTCGTGATGTCCCGGATCCCATCCGAGACTCCGAACAAAAACTCATAAACCAATTATCCAATCTATCCTAGCGTCGAGACACGTTAAGTGTGTGACCCTTCGGGTTCGAGAACATGTAGACATGATCTTATATCAATAATCAATAGTGGGGTCTGGAAACCCATATTGACTCCCACACATTCATAGATGATCATATCGGATGAACCACGATGCCAGGATTTAATCAATCCCATATATATATTCCCTTCGTCTCGCGATATTTTACTTGCCCGAGATTTGATCGTCGGTACCGTCATACCTAGTTCAATCTCGTTCACAGCAAGTACTTTACTCGTTCCGTAATCCGATATCACTTTGTGATTAACTCCTTAACCACATGCTTGCAAGCGGTGTTGATATCAATTACCGAGTGGGCCCGAAGTATATCTCTCCGACTTGGGAGGGACAAATCCCATCTTGATACATACAACCCAACAGGTACTTCCGATCACCTGAGAGACACCTTTATGATCACCCTCTCATAGGATGACGTTTGATGACCTTAAAGCTTTCTTCCGATACCAGGGAGTTGTATTATATCATGGTCTAAGGAATACAATATTTGACATAAGAAAAGCTTCGCAAAAATGAACACGATGACACGATCTAATTGCTCCGCTTAGTTTGGGTATGTCCATCATATCATTCTCCCAATGATATGATCTCATTATTAATCGACAACTCAAGTCTATGGTTAGGAAACCTTAACCATCATTAATCAATGAGCTAGTCCATAGAGGCATACTAGGGACACAGTGTTGTTCACAAACCACACAAGTATTAAAGTTTCCGCTTAATACAATTCTAGCATGGAATATAAACTTTATCATGAACAAGAATTATAATAATAACATCTTTATTATTGCCTCTAGGGCATAATTCCAACAGTCTCCCACTTGCACTAGAGTCAATAATCTAGTTTACATCTGGCAACAATCTCACACCCATGGCACTAAGGTGCTGATCATGTTTTACACGTGGAAGAGGTTTAGTCAATGGATCTGCGACCTTCAGATCTGTATGTACTTTGCTAATCTTCAGATCTCCATCTGCTATATAATCTCGGATTATATGAAACTTGCGGTTGATATGCTTGGTCTTTGTATGATATCTTGGTTCCTTAGAGAGTGCTATGGCGCCAGTGTTGTCACACAATATCTCAAGTGGGTCCAATGCACTTGGAACCACGCCAAGCTTAGTGATGAAGTTCCTGATCCAAATTCCTTCACTTGACGCTTCTGCAGCAGCCATGTATTCCGCTTCTACTGTAGATCCCGCGATCACGCTTTGCTTGCAGCTTCTCCAGCTCACAGCTCCTCCATTCAAAATATAAACGTATCCTGTCTGAGATTTAGAATCATCCTTGTCGGTGTCGAAACTAGCGTCGACGTAACCTTTTACGATGAGCTGTTCATCACCCCCATAGACTAAGAACATTTCTTTAGTCCTATTTAGGTACTTTAGGATGTTCTTCATGGCTGTCCAGTGTTCCACTCCTGGATCACTTTGATATCTGCTCGTCAAACTAAGAGCATTGGACACATCCGGTCTAGTACACAGCATGGCATACATGATAGAACCTATGGCCGAGGCATAAGGCACTTTGCTCATAGCTTCTCTATCATTTACCGTAGCTGGACACTGAGCCTTGCTCAATATCTTACCTAACAACATAGGCACTGAACCTTTCTTTGCCTTATCCATTCTGAACCTTTTCAGAACTTTGTCTAGGTATGTACTCTGGCTTAAAGCTATCAGGCGTCTTTGTCTATCTCTATAGATTTTGATGCCCAATATATAAGAAGCTTCACCTAGGTCTTTCATTGAAAAACACTTGTTCAAATAACTCTTCACATCGTTAAGCATGTTAATGTCATTTCCAATAATCAATATGTCATCCACATATAGTACCAGAAATGTCACCGAGCTCCCACTCACTTTCTTGTAGATACAAGCTTCGTAGCAATTTGGAACAAATTCAAAGCTCTTGATCACTTGATCAAAACGAAGGTTCCAACTCCGAGATGCTTGCTTCAGTCTATAAATGGAACGCTGAAGTTTGCATACTTTATCAGCATCCTTAGGATCGACAAAACCTTCGGGTTGCATCATATACAACTCTTCATCAATGTTGCCATTGAGGAACGCAGTCTTGACATCTATCTGCCATATTTCATAATCATGAAACGCAGCAATTGCTAATAAAATCCGAATGGACTTAAACATCGCTACGGGAGAGAAAGTCTCATCGTAGTCAACACCTTGAACTTGTCAAAAACCTTTTGCGACAAGCCATGCTTTATAGACGGTAACATTACCATTCGCGTCCGTTTTCTTCTTGAAGATCCATTTGCACTCAACGGCCTTTCGGTCGCTAGGAGGGTCCACCAAAGTCCATACTTGGTTTTCGCTCATGGATCCCAATTCGGATTTCATGGCTTCTAGCCATTTCTCAGAGTCTGGGCTCATCATCGCTTCCTCATAGTTCGTAGGTTCACTGTCTTCTACCAACAAGACAGTCAAGACAGGGTTGCTGTACCACTCAGGAGGGGCACGCGACCATGTCGACCTGCGACGTTCAGTAGCAGCATCGTCCGAAGCTTCATGATCCTTGTCATTAGCTTCCTCTATTGTTGGTGCAGGCGGCACTGGAACAATTTCAGGTGCTGTGCTACTCTCCAACTCAAGAGAAGGTTCAACAACCTCGTCTAGCTCTACTTTCCTCCCACTCACTTCTTTCGAGAGAAACTCCTTCTCAAGAAAGGAACCGTTCTTTGCGACAAACACTTTGCCCTCGGTTCTGTGATAGAAGGTATACCCAATAGTTTCCTTAGGGTATCCTATGAAGACGCATTTCTCCGCTTTGGGTTCGAGCTTGTTCGGCATCAACTTCTTGACGTAAGCTTCGCATCCCCAAACTTTAAGAAACGACAACTTAGGTTTAGCACCAAACCACAGTTCATACGGTGTCGTCTCAACGGATTTAGATGGTGCCCTATTTAAAGTGAATGCAACGGTTTCTAATGCATAACCCCAAAATGATAACGGCAAATCAGTAAGAGACATCATTGATCGGACCATATCTAATAGGGTTCGATTCCGGCGTTCAGACACACCATTGCGCTGTGGTGTTCCGGGTGGCGTGAGTTGCGAAACGATTCCACTTGCTTTAAGATGCGTGAGAAAATCATAACTCAAATATTCCCCTCCACGATCGGATCGTAGAAACTTAATCTTTCTGTTACGATGGTTCTCCACTTCATTCTGAAACTCCTTGAACTTTTCAAATGTTTCAGATTTATGTTTCATTAAATAGATATACCCATATCTACTTAAGTCATCGGTAAAAGTGAGAAAATAGCGATATCCTCCGCGTGTCGAAACACTCATCGGTCCGCATACATCGGTATGTATCATTTCCAACAAGTCCGTTGCTCGCTCCATCATACCGGAGAACGGGGTTTTGATCATCTTGCCCATGAGGCATGGTTCGCATGTGTCAAATGATTCAAAATCAAGAGACTCCAAAAGTCCATCAGAATGGAGTTTCTTCATGCGCTTTACACCAATATGACCTAGACGTCAGTGCCACAGATAAGTAGTATTATCACTATCTACTTTGCATCTCTTAGCCTCAATGTTATGGATGTGTGTTTCATCCCTTTCGAGATTTATAAGAAATAAACCATTCACAACAGGTGCATGACCATAAAATATGTTACTCATATAAATAGAACAACCATTATTCTCCGATTTAAATGAATAACCGTCTTGCAATAAACAAGATCCAGAAATAATGTTCATGCTCAACGCAGGCACATAATAACATTTATTGAGGTTTAAAACTAATCTCGAAGGTAAAACTAAGGAGAGCGTGCCGACGGCCATCACATCAACTCTTGATCCGCTGCCAACGCGCATCGTCACCTCATCCCTCGCAAGCCGCCTCTATTCCGTAGCTCCTGTTTCGAGTTACAAATATTAGCAACTAAACCAGTATCAAATACCCAGGCACTACAACGAGGGCTAGTAAGAAAAACATCAATAACATGTATATCAAATATACCTTTGATGGTGCCAGCCTTCTTGTCTGCTAAGTACTTCGGACAGTTACGCTTCCAGTGACCCTTTTCCTTGCAATAGAAGCACTCAGTGTCCGGCTTAGGACCAGACTTGAGCTTCTTCTCAGCAGGGGCAACGCGTTTGCCGCCTTTCTTGAAGGGATTCTTTGCACCCTTACCTTTCTTGAAGGTGGGGGGCTTGTTGACCATCAACACATGATTATTCTTTTTGATGTCCACCTCCGCAGCCTTCAGCTTTTCGAAGAGCTCGGTGATCGTATCAGTGGAACCAATCTTATTGTGAGTCACTACAAAACTTTTGTAGCTGGGAGGGAGTGATTGCAGAACCCTGTCAATCTTGAGCTCCTCTGGAATCTTGCTGTCCAGTTGCTCAAGGCGTTGAGTATAGCCCGACATCTTAATGGCGTGCTCACTAACGTAACTCCCTTCCTCCATCTTGCAGTTAAAGAACTTCTCAGAGATCTCATATCTCTCAGAACGGGCCTGAGTCTGAAACATGGTTTTCAGCTCCTCGAGAATCTCAAAGGGCCCGGGATAGTCTTCAAAATGATTTTGAAGGTCAGATTCCATAGCAAACAACATGGTGCTCTTAATCACACCATAATCATCTTTGCGCGACTGATAGACAACTTTATCATTAGCCGGCGCATCTACAGCAGGGGCGTCACCTAGCGCATTTTCAAGGACATAGTCCTTTTGACCGCCAGAGAGAATGATTCTCAGATTGCAGAACCAATTGGTGAAGTTAGACCCATTGTTTCTAAGCTTTTCCTTCTCAGCAAAAACGTTGAAGTTGAAGTTGGACTAAGCCATTTGATCTACAATATTTGCAAGTACAAATTAGACTATGTTCATGATAACTAGTTCAACTCTTAATCAAATTACTAGATGAACTCCCACTAAATTCAACACCCCTCAAGTTGTTTAGTGAACATGATCCAAATTCACCACACCTAATCCGATCTTCACGAGAAGAGATGTGGTTTCAATGGTAGACAACGAAGTGTCGATCATATCATTCATATGACTCATGCTTAACCTTTAGGTTCATGTGTTCCGAGGCCATGTCTGTACATGCTAGGCTCGTCAAGTTAGACCCAAGTATTTCCGCGTGTGCAAAACTGGCTTGCACCCGTTGTATGTGAACATAGAGTCTATAGCACCCGATCATCACGTGATGCTTGGACACGACGAACTTTCGCAACGATGCATACTTGGGGAGAACACAGTTTTATCTTGATCTTTAAGTGAGGAATCATCTTATAATGCTACCGTCGCGATCTAAGCATAATAAGATACATAAAAGGACAAACATCAAATGCATATAACTTTATGTGACATGGTATAGCCACTCTTCGCGCAATGATCTCCATCTTGTGCGTGCCGGCATGATCTCCATCACTCCACCATGATTGCCTCCACCACTAATAGCAACTACAACTATTGCTAACTACTTAGTGATAAAGTGAAACTATTACATGACGTATAAGAAGTTGACACACAGGTCATACACAATTATAAAGACAACCATATGGCTCCTGCTGGTTGTGTACTCATCGACATGCAAGTCGTGAAACATTACAAAACATGATCATCACATACAATATACACATCACATCTTGGGCCATACCATATCACAGAAAACACTCCCTGCAAAAACAAGTTAGACGCCTCTACTTTGTTGTTGCATGTTTTACGTGGCTTATGGGAGTAGCAAGCTAAGAACGATTCTTACCTACGGAAAGCCACAACGGTGATATTATGGTTGCCAAACTCCGGTGTTAATCCCATGACAACTATAGTGAGAGAAACTGGCATCCACAAGCCGCATGTGTGGAACAAGCCACACGTCAAGTGCGGAGCCGGTCTCGCGAACGACGTCGTGTAAGGTTGGCCTGGACCGCTTCAATCTCACTATCCCGCGTCATAAGAAGAACACAAACAAGAGGCTTGCAACAGAAAACATCAACGCCCGCAACAACCATGTTGCGTTCTACTCGTGAAACACATCTACGCATAGATCTAGCTCGCATACCACTGAGGGGTTTCGCAGCATAGTAAATCAAAAAAATTCTACAGATGCGAACGGGAAAGCCAAGATCTAATCTAGGAGATGCAAACAACGAGAGAGATTAGATGAGATCTTCATACCCTTGAAGAATCGCATAGCGGAACGTTCGTCGAAACGTGGGTGATGTAGTCGTACTCGCTTCTCCTCCTCGCGATCCGCTCCGATCTAACACCGCAAGTGGCGATGCCTCCGAGAGATGCACACGTGCAGCACCTCGACGTCTCCTCCTTCCTTGATCCAGCAAGTATGGTGGAGAGACGGATTGGATCTACAACGCGATGGCGCAGTGCAAGTGGTGGAGAGTTTCTGCAGCAGGGCTTCGCCTACACACAGTCGGGAGGGAGAGAGAGAGGAGGGCAGCAGGGCGGCTAGGCTTGAGGGGAAGGTGTGGGGGGGGGGGGGGGTGGTGAGCCCCAGCCCTAGCCGGCGGCCAAAGGAGGGAGGAGTGGGGGGCAAGTTTCCCCCTCCTTCTAGAAACTCCAATTTAGGGTTTCCCCTTGTTTGGCCGGCTGGGCCCTATGGGGCCTTGTGCCCCTGGACCAATGCAGCCAGGGCACTCCCTCATAGGCCCATGCCCCCTCCCGGAAGGTGGGGCCACGTTGGTCCCCTTTTGGAAGGTTCTAGAAGCTTCCGGTACAATACTGATTAACCCGAAACAATTCCGAACTCCAAAAACTGCATTGCCTTATATGAATCTTATTCTCCGGACCATTCCGGAACCTCTCGTGATGTACCGGATACCATCCGAGACTCCGCACAAAAACTCATAAAACAATTATCCAATCTATCCTAGCGTCGAGACACATTAAGTGTGTGACCCTTCGGGTTCGAGAACATGCAGACATGATCTTATATCAATAATCAATAGCGGGGTCTGGAAACCCATATTGACTCCCACACATTCATCGATGATCATATTGGATGAACCACGATGCCAGGATTCAATCAATCCCATACATATATTCCCTTCGTCTCGCGATATTTTACTTGCCCGAGATTTGATCGTCGGTACCGTCATACCTAGTTCAATCTCGTTCACAGCAAGTACTTTACTCGTTCCGTAATCCGATATCACTTTGTGATTAACTCCTTAACCACATGATTGCAAGCGGTGTTGATATCGATTACCGAGTGGGCCCGAAGTATATCTCTCCGACTTGGGAGGGACAAATCCCATCTCGATACATACAACCCAACAGGTACTTTCCGATCACCTGAGAGACACCTTTATGATCACCCTCTCATAGGATGACGTTTGATGACCTCAAAGCTTTCTTCCGATACCAGGGAGTTGTATTATCTCATGGTCTAAGGAATACAATATTTGACATAAGAAAAGCTTCGCAAAGATGAACACGATGACACGATCTAATTGCTCCGCTTAGTTTGGGTCTGTCCATCATATCATTCTCCCAATGATATGATCTCATTATTAATCGACAACTCATGTCTATGGTTAGGAAACCTTAACCATCATTAATCAATAAGCTAGTCCATAGAGGCATACTAGGGACACGGTGTTGTTCACAAACCACACAAGTATTAAAGTTTCCGCAAAATATAATTCTAGCATGGAATATAAACTATCATGAACAAGAATTATAATAATAACATCTTTATTATTGCCTCTAGGGCATAATTCCAACAGGAGCAGCGCATTGACCTTGATGCAGTGCCGGTGATGATGGAGATCATGTTCGTGCTTGAAGATGGAGATCGGAAGCACAAAGAAGAAAGGCCATATCATATCACATATTATGAATTGCATGTGATGTTAATCCTTTATGCATCTTGTATTGCTTAATTAACGACGGTAGCATTATAAGATGATCCCTCATGCACATGAATTTCAAGTTCTAAAGTGTTCATCCTTAGTAAGCACCGTTGCTAAAGCTTGTTGTTTCGAAGCACCACGTGATGATCGGGTGTGTTAGATTCTGCAAGTGTATACAACGTGAGCAAGCCAGATTTGCTCATGCGGAAGCTAAGGTTTGATCTTGACGAGTCTAGCATGTACATACATGGTCTCAAAACACGGATCACCGAAAGGTAAAGCATGAATCATATAGTAGATATGATGAACATGTCGATTGTTCGCCATTGAAGCTACATCAACTCTCGTGATGATCGGTTTTGATGTGGTGGATTTGGTTCGTGTGATCACTAAAACAATGTGAGGGATATTGTTTTGAGTGAGAGTTCACCTAGATTAATTTAACTATTAATTAGAACTCAATTTGTCATAAACTTAGTCTAAACTATTGCAAATATGTTGTAGATCAATGGCGGCCCCTACCATCAATTTTAATGCATTCCTAGAGAAAGAAAAGTTGAAAAACAATGGAAGCAACTTCGCGGATTGGTTCCGCAATTTGAGGATTGTCCTCAATGCTGGTAATTTGACCTATGTGCTGGATGCTCCGCTGGGTGACCCGCCTGCAGCTGATGCTACCGATGAAGTAAATAATGTTTACCTCGCTCGGAAGAATCAGTACTCCACATTTCAGTGTGCTATCTTGTATGGTTTAGAATCGGAGCTTCAGAAAAGGTTTGAGAAAAGGTATTGTCCGTGAACTCAAACTGATATTTGAGACTCAAGCGGCAGTTGAGAGCTATGAGGCTTCTGAAAAGATCTTTAACTGCAAGATGGAAGAGGGCAGCTCCGTCAGTGAGCATGTGCTTAAGATGTCTGGGAACGCAAACAAACTCCAAAGCTTGGGTATAGTGATTCCTAATGCTTTGGGGATTTACCGTGTCCTCCAATCACTACCACCAAGTTACAAGAACTTTGTGATAAACTACAATATGCAAAGCATGAACAAGCAGTTGCCAGAACTCTTCTCCATGTTAAAATATGCAGAAGTGGAGATCAAGAAAGATCACCAAGTGTTGATGGTCAATAAGACCACCAAATTCAAGAAAGGCAAGTCTAAGCAAAAGGGACACTTCAAGAAGGGTGGTAAGAAAGTTACCGCACCGACGAAGAAGACCAAGGCTGGACCTAAGCCTGATACTGAGTGCTTTTACTGCAAGGGAGAGGGTCACTGGAAGCGGAATTTCCCAAAGTACTTGGCGGATTTGAAGAACGGCAACATCAAGAAAAAAGGTATATATGATATACATGTTATTGATGTGTATCTCACTAGTACTCGTAGTAGTGCCTGGGTATTTGATACTGGTTTGGTTGCTCATATTTGTAACTCAAAACAGGTGCTGCATAATAAACGGAAGCTAGCGAAGAACGAGGTGACGATGCGCGTGGGAAATGGATCAAAGGTTGATGTGATCGCGGTTGGCACACTAACTCTTCATCTACCATCGGGATTAGTTTTATACTTAAATAAATGTTATTTGGTGCCTGCGTTAAGCATGAACATTATATCGGGATCTTGTTTATTGCGAGACGGTTACTTGTTTAAGTCCGAGAATAATGGTTGTTCGATTTATATGAGTAATATGTTTTATGCACATGCACCTTTGATAGATAGTCTATTCTTGTTGAATCTCGATAGTGGAAATACACATATTAATAACATTGAAGCTAAACGTTTGAAATCGAGCGATAACTCGACCTATATGTGGCACTGTCGTCTTGGTCACATTGGAGTGAAGCGTATGAAGAAACTCCATTCCAATGGACTTCTTGAATCACTTGATTTCGAATCACTTGAAAGATGCGAAGCATGTCTGATGGGTAAAATGACTAAGACTCCATTTTCTGGTATGATGGAGCGAGCTACGGACTTATTGGAAATCATACATACCGATGTGTGTGTGGTCCAATGAGTGTAGCATCGCGCGGTGGTTATCATTATGTTCTTACCTTCACGGATGACTTGAGTAGATATGGGTATATCTATTTCATGAAACATAAGTCCAAAACTTTTGACAAGTTTAAGGAATTTCAAAGTGAGGTGGAGAATCAACGTAACAAGAAGATTAAATTTCTACGTTCTGATCGTGGAGGTGAATATCTAAGTTACGACTTTGGCGACCATTTGAAGAAATGCGGAATACTTTCACAATTGACACCGTCGGGAACACCACAGCGTAATGGTGTGTCCGAACATCATAATCGAACTCTCTTAGATATGGTTCGTTCTATGATGTCACTTACAGATTTACTGCTATCATTTTGGGGTTATGCATTAGAAACAGCCGCATTCACTTTAAATAGGGCACCATCTAAATCCGTTGAAACGACACCGTATGAATTATGGTTTGGGAAGAAACCTAAATTGTCGTTCCTTAAAGTTTGGGGTTGCGAAGCCTATGTAAAGAAGTTACAGCCGGACAAGCTAGAACCCAAAGCGGAAAATGCGTCTTCATAGGATACCCAAAGGAAACTATTGGGTATACCTTCTATCATAGATCCGAAGGCAAAATCTTCGTTGCCAAGAATTGATCCTTTCTAGAGAAGGAATTTCTCTCGAAAGAAGTGACTGGAAGGAAAGTAGAACTTGACGAGGTTGTCGAACCTTCTCTCGAACTTGCGAGTAGCGCAGCACCGGAAGAAGTTCCTGTGGTGCCTGCACCAGTAAGAGAGGAAGCTAATGATGATGATCATGAAACTTCGGTTGTAGTTGCTACAGAACCTCGCAGGTCAACGAGAACTCGTACAACTCCTGATTGGTATGATCCCGTTATGAGTGTCATGTTGGTAGACAACACCGATGACCCTGCGACATATGAGGAAGAGATGATGAGCCTAGATTCCAATAAATGGCAAGAAGCCATGAAATCCGAGATTGGATCCATGTACGAAAACCAAGTATGGACTTTGGTGGACTTACCGGATGGCCGGAAGGCCGTCGAGAACAAATGGATTTTCAAGAAGAAAACAGACGCTGATGGTAATGTTACTGTCTATAAAGCTCGACTTGTCGCAAAAGGGTTTCAACAAATTCAAGGAGTTGACTATGATGATACTTTCTCACCAGTAGCGAAGCTAAAGTCTGTGAGGATTTTGTTAGCAATCGCTGCATATTATGATTATGAGATATGGCAGATGGATGTCAAAACGGCGTTCCTCAATGGAGACATTGATGAAGAGTTGTATATGATGCAACCCAAAGGTTTTGTTGATCCTAAAGATGCTAACAAGGTATGCAAACTTCAACGGTCTTGGATTGAAGCAAGCATCCCGAAGTTGGAATCAACGTTTTGATAATGTAATCAAAAGTTTTGGTTTTATACAAACTTATGGAGAAGCTTGTATTTACAAGAAAGTGAGTGGGAGCTCTGTAGCATTCTTAATACTATATGTAGATGACATATTGTTGATTGGGAATGATGTAGACCTTCTTAATAGTGTCAAGGAATATTTGAATAATAGTTTTTCAATGAAAGATCTTGGCGAAGCAGCTTACATATTAGGCATAAAGATTTATAGAGATAGATCGAGACGCCTAATATCATTGTCACAAAGTACATATTTGGACAAAGTTCTAAAGAGGTTTGGAATGGAAGATAGCAAGAAAGGGTTCTTGCCCATGTTGCCCAATACGACCTTGAGTAAAACTCAAAGTCCAGCAACGGCAGAAGATAGAAAAAGGATGAGTAAGACTCCCTATGCGTCAGCCATAGGATCTCTAATGTATGCCATGCTATGTACTAGACCCGACATTGCATATGCTGTTAGTTTGACTAGCAGATATCAAAGTGATCCAGGAGTGGATCATTGGACAGCGGTCAAAAACATCCTTAAGTACTTGAGAAGAACTAAGGATATGCTTCTTTCTTATGGAGGTGATGAACAACTCGTTGTTAATGGTTACACCGATGCTAGTTGGAACACCGATCTGGATGATTCTAAATCTCAATCTGGATACGTATTTACTTTGAATGGTGCAGCAGTTAGCTAGAGGAGTGCAAAGCAAAGCGTTGTGGCGAGATCTTCAACTGAATCGGAATACATAGCTGCTTCGGAGGCTTCACAAGAAGCGATATGGATGAAGGAGTTCATTACAGAGCTCGGTGTGGTTCCAAGTGCGCTGGACCCAATGTCTATCTATTGTGATAACATGGGCGCCATAGCCAATGCGCAAGAACCAAGGTCACACAAGAAGCTGAAGCACATCAAGCTACATTTTCACGCTATTCGAGAACATGTCCAAGATGGTGACATAAAGATTTGCAAAGTACACGCAGATCTGAATGTGGCGGATCCGTTGACTAAACCTCTCCCGAGGGCAAAACATGACCAACACCAACTGCCATGGGTGTTCGGTATATTACCATGTAATCTAGATTAGTTGACTCTAGTGCAAGTGGGAGACTGTTGGAGATATGCCCTAGAGGCAATAATAAATGTAGTTATTATTATATCTTTGTGTTTATGATAAATGTTTACATTCATGCTATAACAGTATTAACAAGGAAACATTAATACTTGTGTGATTTGTAAACTAATTTAGAGTCCCTAGTAAAGCCTCTTTGTAATACTAGCTTGTTGGTTAATAAATGATTGTGGTTTCCCTATCATGAACATTGAGATGTTATTAACAACAAGATCATATCGTTAGGAGAATGGTATGATGGACATACTCCTATAGATAAGCGTAGCATAAAGATCGAGTCATTTTAATAGTTCAATTGCTATATGCTTTCTGATACATAGTAACCTAATTCCTTCGACCATGAGATCATGCATATCACCATCACCGGAAGGATGCTTTGATGACATCAAACACCACACCGTAACTGGGTGGTTATAAAGGTGGCATTGAGTGTTCGGAAAGTATTGGTTGAGACACATGGATCAAGAGTGGGATTTGTCCATCCATATGACGGATAGATATACTTTGGGCCCTCTCGGTGGAATGTCATCCAATTGGCTTGCAAGCATGTGACTGGATCGGATAACATATCACGGGAACAAGAAAAGAGTACTTATCAGTAACGAGGTTGAACTAGGTATGCAGAGATACCGACGATCAAAACCTCGGATAAGTAAACTATCGTGAGACAAAGGGAAATTGGTATCGTATGTAAGTGGTTCATTCGATCGGAAAGTAATCGTAGAAATATGTGGGAACCATATCAATTTCCAGATTCCTCTATTGGTTATTGATCATAGAAGTGTCTCGATCATGTCCGCATAATTCACGAACCGTAGGGAGACACACTTAAGGATTCGATGTTGTTGAGTAGTTATGGAATGATGAGTAAGAGACCGAATGTTGTTCGGAGTCTCAGATGGGATCCGGAATATCACGAGGAGATTCGGAATGGTCCGGAGAATAAGATTCATATAAGGAAAGTCCTGTTTCGGGGTTGGAGAATGGTTCCGGTGTTTTCATCGGGAATGTTCTAGAAGGTTCCGGAAGGTCCGGCACTCCGGAGGGGAAGGGTACATGAATGTGTCATAACAAGTTGGAATGGTTGCATCATGTACTAGGTGTCATCGCTGAGCAAAATAAAGGGATAAATCAAATCCTAGTTTGAAAAGTCAAACGCCAATTTGAAAAGTCAAACGGCAAGTTTGCTTGGTGGAGGGAGAGTAGGAAACCTACTTGGGGAGGAGTTCCTCTCCCTCCACCACCGGCCTTGGAAGCCGAGTTGGGGGAGGACTCCCCCCCCTTGGCCGGCACCCTCCACCTATAAAAGGAGGGGCAGGGCTGCCCCTCCAAACACACAACTCCACCACCCAAAACCCTAGCCCTAGCCGCCGGCCCTCCTGCAGCCGCCGCCGCCCTAGGGCAAACCCTAGCTGCTGACTTGGGCTTTCCCCAAGCCCTAGCCGCCGGCCTAGCCCTCTCTCCTTGGTATGTCTAAACCCTAGATCACCGAGGCCTCTCTCATAGCCCACCATACTCGCTCCGGCTTAAGGCGAAGCCCTGCGAGATCTCCCCTCTACTTCCGGTACCACGCCGTCGTGCTGCCGGAATCGTGAGGAGAGTGCTACAACCTCCGCTGCCTGCTGGAACAAGGGAGAGGAAGGTCTTCATCGAGTACCGAACGTGTGACCAACTACGGAAGCGCTGCCGGAACGCAGCGCCGGAAGGATCGTCTACACGATCTTGAGATCGGCAAGAGTACGACTACATCACCCACGAGAATCCTCTCTCGTTAAACACTTTGAAATCTTCGATGGTGAGTTATTCCATCGACTCGTTGCTACAATCTAGTAGATAGATCTTGGCATGTTTGTTTGTATGCGGTAGAATTTTTTTTGTTTTCCATGCTACGAACCTCTACAAGACGACCCCGGGGCGCTGAGTTCAGCCTAAGTTCGCTGAATAGATTTTGGGGCCAATGCGATGAATTTCAGGCTCCTAAAACTAGGCTGTGGAGTTTTCGCCGGATTGAGCCGAAAATATTCAGAAAACCACCGGTTTTCGAAAAATGAAACCAGCGTAGATTTACTGGGAAATTGTGGACATCTTTATTAGCCACAATTTTAGCATTTTTTACTTAAGATAGTAAGATAGAGACAACAGAAAAAGCAACTCATAAGAATGTGTAGGATTTAGATAAACCATCATTCTGTAGGGATACGTGCGTGCGTGCACGTGCATACTAAACTAGTGAGGGAGTCCCCAGTTTGGCACTCCTGCTCTCTCCTCTCCCCCTCTCCACTCCTCTTCGTCTTCTTCCTTGAGAGTCGTTTCAGTGTCACCGGCTCCTCTCCCCCTCTTCTCCGGCTCTGGCTGGAGTGGATGGGGTGGGCGATGCTGGCCGTTGTATAGCAGTAGTTGTAGGTGGTCTGGCCTTACAGGACGTTGTTCGCGAGACCGGCTCCGCACTTGACGTGTGGCTTGTTCCACACATGCGGCCGGTGGATGCCAGTTTCTCTCACTATAGTTGTCATGGGATTAACACCGGAGTTTTGCAACCATAATATCACCGTTGTGGCTTTCCGTAGGTAAGAATCGTTCTTAGCTTGCTACTCCCATAAGCCACGTAAAACATGCAACAACAAAGTAGAGGCGTCTAACTTGTTTTTGCAGGGAGTGTTTTCTGTGATATGGTATGGCCCAAGATGTGATGTGTATATTGTATGCGATGATCATGTTTTGTAATGTTTCACGACTTGGATGTCGATGAGTACACAACCGGCAGGAGCCATATGGTTGTCTTTATAATTGTGTATGACCTGTGTGTCAACTTCTTATACGCCATGTAATAGTTTCACTTTATCACTAAGTAGTTAGCAATAGTTGTAGTTGCTATTCGTGGTGGAGGCAATCATGGTGGAGTGATGGAGATCATGCCGGCACGCACAAGATGGAGATCATTGCGCGAAGATTGGCTATACCATGTCACATAAAGTTATATGCATGTGATGTTTGTCCTTTTGTGTATCTTATTATGCTTAGATCGCGACGGTAGCATTATAAGATGATTCCTCACTTAAAGATCAAGATAAAACTGTGTTCTCCCCAAGTATGCATCGTTGCGAAAGTTCGTCGTGTCCAAGCATCACGTGATGATCGGGTGCTATAGACTCTATGTTCACATACAACGGGTGCAAGCCAGTTTTGCACACGCGGAAATACTTGGGTCTAACTTGACGAGCCTAGCATGTACAGACATGGCCTCGGAACACATGAACCGAAAGGTTAAGCATGACTCATATGAATGATATGATCGACACTTCGTTGTCCACCATTGAAACCACATCTCTTCTCGTGAAGATCGGATTAGGTGTGGTGAATTTGGATCATGTTCACTAAACAACTTGAGGGATGTTGAATTTAGTGGGAGTTCATCTAGTAATTTGATTAAGAGTTGAACTAGTTATCATGAACATAGTCTAATTTGTACTTGCAAATATTGTAGATCAAATGGCTTAGTCCAACTTCAACTTCAATGTTTTTGCTGAGAAGGAAAATCTTAGAAACAATGGGTCTAACTTCACCAATTGGTTCTGCAATCTGAGAATCATTCTCTCTGGCGGTCAAAAGGACTATGTCCTTGAAAATGCGCTAGGTGACGCCCCTGCTGTAGATGCGCCGGCTGATGAGAAAGCTGTCTATCAGTCGCGCAAAGATGATTATGGTGTGATTAAGAGAACCATGTTGTTTGCTATGGAATCTGACCTTCGAAATCGTTTTGAAGACTATCCCGGGCCCTTTGAGATTCTCGAGGAGCTGAAAACCATGTTTCAGACTCAGGCCCGTTCTGAGAGATATGAGATCTCTGAGAAGTTCTTTAACTGCAAGATGGAGGAAGGGAGTTACGTTAGTGAGCACGCCATTAAGATGTCGGGCTATACTCAACGCCTTGAGCAACTGGACTGCAAGATTCCAGAGGAGATCAAGATTGACAGGGTTCTGCAATCACTCCCTCCCAGCTACAAAATTTTTGTAGTGACTCACAATCAGATTGGTTCCACTGATACGATCACCGAGCTCTTCGAAAAGCTGAAGGCTGCGGAGGTGGAAATCAAAAAGAATAATCATGTGTTGATGGTCAACAATCCCCCCACCTTCAAGAAAGGTAAGGGTGCAAAGAATCCCTTCAAGAAAGGCGGCAAACGCGTTGCCCCTGCTGAGAAGAAGCTCAAGTCTGGTCCTAAGCCGGACACTGAGTGCTTCTATTGCAAGGAAAAGGGTCACTGGAAGCGCAACTGTCCGAAGTACTTAGCAGACAAGAAGGCTGACACCATCAAAGGTATATTTGATATACATGTCATTGATGTTTTTCTTACTAGCCCTCGTTGTAGTGCCTGGGTATTTGATACTGGTTCAGTTGCTAATATTTGTAACTCGAAATAGGAGCTACGGAATAGAGGCGGCTTGCGAGGGATGAGGTGACGATGCGCGTTGGCAACGGATCAAGAGTTGATGTGGTGGCCGTCGGCACGCTCTCCTTAGTTTTACCTTCGGGATTAGTTTTAAACCTCAATAAATGTTATTATGTGCCTGCGTTGAGCATGAACATTATTTCTGGATCTTGTTTATTGCAAGACGGTTATTCATTTAAATCGGAGAATAATGGTTGTTCTATTTATATGAGTAACATATTTTATGGTCATGCACCTGTTGTGAATGGTTTATTTATTATAAATCTCGAAAGGGATGAGACACACATCCATAACATTGAGGCTAAGAGATGCAAAGTAGATAGTGATAATACTACTTATTTGTGGCACTGACGTCTAGGTCATATTGGTGTAAAGCGCATGAAGAAACTCCATTCTGATGGACTTTTGGAGTCTCTTGATTTTGAATCATTTGACACATGCGAACCATGCCTCATGGGCAAGATGATCAAAACCCCGTTCTCCGGTATGATGGAGCGAGCAACGGACTTGTTGGAAATCATACATACCGATGTATGCAGACCGATGAGTGTTTCGACACGCGGTGGATATCGCTATTTTCTCACTTTTACCGATGACTTAAGTAGATATGGGTATATCTATTTAATGAAACATAAATCTGAAACATTTGAAAAGTTCAAGGAGTTTCAGAATGAAGTGGAGAACCATCGTAACAGAAAGATTAAGTTTCTACGATCCGATCGTGGAGGTGAATATTTGAGTTATGATTTTCTCACGCATCTTAAAGCAAGTGGAATCGTTTCGCAACTCACGCCACCCGGAACACCACAGCGCAATGGTGTGTTTGAACGCCGGAATCGAACCCTATTAGATATGGTCCGATCAATGATGTCTCTTACTGATTTGCCGTTATCATTTTGGGGTTATGCATTAGAAACCGTTGCATTCACTTTAAATAGGGCACCATCTAAATCCGTTGAGACGACACCGTATGAACTGTGGTTTGGTGCTAAACCTAAGTTGTCGTTTCTTAAAGTTTGGGGATGTGAAGCTTACGTCAAGAAGTTGATGCCGGACAAGCTCGAACCCAAAGCGGAGAAATGCGTCTTCATAGGATACCCTGAGGTAACTATTGGGTATACCTTCTATCACAGAACCGAGGGCAAAGTGTTTGTCGCAAAGAATGGTTCCTTTCTTGAGAAGGATTTTCTCTCGAAAGAAGTGAGTGGGAGGAAAGTAGAGCTAGACGAGGTTGTTGAACCTTCTCTTGAGTTGGAGAGTAGCGCAACACCTGAAATTGTTCCAGTGCCACCTGCACCAACAATAGAGGAAGCTAATGACAAGGATCATGAAGCTTCGGACGATGCTGCTACTGAACGTCGCAGGTCGACAAGGTCACGTGCCCCTCCTGAGTGGTACGGCAACCCTGTCTTGACTGTCTTGTTGGTAGAAGACAGTGAACCTACGAACTATGAGGAAGCGATGATGAGCCCAGACTCTGAGAAATGGCTAGAAGCCATGAAATCCGAATTGGGATCCATGAGCGAAAACCAAGTATGGACTTTGGTGGACCCTCCTAGCGACCGAAAGGCCGTTGAGTGCAAATGGATCTTCAAGAAGAAAACGGACGCGAATGGTAATGTTACCGTCTATAAAGCACGGCTTGTCGCGAAAGGTTTTCGACAAGTTCAAGGTGTTGACTACGATGAGACTTTCTCTACCGTAGCGATGTTTAAGTCCATTCGGATTTTATTAGCAATTGCTGCGTTTCATGATTATGAAATATGGCAGATAGATGTCAAGACTGCGTTCCTCAATGGCAACATTGATGAAGAGTTGTATATGATGCAACCCGAAGGTTTTGTCGATCCTAAGGATGCTGATAAAGTATGCAAACTTCAGCGTTCCATTTATAGACTGAAGAAAGCATCTCGGAGTTGGAACCTTCGTTTTGATCAAGTGATCAAGAGCTTTGAATTTGTTCCAAATTGCTACGAAGCTTGTATCTACAAGAAAGTGAGTGGGAGCTCGGTGAAATTTCTGGTACTATATGTGGATGACATATTGATTATTGGAAATGACATTAACATGCTTAACGATGTGAAGAGTTATTTGAACAAGTGTTTTTCAATGAAAGACCTAGGTGAAGCTGCTTATATATTGGGCATCAAAATCTATAGAGATAGACAAAGACGCCTGATAGCTTTAAGCCAGAGTACATACCTAGACAAAGTTCTAAAAAGGTTCAGAATGGATAAGGCAAAGAAAGGTTCAGTGCCTATGTTGTTAGGTAAGATATTGAGCAAGGCTCAGTGTACAACTACGGTAAATGATAGATAAGCTATGAGCAAAGTGCCTTATGCCTCGGCCATAGGTTCTATCATGTATGACATGCTGTGTACTAGACCGGATGTGTCCAATGCTCTTAGTTTGACGAGCAGATATCAAAGTGATCCAGGAGTGGAACACTGGACAGCCGTGAAGAACATCCTAAAGTACCTAAATAGGACTAAAGAAATGTTCTTAGTCTATGGGGGTGATGAACAACTCGTCGTAAAAGGTTACGTCGACGCTAGTTTCGACACCGACAAGGATGATTCTAAATCTCAGACAGGATACGTTTATATTTTGAATGGAGGAGCTGTGAGCTGGAGAAGCTGCAAGCAAAGCGTGATCAGGGGATCTACAGTAGAAGCGGAATACATGGGTGCTGCAGAAGCGTCAAGTGAAGGAATTTGGATCAGGAACTTCATCACTAAGCTTGGCGTGGTTCCAAGTGCATTGGACCCACTGGAGATATTGTGTGACAACACTGGCGCCATAACACTCGCTAAGGAACCAAGATATCATCCAAAGACCAAGCATATCAACCGCAAGTTTCATATAATCCGAGATTATATAGCAGATGGAGATCTGAAGATTAACAAAGTACATACAGATCTGAAGGTCGCAGATCCATTGATTAAACCTCTTCCACGTGTAAAACATGACCAGCACCTTAGTGCCATGGGTGTGAGATTGTTGCCAAATGTAAACTAGATTATTGACTCTAGTGCAAGTGGGAGACTGTTGGAATTATGCCCTAGAGGCAATAATAAAGATGTTATTATTATAATTCTTGTTCATGATAAAGTTTATATTCCATGCTAGAATTGTATTAAGCGGAAACTTTAATACTTGTGTGGTTTGTGAACAACAATGTGTCCCTAGTATGCCTCTATGGACTAGCTCATTGATTAATGATGGTTAAGGTTTCCTAACCATAGACACGAGTTGTCGATTAATAATGAGATCATATCATTGGGAGAATGATATGATGGACAGACCCAAACTAAGCGGAGCAATTAGATCGTGTCATCGTGTTCATCTTTGCGAAGCTTTTCTTATGTCAAATATTGTATTCCTTAGACCATGAGATAATACAACTCCCTGGTATCGGAAGAAAGCTTTGAGGTCATCAAACGTCATCCTATGAGAGGGTGATCATAAAGGTGTCTCTCAGGTGATCGGAAAGTACCTGTTGGGTTGTATGTATCGAGATGGGATTTGTCCCTCCCAAGTCGGAGAGATATACTTCGGGCCCACTCGGTAATTGATATCAACACCGCTTGCAAGCATGTGGTTAAGGAGTTAATCACAAAGTGATATCGGATTACAGAATGAGTAAAGTACTTGCTGTGAACGAGATTGAACTAGGTATGACGGTACCGACGATCAAATCTCGGGCAAGTAAAATATCGCGAGACGAAGGGAATATATATATGGGATTGATTAAATCCTGGCATCGTGGTTCATCCGATATGATCATCGATGAATGTGTGGGAGTCAATATGGGTTTCCAGACCCCGTTATTGATTATTGATATAAGATCATGTCTGCATGTTCTCGAACCCGAAGGGTCACACACTTAACGTGTCTCGACGCTAGGATAGATTGGATAATTGGCTTATGAGTTTTTGTTCGGAGTCTCAGATGGGATCCGGGACATCACGAGAGGTTCCGGAATGGTCCGAAGAATAAGATTCATATAAGGCAATGCAGTTTTTGGAGTTCGAAATTGTTTCGGGTTAATCGGTATTATACCGGAAGCTTCTAGAACCTTCCGAAAGGGGACCAACGTGGCCCCACCTTCCGGGAGGGGGCATGGGCCTATTATGGAGTGCCCTGGCCGCATTGGGCCAGGGGCACAAGGCCCCATAGGGCCCAGCCGGCCAAACAAGGGGAAACCCTAAATTGGAGCTTCTAGAAGGAGGGGGAAACTTGCCCCCCACTCCTCCCTCCTTTGGCCGCCGGCCTAGGCTTGGGGGAGGGGCTAGGGCTGGCGCCCACCCCTCTATATATAGAGGGCTGGGGCGCACCCCCCCACACCTTCCCCTCAAGCCTAGCCGCCCTGCTGCCCTCCTCTCTCTCTCTCCCTCCCGACTGTGTGTAGGCGTCGCGTTGTAGATCCAATCCGTCTCTCCACCATACTTGCTGGATCGAGGAAGGAGGAGACGTCGAGGTGCTGCACGTGTGCATCTCTCGGAGGCATCGCCACTTGCGGTGTTAGATTGGAGCGGATCGCGAGGAGGAGAAGCGAGTACGACTACATCACCCACGTTCCGACGAACGTTCCGCTGTGCGACTCTTCAAGGGTATGAAGATCTCATCTAATATCTCTCGTTGTTTGCATCTCCTAGATTAGATCTTGGCTTTCCCGTTTGCATCTGTAGAATTTTTTTGATTTACTATGCTGCGAAACCCTTCAGCTCCATGATTGTCGTCCACCAGCTTCAACTATTACAACTACTTTGAGTAGACACGCGGGTCTTAACAGAAATTAAAGACAACCATATGGCTCCTGCCGATTGCCAACTTACAATAAGGAACATTGCATACATCAAATATAATCACAATCATGGCCATATCACATCACAGCACACCCATGCAAAACAAAGTTAGACGCCTCTAATTTCTTTGCATATTTTACATGGTTTGGGGCTTTCAATAAGTGTCGATCTAACTTACGAACAAGAACCATAACGTTGATGTTTGAACTATCAAGTGCCCGTTGTAAATTGGATCTATACTATAATGGGAGAGACAGACACCCGCAAATCCACTTATGCAATACAAGTTGCATGTTGAGCGTGGAGCAAGTCTCATGAATGATGTCATGTAAGGTTAGCCCAGGCCGCTTCATCCCATCATACCGCAAGATGTAAAGTACACAAGAAGCAATTGATAATAAAAGCACCACCGCCCACAATGACCATTGTGTTCTACTCGTGCAACAGATCTACATATAGACACGGCTCTGATACCACTGTAGGGGTTCGTAGCATGGAAAACAAAAAATTTCTACCGCATACAAACAAACAAGCCAAGATCTATCTACTAGATTTTAGCAACGAGTCGATGGAATAACTCACCCTCGAAGATTCGAAAGTGTTTAACGAGAGCGGATTCTCGTGGGTGATGTAGTCGTACTCTTGCCGATCTCAAGATCGTGTAGACGATCCTTCCGGCGCTGCGTTCCGGCAGCACTTCCGCAGTTGGTCACACGTTCGATACTCGATGAAGACCTTCCTCTCCCTTGTTCCAGCAGGCAGCGGAGGTTGTAGCACTCTCCTCGCGATTCCGGCAGCACGACGGCGTGGTACCGGAAGTAGAGGGGAGATCTAGCAGGGCTTCGCCTTAAGCCGGAGCGAGTATGGTGGACTATGAGAGAGGCCTCGGTGATCTAGGGTTTAGACACACCAAGGAGAGAGGGCTAGGCCGGCGGCTAGGACTTGGGGAAAGCCCCAAGTCGGCGGCTAGGGTTTGCCCTAGGGCCGCGGCGGCTGCAGGAGGGCCGACGGCTAGGGCTAGGGTTTTGGGTGGTGGAGTTGTGTGTTTGGAGGGGCAGCCCTGCCCCTCCTTTTATAGGTGGAGGGCGCCGGCCAAGGGGGACGGAGTCCTCCCCCAACTCGGCCTCCAAGGCCGGCGGTGGAGGGAGAGGAACTCCTCCCCAAGTAGGTTTCCTACTCTCCCTCCACCAAGCAAACTTGTCGTTTGACTTTTCAAATTGGCGTTTGACTTTTCAAACTAGGATTTGATTTATCCCTTTATTTTGCTCAGCGATGACACCTAGTACATGATGCAACCATTCCAACTTGTTATGACACATTCATGTACCCTTCCCCTCCGGAGTGCCGGACCTTCCGGAACCTTCTAGAACATTCCCAATGAAAATACCGGAACCATTCTCCAACCCCGAAACATGACTTTCCTTATATGAATCTTATTCTCCGGACCATTCTGATCTCCTCGTGATATCCCGGATCCCATCCGAGACTCCGAACAACATTCGGTCTCTTACTCATCATTCCATAACTACTCAACAACATCGAATCCTTAAGTGTGTCTCCCTACGGTTCGTGAATTATGCGGACATGATCGAGACACTTCTATGATCAATAACCAATAGAGGAATCTGGAAATTCATATGGTTCCCACATATTTCTACGATTACTTTGCGATCGAATGAACCACTTACATACGATACCAATTTCCCTTTGTCTCACGATAGTTTACTTATCCGAGGTTTTGATCGTCGGTATCTCTGCATACCTAGTTCAACCTCGTTACTGATAAGTACTCTTTTCTTGTTCCCGTGATATGTGATCCCTTGTGAGCCATTCACATGCTTGTAAGCCAATTGGATGACATTCCACCGAGAGGGCCCAAAGTATATCTATCCGTCATATGGATGGACAAATCCCACTCTTGATCCATGTGTCTCAACCAATACTTTCCGAACACTCAATGCCACCTTTATAACCACCCAGTTACGCTGTGGTGTTTGATGTCATCAAAGCATCCTTCCGGTGATGGTGATATGCATGATCTCATGGTCGAAGGAATTAGGTTACTATGTATCAGAAAGCATATAGCAATTGAACTATTAAAATGACTCGATTTTTATGCTACGCTTATCTATAGGAGTATGTCCATCGTACCATTCTCCTAACGATATGATATTGTTGTTAATAACATCTCAATGTTCATGATAGGGAAACCACAATCATTTATTAACCAACAAGCTAGTATTACAAAGAGGCTTCAGTTCACAAATCACACAAGTATTAATGTTTCCTTGTTAATATTGTTATAGCATGAATGTAAACATTTATCATAAACACAAAGATATAATAATAACTACATTTATTATTGCCTCTAGGGCATATCTCCAACACGTCTGGGGACGCCGGATGGAGCGAAAAGCCGAGCGGGCTCGGGTTATCAGCGAGAGAAGTCGATTTCCCCTTTTCTTTTCTTTCCCTCCTCCCCCCATCTCTTCACGTCCCTCCATTTCCCCCACCTCCCCCCCCCCCCCGCCGCCACCTCATCCAGAACTACGCCGCATGCCCTCGAAGAAATTCAACGCCTCGAGACCCACCGATGTCAAGCCAAAGAAGCCAAGAAAGCCGACGAAGCCCAAGAAAAGCCCGAAGACATGAGCAACGCCGATTGGATGAAATTTGTGAACCAGAGGAAGGTGAAAAACGAGGGTCACCGGGAGAGGGAGAAAAAATTCAAGGAGAAGCAGGAGGCCTTGGCGCAGGAGGAGGAGGTATCTTAGGCGCAGCCGTCGGCTTACCACGGTGGCCAGTTCTTCCACGATGGGTTTTGGGGTAGACAGTCTAGCGTCTCCCCGACGCACTGCATGCCGTTCCCGCGGGCCATGTTCCAGGAAGCTGGCGCCCATGCCACACCGCACAAGGTTCTCACAGTCGTAGTACGACGGTGACCAGCTAGGCGGCTTCGACCCCAACACTGTCTTTCCCGGGATGTCGCCAGCGCTTGGCCGCGGGCCTCGCCAGTTTGGCGCCAGTTTAGCCAGCGCCGGCAGCCTGTTCGATGGAATGCCGAGCGACTCTGTCATGCACAACATGATCACGTCCGATTCGACCGCCGCCGCTTCGGCTCCAGGGTACTTGACCTAGGAGGACGCCCGCACAGCCGCCGAGAGCAGCCTCGACACGCAAGATTTTGGCGCCGATGAAGACGAAGATGGGGAGGGAGCGGAAGCTGACGAGGAAGAGGAAGAAGAGGCTGAGGAGAGGAGGCGCATATCATATGCGCCTCGCATATTTTTTACAATGCGCCTCGGATATTTATAGTATATGCGCCTCCTATAGTATCCTATATGCGCCTCCTATAGTATCCTATATGTGAAGTGTGATCCATCTATCCGCGCTTGGCAAATAGATCATCGCCAACATCGGCGTATTTTCAGTGTCTTCCCGCCGCTTCCCGCTAGTTCTGGGTGTTTTCCTCCGCGTCCAGGCGCAACCATAAAGAGGGAAGGTCAGCCAAGATATCTTCAACCAGACCCGCGTCACCACAAACCACCATACCTGGCCGTCCGCGTCGGCGCACTGGCCTCCGTGACAAACCCGACGTCGACAGAGAAGAGCAGCCCGAGCACCCGATGTCGTCGTGGTGGCCAAACCTGCCAGTTGCACCGGACGTGTTACCTCCTCCGATTCCGGGGTGCCCGCGGATATACACTATACCACTGATGTCGCGGCGCACTCACTACAACTACAACAGGACCACTGACGAGCATCTCTCATTGAAGGTGATGAACTGCGTCTTTCTGCCGAAACACCGGCGACGTCTAGTGCTCACAGAAATGCGCAACAAGCTTCGGAAAGCCGTGCGGGTCAATCTCGACAACGTTTACAAGTGAAAACAAATCAACCCTTGAAAACCAACTAAGTTCAAAATTATAAGGCTTTTTTACAAGTGGGGTTACAATGCCAGTACTTACTAGAAGTGCATAATGGCAGGGCAGCAGAGCTAGACTAATTCATGGGTATGCAATGAATATCCAATAGTTTTTACAAAAGAAAATATGCATACAAGCTCATATACACATGTATGTATGTATATATGTATGTATGTATGTATGTATGTATGTATGTATGTATGTATGTACGTATGTACGTATGTACGTATGTATGTATATATGTATGTATGTATTTTTTTTTAGGTTGTATGTATTGGTAGCTTCCTTACGTGTCACTACGAAAATCGAAACGCAGATCTCCCTCCCTCCCAGTCCCACGACCCGTGCTCTCTACTTGGGCCTAACTCTCGGGGCTGATCTCCATTCTCCCAGTTGTACGGTGCAAATTTTTATTCGCCAAAGGCCAGCCTATGTGGCTAGAAAGAATGCTACTGCATATTTCTATTTTCTTCTCTACTCTTTTTTTAAGCAGATTTATTCATCCATGCTCGGATGCTCCGGCTGCGGACCTGAGGCACTAGGCGTGGCATAGTCTTCAACTGCTACTTTTTAACGCATACCGTTGATTTTAGGTGTAAAAAATAGAAAATAAATACTAATTTTCTTCTTGTTCCTACAATACTAAATAATTGGAGATATTGTAACGGCTATGAATAATTTTGTGTTTTATCGGATCCTAATTGGACTTTCATATCATACATTATCATGTCGGGGAAAAATCATAACTTTACCGTGTCCTCCAATCACTACCACCAAGTTATAAGAACTTTGTGATAAACTACAATATGCAAAGCATGAACAAGCAATTGCCAGAACTCTTCTTCATGTTAAAATATGCAGAAGTGGAGATCAAGAAAGAGCACCAAGTGTTGATGGTCAATAAGACCACCAAATTCAAGAAAGACAAGTCTAAGCAAAAGGGACACTTCAAGAAGGGTGGTAAGAAAGTTACCGCACCGACGAAAAAGACCAAGGCTGGACCTAAGCCTGATACTGAGTGCTTTTACTGCAAGGGAGAGGGTCAGTGGAAGCGGAATTGCCCAAAGTACTTGGCGGATTTGAAGAACGGCAACATCAAGAAAAAAGGTATATATGATATACATGTTATTGATGTGTATCTCACTAGTACTCGTAGTAGTGCCTGGGTATTTGATACTGGTTTGGTTGCTCATATTTGTAACTCAAAACAGGTGCTGCATAATAAACGGAAGCTAGCGAAGAACGAGGTGACGATGCACGTGGGAAATGGATCAAAGGTTGATGTGATCGCGGTCGGCACACTACCTCTTCATCTACCATCGGGATTAGTTTTATACTTAAATAAATGTTATTTGGTGCCTGCGTTAAGCATGAACATTATATCGGGGTCTTGTTTATTGCGAGACGGTTACTTGTTTAAGTCCGAAAATAATGGTTGTTCGATTTATATGAGTAATATGTTTTATGCACATGCACCTTTGATAGATAGTCTATTCTTGTTGAATCTCGATAGTGGAAATACACATATTAATAACATTGAAGCTAAACGTTTGAAATCGAGCGATAACTCGACCTATATGTGGCACTGTCGTCTTGGTCACATTGGAGTGAAGCGTATGAAGAAACTCCATTCCGATGGACTTCTTGAATCACTTGATTTCGAATCACTTGAAAGATGCGAAACATGTCTGATGGGTAAAATGACTAAGACTCCATTTTCTGGTATGATGGAGCGAGCTACGGACTTATTGGAAATCATACATACCGATGTGTGTGTGGTCCAATGAGTGTATCATCGCGCGGTGGTTATCATTATGTTCTTACCTTCATGGATGACTTGAGTAGATATGGGTATATCTATTTCATGAAACATAAGTCCAAAACTTTCGACAAGTTTAAGAAATTTCAAAGTGAGATGGAGAATCAACGTAACAAGAAGATTAAATTTCTACGTTCTGATCGTGGAGGTGAATATCTAAGTTACGAGTTTGGCGACCATTTGAAGAAATGCGGAATACTTTCACAACTGACACCGTCGGGAACACCACAGTGTAATGGTGTGTCCGAACATCATAATCGAACTCTCTTAGATATGGTTCGTTCTATGATGTCACTTACAGATTTACCGCTATCATTTTGGGGTTATGCATTAGAAACAACCGCATTCACTTTAAATAGGGCACCATCTAAATCCGTTGAAACGACACCGTATGAATTATGGTTTGGGAAGAAAACCTAAATTGTCGTTCCTTAAAGTTTGGGGTTGCGAAGCCTATATAAAGAAGTTACAGCCGGACAAGCTAGAACCCAAAGCGGAAAATGCGTCTTCATAGGATACCCAAAGGAAACTATTGGGTATACCTTCTATCATAGATCCGAAGGCAAAATCTTTGTTGCCAAGAATGGATCCTTTCTAGAGAAGGAATTTCTCTCGAAAGAAGTGACTGGAAGGAAAGTAGAACTTGACGAGGTTGTCGAACCTTCTCTCGAACTTGCGAGTAGCGCAACACCGGAAGAAGTTCCTGTGGTGCCTGCACCAGTAAGAGAGGAAGCTAATGATGATGATCATGAAACTTCGGTTGTAGTTGCTACAGAACCTCGCAGGTCAACGAGAACTCGTACAACTCATGATTGGTATGATCCCGTTATGAGTGTCATGTTGGTAGACAACACCGATGACCCTGCGACATATGAGGAAGAGATGATGAGCCCAGATTCCAATAAATGGCAAGAAGCCATGAAATCCGAGATTGGATCCATGTACGAAAACCAAGTATGGACTTTGGTGGACTTACCGGATGGCCGGAAGGCTGTCGAGAACAAATGGATTTTCAAGAAGAAAATAGACGCTAATGGTAATGTTACTGTTTATAAAGCTCGACTTGTCGCAAAAGGGTTTCGACAAATTCAAGGAGTTGACTATGATGATACTTTCTCACCAGTAGCGAAGCTAAAGTCTGTGAGGATTTTGTTAGCAATCGCTGCATATTATGATTATGAGATATGGCAGATGGATGTCAAAACGGCGTTCCTCAATGGATACATTGATGAAGAGTTGTATATGATGCAACCCAAAGGTTTTGTCGATCCTAAAGATGCTAACAAGGTATGCAAACTTCAACGGTCTTGGATTGAAGCAAGCATCCCGAAGTTGGAATCAACTTTTTGATAAGGTAATCAAAAGTTTTGGTTTTATACAAACTTATGGAGAAGCTTGTATTTACAAGAAAGTGAGTGGGAGCTCTGTAGCATTCTTAATACTATATGTAGATGACATATTGTTGATTGGGAATGATGTAGACCTTCTTAATAGTGTCAAGGAATATTTGAATAATAGTTTTTCAATGAAAGATCTTGGCGAAGCAGCTTACATATTAGGCATAAAGATTTATAGAGATAGATCGAGACGCCTAATATCATTGTCACAAAGTACATATTTGGACAAAGTTCTAAAGAGGTTTGGAATGGAAGATAGCAAGAAAGGGTTCTTGCCCATGTTGCCCAATACGACCTTGAGTAAAACTCAAAGTCCAGCAACGGCAGAAGATAGAAAAAGGATGAGTAAGACTCCCTATGCCTCAGCCATAGGATCTCTAATGTATGCCATGCTATGTACTAGACCCGACATTGCATATGCTGTTAGTTTGACTAGCAGATATCAAAGTGATCCAGGAGTGGATCATTGGACAGCGGTCAAAAACATCCTTAAGTACTTGAGAAGAACTAAGGATATGCTTCTTTCTTATGGAGGTGATGAACATCTCGTTGTTAATGGTTACACCGATGCTAGTTGGAACACCGATCTAGATGATTCTAAATCTCAATCTGGATACGTATTTACTTTGAATGGTGCAGCAGTTAGCTAGAGGAGTGCAAAGCAAAGCGTTGTGGCGAGATCTTCAACTGAATCGGAATACATAGCTGCTTCGGAGGCTTCACAAGAAGCGATATGGATGAAGGAGTTCATTACAGAGCTCGGTGTGGTTCCAAGTGCGCTGGACCCAATGTCTATCTATTGTGATAACATGGGCGCCATAGCCAATGCACAAGAACCAAGGTCACACAAGAAGCTGAAGCACATCAAGCTACATTTTCACGCTATTCGAGAACATGTCCAAGATGGTGACATAAAGATTTGCAAAGTACACGCAGATCTGAATGTGGCGGATCCGTTGACTAAACCTCTCCCGAGGGCAAAACATGACCAACACCAACTGCCATGGGTGTTCGGTATATTACCATGTAATCTAGATTAGTTGACTCTAGTGCAAGTGGGAGACTGTTGGAGATATGCCCTAGAGGCAATAATAAATGTAGTTATTATTATATCTTTGTGTTTATGATAAATGTTTACATTCATGCTATAACAGTATTAACAAGGAAACATTAATACTTGTGTGATTTGTAAACTAATTTAGAGTCAATAGTAAAGCCTCTTTGTAATACTAGCTTGTTGGTTAATAAATGATTGTGGTTTCCCTATCATGAACATTGAGATGTTATTAACAACAAGATCATATCGTTACGAGAATGGTATGATGGACATACTCCTATAGATAAGCGTAGCATAAAGATCGAGTCATTTTAATAGTTCAATTGCTATATGCTTTCTGATACATAGTAACCTAATTCCTTCGACCATGAGATCATGCATATCACCATCACCGGAAGGATGCTTTGATGACATCAAACACCACACCGTAACTGGGTGGTTATAAAGGTGGCATTGAGTGTTCAGAAAGTATTGGTTGAGACACATGGATCAAGAGTGGGATTTGTCCATCCATATGACGGATAGATATACTTTGGGCCCTCTCGGTGGAATGTCATCCAATTGGCTTGCAAGCATGTGACTGGATCACAAGGGATCACATATCACGGGAACAAGAAAAGAGTACTTATCAGTAACGAGGTTGAACTAGGTATGCAGAGATACCGACGATCAAAACCTCGGATAAGTAAACTATCATGAGACAAAGGGAAATTGGTATCGTATGTAAGTGGTTCATTCGATCGCAAAGTAATCGTAGAAATATGTGGGAACCATATCAATTTCCAGATTCCTCTATTGGTTATTGATCATAGAAGTGTCTCGATCATGTCCGCATAATTCACGAACCGTAGGGAGACACACTTAAGGATTCGATGTTGTTGAGTAGTTATGGAATGATGAGTAAGAGACTGAATGTTGTTCGGAGTCTCGGATGGGATCCGGGATATCACGAGGAGATCCGGAATGGTCCGGAGAATAAGATTCATATAAGGAAAGTCCTGTTTCGGGGTTGGAGAATGGTTCCGGTGTTTTCATCGGGAATGTTCTAGAAGGTTCCGGAAGGTCCGGCACTCCGGAGGGGAAGGGTACATGAATGTGTCATAAGAAGTTGGAATGGTTGCATCATGTACTAGGTGTCATCGCTGAGCAAAATAAAGGGATAAATCAAATCCTAGTTTGAAAAGTCAAACGCCAATTTGAAAAGTCAAACGACAAGTTTGCTTGGTGGAGGGAGAGTAGGAAACCTACTTGGGGAGGAGTTCCTCTCCCTCCACCGCCGGCCTTGGAGGCCGAGTTGGGGGAGGACTCCCTCCCCCTTGGCCGGCGCCCTCCACCTATAAAAGGAGGGGCAGGGCTGCCCCTCCAAACACACAACTCCACCACCCAAAACCCTAGCCCTAGCCGCCGGCCCTCCTGCAGCCGCCGCCGCCCTAGGGCAAACCCTAGCCTCTGACTTGGGCTTTCCCCAAGACCTAGCCGCCGGCCTAGCCCTCTCTCCTTGGTATGTCTAAACCCTAGATCACCGAGGCCTCTCTCATAGCCCACCATACTCGCTCCTGCTTAAGGCGAAGCCCTGCGAGATCTCCCCTCTACTTCCGGTACCACGCCGTCGTGCTGCCGGAATCGTGAGGAGAGTGCTACAACCTCTGCTGCCTGCTGGAACAAGGGAGAGGAAGGTCTTCATCGAGTACCGAACGTGTGACCAACTGCGGAAGCGCTGCCGGAACGCAGCGCCGGAAGGATCGTCTACACGATCTTGAGATCGGCAAGAGTACGACGACATCACCCACGAGAATCCTCTCTCGTTAAACACTTTGAAATCTTCGAGGGTGAGTTATTCCATCGACTCGTTGCTACAATCTAGTAGATAGATCTTGGCATGTTTGTTTGTATGCGGTAGAAATTTTTTGTTTTCTATGCTACGAACCTCTACAAGACGAACCCCGGGGCGCTGAGTTCAGCCTAAGTTCGCTGAATAGATTTTGGGGCCAATGCGATGAATTTCAGGCTCCTAAAACTAGGCTGTGGAGTTTTCGCCGGATTGAGCCGAAAATATTCAGAAAACCACCGGTTTTCGAAAAATGAAACCAGCGTAGATTTACTGGGAAATTGTGGACATCTTTATTAGCCACAATTTTAGCATTTTTTACTTAAGATAGTAAGATAGAGACAACAGAAAAAGCAACTCATAAGAATGTGTAGGATTTAGATAAACCATCATTCTGTAGGGATACGTGCGTGCGTGCACGTGCATACTAAACTAGTGAGGGAGTCCCCAGTTTGGCACTCCTGCTCTCTCCTCTCCCCCTCTCCTCTCCTCTTCGTCTTCTTCCTTGAGAGTCGTTTCAGCGTCACCGGCTCCCCTCCCCCTCTTCTCCGGCTCTGGCTGGAGTGGATGGGGTGGGCGATGCTGGCCGTTGTATAGCAGTAGTTGTAGGTGGTCTGGCCTTGTGCCGGTCTTGGGCTGGTTGCCCGTAGTCGGAGGCGGTGCTAGGGCTCTGTGCAGCCAGATCCTTAGCATCTTAGGGTTGCTTGTCGGTCTCCTCTTTGTCCATGGTGGATGGATGGGGACGACGACGACCACCGCTCTCCTCAATAAAGCTGCGTTGGATGCTGGTGCTCTCTGGCCGGCCGTGGTAGCGGGGGGAGATGGCCTGGTTTTGGGCGGCGGCTGCGAATCACCGCGTCTTCGAGCTACTCTCTGGCGCTTTCGAGCGACACCAGGAGGTCGCCAAGCTCCCCCCTCCGTGCGGCTGCAGTGGATGCATTCACTAGAGGGTGGAGCAATCTTGGTGGCTCGGCCATAAAGTTCGAGAGCTTCTTCGAGGCGTTGACGGCGACAAGCTCCCCTTCCAGATCTCGGTCTGCCATGGTGGCGAGGGAAAGAAGGGAGGAGGGCCTGAAGCTGTTGATGCTGGAGAAGGTTGGGGTTGCCTGGTGTTCTTAGGAGGCGATGCTGCGACTTCTCCGGCGTTCCCCAAGCGGAAGCATTATGCCACCCCGAGCTCGAACGGCCTCTGTGCCTGAGCTTCTATAACCGCCATCGGCGGCCTTTTCTCTCCCTCCTCGCGGCATCATGCGTCGACGTCGGCCCAAGTGGTTCTTCCCTGGTTCCAGCGACGGCGGCCGTGGCTGGAGGCGAGATTGATGCGGTGTGCAGGACTCAAGATCGCGTTTGGGCGCTTTCCTGCAGGGTGCTATGTGCAAAGTTGAGGGACCTTGTTGTATTGTCTTTTCTTTTCTGGTCCTTTCTGTAAATTGTACCCACCACTTTGACTAATCGCAGTATCTAGGTCCTTCCGGGCCTATCCTGGTTCAAAAAAACTAAACTAGTGAGGACAAGTTGGCGGGCGCCGGCGGATGGAACGCGCGCATCCGGCTGGGACTTCCGTACATAGCGTAGCCCGAGCCGCACGTTGCTGCCATCAACAACCTGGCAAGTGCTCTATATTTTGTGGGGGCCCTAGTGCGAAGTTGACTGTATGACCCCCAAGGAAAATATATATGTAAACATATATAGAAATATAGACACATATATCTGTTTTAATTACATGTAAACATCTAATTGCACATTCTTAGTCCGAGACGTCTATAAATAATTACTAATCACTTACACAATGTCAATTAGAAAGACTAAAAAATAGAAAAACAGAAGTAGTATTCTCCACTAGTTTGATGACCTCAAATAAGAAAATTCCCAATGGGTCCATTGACAATATTGTTTCAGTGCTTCACACAAAAACTTGTAAAGGCATTTATAGTTGCAAAGTCACTAAGTCTCTACGAACCCTAATCTAACATGGAAAAGGACAAAAGGACAACAAATGAAGGCCACCAAATCATGGATTCATAGGCAATTATACCTACCAGGGCACTGGCGATCAAGGCCATGAGGAGCAGCCGAACAGGGCGAGGTCGAGATAAAATCCCCGCTGAGCCTGATCAATTCCTAATTCCCAAACTCCAACCAGCCAGGGGCTCACGGCGATCTCTAGGGTCGAACAGACGGAAGGGTTCGAGATGCAGATGAGATCGATAGGGGGGCCTCGATCGTGTGCGTTTTCTCTCCCTGTAACATGTGTTTTCTTTGCAGCCAGTTTTTTCAGGCCCAACAAACAGCAGCTCTGCAGGGTATGGGCCCCTCCAAGACATGGGCTCTAGTTCGTCGCACAAGGTGTCCATGGGTCGGAGACGGGCCTGTAACCTGGTCGCATGCACAACTCCGGGCGCTCGTGTGCCCACAGCTCAAACTTTCGAATTGCCGCGAACTCACCGGACGGATTTGGTCATGCGAACTCAGTAGAGATGCTGACCCACACAACACACGGACCGCCTGGTGCTCGTGCGTCCCAGTCCACTCCTGTTTGGCTGAAGGGCCGGCCCACAGATTTCAGGGGCTCTAGGGCAAAACGACGCCAAGGGACCCTTATTTAAAGTGGTAGAGCTTTCATGAAGTGTGTGTGTGGGTGTGTGTCTCGTTGGGGGGGGGGGGCAAAGGCCCCCTACTCTAGAAATCACCTTAAGACTATATATCTTTAATATTTAATATGCTAAACAATTTGTCCCATACTTTAGAAAACACCTTAAAGATATATATGTATCTTTAATATTTGTGCTAAAAAATTTGCCCCTACTCTATAAAACACCTTAAAGATATATATCTATAATATTTATGCTTGCGGAATGGTACAATATGTTATTGCATCATTGGTATCTAGAAATGAATATATTCGCAACCCTGTAAAGGTATGTGACTATCGATTTTGTTCTGTACACTTGGAGAGGCCAGAGAAATCGTGATATCAAGAAAAATAAAAAAAATGTTGAAGTATTTTCCCGGAAATATGAGTCAAAATAGAGCCATGGTAGGCTAGAATTTGGATCACTTATATTTTAAAGATAATTTTACACTATTAAGACTTAAAAGTAGACTAATGTAGGAACACAAAAAGTCTTAAATCGGGTCCCTACATCATGGGGCCCTGGGCGAGTGCCCCTTTGCCCCGCCCTATGGGCCGGCCCTGCTTGGCTGCTTCTCTCCTGCAGCTTTTGGTCTCCTGTCCGTTTCGGTCGTCTGCATTCATGCGTCTAGCAGTTGTTTCCCTAAGACGGAGAGACGGAGTATTTCATGTGTTGGGGATCATATATATATACTTACAGACAGAGTACTTCTTTTTTCTTAAATACCCCCTCCGTTCTAAAATAAATGTCTTAGATTTGTCAAAATTTGGATAAATCTATATATTAAAGAGTGTTTAGATTCGTTCAAATTTTGCAAATCTGAGACATCTATTTTAGGACGGAGGAAATAGATGTTTTAACTTTATCAAAATTGAGATGAATATAGATATATTATTTAGTATTGTATTCTAAATCTGCGACATCTATTTTAAGACGAAGAGTGTAGTATTAATTCCTACTGCCTTCACATCATACACGGGTAGTTTATTTTATATAGTATAATAAGTTTGGTCAAACTATACAATGTTTCATTTAAAAAAAGTTAGTCGTTTTTTATGTAGGTATATACTTCCTCCGTTTGAAAATATAAGATGTTTTAGATTAGTAAAGCCAATATATTTAGACATATTTTAGTATATAGGTTCAAATGAATGTATATACTAAAATGTGTCTAGATACATCTACTTCACAAACCTAAAACATCTTATATTCTAAAACATCTTATATTATCTTATATTTCTAACCGAAGAGAGTAGTAATGTACATCGTTAGATTTAGAGCCAGAGAGATGTTTTTCGGCCACAGCATGCTGGCACACTCCCTCCACAATGCAGGCAGGTCCACCAGATTCTGACGCGATGATCGAGACCCACGCGAGCCTCCTCGTCGACTCGCTGTCAGCTTGCTCCATATCTCTTTCCATTTTGGTCGATCTGTATGGACCGCCAAACTTTTGGGACGCGATGTAGGCATGCACCTGCTTCTCTGCTGCTGCTAGCTCACGGTCGACGATCGATCTCCTCGATCCCCTCTCCCGCAGTTTAATTATTAGCTTTACAATCTCTACACACAGTGATGCCCAGATAAAATTACACACAACGGTGGAGGACGGTTAAAAATTTAGGTATGACGAAGTAAAATACATATGTCATTTTTATTGCACGCGGGGTTGGGTGGGGGAGGGGCAATGGCCCCCTACCCCATATAAGTATGTAAGACCAATTTGATATAAAATTTTGTAACATGAATATGCAAGATTCAACTGTCTACAATACGCTATACTTAATCGATGTGAAATGGTTTCTATTTAACCGATTAAATGTCATCAAGGTTTAGGGAAAATATGCATGAAGAAATGAACTATCATAATTGTAGTTAATGAGGTTTTTCTTATAAAACTTATGGATATACCAAAATATGACATCGTAAAAAATGAAGATTATACTATACTCGGTAACATATATATATATATATATATATATATATATATATATATATATATATATATATATAAGTTTAATCCTTATACGTCAGACGACGTTTCAAAAATAATGATAGATTAGACGCGAAGCTTAGTTTAAAAAACTAATGGAATACAGACTCACATAACGATTATGCCTTCTTCAGCGGCATCGTCCTGTGCCCACGCCATCTAGAGCTCTAACTTGCGTGCAACCAAATTATAGAGACAGAGTACATATGTTAACTCGGACGGCCGCCATACTACGCCCTATGGGGTCCTCCGCCACTGATTATACACACATGCAGTCGATCTCTTCGTTTGGGGTGCAGTTTAATTAGCTTCACAATGTCTAAATTAGCATGTGTATCTGAAATAGGTCTAGACACATGTATATCTGTGGCAACCATTTGGGGTGAAGTGAGTATGAATATTAAAACATTTGAAATGACGATTAGATCTCATTTTTGGTACTTCCTTGTACCCATATTAGTTGACCTTAAATTTGTCTAGATTTAGATGAATCTAAATACTATTTAGGATATATGTTCATCCAAATTTGACAAATCCAAGTTAAGTAATATGTGTCAGAGGGAGTACTTAAACTCTATAAATGCAGATAAATCCGTATGTGAAAATAATATATATATTGCTACTTAAGTAGTAAATGGAAGATCATCTCTGCTCGAGTCCGCTCCATAAAGACGTACAACAGACGAGATATTCTAATGTACGAAAGTCACCTTTTTTTATAAATGGTATATATAGCGGCATTACGGATGTGTACGGCCAAAAATTATAACAAAGAAAATCCCCGCCGCTACAACGATTCATTCCTTGTAACAACAACAACAACATCAGGACAACACCATAATTTCAGCTTCCCAAAAAACGATGTCTCCAAAAAGGAAACAATGCACAATAGCCGTCGTCACCCGATCATAGATCTTAGGTGTTCACCCTGGAGAAAGTCTTATCTCACAAAACATTGTCTTTAACATAAACATTGCCAGACACAACCAATTAAGGCCAGACCTTGGATTTTCACCCTACAAGATAAGACATGGAACTTCACATGTATTGCCGGTTGCCGCCCCACTAACAAAGCCGCTGATACAAATCGAAAATCATCAAGCCAGTTTCCTCAGCGCCAAAGACTCAAACCACCTTTGCAAAGACTCAAATCTCTGCTTTTATGACATTCTCCGCCACTGACCAACAACAACGTGTCCCATGATGGTAACAAACAGCAGAGCTTTGCAACACATCCTCTGAAATCAAACAGTGAGAAAATACACTAGTACGCACGACCGAATTCCATCTGATCCATCATACTCTGGGCATAATGCACCCAATGAAGATCGCCAGCGGAGCCTTCCAGAACACGACAATCCTCATAGATCAACGACGACACACATCCAACAGGTCTCCGTCTTTGCACATGAGAAACCTTTGACCACCTCCTTTATTCATGCCATCGCAGCAGTCCCCACATTGTTGGCCGGCTCCTGGCGATCGGAATGAACGAGACAGCTGACATGGTTATACCCCGCGGGTACACGATCTCAGCATACCTGGTCCAGCCCAAGGAAGGCCCACGGCAAATATACGCCAACCCATGAAGATTTTTGAGTGGCCAAGGCCCATGACGCCTTCGGATCCTTGGAGAGCAAGACTAGAGTAGATAGGAAATTCAAAGGGGGTAAACCCTAGAACCTGTAACCGACTAGATCTGTGCCTAGGACCTGCCTAAGTCCATATAAAGGCCAGGAGGGCACGACCTAGATCCCTCTCTCATACTTTCGCATACGCACCTCCACGCCAGATTGCATCTGCGCACCCCTGTAATCATCGGTTCCGCCGTAATCAAGAGTAGACAAGCAAGAGTAGGGTTTTCCCTCCGGGGGCCTGAACCTGGGTAAACCTCGTGTCCCGTGTTGCTTGTTTGCTAACCGTTCCGCAATCTCCAGCATCCCCATCTTCTCCAAAACCCAAGTCCATAACAATGGGCATTGACGAGATCAAACCTCGTCAATTGGCGCCGTCTGTGGGATCTGGGGACGCTGATTGTGCGATCGTGACGGTCCCAACCCGAGCGATCTACAACTCTGCGGCGACGGAGAGTCACCTCCTCTTCGGCTCTTTCGACTTCACTGCCCACTCACCGGCCACCATGAAGGACTTCGAGCCCATAGGCGACGGACTCGAGATCCTGTTCAGGAGTTTCTGCTTCCAGGTGGGGCAAACCAGCACCCTCCGCCTCCCAGAGCGGGTGCCCCTACCATCAATCAGGCCTGCTTCATGGGCCCCACACCCTGTGCTATGCACATCATCATCAACAGATGAGTCCTACGACAGCAGCAGCTGCAACTCCGATCTGTGCGATCCGCCATCGGATGAAGGGACCTACGGTTCCGGATCCGAAAGCTGCGGCAGCAGCGGACCAATCTACGAGTGCTACCAATGCGCCCTAGTCATCCAGGGCGAGGTGGATCAGCAAGCGCCCAACCCGCCGCCCAACCCGCCACCTAATCCGCAGGAAAGAAACGGCGGGAACATAAGAAGCCAGTCCCCCCCCCACCCCCGAAGGGGACAACGCCGGCCAGGTCATCCGCCTTAGCAAAGAAGGATGGGCCCAGGCGCGCGCCGCCGTGGCGGGCAGCACGATCCTGCCTGCAGACGCCTCACGGGACCTGCTGATGGCATACCACTTGCTCCTAATCGAGGAGCACAAGAAGTAGGTCAAGATGCAAGAGGTGCTTGACAAACGCAAGCAAGCAGCCTCGGAGTCCAGCGCGCGACGAGCTGCGCTCTCCGCCATGGGCATCGGCTCCAGCTCGAACGGCAACCATGACAACAGGCACCACTCCCGGGCGGAGAACATGGACCCCAAGGAGCGCCGTGAGGTGACCAGAACCCTCCACGCATCCTTCATGGAGATGGATGCCGACGACAACATCACCCCGAAGACACCGCAATCTGCGATCATGGCAGCCACTGCGTACCTCGCGTCCCACCCACCTCCGGAGGGGGACCCGAAAAGAGCCATGCACAAGTCCGCACTCACCGGGATCGGACTCGTCGGAGCTGCGCTCCATCAAGAAGCTCCTACGGAGCCGAAAAAGAAATCTACGGTCAGGTTCGACCGCAGCCCCACTCCTTCATCCGAAGAAGAGGACCATGACCTTCCTCGAAGGCACAAGAGCTCGCGTCATCGCAGCCGCTATTACAACGCCAGAGACGCACGCACACAGCGCAAAATCGACAAAGCACGAGCCGGGCGCGCATGCTCGTCTGAATCCGAGATGGACGAAGACGAAGGAGAGCTCTGAGGAGCCCGGTGCTTCAGCAGATCTGTCCGAAGGACACGGATGCCGCGAATTTCAAGATTCCTTCGGATACTCCGAAGTTCGACGGCACACAGGACCCCAAGGCGTGGCTTAGCGACCACATGTCATCCTTTAAGCTGCACGGTGGAAACAAGGAAACCACCATGCAATGCCTTCAGTTGCAGCTGACAGGCGCAGCCCGGATCTGGCTTAGCAGCCTATCTTCAGGATCAATCCGAAGCTGGGAGGAGCTGGCTTAAAGTTTCATCCGAAACTTCAAAGGCACCAGCAAGAGGCCCGCCTCGATCGAGGAGTTGCGAGCCTGTACTCAACGAACGGGCGAATCCATTCGCTCGTACATACTGCGCTGGTCCAACCTAGCCGTGACAGCTCCACCCGCCATCCCTGAGTACCTCAGCGGATCGGAGTCCTGCATCACGTTCAGCCGTTCGGATCACCCTTGCCAGATCCCTCGCCCAGGTCATGCTGCCCTGGTGCTGGAGGCACAGATCGGAGGTTTCGAGATGAGCCACGTCTTCATGGACGGCGGCAGCGGCATCAACCTGATGTTCGCAAGCACTCTAGCAGAAATGCGGATCCCGCTGTGCAGCCTGGAACAATCAGACACAACTTTCCACGACATCGTCCCAGGAAAAGGCATATTCCCCCTGTGAAATATATGGCTCGACGTCATCTTCGGCAAACCAGACAACTTCCGATGCGAGCGGCTCGAGTTTGAAGTGGTGGACTGGCCATCACAATACCATGCCATCCTCGGGCGTGTAGCATTCGCAAGGTTCCTGGCACTACCACACTACACGTACCTGCTACTCAAGATGCCAGGACCCAGGGGCGTCATCACGGTCCACGGGAGCTTCACCCGATCGGACCACTACGACAGGGACTTCAACAGAATCTCCCAGTCATTCGGCATGAAGGAGGAGCTCGTAAGGCTCCGCGAGGTGACGGACAACGAGGCACCCCCAGTCGCACGACAAAACGCACCTGATATGTATTTTGACTCCACCGTCAACACAAAGAAGGTGCAGGTCCACCCGACGGATGCCTCCAAGACGGCGCTGATCGCTAACGATCTCAGCCCCGCATAGGAAAGCGCGCTCGTCGAATTCCTCCGTGAGCGCTGGGAAATCTTCGCCTGGTGTCCTGCGGACATGCCAAGAGTTCCCAGGGAATTCACCGAGCACGCACTAAACGTCTTTACAGACACCAAGACCGTCAAGCAGTCCATCCGAAGACTATCCGAGCCGCGGGCCGAAGCTATCGGGATGGAAATCAACAGACTACTCGCTGCAGACTTCATCCGAGAGATTAAAGAAAGCGAGTGGCTCGCCAATACAGTGATGGTCCCCAAAAAGGACACGAACATCCTGCGGATGTGCGTGGACTTCACGTCGCTGAACAAGCAATGCCCAAAGGATCACTTCCCTCTTCCTCAGATCGACCAGATCATCGATTTGACCGCAGGATGCGAGAAACTCTCCTTTCTCGACGCCTACTCAGGCTACAATCAGATTCGACTCAAGGTCGAAGACCAAGAGAAAACGGCGTTCATCACGTCGTTCAGAGTATTCTTCTACAACACAATGCCCTTTGGGCTAAAGAACGTAGGTTCCACGTACCAGCGGTGCATGCAGGCATGCTTGAAGGACTAGATCGGTCGCAATGTCCAAGTCTATGTCGACGACATAGTCATCAAAACTAGGGAGGCAAGAACACTCATCGACGATCTCCGCGAGACGTTTGATAATCTCGACCGCTACAGGATCAAGCTCAACCCCGAAAAGTGCGCCTTCGGCGTCCCATCGGGTCAGCTGCTTGGCTACTTCATCTCCCAGCAGGGGATCGAGGCGAACCCAAAGAAAATACGGGCCATAATGGCCATGGAGAAACCGAAGAATCTCAAGGGTGTCCAGCAGCTCGCAGGGCGAATAGCGGCATTGAGCAGGTTCATCATCCGCATGGGCGAGAAAGCCCTGCCATTCTACCAGCTACTACGCAAGGCAGACAAATTCGAATGGACACCCGAAGCGAACGATGCATTCGAAGATCTGAAGCGGCTGCTCTCCACCTCGCCCGTCTTGGTTACGCCAAAGGAGCGTGAACCCCTACTGCTGTACATAGCAGCCACACACCAGGTAGTAAGCACCGTGTTGGTGGTCGAGCGACCCGAGGAAGGCAAGACCCACGGGGTCTAACGCCCAATCTACTACCTCAACAAGGTATTGACGCCAACAAAGCAGAGGTACCCTCACTACCAGAAACTCGCCTACGACGTGTTCATGACGGCTCGTCGGTTGAGCCATTATTTCCAGGAGCACCAGGTGATGGTCGTCAATGAAGCACCCCTGAACAACATCCTGAACAACCCGGAGGCCACAGGACGCGTGGCCCTGTGGGGCATCGAGCTGTCACCCCTAGACATCATCTACGAGAAGCGACTCGCAATCAAGTCTCAGGTCCTCCCGGACTTCCTTGTACACTGGATGGAGATGTAGCTGCCAGACACCCCAGACATGTCGCAGTCATGGACGATGCATTTCTACGGCTCCAAGCGCGAAGCTGGAGCGGGAGTCGGGGTCATACTGATCTCCCCGCAGGGCGACAAGATGAAGTACGTCCTTCGGATGAAATTCCGAGCTTCCAACAACGAGGCCGATTACGAAGCCCTCATCCACGACATGAGGATGGCAAAGATCTGCGGCGCAACTCGCCTGGTCATCTACGGTGACTCCAACCTCGTCGACCAACAGACAATGAATGAGTGCGACGCACACGCCGAAAACATGATCGCGTACCGCGCACTCTACAACTCACTCGAGGGAGAATTCGACGGCTACGAGCTTCAGCACGTTGGAAGAGAAAGCAACGAGGAGGCCGACAGACTCTCCAACATCGGCTCCACCCACGCAAGGGTGCCACCAGGTGTGTTCCTCGAACAGATCTAAGTGCCATCCATCAAGCGGAAATTCCCCAAGGGATCACCGGAAGAAGCATAACACTCGAGGGCTACGCTACCTGAAGGTCATGAAGGACCCGAAAAACTGGGCACAGAGGTTGCCACGGTCAACCTGATGCTGGTCATGGCAGTCGAAGAAACTTGGACACGACCGTACCTCTAGTACTTGATAGACGGAGAACTACCTGATAGCCCGACAGATGCCCGGCGCATATCTCGCCGGTCAAAAGCCTTCACCATCATCAATGGCGAGTTGTACAAGCGCATCATTTTTGGTGTACTACAAAGATGCGTCACCATCGGTGACGGGAAAACCATACTTCAAGACATCCATGAGGGCATCTGCGGCCATCACACAGGCAGTCGCTCCCTTGTCGCCAAAGCTCTACGAGCTGGATTATACTGGCCAACGGCCATGAACGACGCGAAAGACATCGTCCAAAGATGCAAAGGGTGCCAAAGGTTCGCCGACAAACCACACGCACCCGGGTCATAGCTCAGGCCCATACCTTTGGCCTCGCCCTTCGCCCAATGGGGCCTCGACATGATCGGCAAACTGCCAAGGTCCTCGAAAGGGGGGCACGTCTACCTCCTGGTCGCAGTCTACAAATTCACCAAGTGGATCGAAGCAATGCCGGTCACTAACCAAAAGGGCAAGACTGCCGTCAAGTTCTTTGAATCCATTGTCTACAGGTTCAGCGTACCGCATAGAATCATCACCGACAATGGATCAAACTTCATCTCCAAAGAATTCCAAGACTTCTGTGAAGGCCTCGGAATCAACATCACATACGCCTCTGTGGCGCACCCGCAAACGAACGGGTAGGTGGAAAAGGCCAACGATCTAATCGGCGCTGGCATCAAGAAACGCCTCATGAGCCCACTCGAGCGACTCACCGGAGCCTGGACGAAAGAGCTACCCTCCGTCCTATGGATCATGCGTACCACGCAAAACAGCTCCACTGGCTACACACCGTTCTTCATGGTGCACGGGGCCGAGCCGTGCTACCAGCCGAAGTACGCCACCAGGCCCCCCGGGTCGTCGCTTATAGCGAAGCCGAATCCATGGCTGCACTCGAAGACGCCGTCGACACACTCGACGAAGCACGAGACATAGCAGCAGCTCGATCAACGGTGTACCAGCAGAGTCTCCGCAACTACCACAGCCGACGGCTGCGCCCAAGGTCCTTCGTCGAAGGAGACCTCGTCTTGCGACTCAAGCAAGAGCGACCGAAGAAATTCGAGTCACCATGGGAAGGACCCTACATCGTCACCGAAGTCATCCCAGGTGGCGCCTATCGCCTCAAGCACGTGGAGTCTGGAGTCGCATACTCCAACCCATGGAACATCGCACAGCTGCGATGATTCTACCCCTAGCTACCTACCCCTTTACTTTCAATAAGGCTATTCAGCCAAGGCTACCCAGCCAAACAATGTACCTCCTCCATTACGATATAAATAAAGCTAAGTGTCTCGCTCCAAAATTTTGTTTTCTATTCGCACTTTTACTCCATGCTACAAACACACTCGGGGCTCCCCCCACCTCACGATTTCATCGACTGAGGATAACATGTGTACACCTGAGTAGCTGACCACGTCAGTCTAACAAAAAGGACACGTATGTGAACAAATCACTACGTGCTCAAACAACAACCAAACCTTTATAACAAAGAGCAAAACATGCCCAGTCAAATATATACAAATTTTACATCTATCTCTTTTACAGGTGCTACCTACTCTGAAGAATAACCTGAGCACGCTGCTCAAACAGATCTACGATCTCTTCAGCATACTGCCTTACATCCGCGAAATGCGGATGCATATCCCACACACCACCATCTGGCCGAAGGGGCGGCCCAGCCGCTACAGCGGAAAGATCTACATCAGGATGATGCAGCCTAACAAGGGACAACGCAGCCTTCACCCCTGTGACGAGCTGCTGCCGCACCAATTCCTTGACATGATGCACGTTCCGAAACTTCGACAGAAGACCAGAGAGGGTTGAACGTGCAGCATCTAGCGGAAACATCACATGCAGAACCGACGCGAGTGAAGTCTGCACCTGACGAAGCACCCGCGATACTTGGTGAACGCGATCTTGCACCGTCGCAAGGACCATGGAACGGTCACGATCCATCCAGAAGAACCCGACGGCTTCCATGTCCTGTTGAGTCAAGCAATTGACCCGAACAGCAACACGCTCCTTCTCCTCCCTTGGAGCAAGGTTAGCACCTGCAATACTTGCAAAAAAGTAAGAGGCAAGGCCAGCAGGCGCATCCAAAGAAATGGGCAACAGCCCGAAAAACTTACACTGAAGCTGCTCGGATAATCGAAGCAATTCCGCCATCAAGTACTCCTCTCTGGCAGCACCTCGATCTGCCTTAGACTTCCAAACATCGGCATGGCCACGCACCCCCAGCAACTCTTTCTCGAGACTACGAACACGGTCTCGAAGAAATGCAAGCTGCGACGAATCATCCAAGGATGGCCGCAGCCGCGCTGCAGGCAAGGTATCAACGGGATCAGCACACGAATGACCCTAGATCAACAGAAAGGCAAAGACATGAACACACAGACGAAGGAGCACATAACTCAACAAATTCATTAAGTGCATCAAAAGCCACTACGTGGCACAAGGATTTGTTCATCAAAATAATTACAACAAAAGAGACTACAACTATCCTACAACTATAGCGCCTAAGACGCGGCACCCTGAGTAGCCTCGGAGCCGGATTGCCTCGCCTTGGCTTCCCCCTACTGCCGTAGCGTGTACTCGGCCAGCCGGTCAATCAACTTCGGCTCATAACGCTTACAGCGAGCAACATAGGCAGCGAAGGCTACCTCGGATCCATCAGCAGTCGTCGGCATCCGGGAAGTGACCTGGGGAAGGTCCAGCTCCGCTCCAGCCGCCAAGGCCATTGCCAGCCCGACGGATGCGCCAATGCCCTTCTGCTTGCGCTTGTACGTCGTAGGTGCTTCGGCCGACAGTGCCTCCGCCAGGGCATCAACATCATCAAGGGACGCGCCCTTGGGGACAAGCTCCTTGTAGAAGCGCCCAAGGACCTCCTTGGCCTTGGCAAGCGAGCTGACGACGGTGCTGCAGCGATCTTCGACCGCCGTAGTAGCATCATCCAGAGCACTCCCGTGCTCCAGAGCGTCGCGATCAAACTCGATGCCTGTGGCATCTAAGACAACAAGGAAGAAGAATGAACGACATCACCGCAAAAGAAAGACAAGGAAATCAAAAGAGGCAGGTGAAGATACTCACCCGAAACAGCCTTGGTAGCCGCCATAAGCTTGCCGGCCACCTCTCTCTCGCGCGAAGCCGTGGCGGTGGCAAGCTGCTCCTCACGGTCCGTGGCCTCCCGCTGCAGGCGCTCCTTAGCCTCGGCCGCAGTAGCCAGCTCCAGCTCGAGGCGCTCCTTCGCACCAACGACGACCTCAGCCTTATTTTCCGCTTGACCGAGGCTCTTTTTGAGAGCATCAATCTCACAAAGGGAGGTGTTGTGCTCCTCTGCATTCAAATAATACAAACGTCGAATGACAGGACAAGAATACAAGAAGAAGCAAAGACCAAGGCATAAAAGTACCTTGTAGCTGTCTGAGGCTGGCCTCCAACGCCAGGTGCTGCTGCACCAGTCGTTTGGCATCCTGCACAAAAGGCTGCAAGAAAAATACCTACTAGTCAAGAGAAGGACTCGGGGGCTATGCCCAAAAGAAAGAACAGAAGCAAACTACACACATGAAAACGCTCGGGGGCTCCCCCCGAGACCCGAAGGAGGAACAAACAACAAAACTCCTTTACAGATGCTCGGGGGCTTTCCCCGTGGCAGGAGGCAGAACTACTCACATGATCCGACGGCGACTCTAAAGGTCGGCTTGCAGCCTTCTGAGGCGCAACCACCTGAACCTCCTGCGGAGAATGGTCTGGAGCAGCACCTTCAGAGGTAGCCACCATATGAGGAGGAGGAAACGCGATTTTCGACTCCCCCATCATCTCCCGAGCACCATCACTGGAGGAGTCGTTGGAGGAGTGGCTGCACAAGGACAAATTAGCACAAGTAAAAAGTAAACAGGCAAAGAAAAGCAGTGCAGGACTAAGGAAATTTACGAGTCAAGCTCGCTCAGGTCAAAGACAGGAGGGGTCCTCCGGACTTTCTTCTCCTCTTTCTTCTCTTCCTTCTTTTCTTCCTTCTTCCGCTTCGCCAGCGGGTGCGGTGCCACAGCCCGCACGGGAACGGCAGGAATCGGAGAGGAAGAGCCTCCATGCCCATCACTATGACGTTCAAGCCACAGCGAATTCCTAGGAGTTGGAGGAGTCGAGGCATCCAAAGACTCGCTGGAGCTCCGTGTCCGCTTGCGAGTGTGGTCCTCACTCGACTCGTTCGCCTCTTCAGCCGGAGACCGCGCCGAGGGCAGCTCGGACATGGATTCCACCACCTCATTATCCGGAGCATCCGGGAATACTTCGGGCAATGGAGGCGACATGCCCGACACTTTGAACTCCTGCACAAGAGAAAAAAAATTAGCAAACAAGTGCAAATACAATTTAGTCGAAAATAGCGCTACGCGCACGGATCTACACCTGTGGAACAGGAAGTGAAGCAGAAAACGGAGAAGTCAGCGACTTCTCCGGGATATCCTCTCCAGTCTTGAACTTCAGCAGTCAACGAAGGTGAAGGGAATATGCCCTGAGAGGCAATAATAAAGTGTTTATTATGTGTATTCCAAGTATATGATAGATGTTTATTTTGCATGCTATAATTGTATTAATACGGAAACGTTAATACATGTGTGTTTAATAAACAAACAGAAAGTTCCTAGTTATGCCTCTCTCATAAACTAGCTCGTTGATTAACAAGATGATCAAGGTTTCCTAATCATGGACATTGGATGTTGTTAATAACGGGATCACAACATTAGTGTAATGGTGTGATGAACATTCATCCGAAGTATAGCATTACGATCAAAGTCATTGAGTTTATATGGCTATAACAACTTACGAAGTGATCCTAATCCTTAGACCATGAGATCATGTCAATCACTAACACCGGAAGAGTTTCTTGATAACATCAAATGTCACACCGTAACAGGGTGATTATAAAGATGGATTCAGAACTAATAAAGTGTTATGTTGAGGCTCATGGATCGAGAGTGGAATTTGTTCATCCCGATGACGGATAGATATACTCTGGGCCCTCTCGGTGATATCACATTGATTAGCTTGCAAGCAAGTGATTTGATCACTAGAATGTTATATCACAGAAACGAGAAAAGAGTGCATGTCGGTAATGAGATCAAACTAGGTATGGAGATACCGATGATCGAATCTCGGACATGTAATATATCGTGAAACAAAGGGATTAAGATACTAGCGTAAAAGGTTCCGACGATCACAAGAAAGTCATCGTTGAATGTGTGGGAGTCAGTATGGGTCTCCAGATCCCGCTTCTGATTATTGATCCGAGAGGGGTCTCGATCATGTCCGCATTATTCACGAACCGTAGGGTGACACACTTAAGAGACACCGACATCCAATTGGAGCAAATGTTTCATGCCGAAAGAATGAACAAGCGCAGGAATTTATTTCACTAGATACCGAAACAGGTTTTTGGGTGAAATTGCATAAAGTGGTTATGCATGTGAAATAGAATTCTAGCAAGGGGTTATTTGTGAATGTTTATCATTAAAGTAATTGACAAAATTCTGAATAAAATAAAAGAGTTTTATTTAATGAGAGTTTGCATTAAATTTGGTGGAAATTTAATGGGAATTTGAGTGGACTTTTGAGTGGAGGGAATTTACAGGAGATTTGTGAGTGGAGTGTCCACCCACATGAAGAGGGGAGGGCAAGGGGGCAGCCCCATGCGCCGGCCACCCCCTTGGGGTCCCCTCCTCCTCCTATAAAAGGAGCCCCCCTCCTCACTTGTCTCACACACCTCCTCGTGAAGGATCTCTCTCCCCCTCTAGAATTTATTCCCCATGGTCTCGGACTAGCGAGATACATGTTCCCGGTGGCTATTCGGCAAGAAAGAGTTGTGCTTCCGCTGCATCGCTGGAGCGAGGAGGCGGAGGTTGCTCGGTGCCTCGAACGTGTGTGCGAGCACGGATGCGCTGCTGATTTGCAGCGCTAGGACTTCCTCTCGATCTTGAGATCGGCAAGAGATCGTCTACATCAACCACGAGTTGAACTCGTTAAGCTTTGTCGGTCTTAAAGGGTATGTTCTCTACGGATATACATCCGCCCGTTGTTTGTATCTAGTAGATAGATCTTGGTATATAGTTCACATCGTAGGAAAATTTTTGTTTTCTATGCTGCGAACCCTACAGTGGTATCAGAGCCGGATCTATGCGTAGATACTTTACACGGGTAGTACACATATGAGTATGTGGGCGATGATGATCATGTTGTTGCTCCTTTGTTGTAATTTTGGATATTGGTGGCATAGTGGGATGAAGCGGCCCGGACAAACTTTACATGTCCTCGCACATGAGACCTGTTCCACGCTTGACATGCAACTAGTTTGCATAAGTGGCTAGCGGGTGTCTGTCTCTCCTACTATAGTCAATATCTATTTTGCAAGCGAGTTGTCAACAATTTGATTATCCTCGTTGTGGTTCATGTTCGTAGGTAAGAACGGTTCTATCTCGAAAGCCCTAAGCCACGTAAAACTTGCAATGGATAAATTAGACGCGTCTAGTTTAGATTGTTGCTGGGCTAGTGTTATGATATGGTAGTGTTGTAAGTAGAAGTATGAGATGATACTCTTACAACACACATAGCGTGTAAAATCCATAGACCTTAGATTTACACATATAGGTATGAGAGTGATCATACCACGATGCACGTGATAGAGATCATCTGCGGGAACCATATAATTTCACTAATAAACATATGATGTTTGATAGCATCTTATATTGCTTGTTTAGCGCTTTGTTAGCATAATAAGATGATCCCTCATTTAAATATCAAGATAAGAATGTGTTCTTCCTTTAGTATGCACCGATTATGTTTTCGTCACTCCAAGACATCACGTGATGATCGGGTGTTCTTGGATCCACGACCATATTTCGGGTGTAAAACAGTTACACACGCGAATACTAGGGTTCTAACTTGGCGAGCCTAGCATGTACAGACATGGCCTCGGAACACTGACCGAAAGGTTAAGCATGAGTCATATAGTTGATATGATGCCCATTTGATGCTCGCCTTTGAAGCTATACCGACTCACGTGATGATCGGACTTGGTGTAGTGGATTTGGTTCATGTAATCATCAAAAAGGCACGAGGGATGTCGTTTTTGAGTGGGAGTTCATTCGTAATATAGATTAGTTGAACTCAATCTATCATACACTTAGTCCAAACTTTACAAATTCTGTTGTAGATGGCACCACCTGCTTTTAATTTCAATGTGTTCATGGAGAAAGAGAAACTAGCAACGAACGGTAGCAACTTTACCGAATGGGCCATGAATTTGAGGATTCTCCTCTCTGCTGCACAAAAGCAATATGTGCTAGAAGCGCCGTTAGGCCCCCCACCTTTTGATGATGCCCCTGACGAGGAGAAGAATGTCTATCAGACTCGTCAGGAGGACCACAACTTAGTTCATTGCGGCATATTGTATGGGCTAGAGCCGGAACTTCGAAAGCGTTTCGAAAACGGCAATGCATTTGATACAATGGGTGAGTTGAAAATGATTTTCGACACACATGCTACTGTAGAGAGCTACAACGCTTCAGAAAAGTTCTTTAGCTGCATGATGGAAGAGCACAGCTCCGTTAGTGAGCATGTACTCAAGATGTCGGGTTACGCCGATAAGCTTGTGTCCTTAGGAATATCGATTCCCATTGACTTAGGCATCCATCGTGTTCTGCAGTCTCTGCCACCTAGCTATAAGAGCTTCGTGATGAACTATAATATGCAAGGCATGAAGAAGTCTCTCCCCAAGCTTCTGTCAATGCTTAAAACTGCATAAGTGGAGATCAAAAAGGAACATCAAGTGTTGATGATCAATAGGAACACTGGTTTCAAGAAAGACAAGAAGGGAAAACGGAAGGGAAGTAAGGGCGGCAAGCCTGTTGCCGCGCCTGAAAAGAAACCCCGAGTTGGACCTAAGTCTGATTCCGAGTGCTACTATTGTAAGGGGACTGGCCACTGGAAGTGCAACTGCCCCAAGTATCTGGCAGACAAAAAGGCCGGCAAGGCAAACAAAGGTATATATGATATACATGTTATTGATGTGTACTTGACTAGTGCTCGCAGTAGCACCTGGGTATTTGATACCGGTTCAGTTGCTAATATTTGTAACTCGAATCAGGGGCTGCGGAACAAGCGACCGCTAGCAAGGGGTGAGGTCAAGATGCGTGTCGGCAATGGATCAAGCGTTGATGTGATCGCCGTCGGAACGCTGCCTCTCCACTTACCGTCGGGATTAGTTATAAACTTGAATAAATGTTATCTGGTGCCTGCACTGAGCATGAACATTGTATCTGGATCGTGTTTGATGCGAAGTGGTTATTCATTTAAATCCGAGAATAATGGTTGTTCCATTTATATGAATGAAATCTTTTATGGTCATGCACCGATGATGAATGGTTTATTTCTATTAGATCTCGATGATAATGTTACACATATTCATAATGTTGATGCTAAAAGGATTAAACTTAATGATGATATATCCGCATATATGTGGCACTGCCGTCTAGGTCATATTGGCGTTAAACGCATGAAGAAGCTCCATTCGGATGGACTTTTGGAATCACTTGATTATGAATCATTTGATACATGTGAGCCATGCCTTATGGGCAAGATGACTAGAACGCCGTTTTCCGGTTCAATGGAACGGGCGACAGATTTATTGGAAATCATACATTCTGATGTATGTGGTCCAATGAGTGTGTCGGCGCGAGGTGGATATCGTTATTTTGTTACTTTCACGGATGATTTGAGTAGATACGGTTATATCTACTTGATGAAACACAAGTCTGAAACCTTTGAAAAGTTCAAGGAATTTCAGAATGAAGTGGAAAATCATCGTAATAGAAAGATCAAATTTCTACGGTCCGACCGTGGAGGTGAGTATCTAAGTTACGAGTTTAGCACTCACATGAAAGAGTGTGGAATTGTTTCACAACTCACACCTGCCGGAACACCACAGCGAAATGGTGTGTCGGAACGTCGTAATCATACTTTATTAGATATGGTTCGATCTATGATGTCTCTGACGGACTTGACGTTGTCATTTTGGGGTTATGCACTAGAAACTGCTGCATTCACTTTAAATCGGGCACCATATAAATCCGTTGAAAAGACACCGTATTAATTGTGGTTTGGAAACAAACCTAAGCTGTCATTTCTTAAAGTTTGGGGATGCGATGTTTATGTGAAGAAACTTCAACCGGATAAACTCGAACCCAAAGCGGAAAAATGCGTCTACATAGGATACCCTAAAGAAACTATTGGGTATTCCTTCTATCACAGATCCGAGGGCAAGGTTTTTGTTGCCAAGAATGGATCCTTTCTAGAGAAAGAGTTTCTCGCGAAAGGTGTGAGTAGTCGGAAGGTAGAACTCGAAGAGGTTATGGAATCTTCTCTTCAAAGTATGGCGAGTAGCGCAGCGCCGGAAGTTGTTCCGGAGTTGGCTCCACCTGTTGAAGAGGGAACTAATGATAATGATCATGAAACTCTGAAAGAGAGTACTACCGAACCTCGCAGGTCAAACAGGACACGTGCAGCTCCCGAGCTGTACGGAAATCCTGTCATGAATTTCATGGTTGATGAAAATGATGACCCTGCGACGTATGAAGAAGCGATGATGAGCCCGGATTCCAAAAAATGGATAGAATCCATGAAATCCGAGATGGAATCCATGTATGAAAATCAAGTTTGGAACTTGGTGGAATTACCTCACGACCGAAAGGCCGTGGAGAACAAATGGATTTTCAAAAGGAAAACTGATGCTGATGGTAATGTGACCGTCTATAAAGCTCGACTTGTCGCAAAGGGGTTTTGACAAATTCAAGGAGTTGACTACGATGAGACTTTCTCTCCCGTAGCGATGCTAAAGTCAGTTAGGATTATGTTAGCAATTGCTGCATATTTCGATTATGAGATATGGCAGATGGATGTCAAAACCGCGTTTCTCAATGGTAATATTGAAGAAGAGTTGTATATGATACAACCAAAGGGTTTTGTCGATCCTAAGGATGCTAACAAGGTGTGCAAGCTTCAGCGATCCATCTATGGATTGAAGCAAGCATCACGAAGTTGGAATCTCCGCTTTGATGAGGTGATCAAAGAGTTTGGATTTGTCCAAACTTATGGAGAAGCTTGTATTTACAAGAAAGTGAGTGGGAGCAATGTGGCATTTCTGATATTATATGTGGATGACATATTATTGATCGAAAATGATATAGATCTTTTAAACAGTGTTAAAAGTTATCTAAACAGCAAATTTTCAATAAAGGACCTAGGTGAAGCGTCATACATATTAGGCATAAAGATCTATAGAGATAGATCTAGGCGCCTAATAGGGCTATCGCAAAGTACATACCTTGATAAGATTTTAAAGAAGTTTAAAATGGACGGAAGTAAGAAGGGGTTCTTACCTATGTTGCAAGGCAAGACATTGAGTAAGACTCAAAGTCCAGCTTCGGCGGAAGAAAGAGAGATAATGGACAAAGTCCCCTATGCTTCAGCCATAGGCTATATAATGTACGCCATGCTATGTACAAGACCGGATGTGGCACATGCTATTAGCACTACAACAAGACAGAGCTCTGGTAACACTATCATGTGACACATAGTAATATATGTTACAAGTAAAATTAATGTAACACATAATTTGTGTTACGATGGTCGATAGTAACACAAACTATATTTGACCTGAAAACGAGTTACAGATATAGCGACCTGTAACATATAAATGTCTGTTGCAAGCATTGTGTTACAGGGATTCTCACGTAGTAACATATAAATATGTGTTGATGGGAGTGTGTTACAAATATTACTGAGAGTAACCTATGAACATGTGTTGGCACATAGTATTACAAGGTCTAACAAAAAGTCTAAAACCAATTGTATCTGTATATCTCCATTACCACATGGTCCACATGTCAATGTAAAATTATTGAATAAAACTATGGACAAATAACTCATGAAAACGGCCATAAAACGCGAAAACGACGACTTTTTGTCATAACACTCAAAAACTTATCAGAAATTACGGACGTTGTAAATCTCCCTACAAACCCAAAATTGTGGGCAATAGCTCATGAAAACGGTCATAAAAAGCGAAAACGACAAGTTTTTGGTCATATCTCTCAAACATTTATCCCGTCTTCCGGGCCTTGCAAATTGACCTGGAAACCCAAAACTATGGACAATAGCTCATGAAAACAGCCATAAAACACAAAAACGTCGAGTTTTTGTTCATATCTCTAACAGATGTATCGGGTCTTATGGGCCAAGCATATCGCCCTAGAGCCCAAAAGTTTTGGCAATAGCACATGAAAATGGCCATAAAACGCGAAAATGACAAGTTTTTGGTCATTACTCTCAAACATGTATCGGGTCTTAAGGTTGTTGTACATCGCCCTAGAATCCTAAAACTGTGGGCAATAGATCATGAAAATGGCCATAAAACGCAAAAACGACGACTTTTTGTCATAACACTCAAACATGTATAAGGACTTACAGTTGTTGTAAATTCCCCTAGAACCCCAAAGATATGGGCAATAGCTCATGAAAACGGCTGTAAAACATGAAAAAGTCGATTTTTTTGTCATATCTCTCAATGATTTATTGGATCTTATGGAACATGCAAATCGCCCTGGACCCCAAAATTCTGGGCAATAGCTCATAAAACTGGCCATAAACTATGAAAATTACATGTGTTTGGTCATTAATCTCAAACATGTATCGGGTTTTAAGGTTGTTGTACATCGCCCTGGAACCCCAAAACTATGGGCAATAGGTCATGAAAACGGCCATAAACTGCGAAAACGATGACTTTTTGTCATAACTCTCAAAAATTTATCAGAACTTATGGATGGTGTAAATCCCCCTAGAAACCCCAAATTATGGGCAATAGCTCATGAAAACGGTCATAAAACGCGAAAACGACAAGTTTTTGGTCATATCTCTCAAACATGTATCGCGTCTTCCGGGCCTTACAAATTGCCCTGGAACCCCAAAACTGTGGGCAATAGCTCATGAAAACAGCCATAAAACATGAAAACGACGAGTTTTTGTTCATATCTCTAAAAGATGTATCGGGTCTTATGGGCCAAGCATATCGCCCTAGAGCCCAAAATTGTTGGCAATAGCACATGAAAATGGCCATAAATCACGAAAATGACATGTTTTCGGTCATTACACTCAAACATGTCTTGGGTCTTAAGGTTCTTGTACATCGCCCTGGAACCCCAAAACTGTGGGCAATAGCTGATGAAAATGGCCATAAAACGCAAAAACGATGACTTTTTCTCATAACAGTCGAACATGTATCAGGACTTACAGTCATTGTAAATTCCCCTAGAACTCCAAAACTATGGGCAATAGTTCATGAAAACGGCCATAAAATGAGAAAACAACGAGTTTTTGGTCATATCCCTCAAACATGTATCGGGTCTTTCGGGCGATGAAAATTGCCCTTGAACCCCAAAACTATGGGCAATATCTCATGAAAACGGTCATAAACATGAAAACGACGATTTTTTGGTCATATCTCTCAAACATGTAACGGGTCTTCTGGGCCACGCAAATTGCCCTGGAACCCCAAAACCGTGGGCAATAGCTCATGAAAACGGCCGTAAAACATGAAAAGGTCGATTTTTTTGTCATATATCTAAAATATTAATCGGATCTTATGGAACATGCAAATCGCCCTTGACCCCAAAATTGTGGGCAATAGGTCATAAAACTGGACATAAACAATGAAAATTACAAGTGTTTGGTCATTACTCTCAAACATGTATCGGGTTTTAAGGTTATTGTACATCGCCCTGGAACCCCAAAACTATGGGCAATAGCTCATCAAAAGGGCCATAAAACACGAAAACGACGACTTTTTTTGTCATAACTCTAAAACATTTATCAGAATTTAAGGACGTCGTAAATCCCCCTAGAAAACCCAAATTGTGGGCAATTGCTCATGAAAACGGTCATAAAACATGGAAACGACAAGTTTTTGGTAATATCTCTCAAACATGTATCGCGTCTTCTGGGCCTTCCAAATTGCCCTGGAACCCCAAAACTATGGGCAATAGCTCATGAAAACAGCCATAAAACATGAAAATGTCGAGTTTTTGTTCATATCTCTAAAGGATGTATCGGGTCTTATGGGCCAAGCATATCGCCCTAGAGCCTAAATTTTTTGGCAATAGCACATGAAAATGGCCATAAAACGCGCAAATGACAAGTGTTTGGTCATTACTCTCAAACATGTTTCGGTTCTTAAGGTTGTTGTACATCGCCCTGGAACCCCAAAACTGTGGGCAATAGCTGATAAAAATGGCCATAAAATGCAAAAACAATGACTTTTTGGCATAACACTCAAACATGTATCACGACTTACGGTCATTGTAAATTATCCTAGACCACCAAAACTATGGGCAATAGCTCATGAAAACGGCCATAAAATGCGAAAACAACAAGTTTTTGGTCATATCCTTCAAACATGTATCGGGTCTTTCGGACGATGAAAATTGCCCTTTGAACCCCAAAACTGTGGGCAATAGCTCATGAAAACGGTCATAAACATGAAAACGACAATTTTTTGGTCATATCCCTCAAACATGTATCGGGTCTTCTGGGCCATGCAAATTGCCTGGATCCCCAAAACCGTGGGCAATAACTCATGAAAACGGCGGTAAAACACGAAAAAGTCGATTTTTTGTCATATTTCTGAAAGATGTATCGGATCTTATGGAACATGCAAATCGCCCTGGACCCAAAAAATTTGGGCAATAGCTCATAAAAGTGGCCATAAACAATGAAAATTACAAGTGTTTGGTCATTACTCTCAAACATGTATCGGGTTTTAAGGTTGTTGTACATCGCCCTGGAACCCCAAAACTATGGACAAATAGCTCATGAAAACGGCCATAAAACGCGAAAACGACGACTTTTTGTCATAACACTCAGAAACTTATCAGAAATTACCACTACAACAAGACAGAGCTCTGGTAACACTATCATGTGACACATAGTAATATATGTTACAAGTAAAATTAATGTAACACATAATTTGTGTTACGATGGTCGATAGTAACACAAACTATATTTAACCTGAAAACGTGTTACAGATATAGCGACCTGTATAACATATAAATGTCTGTTGCAAGCATTGTGTTACAGGGATTCTCACGCAGTAACATATAAATATGTGTTGATGGGAGTGTGTTACAAATATTACTGAGAGTAACCTATGAACATGTGTTGGCACATAGTATTACAAGGTCTAACAAAAAGTCTAAAACCAATTGTATCTGTATATCTCCATTACCACATGGTCCACATGTCAATGTAAAATTATTGAATAAAATATTGTTTTCTGGCGAAGTATGGTATGAAACAACATATAGTTCAATTTTGGTAAATATTGAACAATTTTGGCATAATTTTGGTAAATACCATATTAACTAAAATATACTTGATTTGTAGGATGACTCAGACAACCATAGATGCAGAATGGTCACATTTTATAATTATCATATAAAATCAACTAATTTTGTATAAAATTAACTAATTTACGTCAAAATTCGTTTTCTACATGATTAACGTGAAAACTCATGAACGAGGAACTTAAGGGAGGACGGGCAACAAAACCAGAGCATACGCCTTTTTTTATTCAATACGGACCATGCAAGTTATTGCCGCTTGAATTGTAGATTGGGCCAAGAAAGAACTATATAATAAAAGCCTACTTCACTTGTCGCTTTAGTCTTTGATTTTTATGGGCTTAATCTTGGTTCATCTCTAGCATACAACTGGCGCCACTATTTATGTCCAAACGTGGTCGTTAGAGATGGATTGACCACTGACTAGAAGCATCAATCAAGCACTAGCTGGTAGTCATGTAAAGAAATTATTCAGCGTGCTACTCGAGGAGTAATAACAAGAGATGCAACAATCAAACAAGACGCAATTTCAGTTTACGGGATGGTAAATCAAATCTGACATAACACTTCTTTGAAAAATAACATATCTATTCTCAACCGACAATCTGTCATACTCCTTCAATCTCAAAATAGATGTCCGAAATTTGTCAAAATTTAGATGTATCTATATACAAAATAATGTCTAGATACATTCAAATTTATACAAATTTGCAATATCTATTTTGAGATGGAGGGAATACATGAAACTTGATCACTACAAATTTTCTGCAGTTTTCCAAGCATCAGGTTCAAACAGCAAAACCTACTTAAACATCCGACAGTTTGCTAATATAACGTGTAGCTTCATCCGTCACATAGTCCCTCGTAGTCCCGCACTAATAACAGAGTATGTACACAGTTCAGTACTTGCTTACACACTAATATTAACTTGAAGAGGCAAATAGCAGAGGTCAAAGCTATCCCAAATCTTCATTGCAACATAGCAGGTATAAACTTCACAGCCAAACAAATGTATCGTATCATGCACATAAGCTCTTAAATTTCTCTCTTGGATCTTAGTAATTTTGATCATCACCTTCAGACTTTAAAATCCATTCTAAACTAGAAAAATTAAAGCATTTCCTTTATGAGATATATGCAGCAGGGAACTCTCATCAACGCCCATGCCATGTTATCTCCCTTCAAGTGAATCACCTGCAAAAGATACTCCAAAGTTAAATGGCTATGCAGCACATCCACAACAAGTATATTTCTGCTGTTTCTTGAGCAGCTACATGTTCCCATGAGTACAAGAATGTGCAGGATCAGACAATGGAGCACAAATCCAGTTTTAGACCTAAATGCTTTTAGAAGCATGCCCATCATACTACTAGTAGTAAACCGCCTAATCACCTAACAACAACTAAATATTTTCTTCAATTTTTCGCACTTTGGGTAGTTGGAATAATGGATTTATCAAAGTTGATTGTTCTGAATTTTGTCATATTTCAAATATACACATACCATGAGTGAGATGATCATTAAATAAATTACCTTCCATTATTCTTCATCTCTCGGAGCATTGGTGGTATCGTCATCCACTTATGTTCCTTCAATGTCAGTTCTTACCCAATGTTTGTCATGCCTTTTATTTTTTTAACATTTTCGCAAGGTGTGAAACATGGAAGGGCTCTGTGTCCTCTGCATATTCATCATTGCCAGTATCATTGAGACCTCTAGGTTTCGGTGGCTTCGTTACAACATACCAACCAGACTGTGTTTCTTCATCCACATAAAACACTTGCCCAACTTGGTTAGAAAAATAAAGGGCCGATCCTCGAACTTGTCTCCACTGTGTATCAGATGTGAGAAGTTCACAACTGCATAGCCGTGCCTATCCTTTTGAATTCCATTTTCAGAAAAAACATCAACCCACTCACATTTAAAGAACACAACTGGAAAGTATCACGAATAGTTAAGCTCGATAATATCAATTATACGCCCATAGTACATCACATTATCTAGAACTTGGATTTGCATCACCTACTGCAGCATAAGTAAATGTTTTGCAGTTACCATGACTCCACTATTTTGTGTCATTCTATCCAAGCGTTTAGGTCTAAGACGCATGCCTCGAGAGGTGAAACCGCGATAGCTTTTTGCTGCATCGACTGGGCCTCGAGCGAGCCATCTACTATCATTTACAATATTAGAAATATCGTTCACCAGTAGAGATGTATGTTGTTGTTTCAGCGTGACAGCCCCAAACTGTATACAAACCCATCTGAAATGCCATGAAAAACTAAGTGATCACAACGTCTTGGCGCTTCAATAACAACGTGTTGAAACATTTAACACATGGGCAGCGGATATTGGCATCGGAACTTACTCATCACTTGGTCTAGGGAAAAGAAGCGACTCCTTTAATCCATTGACGTTTGCAAGGTTGCCATTAGCTTAAGGAGAGCATACTGTTTTTGACAGACGAGTTTAGCTCGTACATTACCTAACTCGACTTTGGTACGATTATGTATCAGGCAAATTATCTATGCATCTGGATAGAATTTATAAATGAACTAATATAGTGTGATAATGTCGCATAATTTGGAGTGTTGCAATGGTCTATCATCTATGGGCAATTTCTTTAATTTCAATACAGCAGTCCTGTTAGTTTTTATCCTTGTCCTCTTTTAGTTAAGCGTTGTTTTCGTTTTGTGTTAATTGTAAACTAAGAAAGAGGTCATTTGGGTAGGCCCATGTCCTGGACACTCTGACCTCGTCACTTGGACTGCATCTAGTTAGCAAACAAGTGATGGATCAGTGGTGTCGTTGTGAACAGGGGTTGCGAACTGACTCGCACGACCTGGTGTATGCTGCTTACCGGCAAGGTTATATACCTCCACAGCTAGCTGCCGGAGGAGATGCTACTCTGAATATAGCAAAGGAAGGTCACCCCAAGTGTGTAGGGGGCTGGAAAATCAGTGTGTTCATCCTGTGCTTTTTGGTGTATGCACGTGTATGTGCAAAATTTGTTATGCACATGCTGAGCCAAAGGGCAAGCTCTTCGCCTAGCTTGCCATGCACGATGCTCTCGACAACTTAGTTACGAGAAGATGGACATACATTTGCGTTCTATGACGCGTCACTCCAAAGACGGCTGACCACTTAATGAAAGATTATCCCTTCAGAACGGAAATTTGGAACCTCACTTAGGTTTGGGAAAAAGGCGAGGTCGGGATTCTAGGTAGGGGATCCCCTCCGTATCGGACTAGTGGGACAATCTCATTCCCGGTCAGTCCGCAAATGAGAAACGAAGAATCAGCGGCCGCCTGCTCTGAGTCCTTTGGAGCGCTTGGAAAGAAAGGAACAGACGAATTTTCACTAGTCGTTGTCTAACTTATGTTGAGTAGCCGAGATCGCCAAGAAGGACATTCGTCAGCGTCCATGCTTTTGCAGCTTTTGAGCCTGATATCTCGGCAGAGGCATATTAGAATTATTGTTTTTGTTCCTTTTGGTTTTTTTTCATGTTTACACCTTAATCCAACATGCCGTCCTACACCGTTGGTTTAGTTTTTCCTTTTTCTAATTGAAAAGGCATCACTCTGCCTATTGCACAAAAAAATCATAAGATAAGATGCTCTTAAAGTTCCAAATAAACACATGGCAAATAAGTCGGTGACGACGCATATGCACATAAACCATGAGTCCCACAATTGCCTTTGTTGACCATGAACCAAAGTATTGTTTTGTCGGCACGCGGAGGAATGGAGGAGGAGCATATGTGAAGTTTTTACAAATCCTTATCAAAGAATGACAATGACCTTGATCATGCAGGAGGAGGAGGGGAGGAGGAGGAGAGCAACGACAAATGCTAAATTGGTTTGATCCTATCTCAGATTAGTATCTATCGGTTATCCTTGTTGTTGTTTATCTAATCTTGTCTTGAAAGATTAGGCGTCCCCGTATAAAGGGATAAGGGAGATGAGAGGTTGTCGGTGTCGATCTCAAAGTTGCAAGGAGGAGCTTAACCCTTCACAAACCTTAAAAACACTAGTGATCTCGACAACACATTCAAATCACTGAGAGAGCCATACAATCCAAAGAATGGATGCCATATACATAGATCATGCAAGGCAACTGCCTCAAGGATGATTGTTTTATCTTTACAATGATCTTTGTATTGGCATTTCGAACCAGCTGGATAATTCTTTCAGATCCAAAACATACAATCAATTGAACCAAGCATCCTAGGTCATCCTCTTTCTTCATTTTCAACAAGAATCCTCTCATTGTCTTCTTCATAGGGTGCCTCAAATACGCTGGTCCGAAGATATCAATCACAGCTATTGTAAAACTTTATTTTCACGGACTCTAAAACGGTATCCTCCCCAATACGAACATAGTCATCAATGGCGTTGGCCGAACAACCATATGCAAGTACCCTCATGGTCTCCGCACACTTCATCATCGGGCTACCACTGATCTCTCCCGTAGCACTCCTCCGAATCTTGAACCAATCATCATGGTCTTCGACGGCTCTTGTGATGGTGAGGAAAAATTCTTTTTGCATCCAAAACTGGCACCAGAATTGCTTGTTCGTGTAGGTTGCATCAAGGTTGAAATAATTTCTCATGATCTTGGCATGACCCTCGGCTCTGTTGCGGTTGATCCATGCACGGCCGAACTGAGATCCCCTCCTCGGCGCCCGAAAATCTTCGTTCAAAACCATGATCATTGTCATTCCGAATCTTCGTCTTCCTCCTTGGTTTTGGCCACGAACTGGTCGGCTATGGTCGAGCTACACCACCTCCATCCCCTAGGACGGCTTTTACCGAACGAAATTGACCTCGCCGCGGCCGAAAATGAGCTTTCTATATGTTCCGACTGGAGACGGGATCCACCTCGATGCGTCGGCTCTAGGGGCGATTCCGGAGACGGCTAGCACCCATGACTAGGGCGAATGGGGGGAAATAGGACGGCGATGATTCATGCAGTCGGCGGAGGAAAAAGATGGTTGGTGGCGGCAACACCGGCGGGAGTGGGTGCGGCAGGGTGACAAGGTAGTGGAGGAGAATAAATTTGTGAGTCGAGACCCGCTTCGCGTATATTTGCGAGCTGCAGAGACCGACTCCTAAAACGTTTTCTTCTCTAAAGCCGTTTGGGGTTGGGTTAGAGGAGAAAATGTACCCCTCTAAGCGTCGAAAGGGGATGGGTTAGAGATCTTGTAAATCGAAAAAAGTAAGCAACTATATTTATTTCATTAAGTTGTTAGTCCTTCAGTTATACTACCTCTGTTTCAGAAGAGAAGGCATATAAATATTCTGCTAGTTTGATCAGTACATTCAAGGTTTTTTTCCAAAATAAAATAAAACTATTTTGCGGCGCCAATCTAGTTAACTAGTGGAGGGAAAAAAAATTAATCCTTCCTGCGAATATACACTTTTCCCTCTCAGAGCATTCTAATTAGTCAGCGATAAATAAATTCACCGCAATTATCTGATCTATCTATACAGTACCGAGACGCCGACCACAGCGCCCCCACCCCACCCCCCATCGCCCTCTCACCACAGCGCCGCCTCCATCGCCCTCCCACAACAGCGCCGCCTCCCATCGCCTCCCACCACTGCCCTGCCCATCATCGCCCTCCCACCACCGCCCAGCCCCCATCTCCCTCCCCGCCCACCCGTCCATTCGATCTGCCTCAGCGCCGTCTAGGTTGCAGCCGTGACGACGGCACCGAAAACTACCACCACAACATCTACCACCAGTTCAGAGGCAGGTATTGATATCATTGCCCATCCCCTTGCTGACGTCCTGCTACAAATTCC